>JAEQBH010001010.1:0-742751 GCA_016808115.1 Tetrastigma voinierianum
ATGTATATTCCTAGAACTTAACTGTTAGATTAATAAAATGTTGTTCTTTGTGCAGTTCTGTTTTATTTCAGCCTACTGGTAACAACCTTGTATATATATGTGCATGATTCTTATTCAATAACAAGAAGAAGAATCTGCTCCTGACTAATCAGAAATTATTTGATACTTAAATTGATTAACATGCACAAGAAATGCACCAAGCTTCAGACCCACCAATCTAAAAATTGCAACACGTCACCATCCAGAAGCAAAGGAGGGCATAAAAGGTCTCTCTTGTCTAAAAAGAAAGAAAAAGGAAAGAACTTAATCATCAACTGAAGAATAAGAAAACTTGCCTGGTTATATGCTATATTTCCCATAGTTTAAGCCTCTAGCCAGTAATAATTATAAATAAATAAAAAGGCTTAGAATGACTATTAGCCTGAAAATTCTAGTTCAATGAAATGCACAGTTCAAGATGTTCAAGAAAATAACTAAACAAACCTGGTAGGTATTTCTAGGTGATTGATTATGATGAGGAAAAGGAATCAACCCAGCACAAACACCTAAGATGGTGAAAGGCTCTATCTCAATATGAGTCGTTTCTCGTTTAGCATCTGCTTCGTATAGAGCAATCTATAGCAAATAATTTTGCAGTAAGCATAATGGCCAATCAAGTACAATATCTTGAAAGTAAGACTCCATGTCACTAGGTAGGGACAAACCAAAGCATTGTTCTCCTCATTAACATCCAGATACTCGATCAATCCATCATGTAAAAAGCTATCGAAAGTGCGGACTCCATCCTTGAACAGAAAATCTTCAATAAATTTACAAACAACCATTACTGTAGTTAAACAAAAGGCATATACAATACTTTACAACCACCTTTATATGTATGCCTTTGATTCTTGATTTGCCATTGTCGCAAGAATGTCATGGACGATAAACTCGACTCTCCATCAGAAGCAATGTAAACACAATGCTGCAGGATAATTTTCAACATTAACAATTTACTTCATCATGGATATTTTTCTCTGGTGGATCCCTGAAATTAATCCTTTAGGAAATAGTACAAAAAGTCATTCACAGTTGTTCATCAACACCAATGTATAATTCATTTTGCTGAGATACAATTTAAATTAACTACAAGTATGTGTGGATTGAAGTTGCAAAGAGAAAACAATTGACATGTTCTAAACTAATTAATGTCAAAATAGTTTGATATAAATTTAAGAATGTCAACAAAGAAAAATCAACATGTGTTGTGCCATCACAGAAATAATCAGATCTACACCATAATGGTATACAATATATAATCTACATGGAAAAGGACTGTATAGAAATTTTTAATGAAACAAAATGAAGCAGAACAGAAGATAAGATACAAAAGATCACCAAAAAAAAGAAGTTACAACTAAGAGAGAATACAAGTAGAGATGAGAATTTACCGCTTCTCATTTACAAAATACTCACAAACTCCCTAATTTTACCAAATACTTTCCTCCGAGAACTTCCTCAATGCATTAGCAAAACGCTAAGCCAGAAATAAATTATATAACATAAGGTGTAGAACATACTGAAATCACACACACGAGCACATAAACATGTGCTGATGCATATTGCCATCTTGATGAAAAACCATATACCTGTGGCCTCCTATGCTTACAAGAATGAGCCCATTAAACATAATCAAAAGTAATTTGGTATGAAGCTCTCATTGTGAGAGTAGTCTCCAAGTCTTCAACATCTAAAAGGAGTAACACTGATGCACAATACTATAAAGATTGCATAAATGCTAGAATTTAAGAGTTAATTAAATAGATTAAAAATTCAACACTAAAAATATACTCAAGCACTAAAAAATTGATCCATTTTGCATGTATGCAGACAAGGAACATACACGTCCTGATATGGGTGGGTTACCAAGGACTGGTTGGAAGACTAGGTTACTTGTCACATACATGTCCTGATATTGCTTTCGCTATGAGCATGGTGAGTCAATTTATGCATTCCCGTAAGAAGAATATATTGAAGTTGCATCAATCAAATTCATCTAGATTGAAAAGGCAACAACAAAAGAAGTGGGACTCTTCTTCAACAAAATTGAGAAGAGGACTTTGACGTATACAGATGCAGATTAAGCAGCTTCAAACATGGAAGGTCAACTTCGGGTAATCGCATCGCTTTTCTAGCAATTCTTGTTAGTTGAGGGAGCAATAGCTAAAGTGTAGTTGCTAGAAGTAGTGTTGAGGTGTTGTATTCCAATCAATAGCTCAAGAGTATGTGGATTCTTGGCTAATGAGGGTTCTGAAGAGCTTAAGAGGCCAATAAGTTTTCCTATGAAATTGTATTGTGATAACAACATACTATCTCGTATTGCTCATAATCCAATCTGGCATTTTGAAAGATTGAAATATGCTACGCATTTAAAAGACTTTTTTGATAAGAGAGCTTGAAAGGGGATACTTACACTCAATTTGTACCAACCACACGTGGAAGGTAAATTTTACTAACGACTCGTTGAGACAGTCATTTAAACTTAAGTTAGCAAGTTGAGATGATAGATATTTTTGCACAACTGAGGGGAGGCGATAATTAGGAAAAGGATTTGATTGTGAGATTTGAATAATTAGGGAAAGTTAAGATTTGATTGTTAGTGACTTGAACAAATTAGAAAGTCATTTCCAAGTGACACAAAGAAAGAATTATTAGTCCCTGATTGCAAAGATTCGGGTTAGCCTTCCTGTCTTTTTCCAAACTTGGTTATATGCTCAGTATTTTACTTTTTTTTTATATCAATGAAGAGAATTTTTCTTCTTTTTCTCCATATCTCACTACACTTATTTATTTCCTCACATAATATTAGATATAACATCTGTTGCAAGTTTGATTATCCCATTCATCCACAATCAAAAAGGTTCATCTGCAAGTTGCTAACTTAGTGCTACAGTATCTTAAATGGTCTCCAAGAAAAGGCATCCTATTCAAATGAACCTTAGAACTAACTTGAAACACACAAAAATGCAAATTATGTTGGATCTAGGATTGACAAAAGATCAACCGCTAAAGATTAAATGACAAAAGCAGCAGCTTGATTGTCTCCGTCTATGTACAGTCAAAAGGTTCATCTGCAAGTTGCTAACTTAGGGGCTGTTTGTTTTTTATTATTGTTTATATTGAATGCTGAAAGCTACTTTTCAGCATTCGCCTATTTGTTTTTTCAAATTAATTACTTATCACAAATTTTTAAAAAGATCCTCGAATAAAATGAATATTCACTTTTCTATTCGTAAAAGTCATCTTCACCTAAAACAAGAAAACTCCATCATTGCTTGGGTCAAGGAAAAGGGCTTTAAACACTCACTACTACTGGATGGTTGTACTGATGGTTCGGGGATCTTATGTCTCATCCCACCCCGACTGGGCCATTTTCAATTCCCAAATCATTCCCATTTAAAAAATTAATGCATGTGCCGGGCTTTAAGATATGTTAAAAAATTCAACCCGCCGCTTACATTATATTTTGTTTTTATTTTTTATTTTATTTTTGTTTTATTATATTAAAATTAATATATTTCATAAAAATAAAAATATTATGAATTTTAATAAACTATTTATTAAAAAACATTTTTATTATTATTATTATTTAGATTAAAGTATAAAATAAAATAATAATAAAATATTTTTAAAATATAATCGGGACGGGGAGGGAATAACAATACCCAAACCCGTTTTGGATCTGAGAAAATAAACTCGAACCCGCTAAAACCCGATTGCGTTTGGGAAACCAAACCCGTTCCATTATGCAAGCATGACTAAACCCAAAATAATCTTCCCCTATAGCCATCCCTACTCACTAATTAACAAAGAACAACAACTTACTACTTAATGCTATTAAGTACCATTCGCATTAAGCTCAAAAAAATTTTATTTAAAGACAAGAAAAACAAACGAGACCTTAAGTATACAAGATCTCAAATGGATCCAAGAAAAGGCATCATATTCAAATGAACCTTAGAAATAAACTTGAAACACACAAAAATGCAAATTATGTTGGATCTAGATTGACAAAAGATCAACCACTAGGCAATTTCCAGACCTCACATGGTAGGAACTGAAAGTGGACATGAAATATCGTAATGAACATTAATCACCCACTCTTTTCGACTCTGCACTATGGAAGAGGTTCATTATCCCAATAAGAATGGGTAGAATGTCGCCGCATCCGTCATGAAGTGAAAACCCCTCCCGTGTCCAAATGAAACCTATATTTCATAGGTAGAACATCAAATGCGTGTCATCACTACCCAAGAGGACAACTAATTATAAACTAGTTCCACTGACAACCACAATTAAGATGTCAAAGTCACCATCTGTGATTTTAACTATTCAGAAGGCAAGAATCACATTTCCACTAAAGGATGAGTTGTATTGTATGGACTAACCAGAGATACTAGTGGACTCTCTTCTTCATCAGTTGTTACATGAGTCATCAAGGCCAAGTTTTTTACCAGTCCGCAAGCTTCACCTTCTGGAGTATCACATGGGCAAAGCATACCCCACTGTAGCAAACATGATAAAACAGAAACAAAAAAGTCATATAATACTAAAGTATATGAATTCTGGTGCAGAAGCCTGAGTAATCATATAAAAATAATCAAATGTGAAAGCTACAAAAACGGTAATGAAATATCACCACACTGCCAGGGTCAAGTAATGCTCTAGTCCACTAACTTTCCTCGACTTTTCAAATTGTGGGGAAATTTTTGTCATGTGCCCCACTGTCCCTATATAAGATAACCGGGCTACCACCTGTCATTAAGGGATTTTACTTTCAGCTTCAATTATGTTAACATAAATTTGATAGAAGACATGAAAGCAATACAAGTGAGATGAGATACTGGGAAAAAGAACAACCTGTGACATGCCCTTTCTGTGCATCCTGAACCGCTTGACATCCCAGTTTCCAGTAGAAAGGGTCCTCTCTAGGCCAACAGTAATACTATCCCTCACTATGAACTGGAAAAAGAGAAGGAAGAACCAATGAAAACTCAAGACACTATGCAATATAAAAATAGAGCATGGAGAACCCTAATCTAATTTTGATCAACATAAAAGGATGACAAAATGAATGATGTGGATGTCTTTAGCAGTTTGTAAAATCATTGGGTGAAAGAAATTCTTAAGGATTGGCTGAACCAAAATTAGCAAAGCTAACGACCTCTTAAGGGATGAATTAGTTGGATTTGCAGGTGAAACATAAATTTCTTAAATCTTTATTTGAGTTTTTGGAGAACAGAAAGTTTCTACATCCTAGACTATATTGACAGGTGGAGGTGGCTTGAGGGTCCAATAGTTGTTATGATCTTAGGCCAGTTTTTTCCTCTTTTGCTGTTATCTGGCTTAAAATGATCCTTATATGTCATATGTACTCTAGGTTTATGGCCATAGTTTTAAGGACATTTTAATACATTGATCCTGGTTTTTATGACATAATATGTTGTTCTAGTCTAGTTATATAAAAACCAAAATATTTTCAAACATTAAGACATGTTGCATACTCCTTTAAATATGAACTAAGGTTGCTTACCACAATTATACATTGTTTGTGTAAAGATTTGGTTTAGGGTGTAAAAAAATGGAAAACTTGTCTAGTATGGATACAAAGCATTCAAACAACAGCATTATGTAAAACATGCATAATAACATTTCTCAAACAATTAAAGAAAACACGCAGTGAAGATGGGAGTAGGTTCATGTTAGAATATGAATCAAATAACTGTGAGTTAAAGGTTTAGGCAAGAACTACACCAAAATAGTTGAGCAAATTCACGATGGAATAAGGATCAAAACTGGTTCTATTTTATTTTATTTAGGTTTAAACTGATAAAAAAAAAATGTACCTTTGTCTCCTTAATAACCATATGAAATTACATCTTCACTGGTTTGGTGATATTCAAGGTGTTAGGATACCACTGAGTTTTATTAAATGGTTAGTGTTAAAAATATTTCACTCCACTAGGCAGCCATTACATCAAGAAGCATTCAATTCATCTCGTGAGGACAATGATCCTCTGAAAATGTTGTTCATCTCTGCCCCTTGGCGAGGATAGTCAGCAGCAAGGGTGACTGGTCCAATTATTTACGAAACCATCATCAGCATGAACTCTATGAGGAATAACATTCATCTGCTACTCCTAGTCAGAAGCATATCTTATGGTTTTTGTAGTAAGAAGAAAAATTGTATTTTCTGTATTTTTTCTCTCAATATGATAGTTAACTTATTTAGCTTGTCATTTATTTTAAAAAACCCTCTACAAAGTTACTGTAAGTGCATCCATAAATGATGTATGCTAAATTATTTTTAGATCCTTCATTGAGTTTTTTGTTATGGGAAAGAACTCCATGGATCAAAAACCAATGGACATGTTAGATTAACTACCTTTTCCTTTCTCTCTAAAGAACAAGGTTGAAATCTATAGTTTCTGCCCACTTTCTTACTTGAGAGAAGTCAAACCGTTAGAGCGGCTAGCTTCTGCTGTAGGATGGCATCTATATTCTTCTTTACCTCACTGGTCATATCGCCTTGAACAAATCCTACGAAAGCAAATTTAAATAAAAATTATATGAAAAGAATATTTATATATGCAGTTGGTCTCTAGATGAGCATAATCAGTGCCATTGTTACCTCAAAGAGATAGAAAACTCAACGGCCAGATGGCTCCAACCGCTTGTTCCCTGCTAATCCTATAAATTAAAGAAAATCGTCTATTCAACATTTATTTATTCAATACCTTAAGTGTCTTTTTCTTTAAACATATCGATATAATAGAAAACAAAATAAGAAATATAAAAAAGGGTAAATACATATATATATAAAGATACTCTACATGCAATAATATATATTGAGCAAAATATGCCTTTATACACACACACACATATATATAAACACACAAACACACACATATGTAGCAATATGTAACCATGATAATTGTATGAAAATTTTCATGAAAGATACTTCAGTTAAAAAATTCTGTTGAGGATTAGTTTCCTAATAGGACTTGGATTCTTTTCCTTTTTCTATTCTCCTTTTGCTTCCTTATTCAATTCTAATTTTGTTTCTATTTTTGTTCTTTCCTTTTCTCATCCTCATCTATTGTGTATAAATTTGTGTAATCCCTTGTTTTCCAAAATCAATGAAAATCGAGAATCTACTTCTTAACATGGTGCATCGAGCCAAAAGATATTAGAAAGATTAGGCCAAGGTTTAGTTGTGTAATCAATTACAAGAACCCATCTAAATGGGTCTGCCTCTCTTCTGGCCACATCAATTCCATCACAGAACACCTCAAAGCTCCTGAAGACATCGAAATTCCTCAATTTGACACCTACAAGTGGGTCTTTTCCCACTTTTTGTGTCCGAAAACCCTTGTTTCTATGGTTTCTGAAGCACAACACATTCCTCATTATCTATGGATGCTATAGGTTCAATTTTTTTCCCATTTTGTCCTGAAACTCATTATAACTTTAAAATTGATCGGGAATGAAAATTATTTCGTCCCCGATCGATTCATTGAATTATGGTCCATTGGCCAAGGCTATGAGGACCATCTCACTAAACAAGAAGCGGATATTCTGGGATCCCATCATGCCCAAT
The DNA here is from genome assembly GCA_016808115.1 of Tetrastigma voinierianum. Classification (NCBI taxonomy): domain Eukaryota; kingdom Viridiplantae; phylum Streptophyta; class Magnoliopsida; order Vitales; family Vitaceae; genus Tetrastigma; species Tetrastigma voinierianum. Next base: position 7,640 of record JAEQBH010001010.1, read on the forward strand.
ATGAAAGATAGATTGTATTTTGTGTTTCAGGTTTTATAGGCAATCCACGATGCCAAAACCTTGCATCATCTTAAAAGCCTATAAGACTTGCTACAAGCCCTGCACTTAGGCTAAAAGTTTATACAATTCAACACATCCAACGCCTCTATTAAAGTGATCTCATCCATCGTTGATTTGAAATGTAATAAAAATGGATTCATCAACTTATATCGCCAATTCTCTTCACTTAAGGAAGAGTTCTAATACTTGATGCCATATTCTATCGAGACTGACACAACATTCAAAAACGTATAGAGCTTTATTAATACTCGCTTCTTCGCTGAACAACCAACTCTCCAAAAGCCTGCTTGTAGGATTTCGCTTAATATGAATATCATACTTTTAACACCCTCCCTCACGTGTAACCTCATACCCGCACGTGGAGAGTCAAACAAACCAAATAGAGCCATCAATAAACTTTCAAATCAACAAATGGGGAATAAATTGCAGAGAGGTAGTTCGAACCGAGGACCGCCTGCCAAACCAGACTCTGATACCATGTTAAACAAATCCAACTCCGTCTTAAAAAGCCTGGGTCAGAGGATTTGGGTATAATATGAATATCATGTTTCACACCCTCCCTCGAGTACGACCCCATACCTGGCACGTGGAAAGTCAAACAAACCAAACATAGTCCACTATGGACTTTACACACAAATGAGGACCAAATAAGCAAATTACAAAGAGAGGGCTCGAACCAAAGACCTCTTGCCAAACAAAGCTATGATACCATGTTACACGACCAACTCTCCTAAAAGCTCAAGCTTAAAGATTCGGGGCTCTAAAATGAATATCATGTCTTTAACACTCTCATCGCTTAGACCTTGATACTGTCGGAGAGTAGCTTCTCACTAGCCAAGTAGTTCCATCATTGAATGAAGTGTTTGCTCCGCTGATTTGTATCTCCTCCACCCTGATTCAACCTTCTCCGCATAATAGCATTCCAAATTCTTCTTTGATGGTGTCTCAAACCAATTCTCAAAGTGGACGTGGTGGTAATTAAGGTAAAGGAACACGTCCTCAGTGCACTATTGAGAATCATAGGATATTCTCTAGTCTATCTCCTTCCTTTCTTGTACATTATTTTCCTTCATTTTTTGTACTTTATTTGTTTCCATTTTATGCCTTTCTGATGTGTATATATAGGAGTCTCTATACTTTGTAATTCACTCATTCATTAAAGAAAAATATTTTTTTCTTCTCTCATTTCACATGGTATTAGAGCCATGGAAGGCTCGGGTTAGGGTTTTGCCACGGTTTAAACTCCGACAACCAATCTAGTGTTTGTATCGCACTCCAACCACCCCACCTTCATCTTCAAAATCCATAGCCACCATCAGATCACCTCGGCTGCCCAAAAAAAAAAAAAAAATCGGCAAACTTTTCCGACAACTTCTCCATCTCCGGCCGGCGAACCCACCTCCATGTGCGTCAGGATCTGATCTACCCGCCGGAAGGAACCCCGGCATCAACTAGTGATCGACGCACCTCCACACGCCGATCTTATCTCCGGCATCCTCCACGCTACCGGCCGCAGGCGGATGCACACTTCCCAAGAACGCGCTCCACCCGAAACCCGCGCCCATCGACGGGGCCTCTATGCCCCGATTCACCACTGACACCTCGTAGATGTGAGTTTACTCTTTTGTCCTCAACAACCCTTGCATTCTGCTCCCTTTGCGCCTATCTTCGCCATTACTCACGTGATTGCGGATTTAGCACCCGTGGTGCACTCAGGGTCACTCCCGGTAACCTTTACTGATCTCGTGTTTATTTAATCGCTTTCTCCTTTACGGCCGGCAAGGGAGTTATCCCCACCTTTAAGAGTTATTCTTACGTCCAACAGTATAAGAAGCACATTCACCTTCACTCGCCCAAATCTCGCATCCATTTCGGGCTCGTCACTTGACGGCATCGCCTTCCGCTTGCCTTCACATTCATTTCGACTCGAATTGGGATTCAGAGCCTCCGATCATGGCTTCGGTAATAAGGATCTTTCTCTTCCTTACTACATCACCTTACCCATGATTACTTTAGCTAATGATCCAAACCATGGTTAAAGGAATTGTCTTTATGTCCTTTTCCTTCCAAACCCCTTTTACTTATGTCCTTTATGTTCCTAATTTCCCTTAATCTAATTTCTCATCAATAAGTTAAATTGTAATCTTAATTGTTTGATTACCTTTCTCGATAACTCGTCGCATTGCATGACCTGAGTACTGGGAGTGACAATCGCATAGGTTTGAGTTCCAAGGCCTTTTATCTCAATGCTTCATCTTCCACCGCCAGACTTCCATGGATACTCCCTCTCCTTATTCATACATTGTCATCCGAATATTTCCATGTTTTGAGTAGTGTTCTTTTCTATTTTTCTAGTTTGTCCTCAATTAAGTGTGAGTCGGTCAATCCTCTGGGAAACATACTATATATCTCATTCTGCTACCAGACTAACGTATTAAAGTCTTTTCGAAATATTTCACACTCATGTTCGGGTCCTTCCTGTACTAAGCCTACCTTGGGGTTCCTGACTTTGTCACTTTTATGATAATTATTCTCGTTTTACTTGGCTATTTTTAATGAAAACTTGAGCTAAGTTATTCTCTATTTTCCAGAAGTTCCATGTTGAACTTCGAACTCAATTTAATACTTCAATTTGTATCCCACGAAGTGATAATGTCAAGGAATATCTTTCTGGACAATTCTCTTCCTTTATGTCCTCACATGGGATTCTTCATTGGTCCTCTTGTGCCTACACTCCTGAACATAATGGAGTGGTTGAGCGCAAGAACCGTCATTTAATTGAAACCGTTCGCACTCTTCTACTCCATCATAAGGTTCCTCAACATTTTTAGGGGAATGCTATCTTAGTCGCTTGTTATTTGATTAATCGTATGTCATCATCCGTCTTATATGATCAAATCTCGCATTCCATCTTTTCCCAAATCAACCCCTCTTCTGCCTTCCCTCTCGTGTCTTTGGTTGTGTTTGTTTTGTTCATATTCTTACTCCTAGACAAGACAAGCTCTCAACCAAATCCACGAAGTTTGTCTTCCTCGATTATTCCTGCCTTCAACGAGGATATCACTGCTACTCTCCTGATACACATCAATACTTTATCTCTGCCAATGTCACATTTTTTTATAACTCTTCTATATTCCATACCACCCACCCTCCCAGTTCTGATGTCATCTCTACACCTTCTTTATCCCATCCCGGATATCTCATCTGTACCTCCGACTACTGCACCTCGACCATTATAGGTTTATACTCGTCGCTCACATAATGACATCGAGCCTCTAGCTGTCTCCCTCTAATCTTCCCATTGCCATTCGAAAAGGTACTCATTCATCTCGTAACCCCCATCCTATTTATAATTTCTTGGACTATTTAGCATTTATCTTCTACCATATTCCTACTTTATTTCCACCTTATCTACTAAGCTTTCTTCCTAAAATCAAAGAGGTCTTCATCCAAATAAACAGTAATGGTTGAAGAAATGGCTATCAGATTCTATCGAACATGAGACTCTAGTCACCTTACCCGTTGGTAAGTCTCTTGCTGCTCGCTGGGTTTATACTTATTATGATTAGTCCGAATGGCAAAGTGGACCGCCTTAAGGCTCAAGACCATAAGGTATACTCGGGACATATGCCTCCGACAACTATGACACTTTTTTCTCCTGTTGCTAAGGTGGCTTCCATTTGTCTTCTTCTCTATAAATGGGGCATGAGATTCGCTCCTCAGACGCTGACATCAAGATTGCATTTCTCTGCGATCACCCTCGTCGAGGAGGTGGCATGACAAAATCCACCGATTGCTCAAGGAGCCCTGGTTTTAGCATGCAAGTTACGCTGCTCCTTTATATACGGCCCAAAGCAATCCCCTCGAGCCCGGCTCGACTTCCATGAATTCCGTAGTATAGAAGTTTGGTAAGGACACGGGCACATCGTAATTCACTTTGTATTCTATCATCATACATCCTCAGAAGAGTGTATCTATCTGATTGTTTATATGAACAACATTGTTATACCAGGCAGTGATCAAGATGGTATTCGGAAACTTAAACAGCATCTCTTCAACCACTGCACAAAGGACTCGGGAAACTCAAGTACTTTCGAGGATTAAGATATCTTTAGACTAATTCCTGGTTATGTCTCAAAGAAGCATATCTCGGATATGCAGAGGAAATCGTACGCTAGGATCAGAACCCGTAGACACCCTGGCTGATCCAAATGTCGAGTCATACCGACAAGGGGATTCTACGAGGTCCAAGGAACATCGACAACTAGTAGGAGGTCGAATCCACCTCACCAACAATCTCGACCTGGACATTTCCTTTCCCGTGAGCGTAGTTAGTCGGGCTCTTGCAATCACCTTGTGATAGTCATCAATCGATTTGTATCCTCCGCGGCATCAAAAGAACACTGTGTCACGGGGTTTATATGTAAACAAAGGTCATGACCAGATTGGCTGATATCACAAGTGGGATGCCAGATCATGTGCTTGCTCGGGCAGACGCATGCTCCACTTCAGGATATTATGTATTTATTGGACGCAACTTGATATCCTAGAAGAGTAAGAAACAAGATGCAATGGTCGCCCGCATTGGTCGGTTTGGTGCATCGAAATGGCTTTGGCAACTTGTGAACTCATATGGCTCAAACAGCTTATTTAGGAGCTAAGATTTAGAAATGATGAACAAATGACACTTGTGTGTGATAACCAAGCAGCCCTACACATTACCTCCAACCCAGTCTTTCATGAGAGGACCAAAACATATTGAAGTAGACTGTCACTTCATTCGAGAGAAGATTGCCTCAGGATGCATGACTACTATTTTCGTCAACTTGAGTGACCAACTAGTAGATATTTTCACTAAGTCTCTCTGAGGTCTGAGAATTCAGTACATTTGTAACAAGCATGGTGCATATGACCTATATGCTCCACCTTGAGGGGAAGTGTTGAGAATCATAGGATATTCTTCAGTTTATCGCCTTCCTTTCTTGTACATTATTTTCCTTCCCTTTTGTACTTGATTTGTTTCCTTTTTATGCCCTTCTGATGTGTATATATAGGAGTCTCTATACTTTTTAATTCACTCATTCATTAAAGAAAAGTATTATTTTCTTCTCTCATTTGATATGCACAAACTACAAGAAGTTTGGTCATTCCCGTGATTGCTTCTACCAATTACATGATCAACCTCCAAGCACTACCCATATGGCTCAATCCTTTGATCCCCCACAACCACAACTCCAAGGACCTGCAGTCCGGTCTATCCACACCTCAAGAGTCATTCTTACACCTAACGAGTATGAGGAGTACCTCCGCCTTACTCAAGCATCCAAATCTGCACATGGTGCATTTGTTGCCCAGACAGGTAATGTCTCTACTCATTCATCTAGACTCTAGATTCTTGATTATGGAGCCTCTAATCATCTTTCTAGCAATAAGGACCTTCTTTCCTCTCTTACCCTTACATCTCCTTTACCCATAATTACCTTAGCTAATGGAACAAAAGACCATGGCTAAAGGTATCAGTTCGGCTTGTCCCCTCCCTTCCTTACCCCTTACTTCTGTCATTTATGTTCTTAATTCTCCTTTTAATCTTATTTCATTCGTAAGTTGAATCGTAATCTTAATTGTTTGATTACCTTTTCTAATGCTACCTTACAGATCTGAGCACAGGAGGATTCGCATAGGACATGAGTTTCAAGGCCTCTTTCACCTCAACATCATGTTCCACTAGCTTCAGACTTTCCATGGACGCTCCTCTCCTCATCCACAATCGCCTAGGTCATCCTCGAGCCTTCCAAATCTCAAAGATGGTCTTCGTTTTCGGGCGTTTATCGTCACTGAGTGAGTCAGCGCGCCAGGGAAACATACTCGTGTCTCGTCTAAAAAACGTTTAGACTATCGACAAAGCCCTTTGAACTTGTCCACACCGATGTTTGGTCCTTCATGATCTGAGTCAACTTTAGGATTTCGGTACTTTGTTACTTTTATACATGATTATTCTTGATGTTATTGGTTACTTTTAATGAAAACTCGAGCTGAGTAATTTTCTATCTTTCAAAAGTTTCATGCTAAAATTTGAACTCAATTTAATATTTCAATTCGTATCCTACGTAATGATAATGCTAAGGATTTCCCCTTTTCTCAGGCCCTTCTTCCTTTATATCCTCACATGGGATCCTTCTTCAATCCTCTTGTGTGTACCCTCCTCAACAAAATGGAGTGGCTAAGCGCAAGAACAGTCATTTAGTTGAAACTGCTCGCACCATCCTCCTCCGTCATAAGGTTCCTAAACGTTTTTGGGGGATGTTATCTTAGCCGCTTGTTATTTGATTAATCGTATGACATCATCCGGCGTATAGCGATAAGGTCCCCATTCCATCCTTTTCCTAACTCAACTCTCTTCTTCCCGTGTTCCTTTGGTTGTATGTGTTGTTCATACTCTTACCTAGATTGTTAGCGAACACTGCCAAGGTGTGTCAGATGAGAACAGAGGTCATTTAGATTGTCAAGCACAGATGCAAATCGAAAGGTGCTCACCCACTCAGATGTACCTACTAGATGTTGTGAATTGTTTTCTCGATTTTGTTAAAGGAACACCAAGCTGGTGTGTCAGATGAGAACAGAGGTCATGCCCTAGATCATGGCTGCCAAAGATGCAAATCGAGCAAGCTCACCTGACAAACAGACATTTTGATCACTTTAAAGGCCCAGTATATTCGAGGCAAACTTAACATCCTATAGAAGAGTTTGAACAAAATGTAGTAACAAGATCTAGTGCCAAAGCTAGGTAGCTATGGCTTTGGCAACGATTGAATTCACAAGGCTAAAACATCTCCTCCAAGAATTAAGATTTGAGAAGAATAAACAAATGAAGTTCATTTGTGATAATCAAATAGCCTTACAAATTGCATCTCATCAATTCTTTCAAGAGAGGACCAAGCACATTGAGGTGAACTACCACTTCATTAGAGAAGATTGCCTCAGGATGCGTGACTATTAGTTTCGTCAACTCAAATGACCAATTAGCAAGCATTTTTACTAAGTCTCTCAAAGGTCCTAGGATTAAGTATATATGTGACAAGCTTTTTTTTAATCGATGAATATGATGTTTGGTGCATAGCGATTTTGTATGCTCTTGCTTATGGGGAATGTTTAGGGATTGGGCTCTAATAGGACTTTGATTCTTTTCCTTTTTCTATTCTTCGTTAGTTTCCTTATTCGATTCTAATTTTGTTTCGTTTTTCTCATCCTCATCTATTGTGTACAAATTTGATTAATCCCTTGTTCTCCTATAAGAGGCATAATAGGACTTGTCATCAATGAGAAACTTCATAAAGCCCTTAGTCCTAATTGTTGCACTACATATATGAGGAGTGGTGAATTGATTAACTATTTTTTTACAATGCATGATGACATTGGTGCTTTTGTTATGAGCAAATAAAGTGTATGTGTTACCTTACCTCTACTAGAGTTTCCCAATCCTCTACACAAAATAAGCACCATGTTACTGTTAAACGACCAACTCTCTTAAAAGTTCAAGCTTGTAAGATTTGGATTTAAGAATATCACGTCACCTCCTCACATGCAAAATTTCATACCCGCGTGGGGAGTCAATAAAACCAAAGAAATTCTCCATGGACTTTCTCAAATCAAAAATGGGCTTAATAAATTCGTGTAAGATGCGTTACACCAACTCTGACCTCCTCGTCGTTCGAAGATCCAATACCATATTATACGGTACTCAACTCCTCCGGTAAAAGCTCAAGTCATAGGATTTGGATTTAATATGAACATCATGTCTTTAATAGTTATAAATACTCCTAGGAGAAGATCAATCCAAATGAACCAAACTGAACAACTTGAGCCATAAACTCAATGGGCAAATGTAAAAAGATGTGATCTACCATTTCACCACTCTCCATACACAGCAAACAATCGTCAGACTTAAAGCTTTGTAGAAGCGTCATAATTGTAGTGTGTATTTAGTATTTACCTTATTCAATGCCACTAACCATGAAAAGGATTTAACCTTAACTAGGTTTATGATTGCTCAAGGCAGAAAGAAAGTTTTTACTATGAATAAACCTAAACATTTCACTCCTACCGCAGGAGCCACATCTGGGCAACCCGAGTGAGATGCCACAATTCCTTACCTCTACAAGTGTTTCTCAATCCTCTATACAAAATAAACATCATGTTACAAATATTCCTAGAAGAAGCCCAATCCAAATGAACCAAACTAAACAAGATGTGCCATAGCCTCATACTTAGTTGGCAATGTAAAAAGATGTGATCTAACATTCTACCACTCTCCAAAGATGTGATCAAACTTTTCATCTCTACCACTCTCCACACACAACAAACGACTTAAGCTTTCTGTAGAGCTTCTCAATTGTAGCATGCATCTAGTGTTTCACTTTCTTCAATGCCACTAATCCAGCTAAAGGCTTTGTGAACCTTTAGTAGAGACTTGTATTTCAAATAAAATTCATAGAAGATTGAAACAGAACCACAGATTATGTTCAAGACTGAAAAAGAAGTTTCTATCAGAATACATTCAAAAGAAGAGAAGGACCAAACTCTAAAATCATTACTAGATGAAGATAAGAGCAAGGTGAGAGACAAAGATAAGAGTCTTCAAACCAAAAGATCTAGCAAACTTTAGATCTCAAGAGAAAGGATCATAATAGCCCGGCAAGAATTTTGATGAGAAGGGTGAGGCTTTTTAACAAATGATAATTTAAATAGACCTAGAATTCAAAACACAAAGGTCATCCCCAACCAAACCTTCTTAAAACCAAATTCTTATCCCATCCCCCGTCGGCCAATCGAGTATCGAGAAAATCTAAAGACCTACAAAGGTCATCCAAGGAAATCAATGTGACCAACTAACTATGGTGTTGGCTTCCAATCTATTAGCATGTGTCCCATATATGCTTAGGATAACACAGTTTATAAGGCGCAATGCACACCCAGGCACAAAAGTCTCTTTATAGCTTAGACGCAAGGCGCAACACAAGGCGTGCAATGAAGTGAAGTGAAAAGAGACCTTGGCTACACATTAATTTTATAAAAAATAAATAAATTTTTTGATAGATAAACATTAATTTTATAAAATATGATTCAAATTTTAATGAATATAAAAAAAAAAGTTAAGATTCCTAACATTTAAGAAGATCTCCAACCATAAATCCCCATTTCTAACTCCAAATTGGCATCTTCTCCATATTTGGATATGATGGGGCCCACTTTTTAGAGTTTCAACTACAACCAACAATCTCAATTTTTAACTCTAAATCACTATTCATTCTTCAAATCTTTATTTTATCAAATTAGAATATTTATAGAAATATGATATATGAAATAATTTTATTTTTATTTAAACATAAATATGAAATTATATTAAATAAATAAAATTATAATAAATAAAGATATTAAAAGATATAAATGCATTTTTAACTAATAAATATTATATTATGAACACCGATTACATTAGAAAAGAGAACAACATTAATAAAAGCCACATAATAAAACATAATTAACTAAATAATAAAAATACAATATAAAAAACAAACACTCTGTTATATCACCTCTGCTAATTTCAATCAATATATTCATTAAATTACCATCATTATACCACTGATCCAATTTGTTTAGATTTACGAAAGTCATTTTTTCAATAATTTCCATTATTTCACCCTTGAAATACTACGCTGATTGGATCAAATATGGAATCAAGATTTTTGTCCATAATTTTCGTCTTTCACGCCCTGAACTCATACTATCATGGGTCATTCTTCACTAGAAGATCACTCAATTTAACGCTTCTCCGACTGGTCACTAAAATTTAATAATTAAGTATTTATAAAAGGTATAGCAACAATATTTCTTATAGCAAATAAATGTATTAGTTTAAATAAATGATAAAAAACATCATTTGATGTAATTCTATGTTTTTTTTTTTATTTTCAATTTGAAGTTGTATTTTATTTCTAAGAAATTATTAAATTAGTTAATTAAAAATCTTATCGTCTTATATTTACAATATAAATAAAAAATGTATTACTATTATCAAAAAAGAATTTTAATAAAAAAATTAAAATTATTCAAATTTATTAAGACTGTGCTTACTATATTGTATATGGAAAATAATTTGAACAGAAGACAAATAATAAAAATAAATATATCTTAAAAATAAAATATGTTTATAAAAATATTATTAAATAATTTTTATTTTATTATTATAAGAATAAAATAATGAGAGAATGGTAGTATAATATTAAACAATAGGAATAGTAGTTACTATCTACATATCCAAATACATGGAAATCGAGGATGATTTGGACTGCATTTGGTCCAAATCTCCAAATATGGATGAGTCAAAATTGAGAATGGTTGTGAGGTGTTCTAAAAAGAAACATTCAATGAAATAAAAGTAATGAAATTGAACAAATTTCAATATAATTAAAAATTTAAGAATTAAAGAAGACAAATTATTAAACTAAACCCAATGTGAGCTTAAATACAGTTATTTCCAATGGAGTCTATCAGTTGACGGTCCATGAAGTACTCAAGGCCCAAACATAGCTTTCGATCAAATTCTGACTATTGTTTAATGTTTCTCTTAACCATGTAGTTAATTGTGAGACATTGAAATCGTCATATCTGTATTTATCGCCAAACCAGCTTGAAATGTAGTCATTATGGTTTGTTTTGGTTTCAAGTGCTTTCTTGAACCTATTTATGCTCTTTCCTATTCTTGGAGGTCTCCAAGTATAAGGTATGGAAATGAATTTTAAAGTATCTTGTTTATTGATCATTAATCAAATTTCTATTTGTGGATTTGGGTTTCTTAGTTTCTTATCTCTTGGGTGATACTGAGGGTGAGCAAAACCAAATTCTTATCTTTGGAGTGGTGTTTCTTATCTTCAAAGGGGTGAATTTGTTTCTATCCTACCGTATCAATTTTTTGGTTCGGTATCATTTGGTATCAGACCTTTGGTTCAAGTTTGATGAAACACAAGAACTTGAAGAGATAATATTAAAGAACCTGAGAAGAGTATATAAGAGAATTTGAATATTTGATACTCAGATGTGATATTAAAGAACCTGAGAAGCAAACCATTGCACCTGCTTCGGGAGGTTTGAAAAGGAGTCATCATAATGGGATTAGAGCCATATTGGTCTTTAATGATGTTAGGAAAACTCATACTCCACGAATAAAGAACGAGGAGTATTCACCCAAGACAACCCTAAAAAGTATTCTAACTGTGGGAGTATTGTTTAGTTCCAACAAACTCTTGACAAAGTTGGGTTCTAGCAAAATGAAGTGAAGAATTGATAAGATTTGGCATAAAGCCCTCAAGATTTCTAATTATACTGGAAGTGCTATGATGTCAAGGTAATGTCACATTAGCTTCGATCGTCCAAATCAAGGGTACACCATAGAGAGGAAGAGATTGAAGAAGAAGAGGAAGAAGTGAACCAAGAAGATGGGGAAATTGAAGAATTTACTGAATGTGCAGATGAAGGAGAAGCTGCATTAGAGGAGCCTCTCAATGTGGTTCAAGAGAATGAACAGCTTTGGTCGTGAGATAACATTTTTCAAACAAAATGCACTAGTCATGAAAGTGTGTAATTTGGATCACGATAGTGGTTGTACAAATGTGGTGGTTGAAGAGATGGTGCATTCGTTGAATTTGAAGACTGAACTTTCTGCCCTAACCATAAGATCTCACGGTTTCGTATGGGCAATGGATGGAAAGTTACAAAGAAGTGTTTACTTCTTTCTCCATTGGTAAAAACAAAAGAACAGAAGTCTATGTGATGTTGTTCTGTTTGGATGCATGTCATCATACAGCCATCGGTGGCAGCAGATCAGCAAGCCCATAATATTTCAAAATAATGCATTTTTACGCGATTATGTTTGGAATGTTAAAGTTCCAGAAACCATAACTTAAAAATTCCTAAGGAGAATGTGGGATTTTTTTGAAATCATGAGTAGAGAAATGCTTTGGCAATCCAGACTAGATTATGCTATTGGTTATGGATGCTGCAATTCCTCAACAAGCACCTGTTCATGAATATATTTCTGCCATTACGGGTGAGTTCGATGGGTTCCAGATGAGACTCCCAATACTACCACCAATGAGGAATATCCAGCATCACATTGATCTTGTTCCAGGTTCGCACTTCCAAACAAGGCTGCTTACCTGAACAACCCCAATGCAATACGGAGTTACAAAGACAAGCCAGCAACCCGAGAGTACCAGGATTGATCTCGTGAGAGCATGAGTCCATGTGTTGTTCCAGTTTTAATCTTAAAGAAAGATGGGGCTTGGCGCATGTGTAATGAGAGTGAGAACTATTACCAAGATACGCTTCCTATTCCGAGAGATGATCTCACTTTGACTAACTCATATCAGTATTTTCCAAGCTTAGACTTTCGATGGTTACCATCATATCAGAATGAGATAAGAAAATGGAAAATAATGTGTTTTCTAAAACAATAGCAATGTAAGAATTTACAGATTTGCCTAGTTTTCTAATTCTATACTTTCTATGAGACTTATGTTAATGTTCTTACTCCATTCTTGGGAAAGTTTGTTGTTTATTTTGATAAGACTGTTTATAGTAAATCTATGCAGGAGCATGTGATAATGAGGAGTGTTTTCCAACCTTGAGAGTGCATGTTGTTATTACTCTCAAAAGTAGTAGTTTCTTATGAATAACCTTGTTTTCTTGCTATGTGGTGCCCAGTAAGGCTGATGGATCCCAGCAAGGTGGAAGCTATAGAGAGTTGTCTAGTTCCTAACCATTCATGCTGTAAACAAGCTTCCATGGAATGCCCTTCTATAGAAGGTTCACATAATACCAGCATACTAGTGGCTCCTATCATTTGAATGCATGGTAAGGAGCTTTCTATCAGATTGGTGGAGGCTCAGAAAGTTTTTAGTTATCAAAAGAAGATGACAACAACCCCAGTTCTAACATCAAATTTAAGCAAACAATGAATTGGGATTATGTGATCTAATGGGAATTGGGATGTTTTGAGCCAAAGAAGGAAGACCCTTTTGTTTTCAGTAAAGTTTAACGATGCAAAGCGAAGTATCTCCACATATGACAAAGAGTTCTTATGCCATCATTCCGAGCTCTTAGTCATTGAATTCACTAATGGTCATTTCTAAAGAGTCAGCCTGGTTCAGACCACAGAAGAATTAAAGCATTTACACTCAACACAACAGGTGCCCCGGCATGCAAATGGGTAGAATTACTCAAACTTTCCACCCCAAATATAAACTGGCACTGAACAAGGTGGCAGATGTCAAGTAGAGGCACTCTGGCTGAATGTTATGTAACTCAGCGTTGGTTTTGAGATTGTTAAAACCAAGAAAAATGATTATGATTTGGCACCTTTTGGAAAGCTTAATAAGTGGAACGAAAGACCCAATTCTTCATCCATGATGGTTATCTCTTGGCCAACAACTTATCTGATCAGTTTACTAGAGGCTTCATAACTGAGGCTCACGATGATGCTTGTCGACACTTAGCGTGGATAAAAGATTGACTTAAAGTAAAGAAAAATTATCAGCCTGCTTTTGGCAACATGTTATAAACCGTGAGTGTGTTACTACCGCAAAAGTTTGACACAAACAATGTCGACGCAATTTTCTTCCATTCACTACACTCATGGGAAGTTGTGAGTATGGATTTATTAGGATTTGCCAAGAACCTGTTATGTAAAGATTCAACTTATGGTATGATGATCTTCAAAATTAATATTGCTTATTGTCAATAAGACTTTGATGCTACTCATGTTTTTTATCTATTTCAAGGAGATTTGTTAAGTCAAAGTAGCATCCAAAGTCCATCACTTTGATTGATTCAAAATTTTAAGTCACTTTGGAGAACTCTCTTTGGAAGAAGTTGGGAACTAAGCTTCTCAATTTAGTCTATCTCATCACCTACAAACGGATGGACAAACTTAAAGTTAAAGAAGAAGTCTTTGGGTGCAATGCTTAGAAGATTGGTAAAGAAGAATATTAGAGAATGGGAGAGCTTAATACCTCATGTCGAGTTTGCTTTTACAGTCTCTATGTCAAACTACTAGTTGTTCTCCTTTTGAAGCAGTTTATGGTATGAATCCTATTTGCCCTTTGGATCTAGCTCCTATTCATCCTACCGATCACTTTAGTGGGGAAGCTGATGAAAGAGCTAAATTCATCAAGAAAATTCATGAGCAAGTGAGAGACAAGATTTTTGAAGCAAACCAAAAAGTATAAGAAGCAAGCTTTTAAGCACCCAAAGAAAGTCGTGTTTAAAGAAGGAGATCTGGTGTGGATTCATTTGAAAAAAGAAAGGTTTCCAAATAGAAGGTTTGTGAAACTTCAACCCCAAGTAGATGGACCTTTTAAGATTCAGAAGATTAATGACAATGCTTACAAGGTAGAGCTTCCTGGTGATCATGGAGTTTCAGCAACTTTCAATGTCTCAAAATTTTCACCATATGAAGATGATGAGACAATAGACCTGGGTGACAGTCCTTTCAACCAGGAGAATGATGAATTCGGGAGCAACCTGGCCCAATGTGAGCTTAGCCAAGAAGAGCCCAATGGAGTCTAATTTTGATTGATGGTCCATGAAGTACTTCAAGGCCCAAAACATAGTTTCGACCAACCCACTATTTATTTTATTGTCATTGAATCATGTAGTTAATTAGAGACATTGAAATTCCTGGTCATATTCATATTTAGTCACAAACTAGTTTAAATGCAGTCATTATGGTTTGTTTTGTTTTATGCTTTGAACTCTATTTTATGCCTTTTCCGTTTCGAGGGATGTTCCATATAAGGCATGGAAAACGAATTTGAAGCATCTTTGTTTGTTGATCGTTAATCAAATTTCGTATTTCACCTTGTGATTGTCTCTAGTTTCTTATCTCAAGGATGCCTCAGTGGTGAGAGCAAACCAAATTCTTATCTTCGGGAGTGGTGTTTTTATCTTCAAAGTGGTGAATTTGTTCATATCCTACCGTATGAATTTTTTGGTTCGGTATCAAGTGTTTAGGAAGGAAATTATAGTCACAAGGCGCATCTCTACAATAAGGCACATGTCTTAGAAAGTGAGGTGTTGTAACCAAGAGTGATTGTGCCTTGAGCCTAAGCACCCCTTAAGTGCACCTTTTAAGACTTATGAGCTAACATTATGCCAAAGAGCATGATTTTTAGGAAACCTCCAAAGCCATTTCTCTAATTAAGCACCATTTCATACAAAGAACTTCCCAAAACCGTAATCCTCTACCCTTTTAGTCCTAAGACACAAGTACTAACGAACAAGATGGTCATCTTTGCTATCCAAACCCAGACCACAAGAAATCCCGTACTTCTCAATTTTCAGCACCACTCAAAGAAAAGATCTCGAATAAGGGCATAAAGTAGCTACGAAAATGAGACAAACACAAGTGGATAACAGTTATCCCTCTCCTAAAGATAACAGCCTGACCCATCCAATCTTCTAGAAATTCTCTCAATCAATAACCCACTAGGAAGTCCCAAGTATGATATAGGCCAATCTGACACTTTCTGCAATCAAGGACCATAGCAATCTCAGTAAGTTGATCTAAATTAACAGTACTTTTCCCTAGATTGGATCTATAAATCTAGAGATCTCCCAAAAGATCATTAAAATTATCTTAAGAGTTTCCTATTCTTCCAACAAACTCTAGGAAAAATATGGCGCCATTTGCAATGCAAATGGGAGACAAGAGTCTCACTCCATCTAACAATCCTTCCCCAGAACTCCACTCTCCTCAACCTTCAACGTCAATCTATTCAACACATAGGCTACAATGGTAAGAAGAAATAGAGATGCAAGGTCTCATTGTCACAAACCTCTAGAAGCTTTGACTAACATTTAGTTTTTTCATCACTAAGATTACAAAAGAGACAAAGGATCTCAATAGCAATATATATTGTTTTGTGAAACAAGCTATTGAATATTTATGAGTATTTTTTTTTTCTTTTTGATAATTGTGGGTGTCCAGGCAAGTTTGCACACACCTCAACTAATCTCGTGAGACCCTAAAAAAGTATTGATAAATAATACATATACGAAAAATAACTAACCTTGAAATCAACTATCTAAGAATCCAACAATCTCAAATTTACACTAACATTCAAAACCATATCCCACCCAAATTCTCTTCAATCCACTTTTTCCACATCGACAAATCTCAATTGATTATTTCAATCTACAAAGTCTTTATCTAAAAATGGTAAAGGAAGGCCTTTATTTTTAATACTAAGGTTGTTATTTCATACCAATTCTTTAGGTTCCAAATGATACTAATAACAACACAATTTCCTTCTCATACCTTCCACCAACAATCCAAAAAAAAAAAACTGGCTAAAAGAAACAAGTGAATTAAAACACACCAGTGATGCTCTTTTCTTCCATCGAGCCCCTTACTTGGGACCGCCATTACTTAAAGCAACGTCTCATTGCACTTATCTGTGTCTACCATGGCATCTCTAGGAAGTATTTTTTAAGAAGTCCAAGAACAAAACTCTCAATTAAAACCATTTGCAACAGCCCAAAGTTATGCTTGCATTCTACTAAACCATCTTGAGTTGCCCTTCTAAGGAACCAACTTATGGCCTTCCCTATCTATGGGCCCCATTCAAGAGAAAGTTAATCATACCTAATTCTCCTTTAATGGATCCATATGAGAGTGAAGCCAACAAAGTGAAAGCCACCTAATCAAACAGTCCTCAAACTAAATAAATCAACCATATGTTAATCCACAATATTCGGGGGTTCCTATCTATTCAATACTGACAAACCCCTCCTCTAGAGGCCAAACCTAGAAGCAACTCCCTTCTCACAAACAATCGACTAATCTTTCTCCTAAGGAAAGAGGTTTATAAAAGCCCTTCCTACTTGTTAAGGCCTCGGTCTACGATGTTAGCTAGTTAAATCCTCGGATCCAATAACCAAACCAGCCTAATCCATAAAACATCGTGGAATCAAAGGGTTACTATTTTTAACTACCTTCCTTGAGTCACTAAGGTCTTTGCTTCAGAATGGCATCCTTCCCTTCCTCATAAAGGAACTTCACTAACCCAAGGCCAAATCTCCCATCCCACATTCTTCGACATAATGAACTATCAATGGTCACTTATCAAAAGCACCGACTATTTACCTCTTTATGTCACCTAATGACCCATTAGCTTGTAACGTCTTCTAAGCCCTCGTAGCCTAACAAAGCCTTCACATTCACACCGTCTTTAGTACAAAGCGCCACCACCTCATCTTCTATCCTAACCTCCTCCGTTATCCATCTCTCATGCTACAACCCCGACATCCATGATGGACTTCATCACAAATGACTTGAGTAATAAAAGCCCCAAAATAGAAAACCTCTTTTGAATGCTTAAGATTTCAAAAAACCCTTTTTTGTAGATGAACTCACAAAAACCCTTGCTTGTTAAAAATTACATCGCTAGGCAATATCATCATCCGCACAATGAAGCACTCACAACAATCATCTACATATTTAAATAACCCCTTATCCCACAAAAAGTAACAGTAGCACTACGTTGACTAACCCAAACCCCTTTGCATGGATGTTCTCCCAAAAGCCCCCACTTTATGACTCATAATCAATCTAAAGGCGCCATACTTGTCAACATACTGCCAAACCCTAAGTGCATCTCCTTAGCGTACATCCTTAATATAGCACTAAACTTTTATCTAACTGGAGAATCTACCTCTTTCCAAAAAATTTCTAACAACTTGCTTCTATGAGACTAAGCACGCAAGATAGTTGGTTATCGAGGCAAATATACTACATTATTGAGGATTACCAAGTCAACGCTTTATGCCTTTCCAACCTATTTGTAGAGCAAGATTCTACTAAATAAGAGCTTGAGTAATTAATAAGAAAGAGAAAGACCTGAAGTTTGACAATTGACGTCAAAATCATAAGATGCCAAGAATTGGGTTACTTATTTTCTTAGGTTCCTCGTTCAGCTAACCAAGTTGTAGAGTAGTTAGCCAAACAAGAAGTCATGCTTTATGCTTCCTTTGTCAAAGAATTTCTTCTCCCTTGACTGTGCAAATTTCTCCTTGCAAACCTTTGGCGACATCTTTGCAGGCTGAGGCTAGTTTTTTGTAAAGGACACCTAGGTTACTTTTTTAACCATTTCTGTGCACCTTGAAGGATTGCTCATCCTTCTTGTGTTTTCAAAGATGAACATGTTGCAATTCCATTTCAAAATACAGAACATAACTAGGAGGAGGCTACCTTTAAAGACCTTAGAAGGGTGGTTTGTAATTAGCCAAACTTTTACCATTTTGGACAGTGACCCATTGTTTTATGCTTAACAGCCTCACAAGCTACCATCTCTTGAAGATGTGAAGCTGTTTCATGCTATAATAGAAAGCTTATTTACAGCTATGAGAATATCGGTATGGTATTTTATAGAATATTATTTACTTCCTTCCATCTTTATTTTACCAAATTAAACAAGTTTTTCATAATTCAAAATGAAAATGATTTTTCAAAGCCCCTCTGCTTGATGGCAGCAAAAATAAATTCAAAAAAAATTATGAGGTAACTGAGTATTTGAAATTTGAACTCACTACCTTGTCATCCATCAAGGCCCTTATTTTAAAATTGCATCCATCATGCGCCTCAACATCACCGCAACATACAAACATTTGGACTAGTTATTCTGACGCACCTATATAGAAAAACGAACTATGAAGAGCAGCTGAACCTAGGAGTTATTAGGAAGATATGCAAGGAAAATAAAACCTACCGAACATTAGCAATAAATGTATCACGAATAGCAATTGCCTTCCTTCCTATTAAAATATCAAGGAGGTTGGATGAAAACCTACTATAGGAAACAACAGCCTAGAGAAAATAAGAACCCCATATGAAAAAATATATACACAAGGAAAACCTTTCTTAAGTGAAGGGTTAGAATACTGCAACTTTTTCACCTGCAACAGCAAGAAGAAAAACATGATTATTCAGAAGCTATACTCCTATTCGGTAGTTAGTATTACAATCGTTACATTAAACATCCACCAACAATTTGCATCAGTTTCTATTCTCACATTGATACTCCTCTAGACTCACAGAGGACAAAGGGAACAAAAGAACACATGTGCCTTAGAAAGAGTATAGAAGTAATTCTTCAATGGCTCTTTCAAGATGCACAAAATCATAGATTTGGACTGGCACAAAAAACACCCAAACTAATGTCCACAAAAAAGTTTGAAAGAAAATCTTTAGAACCTAAATGGCTGCTAGAGGACTAATTAGTTTTGCAACATGATTATGGCATTACTCTTCGTATTTTAGACACCCTAGCGGCAAACGCCATTTGCGCTTTTATAACTTACTGAAATCTGCATTCAGATGCCTTATGCTTTTCCTCTTTAGCCATGGAATTGGCAACTTGTAATTTCTGAGCTCTTGAGAGTTCATGTATTCAAGCCAAATTTTGCTTGTCTGGTGAACAGGTATTAATGTCATATTAAGGAAGTTGGGCTCATCAAACAACAATTGTTCTCCTTTTCTCTGCATGGTTAGACTCATAATTAATCTCTTCATCCAATTCAACAAGGAAATCAGATTCACAAGATTTTCTTTTTCTTACTTTTTTATAGAGACAAAAGAGAAGAAACCTTCATGGGAGTATACAAAAAGGCCCAAGAGGCCAAAGAAGAGGGAAGGCAGGAGAAAAACACAAACCAACCCAAAAAATAAGAGAGACAGCACCTAGGCATAGCCATAGAATCTGTACAAGAGCAGCCTAACAAAGAAATATTTGCGTTTGGAATGCAACCAGCCCAAGTGAAAAGGGAGCGTTTAGCCTGAGGGTTGAGAAAGCGACACCTTCAAAAACAATTCTATTTCTTTCTTTCCAGATGGCCCAAAAGAGGATTAAGGGGGCTGCCCTCCAAAGAGCTTTGGCCTTTTTCCTAACCGGAAAATGCATCCAACTTAGGAGATCTTTGACCAAAATGGGGCACACCCAACTTGACCCAAAAGCAGAAAGAAGATCAGTCCACTACCCCCAAATTGAAGGATAGTGGATCATAATATGCTCCAGCTCTTCTTCCGACCTCCCACAAAACGGGCATAAGCTTGCTAATTGAAAAACCCTTTCAATCGAGAAGATGGGAGGACTTTTCTGCACTGCTTCTCAAGCAAAAGCCAATTTTAGAAGGGATGTGAGGATTCCAAAGGATTTGTAAGTGGATTGAGCAGAGGCGCCTTTAGGGAAGGGCAACGAGGCATGTTTGGGACTCCGGCCACCCTATCCCATCCCCGTCCCAAAATGAAAGGTTGTTTCATACCTGTCCTAAACCCCGAGATGGGGCAGATATTGATTCCCATTCCCGTTAAAATTCATACATAAATCCCATTCTGATCCGAGAAAGAAAATATCAAAGAGATTTTCAGGATTTTCAATCAATAATTACTACTCTTCTTTTTCTCAAATTTTCTAAGCAACCAAACGGTAGAGAAAAAAACAAGAGAACACTTTCAGTTTAGAAAATAATCTAAACAACACAACAATTTCTTCAACTAATCATAAAATAATATAAATTTAAAACTAAATCAAACAAAACCATGTTACAAAATTTGCACAAGGATGTAGAACCACGCAACAAAGTTAAATCAACAACACACCATTGATCAAAAAAGCAAACAAAGAACAGGAACTCAGTTTTCTAAGAAAAGCCAACAACTTATTCTTCCAGACCAAACATAAAACAAAGGTCATAAGCTTCAACCGGTTTAAAAGACCCATTACACGACGGAATCTAAGTCATAGTCGGCGTGGTTATCATCATCAGAGTTGGCCACCATGTTGCTGTTATTGAAGCCCTCTAAGGAGTCAACATCGTTACTTTGGTTTGAGGATCTTGTCAATATCAGAGAACCATACCTACGATGCAACACGGACTGAAGATTGAATGTGGGCTTCGGAGAATCTAAGGTCTCTGAGAAAATGAACGACAAGTTGAGGGTTTTCTATCGATTTGGAATGCAAGGAGCGATTCAAGACTGAGTTGGCTAGGGTTCGGGGAGAAGCCAAGTAAGTCTAGATAAAGACGATAAACGCCTGGAGATGTGAAAGAAGGTGAAGAACAAAGAATTTCAACTCAGATCTACATGATTCGTTTGCTGCAGGAGGAGAGAAAAGGGGCTAGAAAAGGGAGAGTCTTCTCCATTATGGGAGAGTGAAGCTCTAAAGACAACATAAAGAAAACCCTATGAACATAAAAGAAGTGAAGTATATATATGCAAAGGAATTTTGGTGGCTCTAAGGATTTTGATTTGCTGCACTTTCAAACCCAATACCAACCTCGAACTCCACACATGTTTTAAAAATGAATCCCAAAACTCGGGCCCCAACCCAAGCAGTATTAACACATACCCATCCTAATAGGGGCAGAAGGTGTTAATCTGCATCTGCACTTGCCATCCTAGGCGCCTCCCACATATTGAAGGCCATCACCGTGAAGCCCCCAGAGGCATCAGCGCTTTCCAAATTAGGAGTGTCTTTTGGATTGAGGGCTAATACATCTGTCACTTATTAAGCCTATAAAAGCCATTATTAAGCTTCATATAAAAGCCTGACTGCCTCCATCTCCCCAGCCATTGAATGCCTCAAACTTTGATCCCATGCACTGCAGCCTTAGCTCCACCCTGGCAGAAAATGCAGCCAAAGCCCTTCAGATGAAAACTGGTATACCAGGAAGGTTTCATATAAAGGTAGACCCCCACGCCCACCAGTCTTCTGCTAATCTTATTCTCTTGCTATCCTCTACTCACTAACTCACAAATGTTTCTAGCCTGGACTGCTTCCTTAGCACAGCTTCTGGATCACAAGAATTACTCAGTAAGTTTATCAGAATGTTCTAAACAAACTTCAACTAAATCCAATAATCATGAGTTCACATATTTCTTTTCCTCAAGAAATAGTCCAAAGGATTGCATGCCAACATTCAGATATCTAAATCGATAAAAAAAAAAATTTTAAGCAATCAAATAACCACAAGAACATGTAATATTTTCCATATCACAAACCTAAGCAGACTGCATGGTTTAGAATGAACCAGCTGGTTTACAAACATTAGAGAGGAGGGTCCAGAAGTAGAAATCAATAACTAAAACCAAGAACCATTGAATAGAAGAACCCAAACAGATAAATAATCTATGCTATAAAACAATATTTAGTGATTTTCAAGAAACATCCTAACAATGAAAGAGTTGGATACCGATCGAGTTTGTAATTCATGGGGAGGATTTCCCATTCTCCCCATGGTTCATTTTCAAGACATGTTTGTTTATGACTCTAAAAAAACTAAATGAATAAATAAAAGAGTCGACAGATTTACATTTTACAATCTTCCTCCAAACTTCTTTCAAGTAATTAATAATCCATGAATCAAATACCAACCAAATTAAATTTGTTGACAAGAAATCACATGGTCTTCTTCAAGGAATTCCAAAGCTGTTGTTGGTATATGTCATGACTTGCACATTCCTGAAATTTGGACAATGTGTGATACATATTATTTAATAAAAATAAAGTAAATATACAGATTTTGCAGAAACTTACTGTATATGGGTGTTTTTCGGGGTTTTCTACATAAAAATATTATTTTCATTTTTTCTTATTGAAGTTTACAAACTTTGGAATTTTTTTATTTAATATTTTGTATAAAAATTATTGAAACTATTAAATATTATTCAATGAATTGTTTACTGCATCGTTGAGAGAAAAGAATCTAATACTCATTGATTAACAAAGGAGGAAAATACATATATATACTATAGTGTTAGGACAAAACAGAACCAAAGTTAGAATCTAACTAAGAGACTAAAGAGAGGCTAAAAAATCCAATGTGGATTAGGAGACCAATCTTAACACTCCCTCGTTCGAAAGACATAGATCAAAAGCACCCATTTTGTCACATATATACTTTATCCTGTGACCTCTAAGAGACTTAGTGAAAGTATATCCGCTTAGTTGGCCAACACGAGTTGACAAAACTAGTAGTCATCATAGTTATTTAAGGCTCAAGGTGCACTACATTTAAAGCCTGGGCCTTGAGACACAAGGCTACTGAGAAGGGGTTTTTTTATTCAGCGACCTCATTTTAATACAAATAAACAAAGAGACTAACAAAATATTGTCTACAAATTTCATCTAATAATAAAATATATTAAAGTAAAGAACATCAACATGAATAATTCCCATTATCCAGTAAATGATTCAAAGTTCAAAACAAAATAATAAATATCATTAGTGTTTCCTACATCACAAAAATTCAAAGTTTCAAACAAAATAAACATTCATGTATCCGCATTTAAATCTAAAATCAAGAAAACTATCATCAATGTCATCCTCTATCATCAATCTTCCACTCCCTCTTCTTCATCTTCCTCCCTCTATAAATAGATCATCTCTTCATCTTCATCAATCAAAGCAAGAGTAGGAGTATGTCATTGCATGGTCTCAGTCTCTAACTTTGGTTTGGTGTCGTGTTTTGTTATGCTTAATTTCCTCTTCCTCTCCCCACGACCACCATGAAGGAAGCTGCGCCTTATATCAACAGGTGGGCAATATGAACGCATAAAGCCATAGAAAGAAGCAAGCAACGAGGCATCTTCAAGCACTGGAGGTGCAACAGGTCAGTCCTGGAGCCATATTGTCAGCATACCCTTTGGCAACCAACCTGTTTTAAGCCGAGATCACCTGCCATCAGTCCCACCTTCAATCGTATAAACCCAACGACAAACTGGAACAGCGACTTCGTCAGAGAAAGAGTAACAAGCTCCCATGTGTCATTGGAGGAAAGAGCATTCATTTCCTCAACCATTGCCAGTTTCCAGCCCGAATGAGAGAGAGCTTCACTAGTGCTTGTAGGGATAAAGACAGAAGACAAGGTGGAAACAAAGGCAAAATATTGGAAAGATAAACGATGATAGCTTAGAAAATTATGTTGTAATATACAAGTAGAGAGTACCTTTCCAAATGCAATAGTAGACATCGCATCTGGCTATGAACTCGGCGCAGTGGATGATCATGGCAGTGAAGATGAATCGATAAGAGGCTCCTGGTTTGAGGACGAGGAAGATGAAGATAAACTTGAAGTGTCGAGTCACAACATCCATAAGTGGAGAAGGGAATTAGAGGTGTGCGACAAGAGGAACATGTAAGACATCCGAAACATGAGGATGCTCTTCAGAGGAGAAGAAAGAAGAACCCTCAAAGAAAGTGACATCAACAGATATGAAGTACCGATTTGTGTCGATAGAATAACATCTATAACCCCTCTGAAGTCGAGAATAACCCAAGAAGACACACTTAGTTGCTTTGGCAAAGAGCTTGTCTTACCCAAGAGTAAGAATATGAACAAAGTGCATACAAATCAAAGACACTGGTTATGCTAAGAGAGGTTAATTAAATGATAGAATGAGGGATCCGATCATGCAAAACAAAGGATGGCATAACATTAATCAAACAACAGCACTCTCGGGATAGCATCCCCCAAAACGCTGAGGAACCTTATGATGGAGTGGCAGACAGAAGTGGTTTCACTCAAATGACAATTTACGCCAACTACCCATTCTATCGAGGAGTGAAGGCCAAGAGGATCATAAAGAACTTATGTGACAATATAAAGGAGAGACTAATGCAAAGATATTCTCTGCATTATCACTCTAGAGATACAAATAGATATTAGTTGATTTGAATTTCAAATATGGAACCTCCTAAAAACGTAGAATAACCTCAAAGACTAGCTTTCATTGTTAAAATAGCCAAGACATCTATCAATCATCAATAAAACTAACAGCAATTAAACTAAGGTAGACTCACTGAGATCTCAAATATCAAGGTGGACAAGCTCAAATGAAGATTTTGTCCAATGATCTAGACACTTGGGAATGAGATCAAAATGGCTCTCCTGGTTTATTACGACTCACATCGAACTGAGGACAAACTAGAAAACGATGAACCATTTTCTAGCTTTGAAATGTCTTGATGACCAAGACGATCAGAATAAGGAGAGGAGTATCCACAATGCTAAAGTGGGAAGATGAAGGTGAGCTTAAGATGAAAGAGGGCCTCGAGATTCACATCCTGCTAATTACTCTACTCGCATCCTGGCCCTACATTGCATGTAACGACTAAAAGGTAATCAAACAATTATGATCACGTAGCTAATCATCACATGAAAATCAAATTAAAAATGGTAATCAACAATGGATAAAGGACTCGAAGTAAGAGGTAAGGAAGGCAGAGGGCATGTTTAACCGATTCCTTTAGCTATGGTTTGAGATCCATGAAGCAAAAACTATGGGTAAAGGAGAAGTCAAGGTAAGAGTAAGAAAAATATCCTTATTACCTAAAGATGATCGTGAGGCTCTAGAATCAAGAACTGTATGTCCAGAGGAGTTCTGAGCAAACAAAGGCATTACTCTGGCCTCAAGTAACAAAACTTAGCTGGATGTAGATTTGGATTCTCGAGTGCAATAGGGAGTACGCAGCCTAATTTCTCCATGTAATAACAAAGGGATGCAACCAAAATGGAGAAAAGATCGAACCTTGGAGGCCATAAACCAAAAGAAGAGATCACAACTATAAGATCTCCAAGGATTTAAACAGTGTGGGTAGAGGGGGCAAACAACTCCAAACCAAAGTCAATGGGTGTCGGAAAATCAAGAAAACCTATAAAAAGTACAATCCATTTAATACAAAATGAGGAAAAAGTGCGTATGTGTTGGATCAAAATCTGTATAGCAGGATCCACCAAGATGCAACATAGGTGGTGAAGTCCCCCGGCACTGAGAATGCCACACGCCTCACGACCGGCTGCAAAGGCCCCATGCTGCGAGGCGCATGAGGAACCCGACATCGTGAGATATTTTCACCGCAGTGGAGCTGCTCCTGCGAATCCGTGGAATGTCCACGTGCCGAAAGTAAGTGCTGCCTAAAATTCTTCCGTAAGAATCTGGTTATTCCAAACAGGGTTGTCAGCCACAGAGGCTTTGAGACGCATTGTATGGCAAACCGCAAGAGTGTAAGACCCGAGAAAATTTGCACTTTGGGTGCGTAAAATCGTAATTTCGGCCAAAAATCCAATTATTCCTCTAGATCCTGATGACGAAACGATTTCACCGTTGAATCGCCTCTGCCAAATCTAGCTACCACGTCGATCAGCCCCGAGGCAATAATTTACATCGCCGGCGTATGATCGTGACGCGTCGAAAACGATATTCGATGCGACGAGTTCACATATAACATGTACTCATGGGCCATGCAAGTTGCATGAGTAGATAAATGACTTGAAATGACTGCGAGATAGGTGTCAATGCCAAAAATCCAAACTCAAATTATAAATGGCACTTTAGGAATTGTTGGAATGATACTGAAGCCAAAATAACAAATATGTCTCTTCTCCAAATTGAAAAGAGGCAAAAACGTGCTGGAACAGGGGAGGATGTGCACCTGAGATGGTGATTTTAGAGGAGAAGGTGCCTTCAAATTCTCCAAGTAATCCGACCATTTAAATTCTTCAAGCAAGCAAGAGTTGTTCTAAGCGACTTGCGCCTACGCTGGGCTCCTGGCTTTGGAGTTTTCACAAATTCATGGAGCAGATGTGACATCCTACTTCGTTTTTGCACTGCTTTGCCGATCACGTTGCCAGGATGGCTGAACGGCCAGCTGGACGTGTCCCAAAACTCGGGACCGAATTGTTTAACTGGCGGAACCTGTTTACAAAACTGCGATCGCCAATGACCGCTCGGGGTGGCTAATTGTGTAATTTATGCCAGCGGATTGTGTTGCGGATATATGGGCGCCTAACGGTCTGAAATCGTTCGCTGAAAGAACCGATGACGGGGTGAATGGTGAGTTTTAAAATACACCGCGGACGTGTGGGTCGTTGGTGCTTTATTTCATAAATTTATGAAATAAATTGTGTTGATGCAAAGAATGGAAATGGCTGAATCGGTGGAAAAATGTGATGGGAAAATAGAACCCACAAGAACTCCGAGGGTTTCAACGTTCTCAGAATACGGTTCACAAAATACTTTTGTGAAATAATGTGTTTGGTTGAGTAATTCAAATCGACCGTCATATGATAATTAAATTTCAAGCAGCCTAATTCTTTGTAAGCAGAATTATCGCGAAATTACATAACACGCTTGTGTGATTAAATTATGTAAATGTATATCAATGTTATATATATTCGCATGTGTTATATGAATTGTATCGAATCTTATGATCACGATTCCAGCATGCCGCCTGTGGGCACCAGAATAAATAAGATTTGAGGTAGAGGTGATTCTCGAGAGGATTGTTTCTGAGGGTCGACTAAAATAATAATTATCTGGAGGGTAGTCCATATAAAATATCAATCGCCTGAGTCGGCCCAATTGATACATCGGAGGTTGCCCACTAAATAGAACATCTGAGTTTGGCCCACTACTTATCTGAGGGTTGTTCAATACAAATATAAACAAATATCTGCTTTCAAAAAATAATGTTTCTCATATGTGGCGATAGTGTGAGGAGCCTGCGAGGACTGCATTTAGTCGACAAGCATATCTGGCAGTGATCACGCAAAGATTACCGAATGGCTTACTGGAGCATCAGATATGCACTTAGGTGAGGTAACCCATTTAGGGTGATTCCAATTATCACGATAAACACCCCGTCGGTTTTAACATTTTTTTCGTGCACAAAAAGGCGCCTGTATACGGCTTAGAGACCGAATGAAGAAAGCCGTCGTGGTTGGTATTATGGGATGTATGACATGTATTAATTCCTAGAATTTTAATATATGTTTGTATAAGAGTATTTTCCAATCTTAAAACTATTGTATTAAGATATTATATTGGAACAGGATGATGCAAATTCAAGTGGCCATTATTTACTCTCATTTCTCACCCTATGTGTCGTTGGATGTGTTGGACTGTTATACTGGGGCGGGCAGAGCCTCCCATATTAAAGCTGGCATCGCTTCCGATTTTCGGTAGACGTCAGTCACTCCCGGCATTCACGAAATAAGCTTCCATGGTCATCGGCAGTCAACTAACCCCTGATTCGGACGTCACATGAGCGAAAGGCACAATCGTTGGATGGGTCGCCTGACCACCCACACTACGAAACCTAACTATAATATTCTCAAACCTCTATGCCCTAATACTATGTCAAAGAAAAGGAATTCAGCTTTCTACTGACAACAAAGGAGGAAAATACATATATATACTCAAGTGTTAGGCAAAAGAAAAACAAAGGAGGCTATCTAGAGAATTAAAGAGAGAAGGAAAAGAATCCTAAATGGGATTAGGAGACTAATCCTTAACACATATGTTTTTTAATATTTTCAAGTTCAAAGTTTCTTTTGCAGGTTTTTAGGAAAGAAATATAGATTATGAACTGGTAGCGTCTCATGTCTAGTTTCATTAGTTTACCTTTAAAAGGAAATTCCATCTTCCTTTCCGTTCTTTGATTCAACTCATTTATTATACTTCTTCTGTTCAGCATTAATGCAATACACAGAAAAAGAAAAAATTAAAAAGAGCTATATTATTTCAAAATGCAACATTTTGTCAATGAAGCTATCCATGTTTTACAAAAAACGATGCAAAAATATATATCAATACCCAAATAATGTGGCAAAACAAAATGTGCACTGCTCCCCATAAACAAAGTTATGCTCCAAAGATAAATATTCATATATAAATTTAGTATTTCTGATCTAATATATATATATATATATATATATATATATATATATATATATATATATATATAAAATTTAGTATTAGCTCCTATTCGAGATAATGTATGGACAGCAGTCTATTTAACATAAAAATATTCTCTTTGAGTAAATTGATAAGAATTAAGCTTTACAATCATGAGAAGGAGAAATAATGATCGGAATTAGCCAAGTATTATATCAGATCTCATTGATATCCTTCATATAATATCATGCCTGATCCACAGATCAGATGTGATAATATTAAAAGAACCAGGAACCAGTTATTAGAAAGAAAGGTCTAAATAACAAAGCAAGAACAATCAAATAATATTCATTATTTTATTTTTTGATATGTAATACTAATTTTGTCATCGCCTTACTCAATCTGTCCCACTGATGTCAATGCTATAGCCCTTAAACTCACCTAGCTAGGCTCCATTGGCAACAATCATTATTAGCTAAGCTCAAATGCAGATCTCTCTAAACAATACTTTCAAATGAAAGTATCACTGAGTGATCAAATATTCTGATGTGAAAATATAAGCAAATGAAGAACCATCCACCAGAAAGAAAGGTTCCTACGAAAACCACCTTCACTCTGGAAATTACTAAATCATGTTAAGTAATCAATACATCATATGAAAGATTCATTAAGATATCTGTAACCCTCACCAACCTATAGATAAAATTTATAATTTTTTTACCAATCCAGAACAAATTCTCGATGCAAGATCCTTAAAAAGACATTTCTGACCAACTTATTGGAGATGCTTAGTCCTAAATTACATGTGTTACCTCCATGGAAGGCAAAAGCAGGGCACTATATCAGGGTTTCCTCCCAACCATCTGCACCACCTCTTGATCACTCTCCATTCCCATAGCCTTCATGACTACCATGATTGGAATCTATAAAATGAAACATAACAATGACATAAAGTCTAACCTAAGGAAGAAGAAAAAACAACAGAAAAGAACAAAAGAAGGTTGTCAACATAAAGACCTTTGATGTAAACTGATTAAGTTGCAACCATATCTTTTCTTTCTCCATGACAATAACTGTTTTGCTTTTTGTTGACTCAGTGCTGCTTCAGACAGATGACTATGCTAAAACACATAACAGACAATCCAAAGTAGCAATTAACAGAAATAATACCATAAAGAGACAATACAACAAAGTAAACAGAAAGTATACTTGAACTGCCAACAAGTGCAACTAAAGAATGAAAGAACTGTAATAGTTCAACACGAACAAATATATAATCAAAATAAAGAAGAATGTGTTTGGTTTTGATCATGCTTTTACAAGGACCTTTCTTCTAGGTATTCTTTCACCTTCCTTTCCTCATTTATTTGAGGATCCTGTGCTTCCAAAGCTGCTTTTGTGCATTTTTAAGCAGTTTATGAAGGAGTCTCACTATTATTCATTTTATAAGGAGAGGTGGAATTTTGTTTAGGGAATCATTGTTAGAGTAAAGAAGAATCAACAGCACATCATCCATTACTCTAGCAAATGATTTCTGGGTTGTTTCTAATAATTTCCATTCCCTAGATGACACTCTTTCTTTGTGAAAGAGCTGCAGACTATCTGTGCGATTTTCCTAAGGGAAAATGTAGGTAAGTCCAGAACACCGATTTCAGCTTATTTTGGGTTTCATTTGGGATAGTTGAACCAAAGGGTTTAAAATGTGATAAAGCCGTCCAACTTGTTCCTCCTTGAAGTCCTCGTTTTCTTCCTGAAGAATTCTCTTTGGTGAGGGTAGATTGCCATTCATCAATGTCAACAATAAAGCTAGTGTTCTATCAAAAGAAGGGCAAAAATAGATTTAATTACAAATAAACTGTGTCAAAAATGATTCTTCATAAGAAACATATAATGATTTGAGCTAAGACTTCAAAAATGCTAACTGAAAATATGAAATTACTTGAGTCTGATCAAAATATAAATTAATTGAGAGTCAACTCCCAACAAGTTAAGAATAGTCAAAGAAGGGCAGTGCAATACATTTAATTACTAATCAAGTGCAACAGCATATGATTCAGTATAAGAAATATAATGATTTCAGCTAAGACTTCAAAAAATGAACTAAATATGCGAATTACATGAGTATTGACCCCCAACAAGTTAAGAATAGTCAAACAACAAACACTCCATCTTTTGTTATGTGCTTCTGAACACCTTCTGTTAAAGCCCATAAAAATGAATTGAAAAATGATCGAAAAAAGAGAGGGCTATTTAAAAGAAATGGAACCAGTGTAACCTGAAGGCAAAACATTAATTAGTTGTGTGAAAGCACTTAACACCAATCACATCAAAAGCTAATGGTGATCATCAAGGACAAGGAGAATGGCTACTAAATATTAATCATGCAAAGAGGGATTGAGTCAGTGAGGAGGAGTGAGAGCAGAATCAGTACATGAAATGGTCCACCTAAAATAAACAGAAAACAAAGAAAGAACAAAACTAAAAAGGGAGAATGTTAGTTTAACACGGTAAGATGGAGAAGAGGTTAGAAAACAAACCAAAATTAAGATTATCATCTCTTCTTATCAGTAAATAATGATTATTCTATTCTTTTAGAGTTAATTTTTAACAAGATTCGCCTGAGAAGACGACCTGTCACAACAATGTTACTACAAAAATACAAAAAATGCTAAGTTAAATGTGAGGGTAAAATAATTGGTGCAACATGTAATAAATCGGATGTGTAAGACAAGTGAGAAATGAACAAGTTCAACCAATGATGGAATAGATAGTTCAAAAAGAACATGCAAGGCAAATTCCCAATCATAAAAGAAAGACAATATAGCATAATATCAGACCACAGGAAATAAGTTCTGAATATGCACAAAACAACGGTGCCTCATCCCCAACCTGTGGTCTTCGAGTTCACATTGGGAATATGTGCCACCAAGGCTCTCACCTCAACAATGAGTAAATATATTATGTATGTATGTTTGTATTTCCAGTCATAACATCCACGACTTTCATCCCATTCAGAGATAGAATTAATATAATGAACAAGATTCATTATCAGAATCTCCTCTTAAATTTTGCACTGTATAGGGAAATGTCAAAAAACAAAAATGATGGCATGGTTTATGAGAAGTAATATCTGGCAAACTGTAGAAGGCAGGGCAATAAAAGAAATGACAGAAAATCATGAATTGAACAAAAGTAAAACAAAGGTTTGAATAATAATTAGTTAGTAATCTAAAAGAAGTGAAAAGTAATCCTTTCATTGTTAATAACACAAAGGAGAATTTCACTGCAAATCAGGATGTTATACCAACCTTTTTTAGATCATATTCTTTTTTTTCGCTTTTATATAAAAGAAAGTATATAAAAAGTAGCTAATATAGTGACTGAAAAGTAACAAAAAAAGGCAACCAGCTCCTGAAGTAGACAGATGCACAAAATAACTCGCTTCATTTACACTTCACCCAATCAATGAATCTATATAGTCAAGAATTCATTCTACTTCAGATAACTTTGGCCTCCGCAAAGAAGTGTGAACTAAAGAAAATCGTCAAAGAGGTTTAAAGATATGATAAAGAGATTTCTGATCTTCTTTCTTTCTTTCTTTTCAATTTTCATTATCAATAGATGTTTTGTTTCTGATCAAAAAGGTTATTAAGTATCAATAAATGAATATTTTATCGTTCATCAATAAATAAATATTTATTAATTTGCAGAGAGTATTATGTTTCTTCTATAATACTTGTACATGAATATCTTATAAATCAAAAGATAATGAATGTGCTTTTGTAAAAGAATATATAGAAGCTCACAGGATTCTAATATATACATTATTATTACATACACACATATAATATATATGTGTGTGTGTGTGTGTGATGAGTTTGAACTTTGATGATAGAAGGATTCTGAAAAAGAAAAGATATCAAAACCCACACATCCTAGAAGATAAAAAGGTCAAGAAGAAAAGATGCTTCAAGTACAATTAAAATTGATGACTTTGATTCGAATTTTGAGAAAGAATAGTATTGAGAAAAAACATGTTATACGGTTATGCAACACAACATTATGATTTTTTTATGTTTACTGTTTGCATCATCAGATTATTAAACTTTGGTACTACTGGGCCCTTGAAATTTTCCAAGAAAATATTAGTCATACTTTTAACAAAGTCATTAATTTAGTACATTGACTTGAGTTAGCAAAGGTTTCATTATTTCAACAAGGTTACTAATTCATTGAACATTTATTTATCGAGGTTTTTTTATCATTGTAAGGTCTTCAGCCTATTTTATGCACACCTCAACTAATCTCATAGTATTCCGGCTAATTGTGTAAACCTTCATGGCCCTTGTTTGACTCAACTGTAAACTATTGTGAAGCAACCCAAGATCTAGATCAACTCAGCTAATTCTGCTTTATTTATCAAGGTTTTGTTGTGTTTTATTTCCCACATCATCCTATTTACATGATCGCAAAGCTGAGCACCTAGTATTATTATGAAGAATTCCGAACCACATCCATGTCCATTTTTTTTTGATCGGTAAAAAGCAGTATATAGATGAGAAAAGAGCACAAGGTGCCCAAAGAGTACACAAGAAGGGTACAAGGAAATACCAACTCTCTCACCAGAGTACTCTGAATCAAGTCAAACCCCACCAACAAATTTAAGTTATCAACACTATAATCATGAAACACACCACTGGGCAAAGAACAAAAATACTTCATCCTGTGGTTAGAGTGCCATTTCAAAAAAAAAAAAAAAACCACCCTATTCCTTCCATCCACAAACACCCGTAATATGGATGGGCCAAAGATGAGCCCACCAAACTCTCTTCCGTTTTTTTTCCTATTCAAGACTTTGCTGCAAGGAGAAATTGATCAATCAGATTGGGAACACCTGGGGCTTAAAAATCAAGAATGGCCAAAAAAGAAAATCCCATACAAGATTCTAGCTCTAATGGATAAGCAAGTGGTCTACGTTTCCCCTTCATTCTCTTCACATAAACAACACCCCGCTTACTAGGATCCTCCTCAGCCTGTCTAGAGAAGCACCCTTACTCCGCAGCCTCCCAAAGCAAAAACCTAATTGGGACCATTTGGGTCTCTGTATGGAACGCCAAGGGAAGTCAAGGAGGGAAGAGAACAATTTCGCCTACGATACATGTCTAACCGAAACCATTATCATATTCTCTCCTTAATAACAACCGAATCTCTGCAGCAATTAATTTTCACAGGCAAGAAGTGAAGGAACCTTTCACCTTCTTCCACTCTAATCATTAAAAGGTCTAAGAAAGACTTGTACCAACCCCCATCCCCCTTGAGGAATCCCCAAACATCCACCTCACATCTTAGAGGCCGCCAAGTTGAACAAAGTGGGAAGGCATCAGTACAAAGACGCTTTCACTGGCACTGCTGGTCCTTCCAAAGGCCCAAACTCTCCTACCAGCCTTCCTAAGGAGGAAATAGTGTTTCAAAGAAGGTGAGCCCATTCTTTCCGATGCTTCCATAAGCCGCACTCATAGCCTCCCGATATCTCTACCCAACCCCCACCCTTTCAATCGAACTCTCAGGCCGATCACTGGGCCTCCAAAGAGAGTCCCTCCCATTAAAGAAACCGCCAACACCACTTGCATAAAGCAATGCTTCGAATTTACCATGGAGAGACCCTCTCACCTCAACCTCCTCTACTTTTCTCTCGCAAACAAAGATTCCAATGACTGTGTGAGGCTTACGCCTACTGCAATAATCTCATAGAAGTCTCTCGACCTTCCACTGCACTCAAATAACACCTGGCATTCTAAACAGAGAAGATAATAAAGCAATGTATGAGTTCTGATGTCACAGACAATGCATCCTATAAAACAGTCCCATCTTTATATATCACCCTTCCAGATAGACAATCTTTTCTAAATCTTTCTTCAATAGAACTTCATACTCCTAAGCCTCAGAAGAAGTCTAAGGGGGGCCACATCCATTCACGATTATAGCAAATTAACCAATAACCTATAAAAGGGTAATTTAGGAAGAAAATCTTTTTTAGATAAACATATTCTATTCAAACTAGTACTAGAAACCTTTTTTATCAATACAAAATTTTTAATGGGAGAATAATGACATATTAGATAAGAGTAAAAATGCATCAAACAATTTAGGATTGAGAAACCTAGAGAAACGAAAGATACATGACCAGAAAGAAAAAAATTGTCTACTCAAAAAAAAAAAAAATCATACTATAACCAACCAAAACCATAAATATAAAACAAGTAAATAAAAGTGATAATACCTTCTCGGTTCCTTTTACAACAAAATATCCTCCAGGATCAAGGGGGCATTCACCTAAAACCAACAGTTAAAAGACACAAATAATCACGGATCATTGCAATATGTACAAATAAACTCATTTTCCATGACAAAACCGAGAGCTAAGTTCAAAGTTTCATCTTTTTTATATAAAACACAGCAACAGCTCCGGTAACATGATAGGCATTCTTCCAATAACAAATACCATTCCACAAATCAACAACAACATAGAATATCAAAGCATGTTCTCACTGATTACAAATTGTAAAGGATTTTAAAATACCTTATTCACTGTCGATATTCAACACACTCCCGTAATACAATTTGGTGCGTTAACCTATTGGAGAGCACACCTGAATTTGAAATTATCAACATCATAACGAGATAGAACATAAAATTTATTGAAAATCATTTCAGGTTCAATTATAAATGACATATGCATGCATATGCTGTAAACACTTAGATGTGCAATTATAAAATAACATATACGAAACATACATGCATACATACATACATATGTATAGATAGATAGGTTTTTTTATAGGTAAATTTTTATTTCTTTCACTTTGTCTCACTGAACTCAAACCTAGTCCTCCCTATGCCCACCCCAACCCGTGAATCACTTGAGCAGCCCTCGCCTCGCACTGTAGGAGGCTGATAGGTATTTAAGAAAACTTTAGCTTGTATTTGTGTCAAAAGAAATATTACCCGTTTTTAAATCTGTAATTCAATAAACGACATGGTGCGGTTCAAACTCATAGAATGCAATTCAGCAGGAAGATAATCAGTCCAACTGGAAGGTCAGAAATCAAAGATAGTGACTCATAGTCTAGTCCAATGTGAACACTGAATTGTGGAATAGATATTCAATAAGCAAGAGATATGCCATATAGTCAAGCTCAAGAAAGAGGGTGATCATCCATGAATCTGTTTCATGAATAATCACTTACACGGTTTTTGAGTATTTCAAAAGGCAAAAAAAGGCTATGAAAATTCATAAGTTAAAATTTCAAAATAAATGAATGATGAGAGCCTAACACCTTTTACAAAGTGACTCCAGAATCCTTCCATCAATTAAGCATTAAATTGTGGGATTAAGGTGAGTCATGAGTAAGCAAGCCTTTTAAAGCCCTTCTAATTCCATGTCACAACTCAAAAGAAACCAGCTTGCTAAAAATAATTGCATCATGAATAGAAAATAAAAATCCACTATTAAACACTAAGCATAAAATAGAGAACTATGGAAACATACGTCATGTCGATAGCCTTAGCTGTGTATGAGGCTTAAGTTTTTCACATACCATCCACTCATATTGATAATCTAATTCAACATCTTTAAACCTACAAAAAGAGCCAAGAGGGAACTTTCAACCAACTAACCATTTTAAAGAAATTATAATTCAGGGAAATATTTAAAATATTTCAAGAATATTATGAAGCAGATGAATGGGCTCTAAGGAAATTGAATTCTTCTTCACTGCTTTGTCTAGAGGTGAATGAAACCATCGTTCTTCCAAATTCAATAGAATTGCTTAACTTCAAAAAGAAGTCCAAAGATTAGCTAAAGAAATAGTGATATTTACCTCTGTGTAAATTGGTCCACACTTGATACACAATGCTACTCATTAGCACGAACAATCTCTTTATATCAAGGTTTCACTAGTAATTAAATGAATCCAAATGTTGCTTCCACCAGTCCTCTACTTCACACTCCCACAAAATAAGCAAGAATAATAGTGCTACATCTAAGAATCATTGTATCATAAGACACATATGCATGATGACACAAAAATGCCAAACACTTGCCTTCACAGCCATTATGTAAAGTGGGGTGATTGGATACTTCAAGGGATGCACTTTGTTCAGGAAGAATACCATTAACAGATACAGAGTAACAGACCTTGCACTGGAATAGAGGAGGAACTTGTCCACAGCTTGTTTGACAGGATCAGCAGGAAAATGCTTGGGAGTGGACATCCTTCATGGTTAACAACAAATGCAACGGAAACGACTAGACATATAATAACAAACAAAACACAACCCGAAAATCCAAAGCACCCAACCCAGCGACCTAAAACTTAAATAATTTATAAAACAAACAAGAGCTTACTCTTCTTGTTTTTTAATATGATCAAGCTGCTTTTCAATGCATCGTCTTTAATCCCATGAATTCTTTGGAATTAGCAACTGCACAATTGGAGGATCACACCGAGATGGCGTAAAGCAAGGGCTTAAGGGGAAGACTACTGCCTAATTTTTTCTTCCCAAATCGCGACAGAGAACAATACAAAGAATCAAAACCAGAGAATCTTTAGGAAAATCAGTGATTCTCTTCAAAAGCAAGCTATCACAACCATGATTCAACCAAACTGTGATCCCTGTCTGCTGTGTGGATTTGAGAATTGGGGATTCGAATCTCCCTTTTTTCCCCACCGTGTATGGTTATAGATTTGTGTTATGTAATTCGTTACAATGTACTAAACAGTCCCGGGTTCGAACCTGAGAACCCTCTAATCCCTATATGTCCTATAAATATGTTTGATGTTACCATTTACAAATTTTACCATTTTCATGTTTTTTTATTAAAAAAATTATCTATTTTGGACATAAGTGCCCTTTATCATTATAATTATTTAAACAAATGGTATCTTATTAAAAATAATTAGGGTATTATCAAAAGCCAAAACAAAATTTTGATGCTGGTAATACCAAATTTGGGTTTTAAAAGAATAACGTTGCCCATCATGCTTAACTCATGTGGTAGAGCCGCCTGTTTCCAACAAGACAATACATAAAGACGAGAAGCCCTAAGTTAAAAGTAATAATCATTTGAACCATAGAGTCGGCAATTTGGACTGATAACTGGTCAAGATGCCTGACTTAACCCTGGCTGCCATTTTGTTAGCCTAGCCCTCTATATCTGCCAGCAGGCCAACCCACTCTATGTGAAAAAAGTTATGCATGTTTTTATATTATTCAGATATTTGTATTTTCAATGCTTAAAGTAATTAAGAGGCCAATAGATGATAAA
The DNA here is from genome assembly GCA_016808115.1 of Tetrastigma voinierianum. Lineage (NCBI taxonomy): Eukaryota > Viridiplantae > Streptophyta > Magnoliopsida > Vitales > Vitaceae > Tetrastigma > Tetrastigma voinierianum. Next base: position 45,814 of record JAEQBH010001010.1, read on the forward strand.
AATAAGGGTATGTGAATTGAGAAAATTAAGGGCATGTTAAGGTTAATGTTTTGAAAATATGAGAACATCAGTTTAATGTTCTCAAAAACAGTTATTGTTCTTGGAATTTAGTGTGTTATGTATTTATTATGTTCTTCAGAACAAAAATAATTGGAAACTAAACATATTCTTCTTAAAAACATGAAACCTGTTTTCAATAACACTAACCAAACATTCCCTAACAAAAACATGAAACCTGTTTAAAAACTGGTTTTTATTCTTAAAAATGAAAGGGGGAGAAATGGGTATTTCAAGAATAAGTTTGTTTCTTTCTTTTTGTTCTTAAAACATAAACCTGTTACCAACACTAACTAAATACTCCCTAATAAATGATGAAACCTTGTTTAAAAACTGGTTTATTCCTTGAAAAACAAGAAAAGGGAGAACAAGATGTGTCAAGAACAAGCTTGTTCCTTTTTTTGTTCTTAAAAACATAAAACCTGTTTTCACAACTATAAACCTAAAACATTCCCTAAAATCACTGTAGTACTGGAAAAAATGGATCATGTTCTATGTGCATCGATATTCTTCTAGTTTCTTTATTTTCACTAGCTTTCAAAACTGAAAATATATTATCTCTGAACTTCAATGCATAAACCAACCAAATGCAATTATAAATGACTTAAAACAAAACACCCTATCAATTTTACTGCAAAAACGAAACCAAGCATAACTCCCTGCTCTAGGGTTCGTCCAATCGTCCTGGAAGATGAAGCCGATACGAGCTTTGTGAGCTACCCATTTCCAGCATCAGCAAACAAAAGCATTATAAGATTAAGATTATGTTTCGCACAAAAATAGATCAAACGAACAAAAGAATTTGAAGCAAAAGTGATGATTTTTTTTACCTAGAATGATTATGGAGGAAAACAAATATAGAGGACGAGGATCACTGGATGGAGAAGAGTCGAAGACAGGAAAATGATCGTCGTCGAGGAGCTGGTCCGCTGGAGGCCTACGACAGTAACTGAGAAGGAGCAGAGCTCCGGTTTTGCAAAAAGCCAAAAACCAAAAGGAATTGGAAATTGGAATGTTCGGATAAAAGGATAACTGGATAAGTAAAAGTAAAAATAAGGGTTTTTTTACTTTGGCAAACCGGGTCAGCACCAAAAAAACCGGATCAGCCCAAATCCGTTACGGACCCAATTGATCAATCGGGTCGGCTTCACTGATCCCGATTTTTTTAATTACTGTTCAAAGTTCGGTTCCTCCATAATTTCGTGATTTATCTAATTAATCTAACAGGCTAAATTTCAAATTATCAACTCCAATTATCCATATAGCATAGATCAAGTCGTTAAAAACTCACTTGAACATAAGGAAGGAAATGTATAAGGATGAAGTCCCATTAGGGACAAATTTGTGTAACAACACATTAGTACAATTTATTGCAAGTTTAATATATGTAAAAACACAACTATGTGAAGGGATGAACACAAAATATTTATAAATCTAATTATTTTCAAACAAAAGATGTATAAAAGATTACCTTTTTGGTAAAAAAATGTCCATGATTTAAGGCCAATAAGAATGCTTTTTAAAAGAAATATAGAAAAAGAGTTTGGTAATTTCTTAAAAACGCTTTTAAAACTTAAAAAATATATATATACTTTAAGTGTTTTTTTTGAGAAGCATATAGAAAGTTTTTTTTTTAATATTCCTAAAATACATATTTATTTATTCTTAAACACTTTTTTTTAAATAATTTAAAAACATCTATTTATTTAATTTAAAACTAAACAATGTGATATACTTTTTAATCATTAATTCAAATTTTTTGTAAATACTTTAAAAAATTTATGTGTAATTCATAAAAATTATTTTAAATATAATTAATGAAAATGTTTACATACATTTTTCATTAATTCAAATATTTTTTGTAAATACTTTTTATAATCATATAAATAATCATTTTACGTTTTTATTAATGCAAATGTTTATGTATTTTTATTCATTAATTCTAATATTTTTATAAATATTTGTAAAAATTATTGTGATCATAAAAATAATAATTTTAGGTTTTTATTTATACAAATATCTATATATTTATTAATTAATTCAAATACTTTTGTAAATTTTATAATCATAAATATAGTTATTTAGGTTTTATTAATTTAAATTTTATGTGTATTTATATAATTTTGTAATATTAATTTTAAATTATTATGTAACACCCCAAAATATATCCTAAAAGTTTTATAACATGTTTAGGGTATAAAATAAGTTAAAATTATAAATGTTTAAATAAAACGACATTTTATTTAAAAACTACAAAACTATAATTTTGTCGCTTTGCACAAGATTGAATTTGGATCAGTGGAAGCTCGAAAAATTCTCTAGATCTCTGATGACTAAACTGGACCGCACCGCTAAATTTGTCTTCAGAATCTAAAGCATGTTAAGAGAGAGAAATTTTCTCGTTTCAGATTCAAACTTTTCAAAACAATGAAATGCTGAATTACGATAATAAGTAAGAAAACAAATTTTGAAACAAAGAAAATGACCACTATTTTCAACATTTTATATACGGTCAGAAAATATAAACGCTTGCTTTCAATTAAATTCAACCAAATTAACCAAACGCGATTGAATGAAACGTATTTTCAACAAAATTCAAGAAGAAACGTATTTTCCAAATTTAAAACTAAAGATTGTAATACACGAAAATTTTCATATTCTCGAATTCTCGTGATAGAGTTGAAAATTTCGCTTAACTAAACGCCAGCCACCTGATCATTTTGTTAATCAGAGAAATTAATATTTCACTAGATTTTTATCTATGAATGAGAATATGAATGAAATAGATTTTGTATAATTTAAAATAATATTTTAAAGAAATAATTAATCGTGATAATGAAATTAAAATCTATATTAAACGACTATTTCAACAAAATACGTTGGCTTAAATAAAAGACAAAGTCGTCTCCAATTTAAAAAAATAAAAAATAATAAAAACAATTCAAAAGAAGGGAGGGTGACATAATGGAAGAGATATAGCAGACGTTACTTGATTTTTTTATATTATTTTCTTTCTCTCACTTCTTCGATATACTAAATCGACCACGTAATTCGTCGCAAAGGTTGTGCCGTTTCATCAACAAGTAATACGCCAACCAAAATACTGATTTCGCCGAAGTTTTCACCAAGTTCTAAATCATACGCTTTATTTTTCTTGTATCTACTACCGACGATCGACCTATTTGAAAGAGATAACAATCGACTCACGATCGCGAGCTATACGGCATCAAAATTTGGCTTCAACTTCACAGATGGATTTTTCAGATAAATACGTAAATTATGTCGTGATACAAAATAATAAATAAATATGTATGAATGAATAGTACGGAATAGTAAATATGTATAAATGAATAGTGAATACAATAATAGTCAGTAACACGTATAAAATGAATAGCACAATAAATAGTAAATACTTAAATGATTAAATTTATCAAATGAATGAATATATGGTTGTAAATATCGCATATAATTACCGAATAACAATAATTATTCTAATGTTTTATATTTACCGAATATAAAATACACAATGATTTGGCCTTCCTAACCCGGCAGAGGATTGTGATGCATACGCCATGCGACATACACAAGCAGCATACGCTTACGATATCATACCGCTTCGTCAACGACATGTGATCCCATTCGATCATTATACGTCTCCGCTTCAATGCACCATACGGCCACGCCTCAGATAAATTAATGATACCTTTCTGCATATTATTGTATGTAGGATCACCGCTCAGAGCGCTGATAGTACCCCATGTACATTATAGTTATTCTGCATCCGCCGGCGGTGATTTGCGTACATGAAACCCAAAAAGAAAAATGACAAGTATACAAATACACAACAAAGTATCAATTAACAAATGTATGATAGATAAAGTATATTTAAAAACATATGAAAGTATAAATATATGAAAATACAATATATGAAAATCATATGAAAAGTATAGTATATGAACAAGTACAAGATATGAAAAAGAGAAAAAGTATATGACGGATATAAGAAGCATAGCACCGCTTACGCGATGATGGGTGATACGCTATGTTAATGTGTTAAGATAATATAAGATGACATGAAAAGTATATAAAACATGATAAGAATGAAACTGACATGAAAAGCATATATAAGGAGAAATGATAAGTATATGTAAATATTTATAATGTTATAAAGATATTAATTTGTGGTTGTAGCAGCAAGTAATCTTAGTAGAGGTCATTCATATGTACACTCCCACTGCTTAGTGTTTTACATGTGTGTTTCTACTGGGCCAGAGTAATGTAAGAGTGTGAAACCGTATATCAAGCATAATCCACATCAAGAACAAAGCCACATCACTAAAGTGCCTAACTGGAAGACTTATCGGGTATATTTTATATTTGTAATTTTATTTTATTTTGTAAACACTATAATATTGTAAATGTTAAACACTCTCATATATGAAGCTTGTATATATTTTTGTAATTCAGTACATGTATCATAATACAAGTTAAATGTTTAATATTATATAGAAATGAAAAAGCTTAAAGTTCTAAGTTTAGAGTAATTAGTAATATAACACCCTGATCAGCTCGATCCACAATCTAGATTTGATTCCAAACAGTGAGCTATTAAAGAGTGGTATCAGAGCCTAGGTTTGTTTTACTCCGAATGTGAGTATATGATAGAAAATATGTTTTTAGTAATGTCACCCATGTGGATCCTTGTTTCTTTGAAGCCTTGTATGGGATCTCCAAATCCAAATTCAAGAAGCAAATAAAGTGTTAACTCAGAGATCAAGGGTCAGCTCGCTTCCTATCGCTCTAATCATAAGTGAGAGTCATAAGCAACACCGAACTAAAATGAAGCTACGAGGATATCTCAAGACATAGCTAGGGTGTTGGAAAGATTAACAGCTCCCAAAGCCTCGATTGATATGGTAAGAAGACATGGAGCGAGAATTCCATGTAATAAAACAATGGAAGAGCCTGAGCAAAGTCGAATTTTGGTTGAAAAGTTACAAAGAATAGTAGAGGAGGTGAGATGTCCCCCCATCAAGAGTGATATGTAATGGACTCAATGCAAGGCAAAGGCTGCGATCGTGGAAACTAGTGTCGAGGGAGTCCGAGGCTTCCAGATCCCATAACCATGGAGTTGGCCCAAGAGTTCAGTGGCTAAATATGTATCCGAGCATGTACGTGGAGACTAAGTGAAGTGCCTCGACCAAGCAAAGGAACTTATCGGGCAATAATATGAGAAAGAATTCAGCCATCTTAGTAAGTACGCATGTGAATCAATCCTCACAGAGACATTTCGGTGTAGGCAGTTTGAGGATGGCCTAAATGAGATCATAAAAGATATTTATAGGCGCCTTTGTGTGATCTTGTGAAGTAATTCCCCATCGGTTGGTTCAAGCGGCAATGAAAATTAGAATACGAGGCAAGAAGTAGAGAAAGATTTCAGAAGAGATAATTTTCTAGAGGAGCTTCTTATTCCTCGGGTAAAGAAATAGAGAGTCGAGATGTGATAGTACAGGTTGTTTACCGAGGTGGCGAGGAAATGGGTGACAATTCACGGTGATTGTTTCATTGGACCCAAGGAGATCCCGAGTGCCCTCATTGCCTGATAGCGTTTGAGGCGTGTAGATTATTAATGAGGACTTTTCATATGTGGGAAACCTTGAACTTTGGATAAGCGAATTGTCAGAGTTAGGGGATATGGGGTTTGCGGTGGTAGCGAGAGGAGATATGTTGCACCACACCTTCTACTGGGATCACGAAAGGGTCGGTGGCCGGTCAAATAGAGAGGGCGTGGAAGTGCGGTCTTGAGAGGAGGCAGTGGATCGTCCTATGCCTATAGCCCCAAAGACAGCTTATGCTATAGCGCTCGTGGAGGATCGTAATGCTCCCGGCAATTACTGTATTTTCTTTATGATATTGAGATGCATGCTTTGATAGCCCTGACTCTACTCATTCGTATATCCGTTTCCAATATGTGTTTGATAGAATGCCATCAGTAGAACAATTACCATATGATATGCTTGTTACTAGTCCCCTGGGCCATAGTGTCAGAGTCAACCGAGTGTATAAGAACTGTCACCTAATGACTCATGATAAAGAGTTTTATGTTGATCTACTTGCTTTGTTGTTTCATGAGTTTGATTTAATTTTGGGAATTGATTGGTTATCCAAACATCGTGCCATAGTTGATCGTGATAAGAAAACAAAGGAGGCTTAAATGTTCCACCGTTAGGAGGTAACAATACATGGTATCCAATTTGGAGCCGTGTTAAATGTAATTTCAGCTATGCAAGCCCGACAATTGTTGAGGAAAGGTTGTGAAGCCTTTTTGGCTATGGTACTTGACTCTAAAAGAGGTCAAATAGAATTGGAAAATATTATGGTTGTGAAATTTTTCCGGATGTGTTCCCTGAAGAGTTACCTGGTATTCCACCGTAAGAGAAGTAGAATTATCTATTGAGATTTTACCAGAACAGTTCTACTAAGGGCAATCACAGATGGCCCAATCGAGCTGAAAGAGCTAAAGATTCAACTACAAGAGCTCCTTAACAGCGTTTATACGACCCAGTGTTTCTCCTGGGTGCACTCGCTTGTTCGTGAAAAGAAAGATGGCACTTTACTGATGTGTATTGATTATCAAGTAAATCAATAAGGTGATCAAAAATAAATACCCATTGCCGAGAATAGAAGATCTCTTTTGATCGCTAAAAGAGGCTGTGTCTTCAAAGATAGATTTGCGACGGTATTTATCAATAAGAGCCAAAGATGTCGATGTGTCAAGACAAAAGATTCGTAACTCGACATGTCATATATTGTAATGCTATTCGTCGATTTAATGCAACTTAATAACACTATGGATTTGATGAATAGGGTGTTTCAATTTACGGGATTAGTTTGCTGTGTCTTTATCAATGATATAATGAGATATTCCAGGATGTTATTTATACGAACAACATTTGAAAATAGTCCTACAGACTTTGAGAGAGAAAAAGTTGTATGTTAAGCTTAGCAAATGTGATTTTTGGCTAAAGGAAATTTCTTTTCTAGGTCATATTGTGTTTGCTGAGGGTATAAGAGTTGACCCTGTTAAGATTGAAGCTGTGGTAAATTGGAAACCACCCCGAAGTGTTAATGCAAAATGATAAAGTAATAGCTTATGCATCCAGGCAGTTGAAGTCACATGAACAAAATTATCCCACTCATGACCTAGAGTCGGGCTGCAAAGAATGGCTTTTGCTTGGAACATACGACACTACTTATATGGGTGAAAATGCACTTATATGCATCATAAAAGTCTCAAATATTTGTTAACGTTGTATGAGCTTAATTTGAGACAACGTAGTGGTCGGGAATTATTCAAAGATTATGATCAGATAATTGATTATCACCCTAAAAGCTAACGCGGGTAGCGATTTTTAAGTAGAAAGGCAATGGCGCCTTTGTCATTTCCCCCAACACTAAGTGAATGGAGACTAAGAGGATGATGGAGCTATATTAGCTCAATTAAAAGCACAACCTGTGTTAAATCAAATGATTATAGATGCTCAGAAAAATGATGAAGAGATGCAGAAAAATGTACAGATGGTCAGAGATGGTGACAAGACTGGGTTTTCAATAAAAGAAGATGGAAGTTTATATTTCCAGGACAGACTATGTGTGCCATGTGGTAAAGAGCTTAAGAAAAAGTTGTTATTTGCAGCTCATAATACGGTATTTACCATGCATCCTGGAGGTAATAAGATGTACCGGGATTTGAAACAATGTGATGGTGAAAGACTGAAAAGAGATGTCACAGAGTACGTGTCTAAGTGTTTGACGTGTCAGCAAGTTAAAGTTGAACACCAAGTTCCTACAGGTCTATTGAATCCTCTTCCAATTCCTCAATGGAAGTGGGATAACATTACCATGGATTTTGTGTCGGGTCTTCCCCTCAAGCAATAAAAACATGACTCTGTCTGGGTGATTGTTGATAGGCTCACAAAGTCGGCCCATTTTATACCAATCAGGATTGACTATTCTATGGATAGACTCGATGAGTTATATGTGGATGAGATTATACGATTGCATGGTGTGCCATCACTACGTGCCTGATAGAGATTCATGGGTTTACCTCGAGATTCCTAAGGAACTACAATAAATTTAGGTACGCAGGTCGAATTTCGCATAACATTTCATCCGTACGCATGGACAACCGAGAGGTTGATTCAAGCGTCAAGATACGCCGAGGATGTAATGGAATTCACCGGAAGTCGGATAGTATATTCCATCGATAATTTGCCTATAACAACAGCTTATCAATAATAAAGCATCGCATGGCACCATACGAGGCTTTGTATGGCCTGAGATGCAACCCCGTATCGGGATGTATAATCAATATATAAAGTGATTGGTCCGTACATGCAAAGACACAAGAGGCAAAGTTCAAAGACCACAAAGGTTGAAGGTCGCAAATGATCGTACAAAATCTGCTTTTATTTAAAAGGAAAGATATCACATGGCGGGGCGATAAAGTGTTCATAAAGGTATCTCCATAGAGAAAGGTGCTTAGATTTGGGAAGAAAGGAATGAGTCCGAGGTTAACTGCCCATATGAAGTTTTGAGAGAATGTGACTAAAGTGGGCGCATCGATTTAAGACTCCCTCCGTAGTTAGCCAAGTTGCATGATGTGTTCCATGTGTTCATGCTTCGAAATATCGTCTACGTAGCCACACATACTACCGTTGCAAGAGATACAAGACAGAGGATTTGTCAGATGATGAAGAGCCACATAAGGACGAGTTAAAACAATTACTGAACAAACAGTAATCGCAGCGCAAGTGCTTCTTGGCAACAACATGGCAGAGAAATTACGAGCCGTAAGTAACTACGAGAGCAGTTAATATCCATACAACTCATTCAAAATGAATTTCGATGGCAAAATTCATTTTAAGTGGAGAGTTGTAACACCCCAAAATATACTATAACAGCTTTATAACATGTTTAGCAGATAAAATAAGTTAAAATCAGAGGTCGTCAAAATAAACGACATTTTACGAAAAGCAGAAACTGCACTGTCAAGCTTTCAGAATAAGACTTGAATGGCTTGGTGAAGCCCGAAAATTCTCTGTGATTCACGGATGAAGAAACGGACTGCGCCGTTAAATTCGTCTCGAGAAATATACCACCTCGTCGACTGCAAATTCCGCACAAATGAATATTTTACTTGATTTCAGGCGACGAAGATAATAAACTCAAAACGATATTTTAAAAATTCGAAAATAAATATTTGTGTTAATAATTAATTTGGGGAAACGAAATCAAACCCATCTAAAATGATTAAGCCAAACTAAAATGATAAGAAAATAAAAGGTGGGACATATGTGGGTCCCACTTAAAAAAATATAAAAAAATAATAAAAACAATTCAAAAGAAGGGGGAGGGTGACAGAAGGGAAGAGACAGCAGCAGAAGCGCATTTGTTTTTTTTATATATTATTTTCTTCACTTTCCTTCACTATAACAATGAATCTGACTCATCGAACTGCCTACAAAGCAAGAAAATGCTACTCAACAAGAGTTTACGCGTAACAAAAACACGACGCCAGCTACCAATGGAAATCCTATGCTTTAAGCTCGCATTTACCCGCTCTGACTGGGCCACCGGCCTGAAATAGAGCACAACTGACCCACATCACAGCCACGCACGGTATTCAAAATTTTAAGTTTCGTCAAACTCCACAAGCGTATTAATTTTCTGTGATAACACGTGAATTATACGTATACAAATAGTAAATAACTATGTATGAATGAATAGTACATAATAGTAAATACGTATAAATGAATAGTGAATACATCAATAAATAGTAAATACATATAAATGAATAGTACAATAAATAGTAAATACGTATGAATGAATAGTACAATAAATAGTAAATACGCAAATGATTAATGAATAAATGAAATGAATATATGGTTGTAAATATCGCATATAATTACCGAATAATAATAATTTTCTGAATACGGATATTTATCAAATATAAAAATACATATTTACTTGTCCTAACCCTAGGCGGATGTGATGTTACCCATGCGACAATACAAGTAAAGATATAGTTTACGATATTGAGGCCCTGGTTGTCAATGATATAGATCCCGTTGATCATTATACGTCCCAAGCCGTGTCATACTGATAGTGGTCACTGCCTGCATGCTGATGATACCTTCTCGTATATACAGATAGTAGATCATCATCAGATAAATGATAAGATATACCGGTACATATAGTTATTCCCAGATTCGCTTCTAAGGTATTTATGTATACGAAACCTAAAAGAAATGATAAAGATACAAATACAAGAAATAAAGTATCAATGACCGAAATGTATATGATAGATAAAAGTGATACGAAAAACATACGAGCACAATATACGAAAAAATACGTGATATGAAAATCATATGAAAAGTATAGTATATGAACAAGTACATTATATGAAAGCAGAAGATATGATACGATATGGTAAGATAAAGATCAAGCATAAAGGATGATAAGATAATTACAAGAATGTTAAGATAATACAAGCATTTATTATGAAAAGTATATGAAATATGATAAGAAATGAAACTGACATGAAAAACATATATATTTAAATGATAAGTATATGTAAATATTATATGTGTTATAAGTATATGAATTTGTATAGAAGTGTAGTGACCTTTTAGTGTATAATATTCATACGTATTAATTCACTCAAGTGAAAGCTTGAAGACTTATTAACCACGTACGTGTTATGAACCGCATAATGCGACAATCCACATCACAAATAAAGTGCCACACATCACTAGGTGCCCATCGTAAGACTTATTGGTATATTTTATATTTGTAATTTTGTTTATTTTGTAAACACTATAAATATTGCAAATGTTAAACACTTCCATATACGAGTTCTCAGATATATTTTCAGAATATGTGCTAAGCATAATATAATACAAGTTAAATGTTTAATATTATATAGAAATGAAAAACTTAAAGTTCTAAGCTAGAGGTAATTTAGTAATATAACACTCGAATCAGTTTGATCCGCCTAATCGATTGGACTAAAAAGGGGCGTTACATATTATGATAAAATGCTCATGAAAAATTATTTATTTTTATATAGATAAACAAAGCAGAATTTATAAACACAAAAATGGGAAAACATATTGATCCATTTATACAGGTTGATCCATGCCCATGGGGATTTAATTATCACAATGTTTTGAAAATCTGACGGACGGGGCTTGCCGAATCGGCCGAATCCACCATAACCTGCGTGGCCCGATTCAACGCAAAAACCGCTTTTTTGATCAATCTGAGTCGAACCAGCTTGAATTTGGCCAATAACCGGCGAACCGATTTGAGGCTGGTCAAACCAACCGGTTCTCTAATTTTTTAAGTTAAAACGACGCTGCTTACGTTTTACATCAAACCACGCGTTTTTACTTATAATTAAAGCTTAGGCTATAAGGCTTATAACTAAAACAAAATTCACTAAATAATCGTGTTTACATTATATGCTTTACAAACGAACTAATTTATCACTTTGCGTCATTAAGTATTATTTTAAATATTAATAAAATTATATATTTATATAAATAAAGCTTTATTCCATTTTTAATATGTGTTTTCATATTTAAACATTATACATATTTTTAAAATACTTTATTTATATAAAAAGTAATAAATAATATATTAAATATTATTAATTCTATATTTTAAAATATAAATAATATATTTATTACGTCATTGTGTTTAACCGCAAGGCTCGACTTCACCTGGTCCGACTGAAGGAACCGTGAACTTCCAGAACTTTTTCGCCTCGCCACCTATCCTGCTTTTAAAACATTGAATTATCACATAAGAATTTATCTTTAGGCTTTTAAGGATATTTTTTTACCATAATATGGCATTGTCAATATTACTTTTGCCAAAAATTAGTTTTACAAATAACTTTTAGATTTATTAATTTTAAACAAATTTCTCTTTTCAAATAATTGGTTTCGGGTGTTTATTGGGTCCCATCGTCAAATCAATTATTTGATATTTTCCACAAGAAAACCCACTAACCAAAGTAGGGGTTCAAAAAGTAAGAAAAATAAGATATAAGGTTTTGGATTTTATATATAATGAGTTTAAGGCACATGTATGCTTCACATTTGTTCCTTCGAAGAGAATCTCATCATATCTCTCCTAAGTGATAGACAACTAATTTAAACCTATCATATCTTCATCTGTTGGCCCATTACTCTGTAAAACTTATCGTTTGGTGTAACTGGATTTGATATTCTGTCTTATTTTATCTTTATCTTTGGTCTTCTATCCTATTTTATCTTTATCTTCTGGTTGGTACAGCTGGATCTGGTCTTTTGATATATCTTATCTTCATCTTCTAGCTAGAATTTTATCTTTATTCTAGTTGCACATTGATTCTAATTTCTGTTCATCTCTGAGTATTGACTTTCATTTGTTTATGGTTTATGGTCTCTGCTTTCAAGCATTCAAAATCATTTTTAAGGATTTCAACAAGTTGTCGAGTTAACTATTATATCAGGTTTTTTGGGAAACCCTTACCGATTAATGGATTTTGGATGTATTTACCAGCTACCATTTAAATTTGACTAAGTTCATTCTTAGCCTAAATAATTAGACTTTATGGATTTGGGCTTGTCAAACAAGGTTTATTTCATAATAAATTTAAGGGTCCATAATTGTTTTATGTTCTAAAATTTTGTTTCTAAAGTTGCTTTCTTCAAATTTGTTTCTATGTCATTATCTATTTTATTTTCATACAACTTTTTCATAATTAGATAGTCTTGTTTAAATTTATCATATTTTTTCTTTAAAGTTTCTAATTATTCTCTAAGTAGATGACCTTGAAAAGGAAGGGGAAGAAAAAGTAAAGGAAAATTATGTACCATATCATAATAACTGTAATAAGGGTAGAAATGGAAAATTTTAGCAAAAAACTTGTGAGAACAGGTTCAAGTACTAGTTCATATAGGATTGATGAACAACTTAGACAAATACAATAAAATATTCAAAAGTATGAAATTAAACTGTCTGTTTCCATAGAAGATTGGGAACAATACATAAAAAATTGGGAAATACCAAAACAAAACATAAAAGAATTATACAAGGTAGGAAACTGCCAAAACAAAACATAAAAGAATTATACAAGGTATGAAACTTTGAATTCAAAATAGATTATAGGATTAAAATATTTGAGAATACTCATTCAATAGGATCTGAGACAGAAACTATTGAACTTTTAGATCTTAGAGACCTAGGACAATTACAAAAAAAAAAAGATTCAAAATCCTACATATAGGAGCAATACAGGTGGAGGCAAAACCTTAAATCCGCACTCAGTGGTTAGACAAAACCTATTTCAGATAATGCCTTCGCGACGCAAGACATAATCAATTCAAATACTCCTTTAGAATTAATGCAAGGAAATACATCATTTGACCAATGATTTATTTGTTACCTAAACTGCTAGATTGCAGAATGATCAAAGTATTCATAAAGCCTTAACTCTAAATATTCAAACTCAAAACTATGATATGGATCTTAGATCCAGGAATATCCTTATAGTATACAAGGTATACTATAAAGTAATGACTTATGTAGTGAACCAAACTGCCTTTTGTCATCCCCTAAAGATCAAACATTAATTTGGCAAGCAAATGAAAAGAATTATATAGTAATAATACCAAAACCTATTCCCTGAGAATGCTTAACACAGTCTAAAGAATGGAATTTCAAACAACTTTTAGCTCTAAAACCAATTGAACAACCAAAACTTATGTCTATAACTGAAGACGGACAAAGAAATGTACAAATAAATTTTGAACCTAGAAAGGAACACTCTAGAAGATCATATTCTGCAAGTTCTTCGAATTCCTTTTTAGAAATTCTAATCTCTTTCAGAAGATCAAATGTTCAATCAAATTTAAATTTGGAAGAAGTAGACTATTCATCTACAATTCTAGATTTAAAATATTCCAAGAGTTTTAACAAAATATACAAAATTCTCCAGACAGTTCCAACTTATTCTCAAATGATGTCACCCAAACGATGATTTCACTAATGACGATGGCAACAGAGAAGATGATGTTTGAAATAGATAAAGAATATCTAATAAATGAGGTCACCTACAAAGCATGTCGAAAAGCAAATAGTTTTTCTCAATATTAACGACATAACAAAAAGAAAAATTCAAAAAGCAATGGTATCAAACAATTGAAACAATGAAAATGAATATTCTAATGTTTACCTATTTTGATATTTATGCTGCTAATAATCAAATAAATTATCATGCAGAAATAAATATGCTTAAAAAGGAATTGATTTCTAATACTACTTCTGAAAAGAAAGTCGCATTCACATCCTCCTTTAGAATAAATAAAATAATAAAGATATGAAAGTAGAAATAATAAATTTTCACCTTTCAAAACAATAAACACAAAAAGATGAGCAAGAACCTGTGTAAGATTAAAAGATATTAAACGAATCAAAACAACAAAATAATTTACAAACTAAATTTTAGGAACAATTTCTCTCGCCTGGACATAATTGAGAAGAATACCAAAATAAAAGAAATTGAAAATGGAAAAACTCTGCTTAAACCATCGATTGTAAAAACTATAAGATTAGGAGGAAATAAAATAATGATGATTTAGTAAAAATTAACTAAAAATTAGAATTTATGAATATAAAAGATCCTTCATCTTCTAAAGATCAAATAAATTACTTAAGTGGTTCATAAACAACATCTTATGTATTAGAATCACTAACAAATAATTCAGAACAAGAAATTGAACAAATAAATAAGATAAAAACATGGCATCAAAAGACAAAATTTTTTATCCAAGACTAACTTCTCCAGATTCTACACGAAGAAAAACCTCAAAGAAATATGTATAGCAATGATTTCATCATAGTCATATCATAACAATGATATGGATATGGTACATTATCATATCATATCATATCATTATCATATTGAGTAGAAATTAATCAAGTACAAGATTTTATAAATTTACTCCAGAACAAACAACAACATATAAACTTTCTTAAAAAAGAAATTCAATATAAAAAGACTGAAGAAAATTTATATTCCAAACAAATGTAAGAAAGGATTAAACAAATTACAAAACAGATAGAAAATCATCTTTGTTCTTCTATACCAAATGCCTTTTGGAATAGAAAACAACATATGGTTTCATTACCATATGAAAAAGATTTCAATGAAAAACAAATTCCAACAAATGTAAGACCAATTCAAATGAGTCTAGAACTTTTAGAATATTGCAAAAAAAAAAAAAATCAATGATCTTTTAAGCAAAAAATTAATAAGACCAAGTCACTCCCCTTGGAGTTGTGCAGCTTTTTATGTTCAAAATGATTCAGAAATAGAAAGAGGAACTCCAAGATAGGTAATTAATTATAAACCTTTGAATAAAGTTTTACAATGGATTAGGTATCTAATACCTAATAAAAAAAAACTTAATTCAAAGGATTTATAATGCTACAATATTTTCAAAATTTGATATGAAATATGGATTTTGGCAAATTCAAATTCAACCAGAAGATGAATACAAGCAACATTTACAATTCCATTTGACATATGAATAATGTGATGCCTTTGGTCTAAAAAACGCCATTCAATTTCAAAATGATGAATGATATTTTCAATGATTATACTAAATTTTCTACAAGATATATTGATGATGTTCTATATTTTCAAATTTCATAGAAGAGCATTTCAAACACTTAAAAAATTAAAAAATTGTTAGAGAAATGATTAGTTATATCTCGCAAATAAAAATAAATTATTTCAAACAAATATTATGTTTATAGATTTGATATTACCAAGGACAAATTAAACTAATACATAAATCAATTGAATTTAATTCCCTGATGAAGTCAAAGACAAAACACAACTTCAAAGATTCTTAGGAAGTCTAAACTATGTCGCTGACTTTTATCCAAACCTTAGGATTTTAATTAAATCTTTATTTCAAATGTTAAATAAAAATCTTGCTCATTTGTCAAATGAGCATACTCAAGTTGTCAAACAGGTTAAGTCCTAAGTTAAGGAACTTCTCTGCTTAAGAATCATTCACCCAGAAGCCTTTCCTATTATAGAAACTGATTCCTCAAACATAGGATATGATGGAATCTTAAAACAAGATTTGGAAAACAAAATTTCAATTATAAGATATTACTCTGGTATTTGGAGTGGTCCTCAAATAAATTATTCAACGGTTAAAAAAGAAATTTTAGCTATTGTTTTATGCATTCAAAAATTTCAAAGTGGTGTTTTTAATAAAAAAAATTCATTTTAAGAGTTGATTGTAAAAGTGCTAAAGAAATTTTACAAAAGGATGTTCAAAATTTGGTTTCAAAACAGATTTTTGCAAGATGACAAACAATTTCATATGTTTTTTATTTTGAAATTAATTATCGGGTGAATGTTCAAACATTTTACCCGATTCTTCACTCGAATTTTTACAGGGAAAATGAGCAAAGCATATCCTATAAAACCTAAAACCAAAGAATCCTATGCAATGCCAAAATCCAAAACTTCAAATCGTTTTGAGGTATTGGGAACAATCCTCAAACCAAATACCCTAAGTTCTTCAAATTCTGTTTATCTTACAAAAGAACCTAAACTTTTGATCCAGGTTCTAGAAGCGGATCTTCAATCTGCTTCAGGCTCTTTTGAGCTCCAAATTTTTTTTCAAAAGGATAAATATTTGTTATCAAATGAAATTTCCAAAACTGTAGATTCTACGAATTTTATGCTCAGAGATGTAGTCTATACAAGAATACATGTCAAAACCTCAGTGAAACCCCGAGAAAACTTCTAATTTTTAAAAAATGGTAAATGATAATTCTTGTCAAAATTCGGAATTTTAGATTCTATGATCAAACTGGACCATCGTTGGAATCGTCTCGAAATCTAGCTGTACTTCACACCCAGACAAATTTTCTAATGCTGAGGCAACTAGGGTAAGACGACACTCAATACTGGTATACCAAGATACCACGGCCACTAAGTAGCTATTAGTCAAACATTGAGCCTGCTAAATTTCACATGGCACATGACATCATGTCATCAGTGAAAATCTCAAAGTAGATGGATAAGGAATAGGGTGTAATCCCATGGAGCTAATTTAGAGTCAGACATGTGGCATTGAGATGACAAGTCTCTTGCCTCTCGTGACGCCCATTTCCTCAACCGCTGGACAACCCGTCAACCCGCTAAATAATAGTGATGCCTGCAATCCCCGACGCCACCCATCAGCCCCCTTTTTCCAAAACTAAAGATTTAATGAAAATTGGGCAGAGTCTCCTTTGTACGGGAAGCTCTACCCAAGATACAACATGTCTCAACATTTTACAACGATCACACCGGGTCCACATGAGAGTAAAAATGGCCACTTGGGCCCATGCATCAATACTCACAAAATACATCAACTATATTACAATAGTTCAAGAGTTATTACATTACTCTTAACCAAAACATATATCAAAATTTGGAGTTCTAATACATGTTTTACAAAGAAAATGTCAAAGCCACAATCTGGCTTTCTTCTAAAAAGTGACTTCTAGTGAGCATCGTCCTCCCGTACACTCCATGTACCTGAAATAATGATCCCTCGACAGGGTGAGCAATGCCCAGTATTGATAATCTCCTACATAGGTTACTCCTCACCTAAGTGCACATGTAATGACAACCAAACAAACTCAAGCAAATACATGATCCTACTTGAATGTCTACATGTCCAATCCCATGTCTCAAGTCCTCATCGACTCCTTCACACATGCCTAAGCCGAATGTGAGAAAAATACAGTTTTCAAAACTAAATGTTTTTATTCTCGAAAACTTACTACCGAGTTTCGGTAAATATATTGGACAACCCTCCGAGGTGAATTGCTGGATAATCCTCTAAAATAGTCGTGGGTCAGCCTCCGAGATGAATTGTTGGACAACTCTCCAAGGCAATTCTTCGAAAAATCTTCCTTGAAATTCCTTTCACAACCATTTTCATTTTTTTCATTTTCTTTCATGTCATGCACTCACACCTATTATTCTAGGTTGCCTCCATATGGAATGCATTATGCCATTTCCAAACAATTCATGCTAATATATTTTACATGCATATATTAACAAAAATTAATTCACATACATCATGTTATTTAATCAATGACAATAAAATCAAAATTAGCTTACATGGGCTAATAACAATTTAAGCAACTCATTTTGAATCACCCAACAACACAAAAATCACACACAAATCACGTGAACAATAGAACCCTAGGCTCGGCATT
Source organism: Tetrastigma voinierianum (assembly GCA_016808115.1). Taxonomy (NCBI): domain Eukaryota; kingdom Viridiplantae; phylum Streptophyta; class Magnoliopsida; order Vitales; family Vitaceae; genus Tetrastigma; species Tetrastigma voinierianum. The sequence goes on from JAEQBH010001010.1 coordinate 64,222, forward strand.
GTTCACGGCCACACAATAGGTATTTTCTCACTCAATCCCAATCATTGGAACTGAAAACACATGACCATTCGGCCTCAGAACATCCCTATCCATTCACATGGCTGTTAGCCAAATCATAAAGCAAGTAGGAAAAGATCCCTACCTCTTGGAGTTGCTCCAACCTACAAAATCGTGCACATGCGTGTTCCTTTGCCGCGCAGGAACAACTTCTCGCTTATTACCCGAAGAGAATCGACGGTACGAAAGCTGGGAAATCTAGAGAGAAGTCATATTTTCTCTCTCTAAAAACTGGTTCTCAAATTTCTACCGCATGTTTTCTCGTGACGCCCAAACCGGGGTCCGCTTGACAACCTATCAACTCAAGGAATACTTCGTGGATGCCTGGGTTACCCGGACCACCATGAAAACCGGCGTAGTCCTTGTACAGAGCTCTACCCGAGGCACCGACCTGCCCCAATCAACGCCATAAGATATAACATATAACTGGCCACTGGGGCCCATACATTACCATCAACATACACAAACTATATACAATAGTTTCAAGAGTTAATCATTTACTCTTATACAACACATATTAAAATTTTAGAATTTCAATACATGTAATACATCATAAAACACCAAACCCACAACCCGACTTTCAAAAATCTGGCCCAAGATGAGCCGTCTCGTGCGCCCTCAGACTAAATGATATATTCCTCGACAAGGAAGCAACGCCCGGGAGCGCTTAAATCATCCTAAACGGCTACTCCTCACCTATGCATATGCACGATCTTATTTAAACACACATTCAAGCAAATTGTGATCCTACTTGAATGTCTAAATGCCCGTCTCCCATGTCTCGAGTCCTCACCGACTCTCACACTCGCCCAAGCACGCATGAGAAAACATCGCTTCAAACAAAACTTGTCGCTTTCGAAAAACACACTCACCGACGCTGCTGGTGTAACATAGACTACCCTCGAGGAGAATGTGTTGAGAACCCTTCCAAACAGTCATGGTCCTCATCCGAAATGATTCACGCACCGCCTCCCAACCCCATTCTGTGTAAATTCATCATGTGAAATCTATTTCTCAAATCCATACCTGCTTTCTTTCACTTTAATATGCACACACCCCAATTTTTAGGTTAATTTTGTGCATATGAAATGCATTATGCCATTTCAACTCAAATTATATAACACATGCTAATATATAAAACATGTATATATATTAACATAATAAAACACATAAAACATGTTATGCACATTCACCATCAATTACACCAAAAATTAAATTTCACGCTTAATTAACAAACACGAGCAATTCAATTTGAATTACTAGACCAAGCACATTTTCTCACAAAATATTTTGTGAACACTATTCACGTGAACAATAAAACCCTCAAGTTACTATTCACGACCAATCACCCAACAACTGCTCCACGCTAGAACCCGAAAATTCTAATACTTCCACTTCACAAACCAACACATGATTTATAGCACAAAGCAATAAACCTGCGTGTACTCTTAAACTGCTGCGGCACCGTCACGGATCGGGCCCAAAATCCGCTCTTAAAATTCTACAATTCTAGCCCCAAGCTTTGGAACCGATCAACGACCACGTTCGTGGCTTTCCAAACCAACCGAAGCATTACAAAACACTTAAATAAAGTGTAACTTCAAGTAGGATAAAACCCTTACCTCACGGAATTTGTCGAAACTCCTCAAAACTGGTACCCACGCAAAGCCTTCGCTGCGTAGAACCGCTTTCCTTCTTGTCCCGACGAATTCCAACGGTTGGATCGCCCAGAAACCTAGAGAAAAGTCACACTCTCTCTCACTAAAAACCAAAACCTAAGCTCACTGTAATTCGTTTTTCCTTCCTTCACGTTTTCTCTTTTCTTTTAATGGAGAAGATGAGCACTATTTGCTATTTCGTCCTATTATCATTTAAACAAATTCTATAATGTCAATAATGTCATTTCTCTTGGATTTTGACATGTGGCACAATCTCGGCCGTCCGTTTCTAGCATCTCTCTACTCATGCAACATGTGTCATATGAGTACATGTTATAAGTGACTTTTGTCACATCCCATTTCATTTTACTTCAAGACCCGATACTTGCCTCGGAAAACGCAGTAAATTTCATCAAGCCTTTAATTCGACGAAATTCAACGTTGCTACCTGGGATTTCATGTGGCATCGATTCCAACTGGGTGAAACTCCGTTTCACATCCAAGATTTAGAAAAATTTCAGATTTTTACCGAAATTATGATTTTGTCATTTTTCAAAAAATTGGAATTTTCTGGAGTCTCACATTTTCAGCAGCCCAATGGAGAAGATGGTGGTCTTTTTGTCTTATTTTAAATCTTTTCACTTAATTCCCATTGTGTCATTTAGTTTGCTTTTAAAAACTTTTGACACATGGCTTAATTTAAGCCATTCATCTCCATCCTCTCCCTAATCATGCAACATGTGTCACATGAGGACATGTAGTAGGTGACTTTTGTCACATCACATGTCTCTCAAAGGCCCTCATATGACACCCGACACCCGGTGCCTCGAAAAATGTGAAATTTTGATTGTCTCGGAATTCGACTAGATTCGATGTGGTCGCTAGATTTCGCGAGACGATTCCAATCTGAAACTGCTTTCATCATCCGGGAGGCCTAGAAAATTTCTTGATTTTTGACCGAATACACTCATTTATATTTTTCGTAAAATTAATTTTCTGTGTTTTACATTCTCCTTAAAAAGAATTTCGTCCCAAAATTCTGTACAATCACAACAAATCACATGCATATGCAACGTGTACTATGCCATGCATGTAAACTAGTCATCTACATATTAAACGACTAAAACCACGACTCATCCCTAAACAAGAAGGATAGGTGACTGTGATCGTGTCTCCCGCACTTCACGCGATTCCTCCAAATTCCACGGTGCTTCCATAACCCACACTAGCCTCACGGCCCCTGCAGATCGCAAAACCCGATCCCTATCCATATGGAGACTCGGTCCCCCGTCAAGGTCCCATATAAGTGTCAACCTCAATCTCTCCCTAATCCACACGATGAGGCCGGATTCGAGTGTACTCTGAGCATGAGATCGGAAATACTATGATACCCCGACATAGCACACAGTTTCAACCGACACGCTAGAGTGCGGCTCCACCTCTCGAGTATCTCGCTACCCAATGAACCTTGGCATAGCTCAGCCGCGCCTTAACCCGACCACCTCTTAGGCATCACCTCTAAAGACGTGATCACTAACCTCGAACTCTAAGGGCCGACGTCGTACACGAAGATAGCTCTTTACCGACTCGATCCGTGAGAAGACGTCGTCAGATCAAGCTCACCTTCGGGAGGTGTCTCTAATCGCATCGTGACCAAAGACGGAGCCTCTCCCACCTCGGGCCCAACATATCTAGTGATCCGCATGTGGCCTCCCATATACGTCTCATGGATGCCATCCAGATACTCACCGACAATCGTTGTTGCAGGCGATTTCCACTAAGGGAAAATGGTTGTTCCCAACTACCCTTATGATCCAGTGACTTAGTGCTTCGTAGCATGTCCTCTAACACCGTATGGTCCTCTCCGACCGACCATCCGGCCTACGGGTGGAAAGTTGTACTCATGGTCACGTGGTGCCCATAGCCTTTAGAAACTCTTCCCAAAAGTGCGTTGTAAACCTCGGATCCCTATCCAACACTATGGATAATCGGGTAACTGCGGTAGCCTGACTATCTCTCGAATATACAACCCGCGTAATCTCTCCAATGTGAAGGTCATTCCATTGACTTAAAATGTGCCGACTTTTGTGCTTCTACCCACTATCACCCATACCAAAGATCCTTCCGCCCTTGCGGTGTTTTTGGCAAGTGGGTCACAAATCCATCGCGGACGTGCCCCCACTTCCACTCAAATTCGCCCAATGGCTGGGGTGAGTCTCTACTCGGCTTTCGTGCTCAAACTTAACTCCGCCGACAAGTGACATCGGGCGAACAAAGTCCCCTACATGTCTCTTCATCCCGCTCCAAGATATTGGCGACGGCGATCCACATCTTCGTGCCACTCGATGCACCGCAATCGAGAGCAAAGGAAACTCCCAGAATCTCCTCTCGCCAAATCGTCAATCGGGGAACCACTACTTCAGTCCTTCTATAATCAAGACTACCATCATGCGGGATTCGCCTCTCAACCCTCACACTGTGACCAAGTCCCCGATGACACTATCTTCGCCTTGCCCTTGGACTCGATCACTCCACTCAACAGAGATCTTCGCAGCTACTAAACCCCCTAACGCACTCGAGCCTGCTCGGCCAGATCGCTGCCCAACCGTCTACGCCTCGAGCATCCGCCACTCCCGGGAAGCTATACTAGCCAATGCTCCCCGTGATTTCCGACTGAGTGCATCAGCCACCACATTTGCTTTACCAGGGTGGTAATACAAAGTAAAGTCATAATCTTTCAAAGAATCCTCACAGGACGCCCCAACTCCGACAACTACGAGGTGTTACAAGGGTGTCACACTCTCGACTAGACTTTAAAACTTTTCTTTCTCGGGATCCGACACTGCATCTGCTTTCATTCATATGCACAATTTATGTAATAACAAAATTCTTTTACATATAAGCACAGATGATACCACCATATGGCATTCATTATATTCTATACACATATACTAGAGTCCTTACTTGTACTATTACAAACTATGATATATAAAATCAGAGATCGCGGTCAAAGGCAAAGGAACACCTATCTCCGAGATGACTTGTGTCGCCGATGTGGAATGTCTTGGTCCCTCTATCCTTGTCGTCAGACCTATACCTGATTAAACCCGCATGTTTTACGCCTGAATGGGAAACATATTGCCATTGTGGACGACCAATAACATTGATCGGTCGTGTTTAATCGAATACATTCTCCCAGCCCATAGATCATATACTTATGACTTCTAACAATTATCATCTTGTCTAATGCCTTTCATGATCGTATACTGTGCATGTATCATATACTTTCATATCTCGTATACTTTCATATAACCTATCTTATATTGTCCTGTACTTTTATCTACATTCTTATACTTTTCATATACGATACTTTTGTTACTTTCATCTGTTTTTAGTCTTTTTCATCTTTCAGTTCTATGACTTATTACATTATATGTATTTGGTATATCTAATATCTATACTTTTACTGTATTCCTATTTCTATACTTTGTATATACCATATTCATTCTATAACCTATTGTTTTATGTACTATTACATATATCATTTCTTATCCTGTACCTATATCATGTCTTCTTTCATGTAGTGGCTACATGCCCATGCTATGCTATTCATTTCTTACATATTGTTTTATCATATATTTTCTTATACGATCTTGTATTGTCATAAACTTTCATTTCTATTGTATTGTCATATTGTACTTTCATATACTGTACTTTCATATGCTTTTCATATACTTTATCTATCATATACATTTCGTGTCATTGACACTTTATTTCTACTTTGTATATTTGGCATACTTTTTCTTTCATATACGTATTTGTTCATATACTTTTCATGTACTATACTTGTGATTTCCTATGAGAGATCACAGTATGTCATATACTCACATTCCAGAAGCCTTTACTTCTTGTTCTTATAATCAGATAATTATCATCACATAGCAATGCTATGTTTCTCATATCATGTCATATGTCTATAAGCATTTCCATTTGCATATACTGGCTATTTTCTTTAGGCTCTCATGTCCGCAAATACCTTAGAAGAGGATACGGAAACTATAAGGGCCCTTCGGCTGCACTGTACTATCAGATGTAAACAAAGGGTCTAGCAGGGCCCATAAAGACGCCGCGCATTATACGAGACAATGATCTCTATCTGTATGACCCAAACGGGGGCGTTATAATGATCCAAACGGGATCTATGTCATCGACCCAACGGGGCCTCGATGAGACTACCTGAGATGACAGGAATCCATCTAAGTGACACAGAGATGAGACTACCTGAGAATAATGAGCAGTGACTTGTGGATACATTTACACTAATATTATATGAACTAATGGGCTTTTGGGATTACCTTGATATATCACTAGTGATGATCTAACCTCTACTTTCAAGGCTCTCTCCTGGGTGACAACAAGAATGTGTGCTCGAGGCATGAGATCCACTTACTGATCTAGCAACTTAATTTGAGAGGTTTCACCTCAATTGAGAGGAATAACTTCAACTCAGTGTTAGCTGAGATTCTAACAAAGGGAAGAAGAAATTCTTCTCTAATTGATGGCTGAGGTATCTTTTAGGTTGGAGAGAGCTTGCATAATCCTGTCCATGGGAGCAAGTAATTTCCAGTTTTAAGAAATGACTGTGTACTGAGGAGGAAAAATAGTCAAATCTTAAAAGAGGAACAAATCCTACAAGTAATTTTTTAGACCCATTGTCTAGAGATAGAAATGTGGTAATCTGAATAGTGAAATGTATAGAGCTAGGAGAGATTCATTTCTATACTAATTTATTCTTGGACAACTCCAAGGTTCACATCCATTACATTATTTTAATTGGAACTTGCAAAGTGATGACCACAACACTTTTTTTTCCCATATGTTTTAGTTCATAGTAGCTCTCTAATCATGTAGTTAAGAAATTTCATTTATGATTTATTCCTTAATTTTTACTTAAAAAGTTAAATCTATCTTTAGAATTAGAAAATTCAAATAGTAAGAATCTCTAGTAGTGAGGGTAGTTAATCTTTAAACTTTTCTAACCGATCCTCATGGGAATGATATCTGGATTTTAGAATCCACTGTATTACTTGTATGACCTATGAACTTGCAGAGATCTTGACCAACCTAATTTTCAAATGAGACAAGTTACATAAACAGCAAAAAAACGTATTTTATATCTTGGGTTATAACAAGTTTTTGGCACAACTCCTATGGATTTTAGTTAGTCCTTAGCAACAATGTTAATTACTTGGTCAAATTTGGTCATAACACTTATATATTCCAAAGAAGTGGATACGGGAAAGAATTGTATGTACCCGATGGTACTATCACTGTACGAGACAATGATCTCTATCTGTGCTTTACGGTATGACCAAAACAGGGCTTCTGTAATGACCCAAACGAGGTCCATATCATCAACCCGAACAAGGCCAACTATATCTGTATGCTACAGTAACTGTATCCCTAATAGGCATGCTCATCTATCCATCTATCTGGTCATAAGTAAGTAATTGGTTTTATTAGGTTTTCAGTACATATCCCATATACATGAATAACTATCGTTATCATGTATGCATATGAGATATTCACTATCCATTATTCTCATCTTCATAAAGAGTACTTTCACATATCTCTTATCATCATATGAATGTATTCTATGCTTCTTTATATAGCAACTATACATGTATTATCTTTTCTTCACATGGCTAGAATTCATGTCCTCTATTATTCAATTCTATTTATTCCATATTATTTAGCATTAAATCATATAACTTTTAGGTCAATTTCTTTATTTTACTTAGCTAAGTTATACTGACTTATTTTCATACAAAACCATCTCCACTAATACTTTGGGAGTATATAAGAGACATGTGGATGTCTCAAAATCCTATATGAAAGGACATGAAAATCATTTCCCAAAATAGGATCCGACTTCACTTAATTTCTTGGTATAATGAGTTCGAAATCTGTGACGCCCTAAATCCCGGGGGTCCGTTGACAACTAGTCAACCCGCGGAAAATTTGTGTGTCTCATATTATGAGACCCATGCATGAGTAAAAATGGCCACTTGGGCCCATACATCAATACTCACCAAAAAATACATCAACTATATTACCATACTTCAAGAGTTGATACATCACTCTTAATACAAACATATATTAAGATTTAAAATTTTAATATATGTTATACAAAAAGTATCTACCAAAGCCACATGCTCCGCTTCTTTCAAAAATGCATTTCTAGCTGAGTCATTGCTCTCCCGAACACCCATGTACCCGAAATAATGATCCTCGACAGCGAGCAATGCCCAGTAGTGATAGTCTCCTACATGAGTTACTCCCCACCCAAGTGCACATGTAATGACAACCAAACACACTCAAGCAAATACATGATCCTACTTGAATGTCTACATGCCCAATCTCATGTCTCGAGTCCTCACTGACTCCCTCACACATGCATAAGCTAAATGTGAGAAAAACATTGTTTTCAAAACAAAAGGTTTTTGTTCTCGAAAACGTACTACCGAGCCCCCGGGAAGAATCTATCGATAACCCTTCGAGGTGAATTGCCAATTCTCCCAAACAATCATGGGTCCAGCCCGAGATGGGAATCAACTATTGGATAACTCTCCAAGGCAATTCTTCGGAAATTCTTCCTTGAAATTCCTTTCACAACCATTTTCATTTTTCCTTCATTTTCTTTCATGTCATGCACTCACACCTATCGTTCTAAGGTGCCCCGGTGCATATGGAATGCATTATGCCATTTCCAAACCATTCATGACAATATATCAATTATGCATATATTAACAAAATTTAACTCACATACATCATGTTATTCAATTCATGGCAATAACATCATAATTAGCTCACATGGGCTAATAACAAATCCAATTCCAATGGCTTACACACAATTATATTTCATATAATTGTGACATCATGTTAACACATTAATTTTCATGCATTAACAATTTCTTTCCACACAATTCAAGCCATCCAATTCAAGCAATATTTTGCTTACAACACACATGGACCATTTTCGGTCCAATCAAGCAAACCGGGGATCAAGTTTTTAATAAATTCCTAAAGAGTTAGCAGGCCTTCCGTGGGCAAATTTCTTCACTAAGCATCGATTCCACTTTGTGGAACCGAAATCTATGGCCATTTCCGGACAACAACACCCAAACCATAATTTATTGCATAAATTATCACATTAAACTACCCAAATACCCATGGACTGTCCAAAATCCGGGTTCCAAATTTCAGATTTTTAGCCCGAATTTTCTGACTGATCAAACGGCCACTCACGACCTCAAATCAACCAAACCATTTACGCTCTAAAATCGGTAATGAACCGAGCAGAGAAGACCCTTCTACCTCCCTGAGTTGTCGAAACTCCCCAAAACCCAAGGCCCAATGAAGCAGCCCCTCGCTCAGGAACAACTTCATTTCTATCCGAAATGCGAACCGACGATCCAAAAGTCGGGAAATCTAGAGAGAAGTTGAACTTTCTCTCTCTAGAATTTGATTTCCCCTCCACTGCACGTATTCTGCCCAAAATGCCAAGAGAATTGTTCTTTTCTCTTTTGTTTTACTCCTCTTGTGTCCCCTCATTGCCACATGTCAAGTTCTAATTGGTTAAGAGGATTTCCTTATCCACTTTATCCATCTACGTTGAGATTTTCCTCCAATTAGGAGATGCCACATGTCTATGTGGGCCCCACACTTGAGCTCAAGTTGACTTATTCTGCACCTGACACATGGCACACTGTGAGCCACTCAAAATGTGTCAAGTGTCTCAGATTATGCTCAAGGTTCGAAAAACGCGGTACCGGGTCGGCTCCCTAATCCCGATTTAAATTCGACGTGGTAGCTAGATTTTGCGAGACGATTCCAACGGTGAAGTCCATTTTGTCATCCGAGATCTAGAAAAATTCCGCAGATTTTGACAAAAATTACCATTTTGCTCTTTTTTAGAAAATTAGATTTTCTCGGGGTTTCACAAAATCTCAACATGTCTCCTTCATGAAAATTGTTCCTCTATGAATCTATTTTACTCATAAATTGGAATCACTCTAGTTGAATCATCGAAACTCAAGTTATGGCATTTTAATGCCAAACTGGTATGTTTGCCCATTTTACACTGGTAATCGACTGTGAGACTCGATTTCAGGGGTCTTAACTCCATAATTTGACACCGGTTTCTTCTACTCACTTGAAGCTACATGCTAAGGGTTCTTCTCAAATTGGAATCATCCAATTTGGACCACAAAAACTCAATATATTTCCTAAACAACCGGACCTTATGTTCTCAAATAGAACTAAAAAGAACCGGGTCTTACCCCAAATTCAAGGGTCCTAAGTCATTTTAATCAGTCGCGACCCCATACCCGACCCGACCAACTAACCCACGGACCGATCCGGACGCGACCACTAAATCCATTTATCTGTAAAACACATTTCATATACTTATTTTCGATGGGATGTTTAATATCCATTTAAATCATAATTATGTATGCATGAAAATATGATCTCATTACTAATAAGCATTATATATTGACAGGCCGAAAACGTGGTGTGTAAAATGTACGCCTATGTGCGCAAGTGCACGCGTCGCCCCAAGTAATATAATATACCAATGGTACGGATATCGATCCACGGGGACAGGTGTATTGAATACAAAGATTTTGCTTTTTAGATAATATCTGAATAAATGTATTGTAAGAAAGAAAATCGAGTGTGTGAATTTCAACTAAGCTATTGATTAATGAATTACTGGTATTGGAGACTAGGGTTATGTCTCCCCCTGTCACTTTCGATGGATCATTTCTTAAGGATGCTATTATTCAATGTATTTATAATTTGTTGATGGCGAGGTGATCTTACTTACGAGATATCCTCTCTCGAGGTATATCCGCCTATCTCGCACAACAGTCGAAAGATATCTCTATCCCAACTCCTGTGATTCTCAAACGCTTAAATGTTCTAACCTCGCGCCACCTTCAAGATTCGGAATATCTCATTTACCGAATCAACCGAAGGCCGTCTACTCGTATCCCCTGAATAACCTCATCCTCGAACTTGATTAATACGGATATGCTAACGTTGGTCGACATCACCATAATTGAATTATAGATATAGCATGCAAACAAATTGATAAACAAATGAATAATATAAAGTACTGAACTTTAATCCATCAACATGTGACAGGGTTCAACAACACCCTAGATATAGATCTAAAACATACTCAATACGAAAATGTAAATGTTTAATCTCAAAAACATCATTCTATTATCCAAAAAATGGGAAACAATACAAATCACCCGCCCTTCTCGAAGCCCACGCCGTCGTCCGATTTCCGTGGGCCCTAGTTCGCACGCTCCCGATGCCCTCGACCAACCCCGCGCCAAATGATGGAGGGCGTCCGCTACGACGTCAGCGACGCTGCAACGCCGCGACGCTGCAACGCCGCCACGACGTTGAGACGCCGCCGGGCTGAGACTTCGCGACGCTTCTCGCTTGTTGACTTCAGATTACCGACCCAACGCCGCGACGTCAGATCGCCAAACGTTCCAGCCACCTTCATGCATTGCTTTCCACTGCTCCAATTTGCTTCCAAAGTTTGCTCTTTTCCACTCATTTGCACCTGCATTCACCGAATTAGCCATACTCAGATATCGGGCTGTAAAAATACATATTTAACCTTAAAATAACGCTAAAAGCCTAATAAAGAGTTTTGATGACTATGAGTGTTTCAAAGACTCATCACACTTAACTTAACTTCCTTAGTTAACCCTGCCAAGAATGGACTCTTAAATTGTGATTACGAGACCTATTATATCAAATTAACACTAAAGAGCGTTGATGCACATGCTGATAAGTATTGGATCAATTTGGACCGACTCACACTGCTGCTGTTTTGTTCAAAGTTCACAAGATGCACACAGGTGTTTGACTTTCGGAAGAACTAGGTTGAAGTAGGTAAAAGTGACCAGTGCCTCAAGCTCCAAAGTATTCAATAACCTTTCCCAAGGACCTTAGATGCGTTCAATGAATAACCTTTAGTGTATACCTAGGTTCCGACACCCCCAAACTTAAGCTCAACTCACCTATTTAGAAGAAGCTAACTAAGAAAGGATAGGAACGCACCCTTTTTATTCATACCAAAATACCTAAAATTTCCTTAAATACCTAAAAAAATGAAGGAGAACTAGTGCTGAAGTTTTAGATAGTGGTTCGTAGCGGATCCATCGGTGACTCCCACCGCCTGGTTATACTGCATTAAATTCCCACAAACTTCACCTCAACACTCAGTCCAAACTCAAAGGCCCTAGGTCATGGGATGATCCATCTTCTAACCTAATGCTGAAGCAGTAAAGGAAGTTTAATGACCTCCAAATTCATCAAGCAGGGATTAGGCTTGAAAGGCCCTGACTGCGTCTAGATTCCAATCGATGACCCACTTATTCTAATTCACAAGCCTTTTTTTTCTTCTTTTTCACTTTTCATTGTTTTTATTTTTCTCTTTTACCAAAGCCCAATGGCAATCCTCTTTGACGCAACCCATCACTTAGATGGCCAGAGACTCCCAAGGCTCACGAACTTAAGTAGTCGGGTTCCAGACCTATGCATACCCCAAGGCCTGTTAGTGAGTGTAATGTGGGTTGTTGAGAATTAGTTTCTTGACTACCCATAATTGGTTCACTAAGCCTTCCCACCTATTCAACCTAATTACCAAGCATCAAACATCGTATGCGCTCCGTTTTCCCATGTCAATAGACTAGCCCGTATGATCCTCGACTTAAGAGCGGCACACATACACAACTACCTACATATGAAACTACTACGCATAAGAATGACCCAACACACAGTTCAAGCAATAAACTAACACATGACTCATCAAATTATGAACAAGTAAACTAAAACTAAACTAGAACACAATAATCCAACATGCTTTAACAAAACAAAAAATACTAGCACAACATTTAAAAGCAAAACAAAACTAAACAAATCTAACTAAAACTGATCACCCACACCCCCTAAACAAAATACCTGTCCCCACTCCGGCAATAAAACAAACTCGTAGAGGGTGGCTAAATTCCCTGCTGTGATCACTCGCAGTGGTGGTATACACTGTGGAAGGCAAGAAGTCAGGCAATTCGGGCTCGCAAGGTTCGCGCCGCTGAAGAATCGCGGGGCCTGATTGGCCAACACACAAGCATATCGGAAGACGAAGTGCCTCCATATCCTGTGTGGATGCGAGGACGCGGTGCTCGGTCTCGCCCCGTAATGCATCAATCGCCGCGAAGTGGAGAGCGAACGGCCCGTGGTGTGTGAGGGATCGAGGGAGCCGCCGGGCGAGGCCTGGTAGGCGGAGGTGGGCGTGGACGAGGGATCGCCAATGTCTCCCGGGATCGCTTCAGTGGATCCATATAAACGAGCCTGAGCAATCATGAAGCTCGTCCTCGTCCGAGGGCTCATGGCCGGAATCGTAGGACCCCTCAGGTCGTGGGACACCCGGTTTGTCCCTCTTGACAGATATGGCTTTTATGGGTAATCCACGCCATTGTCGCCGAGGGCACTGCCTGCTTGCATAAGCCAAAGATGAGGAAAGGATGCCCCACCATCTCATGCCTCGCGATGGAGGATAGTGAATCCTCTATAACTCCGCCCAATACCGCGCGCGGAATATCCTCGTATGACGGTGGCGGGTCATAGGCACGCTAGCCGTCACTTCACACACGCTCGCCGCCGGAATACACCCATCGATGAAGCAGGCCGTATCTTAGGCATGTGCCAAATGTTCAGCCTGAATGGACCGCATGGCCCTCACTATCGACTTTCCACCACCCGCTATTAGCCTCAAGACCCGAATAACCTAGGGGTAGTCGGGGTGCTCGTAGAGCCGATCAAACGGCTCCGAAGGGACATGATCTAGACTATAGTAACTATTGATCGATCAGACCAAGTCGACCAATACGCCCTCACTCGACTTTCTTAAGGACGGAGCGTGATTGGCGTGAATTCTCGCACTACGCCTCATCGCCGATGAGGTGGTCGGGCATAGTGCCCGCCATCCCTTAGCCGCAATCGTCTTACGGAAAAAGTCATCAGGGTGATGAAAACCCTTCTCTTTGATGAACGAATGGTTCTTGCAGATGGTGCCGAACCGATCGGCGGCACCCTCATTCATGAACCGCGTGACATAGCTTCCGGGGTCTAGGTCCTCGCCGAATCGGCCCCGCTTGGCAGGGCAATTTCTACCTTACGGTATTATCAGAGGTAGACGGAGAAACGAAGTGGTGATGGCACCAAATAGGCTCACCCAACTGACCTAGACAAAACTACAAACACCTAGAGGGCACTAGGAAAAACGAAACTACTAAGTATACTAATGACCCTAGATAGGACTAAACACCCTAAAATAAACCTAATATGACCCTAGATGTGAACCTAAAAGACTCCGAGACCGACTGCGAATGCAATGGTGACCCTAGATGACTACACCAGTGCGAGAATTGAGTGCAGTGTAGTATGAATGCAATGGTGACAGTGGACCGGTGTGTGATGGTGACGGTGATGTGCAAAGAGAAGGTCGGAGGGCAATGTTCGAGCCTCTGGCCGGTGTTGTTGGGAGCTCCAGAAGAACGGTGAGGATGGGTGCTCAATGTTGCTAGGGTTCAAGCAAAGGGATGACACAGGGTGAGAAGAGCAAAATGGGCTATTTTTGGCCTAAATGCGGCAACGCCGCGACGCTACGTAGAGTAATGAGGCCGTTTCGTCATGACGCTCGGCACCGCCGCTGACGCTCCAGATCGGGTATTTCTAACAACGCCGCGACGCCGGGACATCAACGCCGCGACGCTACGTGAGACTACTAAATCAACGCCGCTGACGCCGATATCCTCACGCCGCGACGCTCCAGATGTTCAAAATCAACGCCGCGACGCTGATTACTCACTACGACGCCCAGGGTGTAAATAACGTCACGACGTTGGAACCACGCCGCTGACGCCCAGAGACATCAAAACCAACGTCGCGATGCCGAAATCCACGCCGCTGACACCCAGAAGGGAAATTGACGTCGCGACGTTGAAACGTTGCGACGTTACAGAGAAGGCTTCACAAAAATTTCACATTAAGTAGCCCATGACTAAGAGACCCTCCCTTCTTGTAAATGTGACTCTCCTGACTCAGATCGCTCGCATAAACGGATCCTCCCCGCACTACGCTCGGGCGAATCCTCGCGAAGTAAACAACCAAGAAGAAACACCGATTACGGACAACACTAGCATACTAATATCACTGAAAACAAACAATAAAAATGTCACTCAGAAAAGGGAAAAGTTTAAGAAAAACTTGGGTTGCCTCCCAAGAAGCGCTATGTTTAATGTCGTTAGCTCGACATCGATCTCAATGTGCCTGAACCCGTGAGCTCTTATGATTGCTTACTACACTTTCGGCCCGATGCGGTCAAAGGAATGATCCGCTTTATCTCAGAAAAACTCGCCCGGGTCATGGCTTCAAATCATTGGGTGGTGACTGTGAGTCGTGCCTTCTCGTGGATGTGTAACCTCGCCCCCACCATGAAGACCTTGGTCAGACGTGAAAGGCCCTAATTATCTAGACTTCAATTTCCCCGGAAAGAGCTTTAGGCGAGAATTGAACAAAAGAACTTGTTGTCCTGCCGTGAACTCCTTTCTGTTAATGTGCTTATCGTGCCAGGCTTTTGTCTTTTCCTCAGGAATGCATTTTCATAAGCTCTGCCTCGACCGTTTAGTTTCATCGAACAGAGGCAGGGGGCCGCTTCTCACCGGCCAATGTACTATCCATGTTTAATTGTCGAGTTGCCCAGTAGGCTCGATGCTCCAATTCTACTGGAAGATGGCATGCTTTACCATAATCAATTCTGAATGGTGACATACCTAAGGGAGTTTTAAATGTCACGTATGTCTGAAAGCATCTTCAATCTTTTTGCACTAATCCTTCCTGTAATCCTAACTGCCTTCTGTAATGGACTTAATTTCTCGATTTGATACGCTTGTCCATTTGACCGTGGGTGGTGCAAGACATGTACGATGATGACTTTATACTTTTCGCAAAACCTCACAATTACCTTATTACTGCGGTAAATGAGTACCATTATCCGTGATCAATGCTCGAGGGGTTCCAAAGCGTGAGAATATGTGGCTACGCAGAAATTGAGCTACGACTTTTGCATCGTTAGTGCGGGTAGGAATTGCTTCAACCCACTTAGAGACATAGTCTACGGCTAGTAAGATGTACAGGTTGTTATACGATGAAGGAAATGGTCCCATGAAATCTATCCCCAAGGTCAAATAATTTCTAATTCTCCAAAATGGGATGATGGTGGCCTGGCCCTTTCTAGAAATGTTCCCTATTCGCTGACATTCATTACGGTGGAAACGACTGATGAGCATCTTTAAATAAGGTAGGCTAGTAAAAACCCGATTGAAGCTGTTCTGGCTTGTTCTCTCGCAACAAAATGTCCACCACACTAGAGTGTGACAAAGGGTTCAGAACACTTTGCATTTGCATTCTCAGGCATACATCTCCATCACCGATCAAATAAGAAGAATCAGAAGAATTGGCTCCTCCCAATAATAAGGTTTCCAAATGTGCGAAAAACCTCTTTTTCTACTGATAGTTAAATTCCGGAGGTACCATCAGCCATCAAATAATTCTACATAATCATAATCCATGGAACTCGCCTCTCTTTGCCTTCAGTTATGGCGAGTTTCTCATCTCGAATCTGGCTATTCCACTGAACATCATCTTCGTTTTCCAATCGCGAAAAGATGATCTGGCTACTAGGTTTTCGGGCAGTATTTTCTGTTTTTAATCCCTACGAATTCTTGCAAAGAAAAGGACCCACTAATTAATTCTGGTTTGGCATTTTTTAGTCATCAAGTACTTAGCTGCGTAATGATCAAAGAGTGTGCACCACTTAATTCATGGTTACAAATCAAATATGGCCTCGACTTGTCGTGAAGAAGGAAGACGAGTAGCCAATAGTTCTTTCTCCTGTAGTGGCATAATTCACCGAAAGCATCATTCAGTGGTTCTACCGCATAGTAGATTACCCGAAAGATTTTCTCTCGCTTTCTCGCCCCAACACCGCCCCAATCGCAAAATCACTTGGCGCCACATGCTCAGCTGAAATGATCAATCATCTACAGGAATGATACATCAGATTCTACACTCAAATGCACAACTGTGAATGTAAACTGGGCGACTTGACTTAGAGGTATGGGATAATCGGATTTGCACTCAGAACTTACGTAAACCTGATAGAATTCAGAAATGTGGCACCTAAACTGAGATCACCGATGAGGTGGAGACACTTAACTCAATCTTGCTGATCACACCCGTAGGTCGAAACCAATGTCCAAGGATTAATACCCTCTTGCACTCATAGTTAAAATGGCACTTTTCCTAATCGAAAGTACTAAGTCGTCTCCTCACATCTTGCCAAGATAAATTTCCTGGGTTTTCCTCCAAATAGCTTGTCAAAATGAACTGATCACATCAGAAAAAATCGCCCATGAAGATCTAAATTGTCTTTTTCAACCAAGGTCGAGAATACGCCATCATACACGCTGGAGGCAAACGTGCCCGACGCATTGCACAGTCCAAAGGAAATCTGCCTGAATGCGAATGTTCCATACAAACAAGTGAATGTCGTCTTCTCCCGATCTCGTAGGAGCTATAAGAATTTGATTCAGAGCTCTTAATATCCATCCAAAAAGCAATAAGATTCACAGCGACTCCACTTAATCGATCCAAAGATCCGATCTAGAAACTAGCAATGGGAAATGATCCTTCGAGTGGCTTTGTCTGGGCCTCGATAAATCAATACAAATCCTCCAACCCTAAGAACCTGCTCTCGAGAAGGCGCAAGATGTTATTTTTAGTTCGATGATGCTTGTTCCTCCCTCTTCTGACTACTTGAACTGGGACTCACTCCATGCACCACGCCCCGTATGGATAAATCACCCCAAGATCTAGCCATTTTAAACTCCTGACTACCTCTTTTTATCACTTCCGATTCAACCTCCTATGCGCTTCCACTGGAAGGCTTATATCCATCTTCTAGTGAAATGTGATGTAGCAAAGAAGTCACAAGTAGAAGGGCGAATCCCTTTTAAATCGGCTAGAGACCATCCGAGTGCATGTTTGTGATCTCTAAGGACCCTTAATAACTTCTCTTCTTCTAGTTCAGTCAATGACGCTGAGATAATCACTGGTAGGGTGGATGCCACCCCAAGGTATGCATACTTCAAATGGCTAGGGAGAGGTTTTTGTTCCATCTTTGGTGGTTTCTTAACTTATGGATCATGCTTAGCCTACCTGTAGATTCAAGATTTTCCTTCTATCAGGTCCAAAGAGTCCATCCATTTAACATATTCTTCCTTCGCTCAGTTCTCTTAATCATTCTCTCATTGTTAATACTTTAACTTAGTCAAGAGACCACTTCGCTAGACACTATAGCCTCTACTATTTCTTCCATGAAGCAAGTATCACTTTCCTCGCCGATGTCTCACCCAAGCTCAAACACGCTGAACTTGACTTCATCTTCCCGCACTCTCAACTCAGCCCTCTCCAACATCAATCATTGCTCTTGGCCGAAGAAACTACCTACCCAATTACGGGTATTTCTTTATCTTCTTCCATATCTAATACAATGAAATCAAGGGGAAGATAAACTCGTCGACCTTTACTAAGACATCTTCTATTAATTTCCAGGTGTTTCAAAGATCCGGCCGACAAGCCGGCGTGATCGTAGGGGCCCGCGAGCCTCTCCAACCCCAAACGCTTGAAAACTGATAAGGGCATGATTAATGCCGGCACCCAAATCATGGTCTCTCAAAGATAAAGATTTGGCCACAAGGTACCCGGATAGTGAAACTGGCCAATCCCCGAAAGCCATTGCAGATTTTCCGAAGTATGGCACTACATCCCCGCTTAAGTTAACTGCTTTCAATCAAACATAATCTTCTTCTCGACATCGTCTTCATAAATTTCATAACTCGGGCATCCGCCTCAGGCACTCAAAGAAACGGGATATTGATGTGTAACTTTTTGAACACGTCCATGAATTTAGTGAACTGCTTATCCAGCTTATGCTTCTTTAGACGTTGTGGGTAAGGAACCTGGCAGCCGGGCTTTGCTTTAGTGTATTCTCGCCGACCGCTTCTTTACAGCCATGCTCCTTATCCGCATCATCATTCCGGGACTGCGGGCCGGATAAATCTTCTTCTCGCCCCTCTCTACTTCTCTATAACTCGGGATCGCTCTCGTCCCACTTACCACTCACAGCAACTCGGGGCGGATACGTTCATTCCCACTTTCCCGGCAGGTTTATCAGAGTTACTGTAAGGAACCCGGCCGCTTCACACAAGTGCCTTTCATTCATCGACTTGTATCTCTCCAAATTTCTCACCGCCGCTTGATTGTTCAACTGGTCGTCACATATTCGCCTCGGGTCTCATTCATGAAGGCAGGGAAGTTAACATTCATGCAAGAGCTTGTTCTAAGTCCACCTTTTCCTCAGGGGTGCCCATACTCAGTCTGGTCGATGGCATATTGTTCGGGTTATTTCTCCATCCATACCTTTGATTGTTCAATTGGTTCGATTCTCGACATTACGCCTACCCTCGCCTCTTCTTTGGCTTCATTCCGATAGCTGTTTCCCCCATACCGGCCCTTGGCCGCTAGATTGATTCGATTGAACCTCGGCACGCATCAGCCAGTTTACCGTCAGGTTTCCGACCGGCATCTCTATGCTATTATGCCGTCCCTCCACAGACCACACACAACTCCTATGGGTTGGTCTCGTATGGTATCTGGCGGGTCTTTGCCGCCTATTTAATCGTTTAGTCACCGTGCTACATGATTAATTAGATTGTTGAGGACTCATTATCCGTATACCCACCGCTTTTATCGGTGTAACTTTCAGCTAATATCGGTATCGTCATAAGATCTTCTAAGATTTCAGAAGCTGTCCTGCGGGTTTTCTTCATCGTGGATCCTCCGTACCGGTAAGGCCAATCACTGCTCTAGTCGCATTCCTCAAACCATTATAAAAAGTGTGAACCCCAGATCCATCCGTCACCGGGTGGTGGGCATTTCAACAAACAGGAATTTGTCCCACGCCCGCTGGGTTCTCCCCAGTCGTTCAAATGGCTGATCTCTTGCCGTTATGTAATTTCGCTGCGGGAAAACTTAGTCACTTCAGACTAAATCGTTCCATGAAGTAATGGAACTGTAGGTCGACTCATAGCCAATGCTCGGGCCCCATCACCTAGGAGAGCGGGAATAACTTCAACCCGAGTGCTTCTTCAAGAACCCCATCAGACTTGATCGTGATCGCAACTTCAAGGAAGTCGGCCAAATGCAGGCATTCGGTTCCACGGGTAAATCTATGAAACAAGATATTATGCAAGATCCCGTAATGTTACCGACTCTGCCAGGTTGCTCCGGCCTGAACGGGTGGTCGCCCTGACAGTCAGTCCGAACGATCGTAGCGGAAGTGCAAACTTTCTAGTAATATGAATGGATCGTCATCGTATAAACGGCCTGGTGCATGAGTCCACGTTATTCCCATTTCGCCTTCGTGGTTCATATCCCGCTTCAATGCCAAGATTCCGCTTCGCATTTTCCATGATCGCTAGATTTCTAACTGCTCCGACCGGTTTCGCCGCAATCCGTAAAGTTCTTTCCTGCCTGTAATTAAACAAGTGTTGGTCAACTTGATCTCGACGTCGCATGTACTTACTAAAATCTACACTGCAATAACACACGAACCAACAAGACCAAATTACCAGCACTTGTAAAAACAAATAAAAACAAAAAATTTCAGAGCAATATCTAATTGCTTTATTCTCTATATCAATCTAAACCTATCCACAAGAATCCGCGCCAAAAACTCGATGCGCCGAAAACGCTGCGTGTAAAATGTGCGCAAGTGCACGCGTCGCCTAAGTAATATAGTGTACCAATGGTACGGATATCGATCCACGTGACAGCAGATTGAATACAAAGATTTTTCTTTTAGATAATATCTGAATAAATGTATTGTAAGAAAGAAAATCGAGTGTGTGAATTTCAACTAAGCTATTGATTCTAATGAATTACTGGTATTGGAGACTAGGGTTATGTCTCCCCCTGTCACTTTCGATGGATCATTTCTTAAGGATGCTATTATTCAATGTATTTATAATTTGTTGATGGCGAGGTGATCTTTACTACGGGGTAGATATCCTCTCTCGATAAGATATCCGCCTATCTCGACAGTTGAAAGATATCTCATCCTAACCTCAGATTCAAACGCTTTAAACAAATCTAACTCCAAGTGCCACCTTCGTGGATCTGAATATCTCTATTTACCGAATCAACTCGGGTTGCTGTCGCTTCTACTCGTATCCCCTCGAATAACCTCATCTCGAATCTCTGGATCGTACGGATATGCTAACGTCAGCGTACATCACCATATAATTGAATTATAGATATAAAGCAGATGCAAACAAATTGATAAACAAATGAATAATATAAAGTACTGAACTTTAATCCATCAACATGCATGTGGCTCAACAACACTTCTGTGATATAGATCTAAAACATACTCACGAAAATGTAAATGTTTAATCTCAAAACATCATTCTATTATCCAAAAATGGGAAACAATACAAATCACTCGCTCTTCGAGTTTCTGTCGCCGCCGCTTCCTGATTTAGCCCTAGTTCGTACGCTCCCGATGCCTCGACTCAACCCCGGTGCTTTAAAATGATGGAGGGCGTATCTCGCTGCCGTCAGCGCGGATGTTGCAACGCCACGACGCTGAGACGCCACGACGCTGAGACATCGCTGATGTTTCGCTTGCTGACTTTGTATTGGCTGGACCCAACGCCGCGAATGCTGGGACGCTACAACGCGGGGACGTCAGCGCGACTTGAACGCCAGCGATTCGTACCCACCTTCATGCACGCTCCATCGCCCAATTTGCTTCCCAAAGTTTGCTCTTTCCACTATTTGCACCGTGATTCACCGAATTAAAGCCAGTACTTATATCGGGTCAGAAAATACATATTTAACCTTAAAATAACGCTAAAAGCCTAAGAAAGACACGGGCATACTATGAGTACTGCACTAGTCATATATATATATATATATATATATATATATACATCAATCATGGTAGAGAGCCCATCATTTGCTAAATTCCCACATTTATACAAGATGACATTTCTTACCCTTTTTAAATCATGTACAAAACATTGTAGTTCATGTCTAAATGTAAGTCAAAATATACTATTCCCATGAAGATTTATACATCTTAAATGAAATGTATGCATGAGACGGAACATTTACTTATACTGCATTTATCTCACGACACTCCGGCTGAGGTCTTTGATCTTTGGCCTGTCTACTTGGTACTACGCAGTGATAAAACAAAACGCTAAGCATTTTATATGTCATCATCTACACAAATGGTAGAACAGTTCAAGGACATCGTGTCTACTGTTTAGTTAGTAGAGTAAACATATTTTTACAAGGGAATGTTCAAAGGATAACACCTACTTCTCCTATATAGGTTTCAAATTGTCTCTATCACTCAAAAGAATGTCTCATTTTAATATTAATTTCATTCATGTGGAATTGTTGAAATAGTGAATGAAATTAATGACATTCACTGAATAACTCTTTGTTCATAATTCTATGAATTTCAGTTATATGAAATTAATGACATTCAATGAATAATTTAATTCATGACATTCATTGAATAATTTAATTCGAAATTCTAAGGGTTTGGGAAGCCAAAAATGTTTGGCATTCCAAAATTTCGGGTCTCTCCTTTATATAAAGGTTGTCGGGGTATTTCAAAAAGGGTGTCTCAAAAAGGTCATTGAGTTTCGAGTTTTCCTTCATTCGTCTTTTTGTTGGTGATAGTGCGAACACATCATCAGCTCGCCGGAGTGGCGGTAATGTGATTTTGTCGACCATTCGACAACCGTTTTATCCTAGGAGACAAACGTCTTGGGAATCTTAAAGTACAAGTGGAAAAGACGAATTTGTCTTAAGGAAATTGTGAATTTCATAAGACTCGGTTGTTCTCTACTTTGGTTTTATTTATCCTTCACTCTCTATTACTTCACTTCAAGTTATCAGTTGTTCAAGCAATCCATCTTATGTAAAAATTTTTTCTAACAATACATGTATGGATGTAAAACCCAGAAAAAATTTATTTGTTTTGAAAAATGGTAAAACGGTAATTTCGGTTGAAAAACGAAAATTTTCTAGATCTCGGATGACAAAACGAATTTACACTGCTAGTTGAATTTGTCTCGAAATATGGCTACTCCATCGCAATTTCGCTAGATTCCGGCATGCCTTGCATTTCACGCTGGCGATCGCGCGACGCATTTACGACATGCGGTACATGCGTTAACGGGCTCACATCGAGCCGCCACTGCCGAGAAATAACGGAAAGATAAAAACAAGAAAAAATAAGGAAAATAAAAAAATAAAAGAAGTTAAAGGAAATGGTAAGCTCAAAAAATTAGGGAGAATGCCTTTTTAGAAGGTAAACGGAAGATTTAGAGCGAAAGAGGGAGAGGGGGAAGGTAAACTAAGAGAGTGAGAGCTGGGAAAGATTTTTTCACTTCTCTCTAAGATCTACTTAAATCGAATCGTAGTGCTTCGTCTGAGCAAAGGCAAGTCGGTCCACGCGATCAGAGCTACGTGGATACCAAAATCTTAGAGTTTCATTAAACCCACGACGTGTGTAATTTTCCTATCAAGTTATTTGCATAAAGGTCATTTAATGTCAGTTTTTCTTAGAAACCGTGAGAGGTCAGAATTTTAGTCCCAAAATTTCGGGATCGAGTGTAGGAATTTTTGGAATTTTAGGGAATATTTCTGACAAATTCGAATAAGATTTTTTGGAACCGATTGAAAATTTTTGGATTTATTCCGATGCCCTGCATCGAAATGAGATTTGGTTTTTGATTCCGTGACTAATGCTCTCTGCTTGTGAAGGTGGTTTTGGTATCATCGCAGCACTGGGCGATAAAACCGTGAATGGACCAAGAGGTGCCCCGTTTTATATGTATCCGAGATTCGGGGCCATTTTGTGTGTATTGTTGAAAAAATAATAATGTGTCACATAGTAAAATCATGTTAATATGCTGAAACGACATGTATTAACATGAAAATGTGATGAATTGAATTAATATG
Source organism: Tetrastigma voinierianum (assembly GCA_016808115.1). Classification (NCBI taxonomy): domain Eukaryota; kingdom Viridiplantae; phylum Streptophyta; class Magnoliopsida; order Vitales; family Vitaceae; genus Tetrastigma; species Tetrastigma voinierianum. The sequence continues at coordinate 88,194 of JAEQBH010001010.1, forward strand.
TAAAAAATATAATTATCCTAATTTATAAATGTCAGATGTACCATGACATAGCATGTTCATTACGATTGCATTACATACGCACTACACATCGTATCAGCTCGAAATGTGGAGACAGACAGATCGTTATTCACCACTTGGGTGAACGTGCTAGCGAGCTCGAAATGGTGACCACGTCCAAAATCGGCACTCACAAGCAGATAAAACAATAATAAATATAAATCACGCGATCGAGCGCAAGAAGAAGATGGGGTAACCTAGGTGAAAGACCCAAATTTACATGTGGTTAGACATGATCACCGACGGTGAAAGCCCGTAAAAATATCGGAAGACTTGCGTTGATCCTGCGATGTGACCCTGAAAAAGACGTGACCCATGAATAAACACACGGATTTGATAAATTAAAAATTAGAGGGTTGTCCAATGGTTTAAGTTATTGGGTGAAACACCAACACCGGTTTCACACTCGCATCAGAGGTAAGGGAGTTTGGCCAAGACTCTAGTTGTGGGCTTCGAGTGAGTCTCATCTCACGATGACACGTAATATTCCATATGTATTGCATTATTTATATAATGTGCGAGTAAATTTCAGAAGAGAATTTTTACTGGTATCGCTTCACCCTGGCTGTGGGATCCTTTCAAGTAGAGGGGTGTACGTAGACTGGTCACGAGGCCATGATTATGAAGAAGGCTGATGTGTGTCTTTGATATTACCTTTGAGTAATATTTTTGTAAAAATATTTTGTATTAAAGATTTGTAACTAAATTCTTTTGGGACTATTGTCTAAATAGTCGGGGATATGTAATTATGGTAAGAGGGTCGTGGTCGGACTCTTACGGACTGTAATTAAGTATTTTATTTTCATATTTTAGAATTAAATGTGAAACGAACGCTGCCCCTCGATAAATGAATGTATATTAGGGATATGAACAAATAGACCCTGTGGGGGTCAATACTACTCACAAACCCCGGATGAGTTATAATTATACCGTTATATGGGATTGCATGCCAGAGAGCTCCCCAACAAAGCGAGACTCCCATCCGATTTTTAAGTAAATACTGATCCCGATGCCAGACACAACACGCTAGACGGCTAATCTCGAAAGCCATGTGACCCCACGAAGCCATTTTGGCCAATAACGGGACCCTTGGATGAACGTCACAATGGAAAACCCAAGCAACTTTTCATGAAGAAAATATAGCAAAGTATCAGAAAACAATGAGTAAAAAAACAAGAATCATACCCAGAAGATTTTTCTTCTCCTATATCAATATGTTTACTTCCTCTTCCTGTGTAGTTTCCGTTCAGTATCCAACAAAAAAAAAATATTAAAAAATCTAATTGCTTAAACAAATGGCTTTGTTCTCAAGAGGATTTTCTCTAGGAACGTCCTCTGTTCTATTCCCTCCCCTAGGAACTCTACCTTCCCAAAGGAAAAAACTAACCCTAATATCAAATCAGCCATACTCAACCACATGTCGCTATCTAGTGAGTTCACAAAAAAAAATCTCAATAAAAATAATGATAAAAAAACCCAAAGGCACACTAAACATGGTCTACAAATATGCTTTCAAGAAGTTTTGGACCTTGATTCATCCCTTTTTTATGCCTAACCCAATGCTTTTAAACCAACAGAGCTATGCTTTATTGACTATGTCATCTTTTAAAAAAAGAAAAGAAAGATATGATATCATCCTTTTAAAAAAGAAAAATACGATACCATATTCTTTTTGTTTACTTAAAAATTGAATTTCTATCATATTTATGATACTTCATTAATAAGAAATTTATCATACTATTCAATAATAATTTAAAAATTATAAGTAAAATGTTAATTTATATTTTTTTATATTTTTTATTTTTTAATTGAGGTAGATCTAATTTTAAATTAATAATGTTTAACTCAACATTATGGATTGAGCCGGATAATGGATCCGGGATTTAAGGTTATGTTATTAAGACACAATCGTTTTATATTTGAGAGCATACATTATCACAAGTGGTGTTTTAGGGCTAGTGGCATAAGAACCTGTAGTGAGGGTTTGACTCCAACTAAAAAAAAAAAGGGTGTTTTTGAAAAAAAAAAAAAAGAAAAAAAAAAGGGTGGCATATGCACCCCTAAGGCTAGCTAGGCCTGTCATTGATTGGGTGGGGCATAAGAGATAACAAGATATGTGTTTTCAAGATAATAGGATTTTTTTTTCCGTTATAGCTATTAAGTCAATAGGTGTAAAAAAAATATTAAAATCTTCATGAAAAAATAATATTATAATGTGAAGTAAATAAATGTAAAAAACTCTAATTTATAATAAAAATTATAGGTTGTTAATGAAAACATAAAAAAATAAAAACACGTAAAAGGGATTTATCTTACATCCTAGTATGATATTAATAAATCCCACATAAAAAAGACAACAAAAACGAAGGTGAATAGTATATTCCATTTATTATGTTATTGTATAAGATCTTATCCCATCATTAATCAAACATGAGATTGAATATAATGTAATTTTTCTTATTTTATCACATGTTATATATTTCAAACTAGACATGTTTTTAATTTTAATTAACAACCCATCAATGGAATACTGATACAAATAATAATTTTTTATTAAAAAGTTTTTATACTTGTTCTTACTCCAAATTTAATTTTTTGATAATTTGTAATTAAAAATAAAATAATACCGAGTTAAGAATTTATTTATTTATTTTTTAACATCTATTCATTTTGTATTATATTATAGTAATTTGTTTTTCACAAATTTATCCCTATTAGGATTCCAATCTTGGACTCCTCTTTTCTATGTTTATCTAAACTCTTAATCACTAGAGGCTAAGGTAGTATTTTTTTTACTTAATACTGAAAGCTATTCAAATTTTTAAAGATTAAAGTTCTGCTTGCTTCTTTTCAAAATTCATTTAATTTATCATGAAAATTTTTTAAAAAGTTTTGAATATAAAAAGTGAAAATATTCGACTTTTCTGACACTTTGACTTTTCTATTCGTAGTGCTCATTTTTCACTAAAAAAAAATCTTCATCGTTACTCAACAAGGAAAATTCGCTAAAGAATACACACTACTAGCTGGATTTACAACAGTGGAAAGGGGCTTGGGACGAGGCGCCCCATCCCGACCCAAATTATTATTTTTTTCAATTCTCAAACTTGCCTCATTTAAAAAATTAAACATGAGGTGACTGGATGGTAAAATTCCCAAACTCATCCCGTTTATTAATTTCGATTTTTGTTTTTTATTTTTTATATTCGTTTTTTTATTTTTATTATATTAAAATAAATATATTTCATAAAAAAATAAAAAAATTATGATTTTTATAAATTATTTATTAAAAACATTCTAATTATTATTATTATTTATATAAAGTATAAAATAAAATAATAAAAATATTTTTTAAAATATAACGGATCTGACTAGAGTAATAATACCACAAAAAACCGTATTACAATTAAACTAAACTGCCTCTATATTAAGAATAAGACATGACGAGAACCCAAAATAATTCATCTTATTGTCATCCTTACTCGTTATCCAATGTTAAAAAACAAACAACTTAATACTTAATGTTATTAAGTACTATTTAGTATTAAGTTTAAAAAAAGTTATATTTAGCATTAAGTAAAAAAAAAAAAAAAACACCACCTAAGTCTTATTGGCAACTGATTAATAATTAAGTTTGTATATTATATATATATATATATATATATATATATATATATATATATATATATATATATATATATATATATATATATATATATATATATATTGAAAGATTTATTAGTTTATATTTTTTATCGTGGTATTCATTTCCCATTTATTTCCAATAATCTTTATCTATTCAAATCCAATTATTCCTTACTCTTCGACCTAATTCAAACTCAAAAGAGGGGGAAAGAATGAAGTATTAACTATCAATCCGAACTGTCATCACTCTAAACCCTAAATTTCCATTTTCTTTTTAACTTTTATTTGCTAGACTTCTTTTCCTTAAGTAAAGAGGGGTAATTTTTTTTTTTTTTTTTTATCATTCTTATCTTGAAATCACTCATTTACACATATTTTCTATTTTTTTTTCTCACTAAAATGGTTTTTCCACATAGACGGTGCTCTTAGAAAGTTTTTCCGCGACAGACCGCCATTGGATGCTTATATGGATTTGTCGTCGATTCGCTGCATCGTTGTCGTTGTCTTACGCGATCATAAGTTATGTTTTCGCACGACGCTTTTGGTTGGGCTATTACGCGACGCTTATTTGCGCCAGCCGCTTCAATGGTGCCATTGCGATATTCAATCGCAGATAATAAATCAAATCATCTGTCGCTTCAGATGCTTATGTAACTCGAGTCAGCCGATTCTAAACACAATAAGAATTATCGCTGCAAATTCAACTATCAAATATATAAATTTTGAGTCATTCATTATGCTATTAACTTGGATGTTGTTTCATCATTTGTCGTTTTTAGCGATTTTAATTTTATATTTCTATCGATGTATTGCTAATTGGAATCAATGAAATTATTTTTCTCTTCAAAAAAAAAATATATCAGTGCGAACCAATCACTCTTACCTTGAATTTTGGGAGAACTAAGTTATGGCCCAATTTAATTTATTTGAAAATTTGTAAACAAAATACCTAAAACTATGCACATATCTTCTTATTCAAAAATATTTGATAAAGAATAAAAATTAAATTGATAAAAAGTGTCAAGGCACAAGTACTACCTTAATGAACTGAATGTCATCTTAGTGAACTTTGGGTACTACTGTAGTGAACCTTGTTAAGGTAGTATCCAATTCAATCTTAGTGAACTTTGGGTACTACTGTAGTGAACCTTGTTAAGGTAGTATCCAATTCATTAAGATAGTACTCGAATGGTGCACTTTTTATCAATTTAGTTTTCATTATTTATGAAATATTTTTGAAATGAGGAGATCTTATTTTATTCACATTTTTGCAAATACATTGGAATAGGGGCCCATAATATTTTCATTTTTCTTTTTTGTATTTTATTCGTCTCATGGTACAACATTTATTTGTTGTCATCCTGTGCGCCGTTTATTTGTGTGAGGAAGATTCAAACAAGCAAAGTATATTTGATTAACGACAATAAATCAAATCGATGATCGTTAATATGCTACCTAACTAGAATCATAATATTCTAGTTAAAATAATAATATTAAATGTGTAAGCTTAACTATCAAATAATAGGTTTCTGGAAATGAATATAACAAGCATAATGTATTGCTATTTCATTCTAATGATTTTAGTGGATTTTGATGGTATGTTTATAGCTAGAATCAATAAAATTATTTTTCCTCGCTAAAAAACTAGTTCTTCGTTGTATTTTATTTTAGTTTTTTAGACTTAAAATGGATGCACAAGATTTCATCCTAGAACTGGGCATCGTAAAATAGAACAATAAACAAACCGAGTATATATGAATTGTTTGGCAGGAAACTGTAATAAAGACAAATTATTGAGAACTCCGTTTTGCGTATCAAGTCTTGTGTTTAACACAATCTCCTTAAGACAAATTATCGCTTTCCGCAGTGTGCTTCGAGTCTTTGCAATTTGTTCCAGATGAAATAATCTCCCAATGTAAGAGCGCCTCGTGTTGGCTATCGAACCCGACTGTGTGCGTAACTCGCCTCTCTCGTATGAAAATGAAACAATGAACAGCGTAAAAAAATGTATGTCAAAATGAGTCAAGGTGTGGCCTTTATATAGACTCCCCGCCACACCGCTCGGAACAGCCATGAAGCTCGAGGGCCGCGTCCGTCACACGTCAGAAGCTTGAAGGGCCGCCTGCTCTACGAATGCCGCTGAAGCTTGAAGGGTCGCGGTCGCCATGAAGTAATGCGGCGCCGGGCCCCATTGTCGGATGAAGATGCATCACCAATCCAGAACTCACGAAAAACGACGCTTTGATGCCAAAAGGTGAGTTTAAGCTAGCTCCGAACCAGAACCCGGCTCGGCTAGGTGCGAGGTGGGGCCGGCGCGCCGCTGTGTGGTGAACTACAGAATGGGGTGCCTCGGGGGCCCAAACCCAACTACAAGGTGGGTGTATTTATACCCTTTAAAAGTCTTGTTCCCATCCGATGTGGGACACAAGCTTTTCCACAAGCTTTTCCACAAGCTTAAACCTTTAGTTACCGTTCAAGGTGATGCCTGAGTGAATTTCGAATTCACCTCGAATGGCTTCCTTTGAGCAACTCAATATATGATCTTCATCTCCTCATGGAGGAGAACACATTCCCATGTGGAATCGCACCAAAAAGCTTTGTGGACCTAATGTACTGAGCCTGGAAAATAGCTAATTGATTTGTAGTTTGAACCCATTTTTCCAACAATCCCCTACATGAATGAAATTGACTGAAATTAATGCGAATGACATAGCCGATACTAAGAGAGAGAGTTCAATTCAAATTTTTCATAGAGAAAAGGTAGCTTCGAGGCCTTGAACCTTCCCTGTGAAATGCTATCTTGCCATCGATGCAGATTCCGCACGAACATGATGTCTTGAACTGTTCAATCATTTGTGTAAACCAAGACAATAACATTCACGCAGAATCTTTCCTGACACAGTTGGTTCTCACGGTTGTGTTCATTTTGGCCCTGAACAATTTCTGGTTTCATGAGTGCTCCTAGAGAATGTAGCCTATCATTCTCATAGAACTGACCCAATTCTCAATCACATAGGTGATTTCTTATGGAAGGTATTATGCTATACCCCACGTGTCTTTAACAATATATAAGAATCATTAAAAGCTGATTCTAATTCTATTCTAATGCAGTAAAGTAAATACCATTCCGATTATAGGAACGAGCAGAGATTTGTTCTCCGTAGTTGATCTCTGCAATGAGTCACACAAATTGTCGTTGTCTCTTTGAACCTGATCTTGTGGATCTCTAGTCACTAGGTTAGGTTGCCATTCCGATTTAATTCTTTAGTGCATGTGCTTTAAACCCATTCCCTCGATGATTTACTTACTTGCTCTCCGTCAAACCTTTCGTTAACTAATCCGCAATGTTCTCGACCTTATGTATTCAATGGTCATAATACCATTGTGAGAGAAGTTGTCTTACTAAGATTATATCTCTTCGACGAATATGTCGAGACTTACCGCTATATATATGACTCTGCCTTTCCAATTGCCGATTGACTAACGCAATGAATGCGTATAGCGCATACGTGTCAGGGCTATATCGAATATCTTCTAAGAAATGACGGCCACTCATGATTCTTCACCAAATTTATCCAACAAGAATAAACTCAGATTCCATCGCGGATTCAGCAATGCACGCTTTGCTTAGAAGATTTCCAAGACATCGCCCACCATCAAGTGTAAATAGATAGCCACTCGCGGACTTCGAGTCTTCGTGTCGATATCCAATTCATCACAAGATCCTTCGGCACGCAGGATATTTTCGGTAGTGCAATCCATACTAGGTGTATTTCAAATACCTCAAAACTTTAACTATTGCCTTCCCAATGGTCCGACCTGGATTTCTTGCGGTATCTACTCAATTTGATCGACAACGTAGTTATGTCTCGCACGGGTACACCATGACATACATCAGGCTGCCAATTGCTTGTGCATATTCTTGTTGTGAAAGGCTTTTACCATTATTTTTGGATAGATGTAGATTTACATCTACAGGTGTTAGATGTAGATTTACATCTACAGGTGTTCTCATTGGACTACTATCATTTTGTTTAAATTTCTTGAGAATTTTCTCAATGTAATGTGATTGAGATAATATTAGTCCATCTGATGTTTTGGAGATCTTTATCCCAAGTATATGATCAAGAATACTTAAGTCTTTCATGTTAAACTTATTGTTGAACATATCCGGTAGTTTTAATGATTTCATTATTGCTACCATGAGTATATCATCAACATAGAGATAAATAATGACAAATCCACGCTCTCGTGTTCTCGATATATACACATTTGCTTCACTCGCTGATTTTGAATCCATTTGTCATCATTACACTATCAAATTTCTCATGCCATCGCATTGGTGCTCGTTTAATCCATAAAGGGATTTAACAAGCTGATAAACTTTCTTTTCTTGACCATGAACAATAACCCTTCAAGTTGTTCCATGTAGATTTCTTCATCCAAGTCACCATTTAAGAAGGCTGTCTTTACATCCATTTGATGTATCTCAAGATTGTGTATAGCTGCAAAAGCATAATATTCGAATGGATGATATTCTTATCACTGTATAATAGGTATCAAAATAGTCCTAGCCTCTTTTGCTTGTAACTCGATAACCAAATTCGCTTTTATATTTATCAATAGATCAGACCGCTTTCATTTTCTTCGAATATCCATTTATATCCTGTAGGTTTCAACCCGTGGAAGACCTTAACTAGTTCCCGCGCATGATTTTGCAAGATGGATTTTACTTCATCGCTTATAGCCTCTTCAATATGGAGCTTCAAGGTCGACATAACTTTAAATCTCGAGGCTCATCTTCTAACATATACGTTGGGGAAAATCTAGACCAAAAAGATTTCGACGCTCTAGTTCTTTTGTCGTTGCCTTAGTTCATCATCATCTTGTTCGGTTTACCACTGTATATTGCAAAGATCATGAGTCCTTTACTGAGTTTGAATCCTCGTGGTGGATTTGTAAGGAAATACATTTTCAAAGAAAGATGCATTCCTTGATTCGATAATAGTGTTGGCATGCATATCGATAATTTCTGATTTATGAATCAGAAAACGATATGCACTACTATTATGTGCATAACCAATGAAAACACAATCAACTGTTTTTGGTCCTATTTTAACATTTTTAGGTATAGGTATCTCCACTTTAGCCAGGCACCCCACACTTTTAAGTATTTGTAAGAAGGTCTTCGACCTTTCCACAACTCGTAGGGGGATTTATTGGTTTTCTTTTGAGGTATTCTAGTTGAGAATATACTCAAGGGAAAGAATTGCTTCCCCCACAAATTTTGAGGTAGTCCAACTTGACAGTAATGTATCTTATCATTTCTTTTAAAGTTCCTGTTTACGCTCAAAGAACCCCATTTTGTCGAGGTGAATAGTGCACTGCTTGGTGTATTATAAAGATAAGTTGTAAACAAAAATCACCAAAAGGTGCCTATATTCACCTTACCTCTATCACTTCTTACTCACCTTGATCTTTATATCAAGTTGGTTCTCCACTTCATTCTTGAAATGTTGAAACATTTCCAATGCCTCATCTTTACTTCAATAAGTAAACATAAATAACATTCAGGTAATCATCAATTAATGTATAGAAAATATTTTTACCACCTCGCTTTGAATAAATTTCATCACGAATCAATGTATTAATTTAAGAGGTTCACTACTTCCTTTCAATTGATTGGAAAGAAGTTCTTGTGTTAAGAAATCACACAATCTCACATTTATGATTTGGATATATTTTAAAATTAGCAAACATTCCATATTAATTAATCAGAATGTATCATAATTAACATGTCCTAGCTCATGCCACACATTTGAAGATTCAGCTATGGCTATGCGTAAGACGTGCTATTTTTATTGATATTCTAAAGGAGGTGCAACAATTATTACATTCATTTTGAAGAGCCCATTGCTCATGTACCCCTTTCCCACATACATCCCATTTTTGGTGAGGATGAAGTTGTCTGAGACAAACACCAACTTGAAGCCCTTCTTACTCAACAATGATCCAGACACTAGATTCTTTCGAATTTCTGGCATATAAACACATCATCAGAGTGTCTTGGCCCGATGTCATCTTCAATACTACCTTCCCTGGGCCTTCAACTCGAAGAAGAGGAGTCATCTACAAAGAGTCAAGCTCTCCATTATCTATGGTTTGATATGATGAGAACATCTTCAACTGAAAGCAAACACGACGAGTGGCCCCTGTGTTCACCCACCATTCCATAGTATTGCTGCCAATGAAGTTCACCTCGAGACCACAATGAGAGGTTCATGTCCGAGACATCGTCTACTACCACATCGGGCTCGAGGGCGCTTCTTCTTCAGATTCCCCTTGTTCCTCGCGACTACGATGCTCCTTAGCACTCCAAGGCTCTTCATTGTTGCACACATAACACTTGCCTTGGAACTCTTCCAGGACCTTGTCAGGACCGCTGGCTATCAGGCTTCTCTTCTTGTGATCAGGGAGGTCTCGCCCTTGTTCCACAACATTGGCCTTGGATTCCATGTGAAGCCCTTTGTCTCGCCTTCTCTTCTCACGCACCATTGCCTTCATTCCTCGCCACCTCACTAATGTTATTAATAAAATGACTTTGCCAAATTTTGAATAAAATCAGTATTAAATCAAAGTGGCTACTGTTCACAGAAACAGTTTCTTTAAAATCAAATATGACTTTTGCCAAAATCTAAGTTAAAATAAAATATATTAAAACAAACAAATTATTGATTTTTTCAAAATTGAGCAACCAAACAGTTCCAGAACTGATATCAATATTTGAAATAAACAAATCCAATGCAACAATTCTGTATTCCAAAACTGTAGTTCAAACCAAAAAAAAATTGCCTAAAACCGCAAGATCCGTAACTTACATCAAGAAAAAAACGATATTTATATAAAAACGCATCGTTATCAAAAAATTAACATAAATGCACGTTTTGAAAACAAAACGCGTAATTTGAACGACACCGTGATCGATATAAAAAAATTAATATAACCATACGTTTTGCAAAGAAACGCAGACCATAACCCAAGATCAGCATCAAGTATCGTACCATATAAATGGTAATGTTTGCAAACAAAACGCAGACCAGAACGACACTGTACTGATATCAAAAAATTAATATAACCAGAATGTTTTGCAAACAAAACGCAGACCAGAACGACACTGTACTGATATCAAAAAATTAATATAAACAGAATGTTTTGCAAACAAAAAAAATATGCAACAAAAGAGAATGGGCTTGTGCGCCAGGCGTAAAACACAAGGCGCTTTCAAATAGAGCAGACATCGGTTTTGCAACCGGGAAAGCAAAGGTAACAAGAATAAAACGCTTAATTGTCTTAAGATTGTTAGAACTCGTGATCAGAAATGTAACAAGAACAAACCAGTATATGAAATTGTTCAGGAAACCGTAATAAAGATTAAATTATTGAGAACCCGCTTGCAGATCAAGTCTCGCCGACACAATCTCCTTAAAGACACTATCGCCTCGCAGCTGGTGCTTCGAGTATTCGTACTATTCCCAGATGAAATGATCTTCCAACAGAAGAAAGCACTGTGGTCAGCCGTCGAACCCGACTGTGTGCGTAACTCAAATTTCGATGAAATGAAATGAATGAATGTATGTAAATTTGTATGTCAAATGAGTCAAGGTGTGGCCTTTATATAGACTCCGCCATGATCGTTCAAGAAGTCATGAAGTTGGGAGGGTCGTCTCGTTTCGACCAATACCATGAAGCTTGAAGGGTCATGTCTGTTCGCTAACATCATGAAGTTGGAAGGGTCGCTGTTTATTCAGCCACGAACAAACACAATCACGCTTATTTAAGACGTGATCACCAATGGTAACCTACGTAAAAAATGACAACGTTTTGATGCTAAAAGGTGAGTTTAAGTATTCAACCTAACCCGACCCGCCCGCTAGGTGCGGGGCGGGCGGCGGTGAGGCCAAGGCTGTGTGGTGAACCGTTAATCGGGTGCCCTCTTTGGGGCCTAAAAACCCAACTACAAGATCGGGTGTATTTATACCTTTAAAAGTCTTGTTCTCATCCGATGGGACACAAGCTTTTCCACGTTTTTAAACCTTTGGGCCATCGCTTACGCTATGTTTGGAGGCAATTTCTAATTCAATTCTTAATGGTTTCGAAGAACTCAATATATGATCTTCATCTCACGAGGAGGAACACATTCCATGGACCCACCAAAAAAGCTACGAGACCCAAATAATTTAGCTCAAAGATGTTTAATTTGACAAGGCTTCAAAACCCATTTTTCCAACACATTCGTCGCTCGAGAGGATTGCATGGATATACCTTCACATCATAATTCTTCCATGATATTTGAGAGCTTAGAACATATCTAAGTTATTTAAAGAAAAAAAACTAAAATAAGTCGAAAATGAAAATAATGCCTAAAATAGTGCGTCTTATCCATGTCGGCATACACATAAGCAATATCGTACTCACTAATTGTGGCACTGTGACATTGTTTAAGTTAATACCACAAGCATTAATCACGACATCGCGATCGCTTAAGCTTAACGCCATTACCACCCACAAGACATCGATCTTTAAAAATCACAAATTGCAGCCATCGACTACGATATCGCTATTTTTGTTAAACGACAACACCGTCTAACATAACGAATACATCTATCCAAAAATACAACCAATTCACATCAATTTTGCATTACAAACAACTCATTTAAATTAACCAACTTTCATCCAAATCAACCTAATCAGATTGAAATGGCAAAACCAATATACATCATCTGCATTACAAAAATTTCATCAAAATTAATCAACTTTCATCAAAATCAATCAAATTGCATCAAATGACAATCCAAGACACAACAATTGATCATTTAATATATAAAACCAACCATATACAACCAACTCCATAGTTGCGTCGCCGGGTCGTTCCACTGATGACCTATGCCAATCTCATCATTTCTACCACTCACCTCAAGATTTCCATACCACATGAGTTTTCCACACCACCCTCCAATACTTTCATACCACCCATGTATTCTACACCACCCATGTATTCTACACCACCCTTAGAGACTTCCCCTCCACATGTCATCCCATCATTATCACTCAAATCTCCAGCCTTGTAGGCCACATTACCATCTACAACATCACTTACAACATTACCTCCCATTGATGAAACCATGATTGACCTTGTTTTAAACTTGGGTGCATGCCTACCTAGGTGACCTTGCGCTCCACGTACACATCGAATCGTTCCGCCATCAGCTCCATTTAAGATTGCACATGCCCTACAAATCATTTATGAAATTGGGTTAGTTGTATATGATTTGGTTTATATATGAAATGATAAATTGTTGTGTATTGGTTGTCATTTCGATGCAATTGGATTGATTTGAATGAAAGTTGGTTATTTTGAATGAAATGTTTGTAATGCAGGTGATGTGTATTGATTGCCATTTCAATACAATTAAATTGATTTAGATGAAAGTTTGTTAATTTGGATGAGTTGTTTGTAATACAGGTGATGTGAATTTATTGTATTTTTGGATAGATGTATTAGGTTATAATTTAGACAATTATTTGTTATTTAAAATACAATTTTAACAAAAATAGCAATATTGAGCCAATGATTGCTGTATCAGAATTTTTTAAAGATCAACGCCGTTATCGACTGGGCCATATCGGGCGATGTGTATGTCGACGAGGGCAGAACCTACTACAGATATTGGCTATTTTTTTCTAAATATCTTATATATGTCCTAAACTTGCTAATCTGGATTGATGGCCAGATCCACCCGTCAAACAAAATACCTCGGCTGTCGCTCCAAAACGACGTCGTTTTCCCAGCTTATCGACCTTCAGAAAATCAGTTCTTCATCATCCTGCTCATCATCGTTATCGTCTAGCAGGAGTTGAGGATCCAGAGAAGCAATGGCGGCTCAAGTACTGAGGAGGAAGACTCTCGCGAATCTTTCCGCTCATTCATCTTCTCTATTCTCTAAATCTTCCTTCTCACTTCAAAGACTCGTAAGTTCCCCGCTATCTCCTAACGCTTCTTAAATCTATGATTCCTTCAATCGACTCATCCACATGAATTTGTTAAGGTTTCAGCTATCAGAATTTCTTTGTTTATATAATTTGAAAATTTGAATCTCCATGAGAAAAAATTTAGTCTTCTTCCTGTTGTTGTTGCTGCTTATTGTGCTTCACATACCTAATTCTGAGTTGAAACGCGTAAGTCTGTTTCAGTAATCTGAATCCCTGTAAATGTTTTTGGTCATCAAAACTGAATTATTGTTTAATTCTTCATCATTTTTCCTGTTTGGTTGTGTCAATTTTCTTTCTTTAAAGAAACATGTACATGTGTGTTCCGCTGTTATAAGTTATTGTTGGCGCTACATTGAATACTCTTCTTCCATTTTAGAAGCCAAATTTGAGAAAATATTATATCTTTGACTGGCAAAAAGAAAATGAACAGCAATTTCTGGATAATAGTTACTCTAGTTATTGTTCTGGAAGCACATATTGCTTTGTTTTTCCGATTATAATGTGCTTGTGGAAATCAAAAACAATTTATTATGTGGTCAGAAATATAAAGCAAAATGGATTCTGCTTTCTACTTTTTTTTTCAAATTTGCTGCAAAATCATAATTTCATGCCGCCGTATATATATTTTATTTTATTTCTATAAGTAAATGAATAAGTATATTTAACAAAAAAGAGAGGAGAGCCCAAAGCTGGTGACAAGGGAACAAGAAACTTACCAGCCCTCAACTAGGACACCTAATCCAAAAAAATTGAACTAAGATAGAGGTCTTACTTATAAACAATGTGATCCAAGACCATAAACCATATACAAAAGAATTTTCGATTTTGGAGAAAGTTCCCATTCCAAAAACAATTTTATTTCTTTCCTCCAAAATTGTCTAAGCAATGCATAAAGGGAGCCACATTCTCATCTGATTTTCCTCTCTTTACTCTATCATTTGCCCCTCTTACATTCGAAGAGATAACCCTAATCTTCATTTTCCCTTGGCCAACCCTTTCTTTTTGTTTCCATTTTGTACTTAATTGAGCATTTTAGCCTTTTCAACTCCTTTTCAAACTTAGTAGCCACTGAAGAACTGCTATGAGCACTTTGATCCCATCTCTTTTTCATTCTCAGAAGTTTAGAAAATTTTCTTCAAAGCCTTATGTTGGAAATTCTAAGAACTTGCTGAACTTTGCAAGAAAACTTCCATCCCAACATCCACCTATCCCTTCCCACTTCCTGCAGTGAACCCTCTTCCGCTGATCTCTCCTTTGATTTCCTTTGCCTTGCTTCATCCAAGACCTTCTTTACCATTACTTCCATATCCCAAGAACTCCCATTGGCCAAAATGACCTTCAATGGGTCCTAAAAATCCTCTCTCTCTATTTCCAATCTCAACCCTGGGCTGGGCCGTAGGACCTATCCAAAAGCAAGCCCCAAATTTTTAAAATGATCAAAGAAAGGAACAAGCTCCTAGAAGAAGAGCCTCTACATACCTGGAAGCTTCAACCATCAGTGCTTCATCACTATTTGTAACTCTATCTTCCTCTGTGTGAGTTCATGTTCTCCATAAAACCTCATAACCCCCTTCATCTTAGTTCGATTCCCTTGTCCTGTTTCCATCCTAGAATCTGAACTCCTTCAAAGTCCTATTTCCCATCTCTTCTTTGACCAAAATTAAGGCCTTAAAGGACTCATCCACTGGGCCTACGAACACCAGCCCCGCGATAACAAGGATCTCAAATTAGTTTCTTTATGTAAAGAACAAGAAGGAAGAATTGGAGGAAATATTTCCTTGTAAATTTCATTGATCCATTGTGAATATATATATAAAATCCAATCAATCTAACCTTCCTAATAGATTACAACTCTATAAGACAGGTTTCCTAATAGGTTACAACTCTATATGTAAAGTAGATATATGCTATAACACTCCCCCTCAAGTTGGAGCATAGATATTAATCATGCTAAGCTTGTTACATAGATAACTAACTTGATCCCCATTTAGAGTTTTTGTGAAGATATCACCCAATTGTTCTGGCAGCCACATATCCTATAACTGTCATTGTATTTATCAATCTTAAATGACAATCTATCTCAATATGCTTAGTTCATTCAGGGAATACCAGATTAGAAGCAATATGAAAGGGGCAACTTAGTTGTCACACCAAAGTTTTGGTCGGGACTGAGTTCAATGTCAACTCAACAAGAGTTGTCAAGCTGCCATAATCTCAAGATATGGACAAGGCTATCGCCGATATTCAAACTCGTGACAGGGACGAGAGACAACACCCTATTTACTCTTCCACGACTAGATTCCCTCCAAAAAACACACAGTATCCCGAAGTGGATCTGCTGTCTTCCTTAGATCCTACCCAATCAACATTTGTGAAACACTCAAGTCTATTATGTCCATGATTACTGTATAAAATACCACGTCTCGGGGCTCATTTCAAGTAACATAGAATCTGTTCTACAACTACCCAATGATCAACGGTTGGAGAAGACATGTACTGGCTTACCTTTACAAAGAGCACACTGGTTCAAGTAATCGTTGATCATTGGTAGAGCTACACCCTGCCACCTTTTACAGAGCAACAGAGAGATCATCGAGCATTGTATCCGATGTCGAGCAAATTCGGTGAGGCCCAGATCGGGTGTTGGCATCGAGTGTAGACTGGTTTCGATGTGAGACTTGTTAGAGGGGGCACAAAGGTGAGCCGCAAAGCAAGCAGCATACACGAGCAAATTGTCGCCCTCCTCGACTACAGGATCTGGCCCTGAGAAAAAGGAAGCATTCTCAAGAAAAGTGATATTGAAGTAAACTAGGGTACCTACGAAGACTAGGACAATTACACCTATACCCCTTCTAAACCCGAGTAACCAATAACATATTAATTTGAACGACTGGTGATCGAAGCTTAGACATGCAAGACGACATCCCGAACAAAACAAGTACATCCAAATATATGAGGCTCAATGGAAAATAGAGGTTTATTTGGAAAAATGATGTGATATGGAGTGTCCCAATTCAAGACTGAGAAAGGCATCTGGTTAATCAAAAAACAAGTGGTGGAAACAACATCGACCCAGAAATGCTTGGGCACTTGCATTTGAAATAATAAAGCTCTGGCAGTTTCAAGGAGGTGTCTATTCTACATCTCAGCCACTCCATTATGAGAAGGAGTATCAACACAGGAGGTCTGATAAGGGATGCCATTTTGAAGCATGAATGGTCGAAATCGCTCAAACATATTCTTAACATTATCACTTCTCGCACTTTGATCAAAACATGAAATTGAGTGTGTATCTCAGCATAAAAGGCACAAAAATGAGAAAATAACTCAGAATGGTTTTTCATTAGATATAACCAAGCGGTTCGTGAATAATCATCAACAAAAGCGACAAAGTATCGAAACCTAGTTGGGGACACAGCTGGACATGAACCCTACACATCTGAATGAACTAATTCAAATGGAGCACTAGTTTGTTTATTGACTCCAGGACTATAATGAAGACGATGATGCTTCATAAATTGACAAGACTCACAATCTAATGACAACAGACTTGAAAACTATGGACACAATTTTTTCAACAAGGGAAGAGAGGGATGACCCAATAGACAATGCGTTTCAAATGGTGTAGGAACTCCAGAACAAGCGATAGGTCTCGGTACTGCATGATCAAGAATGTAGAGACCCCCAAACTCACGTCCTCTACCAATAATCTGATTCGTTATAAGATCTTGAAAGAGACAAAAATCAGGGAAGAATGAGAAATAACATTTAAGTGCTTAAGTTAATTTGCTCACAAACATTAAATTAAAAGAGAAATTAGGTAAACTCAAGACAGATGACAAAGGGAGAGATGGAGTGGGAAAAATCAGTTTTGACCCAAGAGCACAATGACCGTGACCCATCCGGCTGTATCGACAAGAAGTCAAGGTCATGATTAAAAGGCAGAATAGGCTAGAATTACATGTCATGTGATAATTCCCCTATTGCTCTCCGTAAAGGTAAACGTTAGTCTAGGAGGACGAAGAAGAGACAAGGCATTTATTCTGGTTACCCGACTCAAAGAATAAAGAGAATCGCGAGCAGACTGGCACTTCCAATGACTCCCCGATACAAGTGGCACCCGACTAATTCTTCTCAGCCAGAACCCGAATCGACCGGGATCCGGCCTCATTAGTGGAAGTACATGAGCGATCTAAAATCTTTGATTCCGACTTATCATTTCATAACTTCGTATCATGTCTAGGCTTATGGTAGTAAGAACAAACAACTCCTCCAGAGCTTGTCCCTCTAGATTTACCGTGTGGACCACTATTTCTATATTGTTGCTTTTCTGATTCACCACTTTTCCGACCAACAAGGACACCGTCCGGGGCGTATGGAGGATATATGAGGAGGTTTTCGCGCGTGCAGTATTCTTCTCCTCAATGTTTTTGGAAGGATGAGATCTCAGGACTAGATAGAATTTGCTCCTTAGCAGAATCATACTCCGAAGGGAATGCGGCTAGGAAACCCATCACTGCCATCTTTTCCCATTGAACTTGCTGAACCTTAACATCGAGACTAAATGGTAGTAGTGTATTCAGTTCCTCATTTCTTTTTATAGTCCATGCAAAGTTATGTGAGGGACCGATCTTGTTTCTCAATGCGATAACTACACACATCAAATGTGCGAGAGATATTCCCTTTCACGAATACACACAAATTCCAAATATTTCATTAGCTCTTTAACAAACTCACAATGATTAATAAGAGTGAGTATTTTATCGTCAATGGAATTACGAATTGTAGGAAGAGACGAGCATCATCCTCCAACCATTGTTCTTTCAATCATCAATAGGAGGGTCCTTATCAAGATGATTGACCATACGAATGTCTGCATAGAGGCGCATTGTTTTACTCCAACTGAAAGTAATTGGGACCAACTAGCTTGTCTCGTGATCTTAGACATTATCACCCACTTCAGCGCCGAACAGTTTCTTATCTTCCGGCTAATTTGAACTACTTCATTACGTAAGTCAAAGACGAGATTAGGGTAGAAGAACACCTTCAGAAACCAAACGTATAGGATTCCCCTAAAAGACCCTGGATCCCGCAACAAAAAGTCTCAAAAATCCACAAAATAGTTGGAGTCTAGTACCATAAACCACACCAATCGATCCCTGAGAGAGAGACGCACTACATAGTGGTTGCCGGAAGAGGATCGGGTGCTCCATGCGCATTCCACGCACCGCGTGTGCACCACAGGGCATAACTGCTAGATGGGCGCGTGAGCGTCACACGCTAGGGTTCTAGCCACCCGCACTCGTATCCGATTTAGCCTACGCCGACACTTCTTCCACTGTAGTGTCATCCACATGCCTCAAACCGGTGTGTTTCAAAACACCCTCACGCCTTCTAATGTGTATTCCGAGAAACTCTTCTTAATTCGAGTTCTAGGCTCTGATACCATGTAAAGAACAAGAAGGAAGAATTGGAGGAAAGAATTCCTTGTAAATTTCATTGATCTATTGTGAATATATATATACAAAAGCCAATCTAACCTTCCTAATAGGACATAACTCTATAAAAAACAAGTTTCCTAATAGACTACAACTCTATATGTAAAGTAGATATATGCTATAACACTTTATTTATATGCTGAATGATCTTCAGTTTTCTTCTTCCTAATTTTTTCTACTTGCATACATTTGTATGTTTTTCTTCTCATTTTTACCTTCTTTTCCCCTTGAAACAGATTACCACATTGGTTTTGGGTGAGCATGAAGGGGGCTCCATCAAGGCCCAATCTTTGAGTGCAGTAGTTGCTGCAAAGTCTTTGGGCGAGGACAATTCTATTTCTATGCTGCTGGCTGGGTCTGGTGCTTCAGTTCAAGAAGCTGCTAGGTATGCTGCCTCATGTCATCCTTCAATTTCTCAGGTAGCTCTCTTACCATGAATAAGTTTGTTATTCTCATAGTTGATATGGAATTTTTCAAATATTCTATTTGTTCACTTTTACATGTATTTCTTATGGCTTATTGCTTATAATTTGGATCAGTTGCTCAGGTAATGGATTGTGGATTTTGAACTGGTTTTTTGGTTTTGCAACACAGTGAGGGTACTATGTTTCTTTGAGCTGTAAGCAAAATGGGGTCTGATAAATGTTGGTTTGCTCTGACATGTTTCTTAAAATTTTTGGTTCAAGAAAGCAAAATTGTTCCTATGTCCAAGAGAGAAGTATCTGAGAAGCATGAGTTTTTCTCTGGTTACGCCCTGGTTAATGTCAACCTGCAAGATATCTGTCTCTTAATTTTCATATTCTTACTGTTGACTTTTGACAGTAACACATTTTCTATGAAGTGTTAGGGAAAAAGACATTAACAATGGCCAGAGAACACAAATATTTGATTCTAATATTAGTATATATGTAACTGTATCTGATTCAGATAAATTTATGTATTTGTATTGATGTAGGTAATTGTAGCTGATTCAGATACATTTATGTACCCTCTAGCGGAACCATGTGCAAAACTAGTGCATTTGATTCAGCAGAAGGGTGGCTACTCGCACATAATGGCTACGTCAAGTTCATTTGGAAAAAACATACTACCACGGGCAGCTGCCCTTCTAGATGTTTCTCCAATTACTGATGTCATTGAAATTTCAGGACCTCAGCTATTTGTGAGGTACATTCTTTCCTTTCCCCTCATTCATGAAAGACCCTTTCAGTGCATGACTGAGATGATCTTGCTTCTAATTTAGGTTGCTTGATGGGATTTATGTTGTTTTTCTTATGCAATGAAGTGCTTTAAATACCTGAATTTCAGCCTCAGTGAACTATCAAATAGACCTAAAGCTCTTAGTTGTCTTTATGTTGGTGCTACATCATTGGTTGCTCACAGGTGGACAATGCATTCATCAGTTCTTGAATGGAATTTCAATTCATTACCATCCTAAAGTTCCGGTGGTTTGTAGCCTTTTTGTCTTGTTAAGATCTTGAACTTGGATAGGTAGTAGCCTTTGGATCTTGAGATTCACCTTTCAAGTAGTGTGTTCATCAAGAAGCTAAGTATTCATTCATTTGGGGTAAGTAGCACTGGCTTGTATATGTAAGAGGGTTTTACTTGAAGGGTGTTGACAGTTTGTGAAGTAAGTTGAATCTCCAACTGAACAACAACCAACTCAACTCAAGTAGTCTGCCGCCTGGTTTTTTATAATCTGCATCTTAAACTGCTCAAGGGGAAAAAGCCATTGCAAAGCAGGCATATTGATATGACTAGATTTTTTTTTTTTTTGATCAGTATGACTAGATTTCTTTTTAAATAATGGTTTCTACTCATTTTTCTATTTTGACACCAAGTTATATCCACTTCATCAGAAGCCAATATATTCATTTGAACTGAAACATGTTGATTCTGCATAGCTACTGATCAAAGCATCTGTGCTGCATTTTAGACTTATTTCTAGCTCTGCTGTTTTTCTCACACATTTTGAACATTTAAGGCATGTTTCTCCAAAACCTGTATTATTTTACTGTGGCATGTCCTTACTACTACTTAACATATACAGTGATCATTTCTTCCCTTGAGCTTAAGAGTCACTGACTCCATTACTTGTGGCACATATTAAGTGTGCACTATTTTTTAAAGAAACATGCAAAATTTGTTGGGTTGTGTGGGTGTTTATGTAAAGATACTGAACAAGGAGGAAAAAGAAATAGAACTTCCTGTATTTTGCCCAAAATTTATACCAATTTCAAATGTTGAGATTCATGAACTTCCCTAGTATAGGCACAAAGACAAGCAAATAATTTCCTGCTCCTTGTGCTTGACACAATCTGGCTCACTCTTGATAAATGTTTAATTAGTGGTGGTTTCTTTGTCTCATTGGAAGTAAAGTCTTCTTTTTGTATGCAGGCCAATTTATGCTGGAAATGCTTTTTGTACTGTTAGATACACTGGTGGTGAGCCTTGTATGTTGACCATTAGGACACATCTTCCAGTGCCACTGACATCAGCTAATTCAAAATCTGATGTGGCTCCAATTTCCCAGGTTGATCTCTCAACCTTTGGTGAAGGTCTGTTTATCTATTTTTCTGAAAAAAGGAATGTATTGACATTTTCTAGGGGCTATTCATGGTCTTGTAACTTGTGAGTGAAGAAAGCAAGAATAGAGAGCCTCTGGTCATTGCCATTTGATTTATACTTGTTGGGTTTTAAAGGTGCATTATGATTGACAAATCCTCAACTGAGGAAACAAAAAAATAAAAGAAAACATCTGGTCCTTTCTTTTCCAAGATGCTGAGTGATTCTCATGTAACAGCATATTTGATGGTAACTTGGTTATACCAAATCTCCGATGGAATATTTGGAGACCAAATGTCTAAATGTCTAAATATCTAAATATCTAATCTAGAATCTATATCACTTTGCAAGATATTTTTAATGACATGATTTTTGTATTATGATTGCAGATAAGGTGTGCAAATCAAAATATGTAAACCATACCTCTCAGGATTCAGAACGTCCAGATCTCAGTAATGCTCATATTGTGGTCACTGGGGGCCGAGCACTGAAAAGTGCTGAAAACTTCAAAATGATTGAGAAACTTGCAGAAAAACTTGGTGCTGCAGGTATTCTCTATAATACTTTTGCGTTGGCTTCCTCAATTTCCACAATTTTATTCTTAAATTAGTAATCTTTTCCTAAACTGCTGATGGAGATACAGATATTTCTAATACATTTAGATCTCTTAGATGAATGATTCCGTACCTTCCATGTTGAGACCCAGAGGCATGTGTGCCTTTGTTTTCAATATTACTCTTATTTGTTGTCTATATTACTCTTTTTCTTTACAGGGTAACATTTATGTCATGAGACTGAATTAATTCTTCTCTTCTTGCTTAGTTGGTGCTACACGTGCTGCTGTTGATGCGGGATTTGTTCCTAATGAACTCCAGGTAATGATGGTGGTGTTTCTTTCTTTTGTTTCCTTTTTTTTTTTTTTTACTTTTTCTTTTTTTGAGTTTGTGGGGAAGGAGTGGGGGGTGTTGGTGGAGGAATAACATTACTTGTGACATTGCATGACATGATCAAATGAAAATTTTTCATTCCATAGCTCTTATACATTTTTATGTTCTTGCTCACATGCTACTTATCAAAAAAGAAAAAAAAAGTTCTTGCTCATATGCTGTATAGCTCGTTTTAAAATTTTCAGTTTGAGTAGTTTTGTATGTCACAACTTCTGTGACAGCACATTTAGATGATTTAAGTTCTTTATTGCTTACATTACCTGCACACACAAGAAAACTGTTGTAAGTTGAAAACTAGTCCACTTTCATGCACATGTTTTAGGAAAAAACTAGTCAGTCATAAATTAGAAGTTTAGGTGGAGTTCCTAGTGTTAGTGTGAGCATTGATTGTCTTGAATTTGTCTAGTATTTCAAGTGCTGATGAATGACATTGAAAAGATTCCAATGAGTTTACTTTAAAATGTAAAAGTTGTTAGTCTGTTGTGTTGATGTTAGTCCAAAATAAAATTTTTCCTGGTCTTAAATTATTAAGTATGGTTTTCTTGTCAGGTTGGTCAAACTGGAAAGATTGTGGCCCCGGAACTGTATATGGCTTTTGGTGTTTCAGGAGCCATTCAACACTTAGCAGGCATGAGAGATTCCAAGGTCATTGTTGCAGTAAACAAAGATGCAGATGCACCCATATTCCAGGTGATGACTCTGATCTCTCTTTGCCACAGTCCCCTTTTCTCCCAGGCAGTGGCGGACCTGTAGAGGGGGCCCCCTGAAATGTTGGAAAAAAAAATGCTACTGCTAGAGTTAGAGTTTGAACTTTGGACCTTTAGTTCAAAAGAAAACCACTTAGCCACTATACTTCTACATTACTAATTTTGTCTTGATAATGGCGTGCCCCCCGCCCCCTCCCCCCACCCAATATTGTCCGCCAGGTTTATCATCTCTCCTACTTTTACTTTTCTTTTGATAGTAATGGGCTAAAGGTTTATGAAATAAACCTTTGAGGAATTAGAAACAGATTTTGTTAGGAAAATGAAGCAAATCGATCTTATTGGGCATTGAGCCAAGATAGACAAACCTGGTTGATCATATTATATCAATCAGACAAAAAGAGGTTTGCTGGTTTCCACGTTAAAACCGTTTCGTAACAGTTTTGAAAAACATAGAACTTGAACACTGTTTCATTTAATAGTTTCAAACACAGTAAAACACTATTTTGGTTATCTCGACTCGGTGATTTCTTTTAACAAAAAGCAATACGAAAAACAGTTTTCAAAAAATAAATAAATAAATTGTAAACAAACATGCTCAAAGTTTCTACTTGATTTTGAAAGTCCAACTGGTTCATGTGCCTGAATTAGTGAGTACCGCGGCTGTTATACTTTCCAGGTCATGTTGGAAACAACAGACTCCCGCAAAATTTGTCTTTTTCCTTCTTATATTATATCAATCAACATCCAGAAACATGCAACCAAACTTGATGGGCACTCCCACCTCAAGACTTGGTTCCAAACTGGCTTTGCTTTCCGCATTTTTCTGGCACAACCTCTTGTAGGCAGAGATTCTTTGTTAAGCTTTTCTTGGATGTTTTTTTTGCCTGTTTTAATACACCTCTTAAATTACAGGTAGCTGATTATGGACTGGTGGGCGACCTATTTGATGTGATACCCGAGTTGCTAGAGAAGCTTCCTGAGAAAAAATAGACCTGTGTACAAATTGAGTAAATAAGAGGCAAAATATATCCTCTCTAGGAAATCATCATCTTGAATGGAACTATTTGATGTGGCGAAGTAACAATATGATACAAGACATGACTGAGGGATCATTAGAAATGTTACGCAGCTCTGTTAAGTCATTCAGATATAGTTAATTGATTTGAGAATAATTGCAAAAAAGATATGAAGAATGTAAATACATGGTTTCAGTGTGGTTTCATGAAAATAAATGCTTCAAATAGATAGCACCCAAATACTATAGGTATTATTTTAAACATTTTATTATAGTAGTACTTAGGACTAGTAAGGTATTATTATATTTGAAACACAGTTATATTTTATGAAACTGTACTGAATCGTGGATTTTGCATTTTTTATACCTTTTTTTTTATAGCCAGTTTTTATCTTGGGGCCTTTTCCATGGGCTCTGCTTCCATGCATTGAAAATGAAGAAGAAAGGAACACAGACTTTGAGTTATACGATAGAGGTAATGTCTGGTCACACCTCCTTGAGTTGACACCCTCTTTTTTGGGGCATGGAAAGGGATCATAAAAATTAAAATTTTGAGGAATTTATAATAACTCAGTATTGTTATGGTTAATCCAGTAATCTGATTATGGCCTTCAAGTTCCACGGGTCTTTTTCTCGGCTAATGTACTTTTTAAAAAAGGTCATATAGTATAAAACAAAATTACGGTACTTTTAAATTTTCAAAACAGAGTTTAATGTACGCACAAAATAAGTGATACTAACTCCATATACTTATCCCAAAACCCTAGCCTCTATTTCTCTATACTTTTTCTTTTTAAGCCTCTTTTCTTTTAAATAAGAAGGGATAATTTTTTTGTCATTTTTAACCTGAAATCACTTATCTACACCCATTTTCCGTCGTTTTTCTCAATAAAGTGGTTCTTCCACACATATCTGTGCTTTATACGCTTTTTCATGATTTACCGTCGCCTACGCCTACGCGATCATCATCTCTTTGTGCGTGAGCCATTGTCAGCCGCCTTACCGTTAACGGGACAGCATGTCGCTCCTCAGACGCATACTTAGTTTTCGTTGACGTTTATTCGCTTGAAACATTCAACAAGTTATATGATAAACGATCGTAGATAGCAAATCAAATCAATGATCGGGCAGATACAGAAACCGGAGTTAAATGATTCAATACAATTATAATATAAAACGCTAGATAATTAACTATCAAATATATAGTGCTTTGGTTAATTTCATTATGCTATTAACCTATTAACCTGGATGTTATTTCATTATTTATGGGTTTTAACAGTTTTAATGATTTGTTTCTATTGATGAATTGCTGATTAGAATCAATGAAATTATTTTTCTCAAAAAAAAAAAAAAAGAACTCCATATACTTTGGTGGCTTTATTTGAGCTTTTTTAAATTGTATGCTGAATAGAACTTTGTTATGAATATTCTTTGTATAGGATTAAGTATTTAGGGGTTTGCTTTTTCTTAAAAAAAATCAGCTTGTTAATTTTTATCTAAATTTTGAGACTATAATTTTTAAATAAAAATTTTAAAATACAAATGATTTTATTTATTAGCATGAAATGAATTACAGGAGCATAAAGTATATGATTTTCTCATGTTTGAATATTTATTAGTTTTTTCTCAATGGATAAAACATTAAAAAAATAAGGATTAAGAAAAAGCTAAAAAACCAAATATTTTGGTTTTTTCTATTCCACCCAAAATTTCAAAAAAATTCTATAATAAGTCATAAAAAAAACAAAAAAAAAAAAACAGATTGAACGCTGAAAACAAATTGCTTCCAACAAAAAGTAAAAAAAACAAATGACATCTTTTACTCTTACTTTAATGTCTAAATTTCAACAAGAATAGTTACTGAAAACGAAAAGCGCTTTTAGACTAATCCTTATAAAATAAAATACTACAATGATGATTATGTGCAAACATCACATATGTTAACTTTGAAAACACTTCATATGTTTTTACCTATTATTATAAATAATTAAATTTTAATATTTTTTTTTCTTAAAAGAACATTAAAGGAAAAACAAAAAAAATCCTTGTGCTCCTAATCAATAAGGGAATTTTATTATTACAAAGTGCATTTTTCAACAAGCGCATCTAGTGTAGTGGTATCATAGTACCCTCCCACGGTACTGACCGGGGTCTGATCTCGGATGCGCAATATTAAATTTATTTTTATATTTTTATACAGCATCACACTATATATATAGGCTATAGCAAGGAGGACATTTATAAATTACATACATATAACTTCCTTGTAGTTGAGAACAAAATTGCAATGAAACTAGACCCATTCCTTATTTCTCTCAGGATGATTGATGCCATTTGCTAGTCATGTGATAGGTTTTAGTTTTGTTGTTATGATATGCAAACTCATCAACATGTTCTTTGCTGCTTGAATGATCAAGGCCTGCTTATTGCTTCATATATTATATTTAATATTTATTCGAACTTCCTAATTATCTAGCCTCCCACTTCAAGTTAATTGGGCTATACCCCCCATATATCAGTATTATTCCTGAATTATTAACAAACTGTACAATATTTTGGTTTGTTGTAGGGTATAGTTAACCATACAAGCACACAGAATGTCAACTGAAGCTATCCATGCCCAACTATTCTCAATATCTTTCACTTTACTGTAGTTTCTGAAATTCACAAAAAAAAAAAAAAAAAAACAAACTCTATTTATATGTGAAAGAAGATGGTCTCCATGAGACATGGATGGATGGCAAGCTTATCTTATCTACACAGAATCAATTTTACTATGGTTTTTTTCTTTCTTTTTTGGTGCACCTGAAAAGGGGAAAGAAAGATTTGGTGATGTATTCATGACAAAAAAAAAAAAAAAAAAAAAAAGGGGAAAGGAAATGAAATTAACCAAGATAGTCCACTATCATGGACAAAGGAACTACATTCCTTTCTTCAGTCTTGCACAGTCACTATCCCTCCCAATAAAAACCCAATTTCATTACCTCCTCTATTTCCTCTCCTGTATGATCTCCCCTTTCTCCTACAAACAACAGATTTCAAACATCATGTTTAAATAATCAACAATTCAAAACCCATCAAAAGAAAGATGAAAAAAAAGAAGAGAGATTAGAAAGTGACCGCTTTACCTTTGAGATGTCTGTAGCTTTCTCTTCTGGGTTCATATCCAACCTCTTCAAATCATAAACCTATTCCAAAATTTATCAAAAAAGAAAAAGGAAAAAAATTCACATAGAATCAATTGCCCACTAAGGTACTAGAGAATATTGATAAAAAATTAAGGAAAAATGGGAAAGAAAATTAAGGAAAAGTCATCCATACACCTTGGGACTGGTAACAGGAGAGCTGCGTGTCTTCCCAAAGCATCAATGTCCACAGCTCCTTTAGTTTTCCTTCTTGAAAACTCAATTTCTTGCAAGTTTTCCAAGGACAGCTTCTTCGTCCCGGCGGCGGAAGAAGCAGCATCAGAGACCAAAGAAGAGTTTCCATAATCATAATTACCAGAAGGGGAAGAGCTGTGATCCTTGTTGTATGCCAAGAAATCTTCAAAGTACTTAGTCCAACCGCTTTCTTCTGGAGACTCATTTGATATAGCCTGAGAAGAGAGAGCTTTGCTCGTAGAATCCATTTGTCAAGAAGAAGAAGAAGAAGAAGAATATTGAGTCCAGTTGGCCCGGTTTTTTGGAAGATCCGGTGGGGGAGGAATATATAGTAAGATAAAGAAACTTTAGAGAGAGAAATAATGAAAAATGATGAGGGTAATGAATGGGGCATCATGGGTGTAGGTCATAGGGAGTTGGGAAGTTAAAGTAGCTCAGAGAGGGGAGAGAGAGAGAGAGAGAGAGAGAGAGATTTTGACATTTGTGTGATTCAAGATTAGTTCCCACCAACAGAGATTTGCCAAAATTTTCTTTCTTTCGTTTTCCTGAGGGCACTTCACCTTTTCATCCTTTCCACTATAGAGATGTTGAACGAGTCATTTAGACGCCTACGAGATTTAGACCATTTGTTTGATCTTGTCATCTCTTCATAATTTCTCGGAAAACTATGGTATGGGTCACATTTAATTTATTTAAAAAATTAGAATTAATAGACTTGAAACTAAGACTATATCTTATAATTTTAAAAATATTTGATAAAGATGGTAAAATATTTGATAAAATGGTTAAGTGAACTTTGGAATATAAATGTAAACCTTGGGTGTGAGATCTATCCCCAGCAGCGTATGATAATGTCCAAGTTTATTGAGGATGCTACTTAAATTAGTTTGTTGGATTATTTATAAAATATTGTCTCTTTATCAAATAATTTTAAAAAATCGGGAATCTAGCATAGTTTAAGTAACTGATTTTATTTTCAGAATAAACTTGAGGTGGTACTTATAATAGTTTTTCCTGTATTTTAACTACTGTCAAGATATAGAATCCATTTGAAACCCTTGAAAGTACTAAAAAAAAGAGAAAAAGTGAAAGGAAAAAAAAATCATATGAAAATAAAGAATAGCTTTAAATTTAGTAATTAATTTTATGTGTTTATTCAAACTCATTTTATTTGTTTTTTTTATTATATAGACAAAAAAAATTTTAAAATATGTAAAACTTTGAGAAATTTTGATTATATTTGATTTTCTTTTATATTTTTCACGTAAATATAACCCATGAGAAAATTATTTTATTTAGTATTTTTTTTCTTTTCTAGTATTTTTCACGTTCCAAAGGAAGCCATAATGTGGAAGTAAAATTGAATTCAAAACTAAGGGGAGTTTGTTTTTTTGGATTTTTTCTAAAGGAAATTTGCTTTCAGAATTTAGACTGTTTGTTTTTTTATTTTCATTTTGACACGACTTATTTATGAATTTTTAAGATTTTCCTTGAATAGTTCACAAGTCTAGCTCAATTGGTTAGAGTGCCAGTTTCATTGGAGACAGTTTACTACGTTGTATTAAAAAAGTTTTTAACTTTTAAAACAAAGTTTTCTTTTAATAGAAAAAACCATATTTTAAAAGGAAAAGTTATATTTTAAAATCTTCCCAAAATATTCTAAAATCTTTAAAATTCACACATATTATTTTAAAACAACAATTAGGATATTTTAAAAGAACAATATGGTGTCATCAGACTATTTTTTAATTATTAATTTTATATATTCTATTTAATTATATAAAATAGATAAATATAATACTTATTTTTTAACAATGATAGTAATATAATTCTTATCATAATAATTTTATCATTTATATTTTTTTATTAATATGTTAAGATGTTATACATATATTATATAAATATTTTTCATTTTATTTAAATAAATTTTTTTCTTACATAATAATTATATTAATTTTAAGCATATAAAAACAAATAACTTAATACTTAATAGAAATACAAAATTAAAAAAACAAATAACTTCATATTTAATATTATTAAGCCTTATTTAACATTAAGCTAAATAAAAGTTTTATTCAACATTCAACATTCAATAAAAAAACAAACACCCCCTAATTCTATAAAATCTTTGGAAGTATTTGTTCAAATGGTTAAACCCACCAACATAAAACTAGAATATCTCCTTTGACATATAAAATATTAGACTGTGTTTGGTTTTTGAAAAATTCAAAAAGAAAATGTATTAGGAAAAAATAAAAGTATATAATTGATTTAGATTTAACAAATTAGTTTTATATACCTTTTCAAATTACTTCACTTAATTTTTCATTATTTAATCAAATATTTTAAATATATAATTGTCACAGTCAATATATTATATTTGGTTTTCTTTTATTATTTTTATAACAAAGCAAATGCAAAAAAAAAATCCAATTTTCTTAATTTTGCTTCATATTTTTTAAGACCAAACATGGTCTTAGTTTATTTGTGTTCTATTTTAAAAAATAAAATTATTTTTTGATATGAAAAACTCTAAAAAAAATAAATATTTGAGATTTTATTATAAAAATAAGTTAATTTTAAAAATAAAATTGAGGTGTTTTAAGGTATTCTTTTATACATGATATATTTAAAAATCTTAACTAATATATAAAAATGCATTCTTTTAATAAAAATAATAAAATAAATTATTTTACATATTTCAAAATATTTTATTTCTGAAAACAAGGATTTCTTTAGGTAGTGTTTTTTCTCATGTTTGGTAGTAGTCTAACCACAAATTAATTTTTTTTAGCTATATGCTTTGCAATTACGTTATAGTATTTTGTTTAACAAGCTTTATTTATTGAGGCTTTTGATTCACTCGCTTTCATATATCAGTGCCAGTTTTAATGCTTGAAACATGTTTTATTGACAAAAAAAAAAAAATTACTCAAAAACTTAAAAATTATTAAAAAATTTTGTTCTAAGTAGCAAGTAAAAATAATATGTGAAATATAATTTTAATTTTAATTTTTAATTTTTATTGTCTTATTTTTTTCCTTACCAAAAATGAAACAAACATAGCCTAGAGAATTATTTTTAATAACTGTTTGGAAAACAACATCAAAATTTCACCAATTTATCATCTCGCCAATATCTCGCGATAAACAGAAAAACACTTTCGGTTGGCAAATCAATATATATATATATATAGAGAGAGAGAGAGAGAGAAGACTCAGAAGAGAGAGAAAGAAAACCCACAACTTCCCATCATTGGATGGAAATATGGAATGATGCACTGACATCCGTCACAAACAAACATAAAATACAAGTTGAGAGAAGAAAAAAAAAGCTTTTAAAATTCCCAAACACACAGCAACCTATGACTTTATCTCTATTGCATTTATTTATTTCTCATCTTTCCAAAATCATCACTTTGTTTGGTATTGTGTGACGCCTGGTTTGTTATTTATATATATATATATATTTTGGAGGCAGCAACATTCTCGACATATAAGATCAACATGTCTCGTTTTTTTATCAGTTTACACCTCACGGGATGTTATACGAACCCCATTTTAATAAATGAAAAATAATTTCATTTTGATGAGAAGAAAATTGGTTCATGCACATTTTAATTCCGTTTTGATCTTAAAGGTTTTAATAATTTCATCTAAGAATTGATTGGATAACGAGAAAAGTTTTTATTTTTATTTTGTGTTCAGTTATAAAAAGTTTTTTCTTATATGAGAACGAACTTTTTATAACTGATATATTTTATTTTTTATTTTTACATATAGGGCCAGTTTGTTTACGGTTTGTAAAAACTATTTTTTTTTTAAAAAGCACCGAAAACAAGTTTTGTTCATAGTTTTTTTATTATAAAAACACAAAAAAAAAAAAAAAAACACTAAACAAAATACAATTTCAAAAGAAGAATAAAACAAACCCCTATTCACTTGGAATTATATACAATATTGTATTTTTATAGGGACTCAAGCTTGATACCTCATACTCACCCATCTCCTTATCACTGGAAGCAGTCTAACGGAAAAATGCAAAGTTTCACACTCATGTGGCATTTGCTTTTTTTACTTAACGCTAAATAAATTTTTATTTAATCGACATTTACATTTAATAATATTAAGTATTAAATTATTTGTTGTTTTGATATCATATTTCTATTAAGTATTAATTTGATTATTTTACACACACACACATATATATATATATATATATATATATATATATATATATATAAATACACACTTAAAATCAATATCTTAAGTATATAAAAAATGATTTAAGTGAGTACTTGTTTGTTTGTGTAATGATGATATAACTTTGATTTTTTTAAAGAATATAAATATTTGGTTAAAATACCTTACATAACTCAAAATTTGTAAAGCTAATCATTTTCATGTTTTTTCTTGAAGAATGATTCATAATGGATAAAAATGTCCTTTGTTATTTCATGTATTTATATATATAGTTGAAAAGAAATGACTATTTTTATAAGAAAATAATAAGGATATTTTTGTTAAAATGAGGTAAAAAAATTAATAAATGATTAGATTTCCTAAACTTAGTTTTCAAACGGAATCAAATCACCTTATTGTTATGATAAAATAAAAAAATATTTGTACAATATATTAACATATTTATAAAAATTAAAATGATAAAATTTATTATTATCATTATAAAAATAATTATTTTATAAAATTAATAATTTAAAAATCAACAGATTGATGAAAACAAAATTAAAAAAAATTCGTGTTTTTAAAATATTTTGAAATATTCTATAGATTTTAAAATATTTTGTATAGATCGATTTTAAAATATGACATTTTCTATTTGGAATAAATTTTTAAAAATTCAGAAATAAGTTATACAAAAATAAAAAATAAACAATCTAATGTCAGAAAGCAATTTGCTTTCTGAAATAACCCAAAAAAAAAAAAAAAA
The DNA here is from genome assembly GCA_016808115.1 of Tetrastigma voinierianum. Classification (NCBI taxonomy): domain Eukaryota; kingdom Viridiplantae; phylum Streptophyta; class Magnoliopsida; order Vitales; family Vitaceae; genus Tetrastigma; species Tetrastigma voinierianum. Next base: position 121,005 of record JAEQBH010001010.1, read on the forward strand.
AACAAACGCCCTTAAAGTATGAACTCTTCTTAATAATAGTGGTGAGAGCTTCTTATTTATTATATGTTTGGATGTAAGACTATTATAAATGGTATTAAAGCTAATACTCAGACTCGAATTTTTGTGTTATGGATTGTTATAAAATGAATTTTAGTTCATAAAAATATTTAAAACAATCAATTTTTTTCTAAATGCCTATCTATCAAATATGCTAAATATGCTAGATTAATTTGTAAAATCAAGAGTATTTATTGAATCCAAAAACAATTGATCAACAATAGTACTGCCCAACAAATGCATTACAAAATAAAAACTTTATTAAACAAAGAAATATATCAATTTGTACTATGTAGAAAACATACCCGACATAGATCCGAAATTATTGGCTGTCATTTATCTCTAAAATCTACAAGGGATGAGATCAAAGAAAAGTTACAATTGAAGATGATTATTTCTTTCTCCTCAGAGCGTGTTCTATCAAACCCCTTTTAATTTATAGGGCTTTATTTACTTATATATAAGCATAGAAAGACAAGAGAATAATTAAGTTTTACCAAAAGCAAGTGGAATAAGATAGAAACCATATTTATAAAGAAGTAATATTAAACAATCTCATAAAAGATCTGCTAATTAACATGTACAATTGGTATGATAATAATAAAATTGTATTATGACTATGTTTAGTCCATAATTGAATGTAAATTAATCTAACATTCTTCAACTTGGAAATAATGATAACTCTAAATGCTTTTTCAGTAGATTTGATATAGAATATAACTAATCATATACAATTAACATACTGAGAGGATATATAAATTGTACATAATTAGACGCTACTAATCAAAATAACAACTCAAATGGTTCCACAAGAGACTTATATAGTCATAACCAATCATATACAATTAATACATCGAGAGGATGCATAAATCGTACATAATAAAACACTACTAATATAAAAGCATTACAATGACAAGAGAATTGATTCAATAGAAAGAAAAAACATCATTTTGTCATTCATCTAGTCAAAATGACACAAAATCATAAGATAATGATAAACGTCAAAATGTGCATGTAATAACGAAAAAACATGAGCTTTCCTTACAAAATACATGAAAAGGCAGGCTCTCACTAAAACAAAGAATCTAGGCTCCTAACAATCCTATGCGGATGACGTGTCTTAAACACACAAATATGCCTTCGCTAGTAAGTCTTAACATGCCAAACATAGTCGCGCTCTAAATCGAACTACCACTTTGCAACTTTCTTAACAAAAAGAACTCGCCACTCAACGTGCTTGAAAGGGCAAGTCCCTAGTGTTCTAGAGCAGATACATCCGCAGTAATTAACACAGACAATTTTAGGAGGTCTAGAGTTGGCTGGCATCAACCCAAAGCCGAAATGAAGTTCCGTGAACCATATTCCATGACAAGTAGCCCCACAATAATACCACATACTTCTGGCCCATAGTAAAAGAAGTTGTAAGTGTCTACTTGACACTTTTCCACGAAACGGCTCCTTCAGCCATCATAAAGATATAACTAAAAGTAGACTTTTTATCATCCATGTAGCCTGCATCGAAATCACTAAAACCAACAACTTTAAGAGTGTCGGTACGCCGATATGTCAACATGAGATCCTTGGTACTATGAAGATACCTCAAAATTTTCTTAGCAGCTTTCCAATGACTTAATTAGGATCATCAAAACATGATACCAACATGTCAAAAACAAAAGCAATATCCTCGGGCGTGTGCATACTGAAAGCATATCAGTCACACAACCAAAGAATAAGGACCGCTTCGTATGATTTCTCTCAATATCAAGTATGAGACATCGCCTTTGGAAAACTGCTACTTTACACTCAGCCACTGTAAGAACATGATCGCGACATTGAACTCCTTCGAATGCATTCAATATACATCTGTTGAGACAATATCATAATGCCACTAGGTCTATCGCGCGTTCCATGTCCAAGACATAAGATGCTTCCTTTGGGTGACCTTCATATCAAAATGGCTAAACAATAATTACTTATTCAACCAATGTGTCAAGATTAATACAATAACAAATATCATCAACATATAAAGTTCAAGAATATGTATTTATTCCATTAACCTTCATATATTTGCATTGATCGACGATGTCTCCTAAAACTATCACAATGACAACTTTATCAAACTTGGAGATACTAACGCTAAAACCGCTTAAACCATAAATAGATTGAGTTTACAAACCATGTGTTCCTTACCAACCTCCTCTCAAAACCAAAGAGGTTGAGACATGTAAAAATATCCCCACCAAGTCTCCATTCGAAAGTCAGCCCTCACATCCATCCGATGCAACTCAAAATCAAAAATGGAGCCGCAATAGCCATAATAATGATGTAGTCTCTAGAGGGATGGAGAGAAGGTTTCCTTAAAATCAATACCTTCTCGTTAATTATAACCCTTAGCCACTAATTTTTCATTACATCTCTCTACCTGTTCCTTGGCATCGCGCTTAGTCTTGAACACCCATTTGCACCTAATAGGTCGACAACCATCTAGCAAATCAGAACACTCGAATATACCCTGTCGCTTTTCTTGAAGATGTTTTAGGTATTTTGTAAACATAATTTGACCTGCTTCATGGAAGTTAAATGCGAAACATAAACGAGACCTAAATTTACAAGATTGGCGACAAATTGTAAATTGTCCAAAGAGGGATTCTTAAAAGTCATAGCTGATGTGATTTGAGCCAAAATGTGAAGCCGAAGGAAGTTTATTTACAATAGAGGAGTTATGGGCCAAAGCAAACAAAGAAAAACTTAAAACCAAAATGAGTTTTTGTCTAGGCCAAACATGGCCTTAATAAATCCATGATTTAAGACCAAATTGGTCTCCAAAAGAGGGAGAACCTGATGGGAGAAGAAGAAGAGAAGAGAAGGAGAAGAAGAAGAGAAGAGAATATGAAAATACGTTTCAAAAGGTATGGAACTCACTCACGGCGGTAAATCTATGAGATTTGGTACTGATCTTTGGGTTTAGTGGATGATTAACTTGCTCAAACCTAGGCTCTTTGATAAGCAGCAGAATTGCATCCTAACCTTGGAATTCATGAAAATAGGGCTTGGTAAACCCTATATGGAACAAGATAAGTATGGAACTTTCCTTTGTTGTTTGATCTACGGTTAAATGAAAGAAATTGAAAGGTGGTTTAGAAACAAACCCCAACAACTTGCATTTGCCTGTATATGGTGAACCCATATTAGGAATTATATTGGGAGAGATTCATGGAAAGGTTTTGAAAGAAGATAAGAATTGAAAGATGATTTAGTATAAAAGAGATTCCAAGGTAACTTGAAATATTGATGCGTGCTCAAGTGTAGAATTGATTTGAGTATCAAAGTATGGAAAATGTGAGAAACACACATTCGGGCATTCCCGGTGATGTGTACTGCACACTTTGAACATGTACCGGCAACACTTTGTGTTCTCGTCATTTTTGGCCAGTGTACTTCGCAAGATATTTAGTGCACCGCAGACACCCCGGCTCCTGCTTTCCGTTTTTACCAGCCAGATTAGTCATAACTTGTCATTTCTTATCCGATTTGAGTGATTCAAGTGGTTACGTAAAATAGACTTGCATAGAGAACAAACTTAAAGAATAGGCATCAAATTGATCCTAAGTGGCCTAAAATTCACTCAAAGTGGATCCACAGGCAAGCCAAATTTGGCCCACTTTGAACATAGAGAAGTCCGATGTTTTGGACGTGAATTTGAGTTCCTGCTCCAAATTGGGTGATTCCAGTTGAAGAAACCCTTAGCACCTTAAATTTAAAGGAGCAAGATCCAGTGTCAAATATCGAGACAGCACGGAAAATAAAACATTTCAAACTGTCCTCTGCAAATTCCAGAAACTCGATTAGTTGGCATGAAAATGCCATAACTGAGTTTTACTGATCCGATCGATTGATTCCAATTCCTGGGTAAAGTAGATTCATAGAAGAATAAGAATACATGAATAAGGTGTGATTACATGCTCATCATACCTTACCAATATATGGAATGATCTGTCATGAACGCATAATGTACAATAATGTCCTCTATTATAAGATAGTAAGTTACTTGAACCTATAATTGTAAAACCACCTAAGACCAAATATTGAATGTGACACAACACTCCTGGTCCCTGATTAGTACTGGCACTCGTTAGTGCTTCGCACCCTATCCCGACTAGTACTCTGAGATTCCTTGGATTAGTGCTACGGCACTCCCGATTAGTGTCCAAGACTCGATTAGTACTGCACCGACACACGCACTTGTCCCGTTATGTTATGACACCCTAGTTCAAGATTCAGCCAATTCCGACAGGCTACGACACCCTCGCATTGTATAACATCTTCTCGGTACTAATCAGGCTGTCCTACTCCATTCGTGACATCGGTCTAGGGTAATGTACGCTTATACTGATAGACCCTCGAATAATGAATAAGAGTAAGATTCAATGTATCTCAGAGGTTATAGAAATCGGCGGGGTACTCTTCAGATCCGAGTGTCTCCGTCCCGTATCCGACTCAAGCCCGTAGTACCCGCAGATACTCTCAGATGGATTTAGTTCAGAAAACCCACAGCCCCGTCTCGATTAACTCCCCGCCTCTCGGAGCTATCCCTGTAGCACCTATGGTACTCAGACTGATTAAGTTCCGTGAAGACTCACGGCACTTCGTATTTGAGATTAAATCTGTAGCATTCCACGTACCCCGTATTTGAATTAAGTCCCAGAAAATTTTACGTACCCTTATGTATCCGAACAAGTCCCGACTGATAAGTCCAGAGCACCTAAGGGTACTATCAGATTTTGACAAGTCCCTGTAGTACCCACGCACTCAGATCCGGGTCAGTCTTCCGCTCTCGATTAAGTCCCGTCGCTTAAGTTCGTGAGTACTCCACGTACCCTCGTATCTCGATTAAGTTCCTCAGAAAATCTACATCTCGTATTTCACTAACCTCGTAGCACTGGTGGGCACTCCCCGTGATCCGACACCCCGTATATCTCACCCGCAGACTCTAAACCGATTAAGTTCTCGCGGGTACCTACTAAAATTCGTATTTGAGAACTGAAAATTTCACGTACTTATCACACAGGTTCAGATACCCACTCGCAATACTTATCGAAAGCAAGCACAAGCTCCGGTAAAATAAGTATGTCCGCAGTACCTACGAGCAATCCCGCATCGATAAACGAAAGTATAAGTCCAAAGAGTAACGGTAAGGGGGTACCTCGCATCCGCAAATAAGTATAAGTCCTCGTGAGTACCACGGGTACCTCAGAACGGTAAAATAAGTATATGTATCCTGCTATGATTCAGACTGCGCATGGATCAATGTCCATACCCGGGAGGCATGTATCTGCATACATTTGATCCGACTGTATATACGATGATGATAGTCTGACTCTATTGTACCTAATGATACCTTCAGCATTGCTGATAAGATCCAGAAGATAAGTATATGCCCGTAAGATCGCATAAGTCTTCAAGATAAGTATATGCCTGCAAGACATGTGGGCAAGATCCGAAAATACATGTCCAAGTTCTGTAAGCACCGTATAAGTTCCGTAAGATAAGTATATGTCTGGTGACAAGATAAGTTCCGTAAGGATAAGTATAAGTTCCAGAATACTCGTGATAAGACGGAAATCACCGCATAAGTTCCGTGAAGACCAAAGATAAGCTTTGTAGTACCTTACAAGTACTTCCCGTGATAAGAATAAGTTCTGTATTATCTGTGATAATATCCGTAATTTCTACATAATCACGCACCTCCGGGGAAGGGTAAACTCCGTATATAAGGATAAGTTCGTAACTCCTAAGGAGTCCTGGAAAACATAAGCCTCGTTAAGTATAAGTTCAATGAGTATAAGTTCTCAGAATTCCTACTGAGTCTCAATGAACATAAGTTTGTGATAAGCATAAGTTCTCGCATAAGAATAAGATCTCAGAATTCCCCGCGGGAGATCCAAATAAGCGTAAGCCTGTTATAAGAAGAAGTACTCGTATAAGCTCATAATATAAATGCATGAAATTTATATTATCTGTTATTGTTTTATGCGTTAAATGTGTATATGCATAAGAAATGTTTCCCACTAAGCGTAAAGCTTAGCAATGTGTTTTTAATCCGTAGCTAAGAGAAGACGCAAGAAACATTCGTATACAAATTGGCCATAACACACTTGTAAGGGTTCACTACATGGTTCCAAGTGGCTCGATTTGTAATTGTAAAAGTGTAAAGTTTTCAGATTAGAAACGGACTCCAGAAATGCATAGCCACATGACTCCCGTTTATAATATGTGGGCCATACCCATGTATAATTTGGCTTTAAAAAATCGTGCAAAGAGTCCCAAGATTCGGTCTGCCCCGACTTTGCCTGGATCTAATCGGCTTCTGACTTGGATTCGGGGCGTGACAAAATCAACAAAGCTCCACACTTTATTATGTGACATGGATGTCAACTCATCTTTATTGCATCGAACCAGAAGTTGGATTGAGGACTAACAATGGCTTCTTTGTTGGTAGTCGGATTTGATATATCACCCACATCATACACATGCTCCTGCAAGTAGATAATGTAGTATTATGAAATTACGCCTATGCCTCTCTGATTTCCTTAAGGGTATATCCTTGATTACATCTAAGGCTATTAGGTCTACCTGGGCTACTGGATCTACATCCTCAATTGGTTCATCATCGATAATGGCTACTAGATGCTGGTCAACAACAAGGCTAGAGATCAAAGGGGAAGAAGCAATAGGCACAAAATAAAAACCGCTCTTTGAACACAATTTCCTCGTCGGGTCCTAGCTTGTACCAAAGATCATTCCCAAAATAGACACCCGATCTTACTCAATCACTCTAGTAAAGGTATTAATGCGAAACCCTGAACCTCTCGATCCCACACAATAACAACCCACTTTTCAAAGGCCCACTTATGGTCTTTGGATCAAGTTTCTTAGATTGCGGGTTGTATGGTCTCACTTCCACCTTGTAGCCCTAAACATGGAAGTGAAGTAGACTATGCTTCTTCTGTGACCATAGCTCATATGGAGTCTTAGGAATAGACTTACTAGGCACTTTGTTCAAAATATAAGCTGTAGTTTTCAAATCTTCACCCCACAAGAACTCGGGTAGTGAGGAATTAACAAGCATACATTACACCATGTCAAGAAGTGTGCGATTCCTATCAGATATTGTACACTGAACATCAATGCCACATTCCTGAAGGTACTTCGCAAATGGTCCAAGGTTGCGTCCTGTCTCATTATATCTACCATAATACTCACCACCTCTGTTAGAATGAACCAGTTTGATCTTCTTCCCTTGTTGGAGCTCAACTTTTGCTTTGAAAGCTTTGAAAGCCTCCAAAGAGTTAGACTTCTCATGAATGAGCTCGACAAAACCATAACAAGAATAATCATCAATGAATGTGATGAAATATTTGTGGCCACCCATAGCAGGAGGAGTGAATGACCCACGAATATCTGTATGAATAACCCAAAACAACTCAATGAATCTATCAATCTTGACATTACTAACCTTGGCGATTAGTTTACCCTTGATGCAATCTACGCAGGTATCAAAATTTGAGAAATCAAGATCCGGAAGAATCTCATCCTTAATTAATCTCTCTATTCTATGTCTAAAAATATGACCCAAACACTTGTGCCAAAGAGTATAAGACTTTTCATTCAATCTTAAACGCTTGGAGCTATTAGTAGAATTAACAATAAGGATAGCAGAAACAGAAGGCAAAGCAGACAACTCTAATATTTAAAGACTCCCAAAAAGTACTCCAATGCCAATCAATACCAGTCTCTGGTGACAATTTAACTCGCCTAGTTCCAAAAAGAAAAACTATATCCAAGTCTATCCAAATAGGTATCGAGCATCAAATTTCTCTCGATCGGCAGATGACGCTACATCTTGCAATTCCAACATTTTTCCTGTACTAACTGCAATCTAACAACTCCCAGAAAATCAAATTGGACTCTTGTACCGTCTCGCATGTACACGTATTACTCTAAACTATTTGGACTTCTTCTACTTATCACCGCTTGCATAGAATTGCAAGCATGAATGGTAACACCACTATTTAACCACCAAGTATCAGATGACATGTCAATGACATTGGATTCAAAACAAACATTCACCCATTGATGATCATATAGCTAATTTTTCTCATTCTTTAAAAACTTGGTATATTTCTTACTAATAGCATACAAGAACTCTTTTGCATTCTCAATCTTAGGAATGCTTGCATAAATGGAATCTTCCATATGATTCTTCATGATCATCAAACAACAACTGTTGTAATACTCCCAATCCTCATAAAACTTATTCTCACTGGCAGAACTCTCAATAGTGGGGTTTGGAGGAGCTTCAACTTTCAAGGCCAAGTTCAATTTCATAATTGTCAAATTCATCATGAGAGATTCAACCCATTGTTTTTAATTAATCCCATTAAAGCTTGCGATCAAGAGGAAAACTCGAGGAAAACTCAAAGTTGAAGAATAAAACAAGAGAGTAACGCCAAAATACATAAAACAGCATATTACAAATCGCTTCACCTCGGGCTACCAAATGAACCACAAAAAGTGATCACCAAACGTTGTAGCTTATAAAATACAAAAAAGATTCTATACACGCGTAGTTAACAATTCACCAACTCAAATCCAAATGCTTCCACTCTCCCATCAAAGGGTAGTAAAATTATGCGGTTCATGACACTTAGTGAACTATCTTCACAAAACTAAACATCTTACCAAATTATCAAGTCATTGACATGACAACTTCACTATCCATATGGATCTTAACAAAATTGATGCGTAAGATGAGAGAATTACAATTGCGACATCAATTCCAAGAATATCCAGCATGATCAAACTCATGAGAGGGAAATTCATATGCATTCAATATTTCTCAATTTTCATAAAAGTTCATAAACATTCAATTTTATTCACAATATTATGCTTTAGATTATTATAAATAACGCAAACATAAATTGTTAAAGCAATATATGAAAACAAAATAGTAAAATATTGCAAATTTTGGTAAAAATTTCAATTTTGATAAAGCACAAAAATTGTTTGAAGATGTGCCCTTTGTTTTATAGCAAAAAAGGCCAACCTTTCGTCTTTATCATTATTATTTTTTTTACTTGGAGAAAACATGGGCAAAGCTTTTTTTTATTTTATTTTAAAATCAGTGTCTTATAGAAAGTGTGTAATAGATCTAAGGCATATGACATTGTTGAATGCCTCCACAATGGGCAAGGTATTTACCATTAGTGTTTGGCTTTACTGAAAGAATTGAAGAAGAAAAAATTACTCAACTTTATTGTTTATCTGTTTCTTGAAGCAGGTTGATCATAATCATCCAATAGGATGAAGAAAGTAGTTGCACAGTTTTTCTTTTGAAAAATCTACCTACACCTACACCTACACCTGCTGTTCATCAAAGCCATTCACAAAAAACTTTTGAATCCGACAAACATTCATTAAAGTCATTAGTAATTAATGATATTATCTTGATTCCATGATTTCCATCAATCCAAAAGGACATCAATAGGAATAGGTGCTATGTTAACCAAACACAAGCGCATCCGAATCAATTTTCACGGGATCTTTCAAATTCTACTGAGATCAAGCCCAAAAAGAATATTAACAAGGGGGTTGCATTCCTGCTCTAGATCAAAATCAGTCCAGAAAAGTTTTTCAAAATTTTCCTCAAAACGTTGAACACGACAATAAATACGAACAGACCCAAAAAACCCAAAAAATATAGAAAAAATAAAATTGATAGCTTCAATACCAATTAAAGTAGCTCTAATATCAATTGCTAGATTATTTTTGTACAATTAAGAGTATTTATTAAATCTAAAAACAATTGATCAATGACAAAAAGATCTAACAAATGTATTATAAAATAATAACTTTATTGAATAAAAGCAAGATATCAATTGCAAAGATATGTAAAACATAAATTCGACATATATATAATGTGAATTATCGACCGGGTCATTCGTCTCCAAAATCTGTGAAGACAGATAAAAAAATTAAGATTGAAGATGGTTATTTCCTTCTCTCCAAAACGTGTTCTACCAAACCCTTCTTAATTTCTAAGGTTATATTTATTTATATATAAAAAGACATAATTGGGGCTGAAATTCGATGAATTATGACAAAGCAAGGAAGAAGATAGACAATTATACAATCCCATAAATGACCCATAATTAATATACACAATTATACAATTAAAATTATAATATAATTATAAGCATCTAGAAAGTTTAATAAATTAATTTTAACAATATGCATATCATATTTCTTCTAATTACTTAAACATGTCCATCTGAAATAAATATTATAATTTTTTGTGAGTTTTTTATTTAGAAGGTAGGGATGAGAAATTTTCTATGTTTGTATGTTAATGGTAGTTTATATCATATAATAAATGCTTAATGTCACAGTTGAATCCAATCCACTAAGTTGCCAAAAAATAAAAAGAGATTAAATTCTTGTCATTTCCTTTTCATCATGTGGATCTGCCCTCATTGTTGATAACATTATCTTTTAGGATGCACATGACTGCAAATTTGTCTCTTGCTTTTGAATGAAAATTCTAAAAGCTATTTTAGAAATGAGATGACATCGATCCCATCCCAACACCACACCTGAATTTGTTTGAATGACTTGATTAAAAGACATTTTGAAAATCCAATTTTGGAGATTTGACCGTTAATAATATTTTGATTAAAATGTTCTTATTTTCTTGTAAAAATAAATCGTTCTTTAAGAGATATTGTAAATATTTGAAATAGAAAAGAATTAGATTATTTTTCAGGAAAAAAACATAGGAAAGATTATATTCATAATTTAGGGTTATTTGATACGTTTTAACTAGAATATTTCATTTTGTTTTCCATGGAAACAAACAGACATGAAAAAACAAAACCCGCAAGGGCAATAATGATGGTTGGGCAATTCTAATGACGCATGATTTTGAAACAAGCCCTAATAATTTACAAGCATGGCACATCCCCACCTGGGGCAAGAAACACCAAGAAAAGGTTTAAGTTTTCCACAGAATTGTTTCAATTTTAGGAGTCCTTTTGGTTTGGGGCACTCAGATTTGCCCTGTTTGTGCAAACATCTTTTAATGTCATTTTTTTAATCTTCCAATTCAGAAACATATGCCCCCCTTAGCCATATTCATTCAATTTCTCATAAACCCTAAACACCTTATTTTTTTCTTGACTTCTATTTACTTTTCATTACATATATTATGTTTTTGGATTGAATCCCAGATCTCCCGTGAACTCATCCCACCCCTTACTACGACCTGCACAAGTGCACACGCACACACCGTTTTGAAATCATAATCTAAGAATGAAAGGACTAGTTATCATTATTGACTTTGCATACTCTCTATGACATTCCCATATAGAAGATTATTTAAAATAATAGTTAAACCTACTCCCTTTCCTTTCATTTTCTTTGTTGGGTGTTTGATTAAGTCACCAAATGTAGGTGGCCTAATCTTGTTTAGGTCAATTGAAAATTCCCAACTTCAGAGATTAAGATACTAATATAAATACTCAAAAAACCTAATAGGTGGTGGGGGCGGCTAGTATAGGTCCCCTAGGGTTGAGACATTAATTTTCTATGTTTGTTTAATGGGAAATTGAAGAAGGAAAGTTTTGGGTGGTGATGGAGTCTCAATTTTAATATGCCATGGATGAATAGAGGCCACTGCTTGGGGGGTAGTGGGGTCTTAAACTAACATGATTCTTGAAGACCATGTTCCCAAACTTAGGCCAACTTCACTCTGTTTTCCTTTTCAAAGATATGGTTTTCTAATTAGGGGAGCGTGGACATTGGGGGTTAGAGGAATGTAGCTTTCAAGCTTTACTCATCATTTAATCAAAATTTAGAACTGAGAATTAAACTCACATGGCATTGGTGCACGTGTGCTCGATTCATCAACCGCACATGTCCGCACATGTGAAGTTGGACAATTGGATCATGTCTTGTCATTCTCTAGAAAAACAAAAACAACAACAACAAAATCATTAATTTCTATTTCAAAACCCTTTTTTTATTTTTTTGAAAATTTTCAAGTGTTAAGAAACAGAAAATAAAAAGAAGTAAAAAGTAAAAAGTAAAAAGGAGATAAGTCTTAGGCTTGACTTAAGGGGTAAAAGGGATTAATGTAGGCATGCTCGAGTCCTTATAAGAATAAAGAATACTACAATGATGTAATGTAAAATGAATAAATGTCAAAAAAATATAAAAAATAAAAATAAAGAATAAATTAAGGCCTTGTTCGGAACCCCAAAAAATATTAAGAAAAGAAAATAGAGAGAAAAATGGAAGAAAATAAAATTAGGTTTAAACTTAATGAATTAATTTTATATATTTATTCAAACTCATTTTATTTGTTTCTTGCTATTGTATAAGGATTAAGAAATTTAAAAATATATAAAATTTTGAGGAATTTCGATTATATTAGATTTTTTTTTTATACTTTCCACTGTGAAACCAAATATGAGAAAGCTATTTTTTATATATATGCGTTTAGTGTTTCTGTGTTTCAACTAAGCCTTAGAGTCGAAGAAATAATTTTAAATGCTACTTCCCACTCTTTTGATTTGTTTTTACTTTTTTTTTTATATAAAAATCAAATAATTTCAAAATATATAAGTTTGTAACTAATTTTTTTTTTTTTTGATAACTGTTTTTCAAGAATCAAACATAGTCTTCATTTTAAACTTCTAAAGCTTTTGTTAATCAACTTGACAAAAGCCAAGAACTAGATAAAAGAAAACGTAATCATTTGGCTATGGACTCATTGGTCATGGAGTTAAGTACTTGACCAAGAAAATATTGGGAATTCAAGAGTGAAACAAGCCTTAATGGTAGAAATCAATTAAAAAAAATGGAGTTTTGAGTTGTTGGCAGTCAAATGGGCTGAAGATGAGAGTTTGTGTATCTATATTCTATTCATGGTAAATAGTTTCTCAAGAAACAAACAAAGCCTTAAATGCAGGGCAAGAAAGGTCACTTTCTGTGTAAGAAAAACATGGACTCACACAAGAAGCATGAGAACTTTCATTTTTATGGAAAGCAAATGAAACCAACAATTAGGCTACCATGTTAAAATGACAATACATAGCAAATGTAACAACATACCTTCAGACTTTGGATGATTGTAATGACTTTCATCACAAAAACACTTCATATGCAGGTGCCAAAACAGAGGTACCTTTGTATGCAAGTTCAAAGAATGTATGGCATAGAGCAATTTCTCGATAACAGGATCGACACGTCCCTATTTTACAAACATACTGCACATGCATGCTCACAAATTTTTGGCAGTCAATGGTTTATTGGATGGATCCCAGTTCATAATAATGCAACCTGTCATATATTACAAGCATCAGTGGCAGAATGACATATTTCTGAGTGTAAAACAAAACATTGTCTGCATATGAAAGTATTGACATAATGAAACAAGGGTTGCATTATTTGGTACTTGAAAGCATCCCAGAGATGAAATATGGGCAAAGTTAACTAATCATACATAAACCACAAGAAAATGGGATAAACAACACAATCCCACTTGAAATATGTCATAAACCTAGGAGAGAAAATGCATCAACAAATGTTTTGACCTTTTCTGTTTTGTAAATGCTCCAACAACCAAAATTTTTGCTGTCCATCATGTAGCAAAGGAAACTTCCTAGCCTTCTTGTTGTCAAAATGGATATACTCAAATGCTTAATGCAATGAGGAATTTGTAATCAAGATCTTCGATCTTCATGAACTCTTCATACAATCTGCAATTGAGACTTGAACTCTAATATTAATACTGTCAAGGGTAAGTCATGAATTTTAAGTTGGTTCATGACTTCATCACAAGACATGAATAGATACCGGAGTAAGCTCAACTTGTTGTCTTGTCTTGTACAAAGCTGCTCCAACAAGCTCAAATCTTAAACAACTGTGAGGATTCTTTTGTTTTCATGCTAGAGAATTAATTGATTGGTGATTGAAGCCAGAATCTCAGCTTTATTGCATGGTCAAATAAATAGAACTAACCAGAATGTTCTAATATACAGTAGCAACCTTCCCCCAAAAATTCATCCATCCAAGAGGGTTAGAACTCAACATGAGAGCCTTCGCAGATCCCTTCCTTAAGATGATTACTTATTCATGGCAGATCCTGATGGTCATAATGATAAGCTAGGACTTTTTTTTTTTTTGACATCTGATAACCTAGGACTTTAGTCACCAATATAACTAAAAGAAACAAGGATACCTCCTTTCTTTTGGAAATAAATAGATAATCCTTGCACTTGCAACAAAAGAGGTTTGTCAAGCCAATGTACAAAGTTAAGAATGAGATAAGGTTAGTGGAAAAAACCACAAAAAACTATAATGAATGCTTAGGGAAGAAATTTGTAGAGGGAGAATTTTCTCTTGGCACTGAAATCGTATCTTGACTTATTCCACCTACCAAATGAGATAGGTGATCCAGAGTAGAGAAAAATATATTTTGATGCTCCTACAAGACATCCAAAATCGCACTTTCCATTAGTCAAAATGTCTGACCCCAACCATCAAGGTTTCTTCAAAGAGACCTACCAAATATTTTAGCTTCTCAAAATTGAATTCTTAGTAAAGCAAGCAATCTCATATATATATCTATATTCTAAGAACTTCTAACCTTCAAACTTCCTTCAAAGTTAATAAGTTCCTTACCAGGATTTCCCCAGACAGAAACATATCAAGATCCATGATGTTTGAATCAGTTCTAGGTCAGCTATCAATTCAATGCAATTAAGCTGCCCCAATTAACCAAACTTTGTGAGTGTCCACAATCTAACTCTAATGAACAGGCATCCCAGAAGGTAGAAATGCAAACTAAGACTGCAAAATTTGAAATCATTGAGCATACCATTAAGAATTTGTAGAAGAAATTAGTTATTTTTAACTTGTTCACCAACAAAGATGGCAAAGCTGGAAGGAATAAATCATATGGTACAGTTGACCACCCAAGAAAAAAAGCAAAAAATAAAAAATAAAGATGTGGAGAATGAAACCACCAAAGGGTCAAAATCTCTTAGTGACAATTCTTCAAGCAGGTAGTAAATATCATAACGAAGAATAAGGGTATGAAAGTAGCATTTGCTAAACTCCTGATTTTTTTATGGTCCTTTACAATGTGAAACACTGCAAAATAAGTCACCCAGTTTCACCAATCAGTGAACAGAAATTCAGAATATCTATCAAAAGAGCATTGCTTTCCTGAAAATAAACAGCCACCAACTAAATAATTTTTAAAATTTTATTTAATTATTAAATATGTGAAATAGAAAATTTATTTTCCTAAGATGGTACCTAGGAGGAAAGGCAGGAAAACACTGGGAGAGGCGAATATCAAATTTGGCTTCCATTATTTTTTCATATTTTGCATTCATAGAAGGGAGAAGACTATTGTGAATAAGCTTAATTATAGGATGTCAACTTTATGATGGCACTTAGAAAAACTTGTATGCTCCAGGTAATAACCTTATATTGAAAATGACTTATTTTATTGATTGTTTATTCATTTAATTTATATTCACACATCCTTATTTTTTAAATGTAAGGATTCATAACGAACTTTAAGATTTCAATGCAACTTTGAATATTTGATCATTGGGATATTGATATTTCATTGGTACTATTTTTTTATTTCTTTTCTGTTTACCTTTGGGGAGAGTAGAAATCTATAATTATATGTATATATATGAGATATAGTATAGTCAAGTATACAGATAGGATGGACATAGAGTGAGATAGGTAGCGGAGAGGACCAGCATGACAAAATTAGAAAAACAGGGAAACCACTTTCTGGAGTAGCCTACCAAACATGTTATAAGTCCACCAAAATTATCCAAACATATGGTGGAACATTAAGTTCACATTTGAACCCAACAAATGCCCGTCATGTGGGACCCACATGCTTATCTTTTCTCTCATATCTCTTGGATCACTCCTATGATGCAGGAGCTTCTTCAATAAACATAGGGAATTCACCCTTCATTATAGAAGATTCAAATTTAGAAGGACGTTGCAAAGCTCTAGGATCATCAAAATGACATCTTTGGACTTCAATTAGAACTTGAAAGGAGTTAAGGACGTGATCAAGGCTTGAAGAAGAGTTTGAATAAGTCAATTATTGGTTTTTATTATAATTTCTAAATTCTAGTTTGATTTGGAGTCATGTTTTTAATTTAGGAGTTGTTTATTCAATTTAGAAAGTTTTGTTTTCCTAGTCAAAGTAGGAGTTGCTTTATTCAATTTAGAAAGTTTTGTTTTTCTAGTTAAAGTAGGAGTTGTTTTATTCAATTTAGAAAGTATGAGGCCTATATATACTCCCCTTAATGTAGTCTTTGACAAGCAGTTCAAGTTTAATACTGTTTTTAGATTTCTCTTTTTAAGAGTTCTCTTATCTCAAGGGTGAATTTCCTTGAGTGGTGAGTTCGTTGCTTCTTAACCTTAGGCTAATTCCTTGGGTAGCGAAGTATATATCTTGTTCACCTCGTGGATTCCTTTGAGGACGAAGTTGGTGGCTTCTATCTCCCGTGGATTCCTCAGACGGTAAGTGTCTTATTCTTCTACTTCGTCTACTTCTTCAAATTTCATCATCTTCTCTTTAACCTTTTTATGTAATCAATTCTCTAACCACAACTCAAAACTTTTCAAATCTTGTTCCATACTTCTAAACCCTTTCCATATACTTTGTTTCACCCTAGAGAAATCCCAAATTCATGCATAGCCCTAACCTATCTTAGAAAAACTTGAAGATCGCAAACTAGCACAAAACAAGATTGGTTTGCATCAAACCAAACCCGAACCTTTCCAAACCCAAAATCGATCATTCAAAACCTTAATTTCATAATACATAAACCTCAAATAATCCCTATAACCTTGAGAACGTACCTGTTCCCACTTTAAAGCTATAACTCTATACCCTTAAACTACCACAAACCTATCCCCACTTACCCAAACCATTAGATCATCCATCACGGTCTCGCCCTTGCATCAAAGTGTATCGTGTCATGTATGATGACCGATCATAGGCTGCAAAGCATGGTTTCGTAAGAGATAAGAGTTCACTCGCGGTTTAGCCGTTCACTTGCATGATAAACATATGGTTATCTGGAGATTCTTGTTCAACATCTACAACAATGTCTAAGGCTTTATGAAAATCATATGTGGGAGAACTGATAATGATAGAAAGTACAAAATCAAGGAGGAAAAATATGATTTTTATGAAGAGACTTTGCAACCTAGTCAACTTCAAGGTTTCTTGGGGCACAAGAAGGTTAAAGGTGTGTATGCACGAGACTATGATTATCATGGGAGGTATGATTGCTACTACCGAAATGAAGATTACTATGAGAGGCATGGTAAATATGATGAAGGCTTAAGATTTAATCCAAAACTTGACATTCTAGAATTTGATGGAAGAATTGATGCTGATGAATTCTTGGCTTGGCTTAATATAGTGGAGCATGCCTTTGAATATTATGACCGCTTTGAGCACAAAAAAGTGAAGTTGGTGGCTATCAATATGTGCAAGAATGCTTCCATTTGGTGGAAAAACTTAAAGAGACAACATGAAAGAGAAGGTAAAAAGAAGATTGAAACTTGGGAAAAGATGAAGAAAGAGTCGAAAAATGAGAAAATCTTCCCACTAATCATCATCACATTTATCTTTAAAATCTGACTTAAGCAACAAGATTTGAGTGTGGAGGAGTATTCAACTAAGTTTGTAAATTGATTATCAAGGGATACTTGCAAGGGGCCGAGGAAATATGCATAGCTCGCTCATTACTGGTTTGAGATTTGATATTGCTAGAGTTATTTTTTTTGCAACCATATCATAGTCTTCAAGATGTGATGGAACTCTATTTTTGAAGGTCAGCTCAAAACAAGTATGGAAATTCTACTACAACTAAGAGTGTGGCTAAAGAAGGGTTTAATGAGGGTTCTACTTCTTGGAATCCTAGTGGTACTAAAATTAGCCCCACTCCTCAAGTAAAGAGTGAAGTGAATCAAGAATCGACTTTTAAGTCAAGGATGTATTTTAAGTGCCAAGGGTCAGTATATTATCAATGTCCTAATCAAAAGTATTTAACGAAGTTAAGGAAGATGAAGCAGAGGAAGATGTTAAAGAGGTAGTTGAATCCAAACACGAGGAAGTGGTTGCCGTAGTTGTGGAAGATAAAGCTGAGAAAGGAGATGTTAAAGAGGTAGTTGAATATAACAATGTGCAAGAAAAGGAGGAGAAAATTTCATTGTTTTCAAAATTTGAGGTAGAGAAGGAAATCAAAGTCGGTTCATATGTGATGGCTTTGGGTATTGTTGAAGAAACCAAAAGTGAGAAGGAAATCCCACAAGAAATCAAGCTAGTTCTAGAAGAAGTTGCGGAAGCCTTGAGTAGAAAACATGCTTTATTGACTTCCATGCAAATTAAGGTAGTTGAACTCTAGATGGTCAAGGATCCTAAGGTTAGAGTCAATGGGATCAAGAAGCTACATGAGGGCTTGAAGACTGAGAAGAAATATGTGAAGTATGTGGAACAAGCAATTAAGCATGGAAAGCTACTTGAGTTTGAAGTAGGAGACTTGGTTTGGGTATATCTTAACAAGGATAGATTTATGGCTTGGAAATTTGGAAGGCTAGCTCAAGTCAATGGTAGATTGTCCTTTCAAGATCATTGAGAAAATTGAAGAGAATGCTTGCAGGTTGGAGTTGCTCAATGACTATGATATCTCACTTACATTCAATGTCAAGGACTTGAGGCCTTACCATGGTGAAGACTTAAGGGCAAGTCTTTTTTCCCAATCAGGGGATCACGCAGGAGCTTCTTCAACAAATATTAAATTCCTAAATTCCTTCATTACGTATATTTTAGATTTAGAAGGTTGCAAAGCTTTATGATCATCAAAATGACATCTTTGAACTTCAATTAGGATTTGAAAGGAGTTAAGGACGTGATCAAGACTTGAAGAAGAGTTTGAATAAGTCAATTATTAGTTTTTATTATCATTTCTAAATTCTAGTTTGATTTGGAGTCATGTTTCTAATTTAGGAGTTGCTGTATTCAATTTAGAAAGTTTTGTTTTCCTAGTCAAAGTAGGAGTTGCTTTATTCAATTTAGAAAGTTTTGTTTTCCTAGTCAAAGTAGGAGTTGCTTTATTCAATTTAGAAAGTATGGGGCTTATATATACTCCTCTTAATGTAGTCTTTGATGCGTAGCCTGCTTAATAATATTTTCGCATTTCTTTGGCAGTTCTTCTCATATCTTATCTCAAGCGGATTCCCCGGGAGCGAATGAAAGCCCTGCCGCTTCTTATCCCTATGCTCGGATTCCTTGTGCCATGTAAGATATTCGTTCTCTATCTCATGGGTGGATTCCCTTGAGTGGTGAGTTTGTGGCTTCTTATCTCTCTTGGGTGACGAAGTAAGTTTCTATCCTTCTAATTCTACTTCTTATACTCCTTCAAATTTCATCATCTTCTCTTTAACCTTTTTCCATAACCAATTCTCCAACCACAACCCAAAACTTTCAAAATCTTGTTCCATACTTCTAAACCCTTTCCACATACATTTTTCACCCTAGAGAAACCCCAAATTCGTGCATAGCCCTAAACCAATCTTAGAAAAACCCGAAACCGTAAACTGGCACAAAACAAGGCTGTTTTGCATCAAACCAAACTCGAACCTTTCCAAACCTAAAATCCTTAAATCAAAACCTTAATTTCATCATAAATAAACCTCAAATAAGCCTTATAACCTTTGAGACCAGACCTGTTCCTTACCCTTCAAAGTTACATCATATACTCCTAAACTACCACAAACCCATCCCTAACTTTCCTAAACCATTAAATCATTCATCATGGTCCCGTCCTTGTATCATCCTCACTCTCTCCTCTCTCCCTTTTTCCTTCCCATCCCTAACCACACCCTCATCCCATCGAATCTCCCTTACCTGAACCACCCATCTTAATTTTTTATTTATTAATATTTAATTTAATTTTAATTTTAAGGAATAAAATCAAAGGTGAAAAGTGTTTGATGTAGCGAGGTGTGTCATGTGTAGGGACTAGAGGAGAGAGGAGAGAGGGGATGGGTGATCCAGGAGAGATGAGAGGACGAGGATGAAAGAGGAACACGTGGTTTCCACATGATAGGGCATTTGATGTTACCGCCCACCACGTGTTTCAATAATTTTAAGTGGCCTTGCACAGAAGTTTGGTAGAGTTATAGAAAGTGGGTTTCTATTTTCCTCATTTGAGGTGTTTCATGCCATGTAAACATATTTCCCAAATTAAAATTAATAGCTATGAGAACTGGCTTAAGAAGTAAAGAGGGGAGGGGTTGTGGTGAAGGGGGAGGTCTCAAGATCGAGTCATTTTTTTGATTACATTTTAATTTTAAGGTAGTAAACTCTTTCCACTGGGACTCGAACCTTGGACCCCCTTTCTATGCTCTGTGCTTATTTGAAACGGTGAACGTTCTACCACTTGAACTAGGGATGATGGGTCTTAAGATCGAGTCCTTATAAAAATAGAAATGCTACAATTATGTAATGCAAAATGAAAAGATGTGAAAACAAATTAAATTAATAAAAAGGTAGGACATGGAACCTAAATTCGAATAAATCATCCCAAGGCTTTAAACTCGAGCTTACCTTATTTATTTAAATTTCAACTGGCTCCATTGTAGATTAGGTATAGGGAGTACTGAAAAAAACCCTCCAATTACCACCCCAATTTATTGTTTATTCTATCACTTTTTATAATACAAAATTGTAATTTTTTTAAAAGAGTATTAAAAAAAAATCAATTTTAATGGAAATATTCATTGTTTTTCTTTTTTCTATTTTTAACTTTTAGATTCTTAAATAATTTCTATCATAAAACATATTCGACTGCCTTAATTTTGTGCAATTTAAATAAGAAATGGGTTAACTATTAACTAACAAAGTTGTTGAAACATGATTTTCATATTAAATCCAAATCCTAAAAACTTGAGCTTTTAGGAGAGTTGATCGTTTAACGTGGTATCCGAACTTGGTTTGACAAGAGGTCATAGGTTTAAATCATTTCCTTGTAAATTTGAATATTTCATAATGAATTCTGACTCTCCTAGGCCACGGGTATGAGATTGCATGCATGAGAAAGAGGGTGTTTGATATTCATAAAGCATATCCTTTTAAAATAAGTCCTTAATATTATCTTACTTTTTTTTGAAAGCTAATAAGCTTATAATACAATGTAGTAAACTACCTCCACTGACGTTTTAACCAACTGAACTTCACTTGTGGACTATTATCTTTTTTTTTTAAAAAAAAAACAAGCAATGGGCATTGATGTTTGACCTAAGTGATAAATGGGTGGGATAGGTTTACGAGAGATCTTAGGTCCGAATCCAAAGAATAGAATACTACAACAATGCAATGCTAAGCAAATGGAAGTAAAAAAAAAAAACTTAAAAATAATAATAATAAAATTTTCAATAAATAAGTCTTCAAAATAAAAAATAAAACAAAGTATTTAGATTTAAAAACAAATATCTCAATTTGTTTTTAAGTTTTTATATTTTTATTGGCATGATACAATCTATTTAAGTTCTTTTATTTATTTATTTATTTTTTGAAAATTAGGTTGATTTTATGGATACCAAGTTGCAAAACATGTAAAGATATGTGGTAATTGTTTTAGATTGCAGTTATTCTATGAACTCCTCACATAACTATGGAAATAAACATTTTGCCAGCATGACATTTCATTGCTTTTACATGACTTTACTAATATAAAAATACACATACACCTTTCCTATAAAGAATATCAAATAATTAATTGAAAGTTTTTATAGATTATTGAATGGTTAGTTTTACCATTGAGAATATATTATTTAAGTTAGAGTTTCCACCATTTTTTTTACATGTATTCACTTTGTATATTACATTGTAGAGCTCCATTTTGGATTCGATATTGGTTCTTCCGTATACTCATCCCACTTTTTTACCTCATCCCACCTTTTTCCAATTGAGGGATGTCTTAAAGACTAGAGTTTTCACCTTTGCAATAGTAAAATAAGATATTGGAGGATATTAATAATTATGTTTTATCTTTCTCTTTTTTTGATAGGCAAAAAGCTAACTTTCATTGAAAGCAAAAGAGCCAGGAAGGCAAACCCAAAGTCTATAGGGAGTATCATTGAAAACAAAAGAACAAAGAAGGCAAACCCAAAGTCTATAGGGAGTAAACATGTAATCCTCCGCCAAACATGCAAGTGGAGAATGGCTAACAAACCGCCCCTCAAAGAAAGTTAACCTACAGCAAGCCGCATGTACAAACTTCAGAGATTTTTAACAAAATAATTATTCACATTCAAGCTAACCCCAAAACAAGAGGAGCTAATGATAGGGGCAGTGTCAGAAGTCTAGGTTGGAGAGCAATGTCTCAAACACAATTATATTCCTTTCTTTCCATATAGCCTAGTATATGCCTAAACGAGCTGGCCAACACAAATTTCTTGCGTTCTTCTTCACAAGGAGCTGTCCTTAGCCGTAGAAAAAGTCCTTAACTAGGCGTAGGCAAGACCAAGTGATGCCTAAAACTGCTACATAACTCCCATATTAGAGGACAATGGATCAAAATATGCCTAAAACCGATTTTATATTTCTTTTATATCAATGGGTTTAATTTTCATGATATTGATATGAAATACTAAAGTCATAATATATAGTTGGTTAGTATTATTTTTATGTCTAATAATAGTTGGTTAGTGTTAGTTTCATAATTTAACATCAATTACATAACGTTTTGGAATGAATTCCTACTTATTAACTCTATCATTGACATGGATGTTTCTTAGTTGGTCAGTGGGAGGCAACACTTCTGCCGTAGGGCAAATGAAATACAAAAAACTCTGAACAAAACCCATACAAGGACCCCTAAGAAAGATCAAACCGGTTCTACAACAAAGAGAAGGATTACCTCGTAGGTTCCAAAACCAAGCCAGGGCCTTAAGACTAGGCTTAATCCGGGGAAGTCCTAGGTTTGCCTCTAACGGTATCCACACGAAGAGTGAAGCCGACAACCTCCAAGGCAACGGTCTCAGAAAGGGTCCCGGTGCTAGCCAAGTCCCGATCCGAAGAGGAAGCCAAAACCCGGGTCTCTCAATCTCCAGAACACTTTGGCTTTTCTCATGAACTCCCTTTTCTCTCAAAAGGTCATCATTTTTAGGGTTTCCATAGCATTCTATTTATAGGAAAACCCCATCATGTCTAATGACCAAAATGCCCCTTACTCTAAGTGATGATAGGAAACACGATCCCCTATATGCTATGGCGAGTCCTACACGACTCCTAAGCCGAGGTACAAGCCTGCCTATTATCTCTCTAGGCGCAGGGCTGATCATGGATTCCCATTAATCCCGTGACATTTCATTCATGAGAATTAACTCCCTCATTCTGGGATCACATCCAACCGCTTTACATTAGCCCCACACTCTTCTAAGTGTGTGACCCATTAGGGTTCCGATTATGTTGGGCCACTTGATCTAACCATTGAATTAAGCAAGTCAAGATTGGTGATCTAGCAAACCCATCATGACCCCCAATTGATCTGAGAGTCACCGCCCGACTTCATACTTTCCCATAGACAAATACCGCAATTCATTCTTTTACCAAATCCATAGGTTCTACTTGGTTCAGAGCATGGACAATTGTGTAGCTCCTACTAGACTGGCTATGCCACACCTAGCCCAAGTGATATTTATCTTGTCCCTAGATTCATCACTCAACTGTTATGCACTTGAAGACACTCCTCAAGGCATTCTAACTCTGGCCAGAGATTCCTGAGTAAATGATCCCAAGAGGTCTAAAGTATACTCTCCCTTTATTGGGAGTGGTTGAATCTTGAGTGAGCGCTCAATTACCTCCGAACACCTCAACCATACCCAATCCTCATCCAATGGAGCCACCCCCTAAAAGGCAATGTGGATTGATGTCAGCACGTGATCGACATTCAAAGATATCCTTGAGCACCTCAAGTCTAAGGATACTTGCACCATTGCTATGATGAGACAATCATCTACATTTAAATAGATGATCCATATGATTGTCTCATTATAGGTCTCCGATGTACTTAACTACTTCTAGCAAGCATCCACATGCCAACTTTGATCAACTTTGATCACAAATATGAGATCTACCACTGACCAATCAAGGAGGGAGTATGACATGTGCTAGGTTTATCCAATCAACAACGCTGAAGCTCGTTGAATTCCGATCAGTGATACGGTACACTAAATATAATTGCACATGATAGAATCTTATTATCGCAGATCCACCATGCTGCGTTATGTATCGCGGACTTCAACGCTGACCACAAAGATCCATATCAATCAACGGAGTAATACCGAATTAAACGGCTAGCCCATGAATACAAATAATACGGCGTTATGCAGAAGTAATACAGTTAACGGTGATTGCCTTTAGAGCACTTCTTTAACATGTTTCAAGTCCTATGTTTTAGAACAAAGACTATTGTACTATGTTTGTTTTAGAACAAAGATTATTATACATATTCAAAAAATATAACACAGACTTCAATATTAAAATTAATAATAAATAATCAAATAATATTGAATTTTAATTTTTTTAATTAATTCACATATTTTATTGATTGGATTAAATTAGAGATTTCATGCTCTCTCTATTATGTGCGATTAAGGGTCAGTTTGCTGCTTCTTATAATAGTGTTTGTAGCCAAAACATTTTCCCCACGCTTAACAAAAAAGTTCTGTGGAATTCGAAAAAGTGATTCTCACAAAAGTTTTTGAAGGCGTTGCATACTTATAAAATGCTTAGTGATTACTAAAATGATGAAGATGATTTAATATCTAATTGCAAAATAGATATGATAATAGCCATTATTTTTATAACAAAGTATATAAATACATTGTTTAGTTTGATTTAATAAGAATACATACAAAAGTACTGAATTTAGTAGACGCAGGTACGCAGAAAATTATATCAAACCGAAACGATATTCAATATAACTTATGCTCAAGCAAAAATGGATTCCTAGTTCCTAGAGTCTATGGAAATGTTGAAAATTGAATTGTATTGAAAGTCGATAAAACTATGATGAACAAGCCGAAAAATAGTAAATTTTATTGTACACCGAATTGGAATGGAATTATTAAAGCATGAAAGCTTTGAAAACAAAATACTTGGAACAAAATGTTGTAAATCCGAAATATTGCTGATGAACATGTAGAAACTATAAGAAATGCTCTATTGAGTGTTGGTTGATGATTGATTTGCCAGCCATTTTCCTCCGATGTTGAGTCTTCCTTTTATAGGTATTCCTGAATAATTGTCGTAGCCCACCTTCTCCAATAACTACTCACGTACCTACTAGAGTCTTGTTCTCCAAGTCATTTATCCACTAATAATAATTGCTCACGTTCATGATTTGAGTTGGAGAAAAAGTCTCATTCCACTTGATTTTGAGACAAAGTCTTACCATTATGAGCTGGCCACTTTGACAAATTGAAAAATTCTAGAAATGTCCTTGGACCCTTTCATAGGTTGATTATCATGGATTTGGGCTTTCTTGGAGTGGGTTGGGCTTGATATATCCATTTGGCCCATTCCACTACCCTTTGGGCCAAATAATTATCCAAACACCATTTGGGCCAAAAAAATTCATTTTTAGTGTAAATAATTACCCCCCACATACAATATGGCCCAGGCCATGTTTGTATGAAAAAAGCTTTTATATGTCAAAGGCTCTCCTCTCTCCTCTCTCATCATTCTATCATGAAGCCTAAAGTGCAACTTACCCCTTTGGATGTGGATTACCAACAGGAAGAACGAGCCAAAACCCGAGCCTAATTAGATGAGTTGAAAAAGCCCAAAGTAATACCTTGAGAAAAACCTCCCTCTAATTTTTCTTTCAAACCTGCAACTTTTGATCTTCCTTCTTCAATTCCTTCCGTATCAAAGGACTCTCCTTTGGGATTTGGAAAGTTCATTTTGATTTACGTATAAAACATTCCATATTCTCCTCTCCACCTTCTTCTTCTTTATCTTTTTCCTCAAACCCATTTTTGGCCAAAAATTCCTGCGCTGTTGGTGAAGATGTTGTTGCTTCTTAAACCGACGCTGCCACTATAGCTCAAAGCAACATCGCCACTCCTCAAACTGAAGTCGAGGCGGACGACATTCGGGCTGATGTCCCAAATGACGTTGTGGCCTCCATCAATCCTCCTTCTACAGCAAGTTCTGATTTTTTCGGTCATATTTCACAACCTGAACTTACCTTTTGCATTGGTGAGTGTAAAACTCACCTATTTTTAATCCATTTTTCTGGCATGTTTTTAACAATTTTAGATCTATTTGTATGCCCAATTATGAAATATTCACCAACTTTTTGTTTTGCAGGAGTTAATTAAAACAGAGAGAATCCCAGTAGAAAAGAAGCAAAAAGAGGAAAATGCAACAGTCTGTGTTACGACACAATTTTTATACGTCGCGACACAAAATTCAAGCAAGCCACAAGAAATATGTCGTAGCCAGCAATTAAATGTCACAATAAAGCTCAAAAAGAACTCAAGCCTGAAAGAGCTTTCACGTGACGTAATCCTGAAGAAGATTTTCGTAGAAATACGACAACCCTGAAATCTATCGAGACATACTTAAGGTAAATGGTGAAGGAATTGTGTCGCAACATTATGTCCTATGTCGCAACATAAAAGGTAAAGACTAATGGATGAACTCTGTCGCGATAAAGTACAATTCTGTCTCGACAGAAAATATCAAGAAGGCAACACAAGTTAGCTAAAACAAGTGTTTTTATGTTGCGACAAAGTTTCCAATATCAAGTCAACTCAAGGAAGAATCGCTTATCGCAGAATAGCAAGAAAAATCATGTAGCAAATA
Source organism: Tetrastigma voinierianum (assembly GCA_016808115.1). Classification (NCBI taxonomy): domain Eukaryota; kingdom Viridiplantae; phylum Streptophyta; class Magnoliopsida; order Vitales; family Vitaceae; genus Tetrastigma; species Tetrastigma voinierianum. Next base: position 148,060 of record JAEQBH010001010.1, read on the forward strand.
TACGTTTCGAATTCACGATAAAGAGTAAATACAATTCTATCGCGACAAAGATTATTTCTGTCGCGACAAACAAAACATGAAGGAGGTTAATTCCCTGTCGCGAAAAGAAGTCGAAGAGCAACACAAGAAGAATTACGACAGAGAATTTTATGTTGTGACATAGAAACAATCATTGAAGGCAGAATTTCAATCGCGACCTAGAAATTTTATGTCACGACAATAAAAGGCATGGAAGAATGAAAGTTAGTCACGACGAAATTGAAGAAGAATTGAGATGAGCCAAGGCAACTGTGTCGCAACAAGGATTTCTATGTCTCAACCAACAGCTCAATAAGCAACTAAGAAGAAGAGAACAATCTCTGTCGCGACCATAAGGTATTATGTCGCGACCATAAGGTTTTCTGTCGCGACAGAAACGATTGAGGAATCAAAGAGATATTTGTCATAAAAATGTAAGACTCGAATACAACAGAGACAAAGTAAAAGAAGAAAATGTTTACCGCAATGTGAAAAATTGCGCCGCGACGTGATCCAAAAGCAGGAGGACATAAGAAGCTGGCTGCAAACAAATTTTGTGTTGCGACACAAAGCAATCATGTTGCGACATAATTAAGATTGCTACACCACATTTCTGTCGCGACAGTATCAAAGTATGTCGCGATAGAACTCAAGTAAAATCTCAGAAGTTTAGTCGTGACAGAAGATTACAAGCTATGACAGAGGCCAACGACAAGGATTTAAAGCTATATCGCGACATAATTTTTTTATGTTGCGACAAAGCGACCAATTTGGGCCAAATTTTGGGATCCACAATGCAATTAATGAAGTGTGGCCCAACATTGGTGCCATAACAAAGCATCTAGGCACTGTGCAAATTTTCACTACCCATGTGGATTTTTAGGTAGGTTGGAAGACTTGCAAATTTTTATTTTTATTTTTTATATTTTATTTTCCATTTTAGTAGATTAAGCTCAATATAGTTTTGTTTTGTTAGTTTTCCTTTAATTTTCTGAATTTAGGTATTATATCATGTAGCTTTGAGTCAGTATTTCTTTATAAAATCTTTCATTTAATGCTTGATTTAAATGATGTTGGATGGTTTTGAGTTCATTTATTTCGCTTTGTTTATGATTTCAAGTGAATTTTCCCGACGCTTAGTCACCGATATGAAATCGGCTGAAAAGAGCTCATTGAAATAGTCATTGATGATAGTCATTTGCTGCATAAGGTGGGAAGAAATCTTTAATTAGAATTTCTCAACTTATTTGATTGGTATTGTTTATAATTTACTTGTTCTCAAGATTAGTACTATGTACCCAATGCAAGAATATATCTCACTGACTAAGAGGCCCTCGAGGACACAGGATGGAGAATCTCGAGAGGCAGAGTAGCCATTTGTGGTGGTATGGTAGACTAATACTATGGAACTAATGAACTTTGAAGGATTACTGAGCAGATCACCAACTTACTTATAAGTCGAGATAGGTTGAATGAAGTATCTATTTAATCACCAAAGGTCTCTTCTTTATTATGGATTGATTCATCCCTACCAGATCTAATCAAAGAGATGAAAATTTACATCAGAAGTGTAGGATGAGGTGTCAATCAAATTGGAGAAGGCTTGCAATATCCTGTCTATGGGGGCAAGAATTCTTTAGTCCTATGATTTGAGTATGAAGTAATAAAAAGGAAAAAGACTTAAATTCTTAGAAAGAGAGTTATATATTACAAGTAACTGATTAGAATCATGTCTTAGAAATGAATATGAACCTTTAATCAGTTAAAAGTATGGTTAAGGGAGAAATCCAAACTATACTACTTTGCATCTTTGAAAAATTCAGTTTTCCAATTGATGGTTGAGCTATGAATAGAAATGATGCAGAAATTGATTATTATTATTCAATCCATGTCTAGTTATGCCTCACTTAGTGAATCCTCAACCCCAATTTTCTTAAACTTTACGCTTGTATATTTAAGATTTCAGTCTAAGACTACATTTTAGTTTTTTTTATCATCATATCAGCGGAGTTCAAATAGTAATGATCTTAAGTAGTTGGAGTAGTTAGTTTTTGATTTATCATGTTGTCTTCTAAGGGGAGGAAACTCCAGACTGATGTTGGGATCCACTTTTATTACTTGTACGACCTATGCACTGCTAAAGGATTTACTCACAAACACAAATTCTTTAAATAAGTCATTTTCAAAAGAAAGAACAATTCCATCTTTTCTACACACATGAGAAATGGTCCAACAAGCTACACATCATGGGATTAAAGTATACCTTGGTAATAGGTAGATATATTTGTATATATCATTTGGTCTTAACAAATTTTCACACAAGGTTGCAGGAGAATGATAAATCAAAGATCAACATTCTAACCAAAAAGGGATTAATTTGGACATTTTTCTTTTATTATTTTTCGTAAAATCACAAAAACAAGTGAATCAGAAGAGAGCTAAAGAAGCTATCGGGCATTTTTCTATGAGCTACGGAGCAACTGTATCCCACACCATTTGATCTTAGTGTTTTCTATTTTAGGAAGAGTTAAATGTGATAATGCATGATCCGTCGTCAGATATTGAAATTGAGAGAACACTATGTAATTCCGAGAAGATCACTAGTGAAAATTCGTAAATATGGCAAATCAAAGAGAAAGATCAGAAAGGCCTGTAATAGAAGAAGAAGAAGCAGAGAGAAATCAGAGGCCTAATACTATGAAGGGGAATTTTGAGACCTATTATCCAAGAGGAGTACTTCATAGTAAGACAAATTCCGCAATTAGGCCAACGATTTTTGAAATAAGCCAATATTAATTAATACGTAACACCACCCATAGACACCTATCCGAAGACGCCAATATATATGGGGAGATTCATGAGATACAAACACGCTTCTGCTCGAATAGGTGAGATCATAAGCAATCAAGTCATAGCTCTCTTCCCCTTTTCACGAGATGTGGTAGCAACATGGTTTGATTCATTGCTACTGGATCACAAATGACACTGGAAGGGCTGTGGAGGCTTATATGAGCGCATTTTTTTTCCTCCAAATTTAACCGTCAGAGAATAGGAGAAATAATTTTCTTCAAGTAGGGAGAAGAGGAGAGTCTCTATTATGCATGAGAGAGATTCAAGAGATTGCTGAAAAGATGTCCACGAGAATAAATCAATTAATACAGATGGATGATATTTGATCATGCAATGAATTATGCTCATGGGTATAATCGACAGATCCTACCATGTGAGCTCTTAAAAGAAGAAATGTAGAGGAGGCAAGGCAATCAAGCCAAGACCTTGCCAAATGCAACCATGCGCTCCATCCGTTTTTTAGGAGCAAAGAATGCACTAAGGGCGGGCCCATTGGACTAATATCGACACGAAGCAAGCCGGATAATTATGAACAAACTGGGAACAATGAGAAGAGAATGCACATCAGAAATAAAGTGGAGCAAAGATATAAATAGAAAGAAGAATCAAGTACAGGCCATTAAGAAGATCTATCAGCCGGGAGGAGCAAAGATAGACCTTAATGCAAACAGGAGCTACACCTGCTTCAACCCCAACCCGCTTAAACACACTATACAATTCAAGATCGAGAACCATGAAAGCTTTTCATATGGTGGAGGAGCACATCAGGCCTCAGACCGACAGACTACCATCAGTTTATAAAACAACAGTTCCAAACAAAGAACAACAAACAACAACAACATAGAGACAATGGAGAGGAGAACATCAGGGTCAGAAAAGGACTCAATCTCAAGACAGATGTCAGTCACTGGGAAAACAAAAGAATTTTGAATATGCATGATAAGAGATTTTCTGAACTTGAAATTTTCTGACAAACAGAATTGTGTTTCAAGCCAACACCAATGATTCTTTGAAGAATATGGAGATGCAAATAGGGTAGTTGGCCCTAACTATGCAGAATCGGGCCCATGATTCTTTCTAAGTGACAAGGAAGAACCAAGGATTGCTTTCACAAAGAATCCCCAAGAAGTGGCAAGGAATTGGAAGAGAGAAGAAATGAAAAGAAAGACACTGAGGAAGAAAAATATGCAGACATTGGGGAACACTTTAAGCAGCATAGCCCAAAGACTACAGAGGAAGAGGAAGCAGCAAAGATGCAACCATAACAAAAGGTGGAAAAAGAAAATCCAGGAAATAAGAAGAGGTTAAGGCTTATGAACCTCAAGTTCCATTCCCTCAAAGGTTGCTATAAGGCAAAGCTTAGACATAAATTTCAATTTAGACATTTTAAGAAGATAGAGATCAACATTCCTTCTCAAGCATTGACTCAAATGCCTCTTTATCAAATTTATGAAAGAGATATTTGAGCAAAAAGAAAGATTGGTTTAAGAAGGAATAATGAGCCCGATGAACCTCGTGTAGTTGCAACTTGCTCAGAATTTTTACCAAGAAGACGCAGGATCCGTGCATCTTCACTATACCTCGTGAGTTCAAAGTGCTGATGAAAAGACTATGTGATTTCGGAGCCATCATCAACTTGATGCTTTATTTGTATAAAGACTGGGTTTGGGAACTTACTTCCCATTAAATATGACCTTATAAATGGAAAATGTAATTAATTTATTCCATCCTGAAAGGCATTTTAGGAATATTGTGTTTGATCAAAAGGGAAAATTGCTTTCCTAGTGGATCTGAATATTGACATAAAGAAGACAACAAGTCCCATCAAGCCATAGGGAAGACCTTTTCAAAGAAATAAGATAATTTTGATTGATGTGAAGAAAGGAGAATTAATCCTCGTGGTTGGAGATGAAGTGAAAAGACTTCAATTCAATCTGCTTAATTAAATAATTTCAAACTGCGATGCTTAATGTGAGATCAGAGAAATGAAAATTCCTTAAATCGTTCTAAATAGATGAAAGATTGTAATTTTGGTATTCAATTAATGAGAATGAGAAGAATTTTCGCATTTTATAACCTAAGTTGAATTTATGGACCCCAACGTTAAATTAAACAAGGCAAAGACAAGCCAAGAAAATAATGCGTAAAATCCGCTATAAAAGAGGGAAGCCGTTAAAGAAAACATAAGTTTAGAAGGTGTAATTCTAAGGACCCTAACATTTAGAAATATGCCTTTCCTATAAAACCGTAGAATAGGAAAACCAACATCATTGCAAATGATCGACCTAACTCAAGAACATTAAATCACATAGAGACTCTTAAAATATAAGGAGGTCTAGTGAGAGATCCTCAAAGGAACCATTCTCCTTCAACTGCATGCACAAGATCTCTAATGAGGAGAAATGCCAAACCTCATAGAACACCGTATATATTAACCAAAGAATGAAAGAAGAGTGTGAAGCATGAAATGGCTAAATGCAAAGCCATCTATGCAATCTTTGACACCTGGGTGAGCCCAACATGTGGTTCCAAAGAAGGAGATTCACCATAGATAAGAAAATAAGAAGAATGAATTGATTCCTACAAGAACTGTAGATAAGACGTAGAGTGATAGACTACGTAAAACTAAACACCGCTACCGTAAAAGATCATTATCCTCTACCTTCATCGCACCAAATGCTCATTGTGCTAGCGTAAGACACTCCTACAATGCTTCAGATGATATTCTCGTTGTACAACTAAATTCGTACAATTTGTAGTGATTAGGAGAGGGAAATTGCAATACATATCCCATGATATCTTTGCTTTTGTAGCCGACGCCTTAGGACTATGTATCGCTCCCCGCACCTTTAAAAGCAGTGTATGGATGTTCATGTTTTCGATTCGTGGAAGAGGCTATGAGATTCAGTGATGACTTTAGCATATGATCCAGTCAGCATTGTCTGAATTTAGAAACAAGATTGTATGTCAAGAAAATCTAGTTTGAATTAGGAGAAATGCCATTTTATGGTAATGTATATTGTTCAGTCATCAAGATTTGAGCGTTGATCGGGAAGTAGACCAAGAAAGTTTTTTGATATTATAAAAACTCTCGTGCCATCTATAGAACAAAGAGCTGTGGATAAGAAGCCTTTGAAGACAATGTTTTATAGAAAGATTCATAAAGGACTTCTCAAAAATCTCTTACTCATTTGTGTAGACTGTTGGAAAAAGATGTAAAATGATTTTGATGAATCATGATTCATTGATGAGATTAAATCTGGCATTAGTGGATGCGCTCCCATCATGTTAACACCGACTAGAACAATGAATTCCGAGATTATGTGTGATGCCAAACAGGATTACAATGGGAGCTATATTTAGAGAAAGAACCGAAAAGATATTCTGGTGCCATCTATTATGCCAAAGAAACCTTTAACAGAGGCAAAAGAGAACCACTCCACCAATGCAGCGAGATGCTAGCAATGGTGTTTCGGGCTTGTGAGAAATTAGTTTCAGTGAGTATATTTGGATCCTCATGTTATAATACACATTGATCATGCCGCAATAAAATATCTAATGGCAGTGAGGCTGAGGCCAAAACCAAGATCGGACGATGGGTATCACACATGCCAGAATTGATTCGAGATCAAAAGAGAAGAAGGGTAGCGACGATGTGATAAAGGTAGATCTGTTTAGATTGGAAATGAATGTCAAAAGAAAAGGAAATGAAATAGTAGAAAATTTTCCTCATGAGCATCTGTTGTCAGTCAAACACTGTATGTCGATATTGTCACTACGAAGTTACGATACCGCACTAATCAAATACGTAGGTAAGAAAATCAGAACCGACAGTGCATTTTATTTAGGACGACTGCATCATCGTATAGAAGAGCAGCAAATATAATCATATGACAGATGTCTAAATAGAACAAGGTGTGGGGTCATGAAATGCTCGCACACCATACGGGAGGGACACTCATGTAGAGAGACAAAGACAACCCTAAAAAAAAAAAAATTCTCCAATCAGGTTTTTATTTGCCTACTCTATTCAAAGATTGTTTTTGAACAGTGCACAGACGTCACATAGAACGGCAATATGCGTAAAGAAGTTCAGATGTCTTAAGGTCTTCGGTGTCAGACATGTCAGGTGGAATAGACTTACATGACCTTTCCTCCCATCATTTGGTGCAAATATATACATTCTTTCAGTCGTGATTATGTATCCAAATGGGTGAAGCATTATTGTCCAAAAATGACGCCATAACAATGGTAGTTTTATACTAAAGCAGTTCTGAGCGCATTTGAGCACCCTCAACCATCATCACTAGATGAGGAAGCCATTTTGCAAATAAAGTCTTTTTGCAACAAAGTCTTTGCAAAACTCAAGAGCGCATATGGAATCAAACATATGATGGATCGCTTATCACCTTCGAGATCAAATGGGCAAGTTGAAATTTCCAATAGGAGATGAAGAAAATTTTTTGAGAAAACAAGCACACAAGAGAATAGAATTGGTCTATGCTTAGGACGACACCCTGGGCTATATAGAATCATACAAAATTCTACTGAATGTCCCCATATAGGAATTGTATTTGGAAAACCATTTGTCATCTCCTTTAGAATAAAGAATACAATGCTATGTGGGCCATCAAGAAACTGAATTGTGACTTTCAAGTTGCAAAAGAAAAGAGACTACTCCAAATGAATGAACTGGAAGAATGAAAAATGAAGCTTCTGACAATGCCAGAATCTACAAAGAAAAGACCAAGATGTGGCATGATAAAAAGATCCTAAGGAGAGAATTTAAGGCAAGAGAACAAGTTCTCTTACAACTCTAACATAAGCTATTTCCAGAAATCGAATTCATGATGAGTATTCCACATAGTGATAATCAGACACCCTTTAGAGCAAAGAATCGAAGATGAATTCGAAGTGAATTCAAAGTAAATGGAGACTGGGCCACTAATTGAGGAATATAAATGAAGTAGGATCTAGATTTTAAAAAGGGAAAAGAGTTTTATGTGCAGCGACACCATAAATGTCCTGGTTAAGTACATTAAATCGTTACCTTCGGGAGGAAACCCATGGTAGGTTAATTTGGATAGTTTGATTATTGATGATTACTTTTATAAATTTCAGGTTTAGTTTTAAATTGTTAGAAGTATATTTATGTAATTTGATAATTTGATGAATTTTTTTTTTTTTTTTTGGAACAAGGAAGAGGAATTGGAATCGATGTCAATAGAGCAGGAATATCTTCAAACTAATTATGCAAAGGAATAAATACAAGGGGAGTATTTCTAATTCCATCAACTTGTTTTAATGATAATGAATATCTGAAGTTTGGGGAGTTTGATGCCAATTCCTTGAATGCCATGAATATTTTGACGTAATGATGTTTGATGGTAGATTTGGTTGCTCATACTGAATTGAGGTTCTTGATGTTTAATATGTACTTTCAAGTATGATCTAAGGAAGGACTTATTGAACAGATGATTATAGTTTGACGGTTAAAAGTATGAAAATGGAATTTTTCGGTGCGTAATAAAATCCTTATCGCATAAATGTTTATGTCGCGACACTATGAACTTTGTAGCGATTATCGTTATTGTCATGTATTACGCTTTGTCGCGCACAAGTTCAATGCTAAATGGAGTTGGCAGAGATCGTCGCACATATTTTCTGCGTCACAACAAACAACAACGTGAAACCCAGGGAATTTATGTCGCAAGGATTATCATATCGCGACAAAGAATTGTTTCACTTCAGTCGCAATACAATCTTAGTATGGCATAACTGTAGTTTCAAAATTTTAGTTCGACAATTAAAGAAGCAACAAAATTCCTCGCTTATAAATAGAAAAAGTTCAAGACCTAAGAGTCGTTTGACCTCATCATATCCAACTTTCAGCCTCCCCTCACTCACCTCTCTTACTCAGCCAAACCCTGGGATTCTAACTAATCTCATGATGTCTGAGGCGCACAACCCGATTCCGCAAAGTCCTAAACGAAATCCGGCTGAGGAAGAGCGCAGTTGGAAGATCGATAGTTCAAAACCACTAAGACAAAGCGGGTCGAAAGTGTGTCGAGAGAGGGTTGATAAAGCACGGCGATCCCGAGCGCACAAAGGAAATTCCCTAAATAAAGCAGAGGAAACGTATAAAACAGAGATCAAATAACAAAAGCGTCGGGCACTGGTCTCGACATGCATGATACGGTTGAGAGACAAGCCACAAATACGTGACTTCATTCAGAGAGGTTTCACAAGTGGATTTCCTTCCAAGAGTTTGATAGAAAGTGTGTGATGGCATCTTTTCGTGAGCAAAGGTTCCTGTTCACATGTGGTTGGGGGATTTCTACGCAATATGATGGGAACCAAGCATGATGGTTTATGTCGAGGGTATTGGCATTCAAAGAGAAAGAGATAAATCTAACATTCAATCTTCAGGAGAGGAAGGATTGATCTAAATTCAAAAGATCGTTAGTTACTAACTGCTAGAAGATTGTAGACGTCGAATCGATAAGAAGGGAAGTGGAATGCCACCCAGTTGAACCCGTATGAATCCATCTCAGTGGGGCATCGACCACAAGAAGACTGTTTACTGTTCATCATTCTAAATGTCGCTTCCTTCCTCTAAACATTTACGTAGCCAGCTTAGAGAAAATAGAATAGTTTTGCCTATGCCATCCTCAAGAGATACAAATTTAAGAAGGGCAAGTTTATTTGAAAACTCAATCCTAAGCTAATATGAGGAGGATACAAGGGATTAATCCACACCTGTGGCTAATATCGAGGTCGTATTTTTGTGGTGTCCAAGGAGACTGGGAAGAAGAAGAAAATTGCCCTAAAACATCTCCCCTGACACTCACTGGAATCACAAAAGGGCCTAAAAACAGAGGCAGAGGAAGTCAGGTGGAAGCTGTTTGAGAAGAAGAAGAACCAACATAATTACGCCAGTTTACAAATTACAGAACTCGAGCTCTCAATAAAGGCAGAGAGAAGTGTAAGTCTGGGTGATTATTCTTCTCCCCCAGAGACCTCAGCTTCATCAAGAGCATGATGAAGGCTCTAAAACCTCTCAGAACAAACTCGCCGTCCCGAATGCGAATGCCACGAAGGAATGGAAAAGGAGGACAACCACTGAACTCCAATTGCAACCCAGAGATGAAAGTACATAGAGGCCGAAAGCTGGGAGAAAAAAAAGGGATCTGTAATCTTAAGAGGCTCTAAAATAGAGAGATGAAGAATGGAGAAGTAGATGGGAACAAAGGGAACAAGAGCTTAGTGCAGAACTAAAGGAAAGAGAAGATGCCTTCATCTTTGAGCAGCTAAAAAGAGAGAGTGAGCTATTCAAGGTCATGAAGGAAAGGGAGGAGGCTATGGAGAAGAACATGCTACAGAAGGCAGATGCCTTTGGGTATCTCAGAAGGAGATCAAAGCTTTAATTGAAAAAAGGGACAAGGAATTGGAGGGCACCCTGAATTACAAGGAGAAGTGTTGGATAGAAAGCTTAGATATGATCAACAAAACCCGATATTAAGATGTACTCCGTCAGGTGAGCTCGAGGAACTCCTTGAATTCTATCAAGAGACAAAATGATATGATGTTTAAATTTCTAACTATGGAGTGGTCCAATCGAACGTATGAGAAGGGGTAGTAGACCTAAGACAGCCATAAGTCTGAATCCCCGAATTTTTGCACCAGCTGGATATAAACTAGACCCACTAACCTACCCTCCATGTGCATGATAGAAAAGAAAATACTTCACCCTACTTTTCCATCTTCTCACCCTTCAGACTTAATGTCCAATCATTAAAATAGTAAATAAAATAAGAATTCTTTGCAAATTATGTTCATTTGTGTTCTTGATTGTTTAGTTTTTTACTTTTGCTTAATTTTCTTTTTTCATGATGGATAATTACTTAGTTTGACACTGAGAAGCTACTTACCTCGATCAAATTGTTCGATCATTGCAAGATGTTCGTTGAAATGACCTGATGAAACAGTAGCAGTTGGATTGTTTAAAGCTGAATGCATGATCAAAATGAACTTCGACTTGATTAAAACAACACAACAACAAATCTCAAAGCCAAACAAAACCATTGATTACGTATCGGGGTAGGATGAAATGAATGGAATGGACAGTTTGTAAGATTTGAATAAATGTCGAACTTAAAGAATAAGGAATATTTTACTTAAATTGATGGAACATATAAAACTTATAATTCTTGTAAACAGATTGATCATAAATCTCATAACTCGCATACGGTCAACAAGAATTCTGAAAAGAATTGTGCCAAGATTAGGAACATCTTGATGGATCCATCACAGACTCTCCAAATGTCCTAATCCTGTTAGATTATTAGTCAAGGCAAAATCTGAAAAAGTAAGATACAATTAACAGAAAATGCCAGCCATCCTGAAGCTTGAGCCTTCAAAGCCTACCCTTTATGATATGCATAAGCTTTATACACTAGTTCCTTATTCGAGCCTAAATCCAAATCTCATTATCAACCACAAAGAGTTAGAGAAACCTAACTTTCCACATCTAACTTACAAGAAGAACCCTATTTGCTCCAGATTAAAGAAAAAAGACATCAATGATGTAAGGAACAAATTCGGGGAATATTTCACTGAGATATAAAAAGGAGAAAATGGGTTGAGAAAGAAAAGTGCAGAGATACAATAAGAGATAAAGAAATAAAGAAAGAAGGGAAGAAAGAAAAACACCAAGAGGAATTAGTTGGTCTCAGAGCTTCCTTCCGAATTAATTAAGTCCTTAGGTGTTCCAACACCGCACACTCCCACGCCAACTGGTATGGGAGTTATTGACCCAAAGTTTGTTAAGGGTAGAAAGCTTAAAAAAGACCATCGCACTATCTCAAGAAACTCGATGAGAAATGGAAATGATAGTTTCAAAATAAGGAGGAAAAGTTATCTTCTCTCGGGTGTGAACAATGAGAAGAGAAAAGATACTGCATCGATGCAATTAAACCCCGCTGGGAAGGTTAGAAAATCACAATCAAGAGAAATCAAGGATATATCAAAAGGAAAGTAAGTCACAAGAATTAAGTTAAATTGAGCCTAAAAATGTCTAATTATCACCTATTACCCAAGCCACACATTACAAGCCTAAAAGACTCGACAGATTATGAAGGTGGTATTATGCCTACATTAATGGAGATTAATATGATAAATAAGCATATGAGACTTAAAAATGAAAAGAGTATGCCAATCGAAAGTATTATCCCAGAAGCATTTAACCGGTCCGTCAAAGAAAAGAGCAAAGACCAAAGACACACACAAACCAAGATTGAATGATTAAATTGTTAGCATACTCATGAATTATTGGTCAGTTTAGTGAATCCAGAATCGGTAAATCTCTAATTCTATATTGGAAACATTGCTAGAAGTAATTTTATTAACCTGACGATAAGCTTCGCTTAATCAGGTCATGAATAAAAAATGTCCTTAAAAATAAAAAGCTTAATTGTTTCAGGATAAACAAAATTTATTTTCTTTATTTAGTGGGACAAGTAAACTTTAAGTTGGGGAATTTTGATGAGTGTAAACTCATCTATTTTTAACTATTTATTCATGTTTTTAACAATTTTAGATCTATTTGTATGCCTAATTATGGAATATAATTCATAACTTTGTTTGTAAGAGTTAATTAAAACATAGAGAATCCTACAGAAAAAAGCAAAAAGAGGAAAAGTCATAGTCTATAAAGTCACACACTTTTATATGTTGTGACACAAAATTCAAGCAGGACAAAGAGCTTAGTGTTGCAAACTAACAATTAAATTGCTGCAACAAAGCTCAAAGATGCAATTCAAGGACAGAAGAGCCTTTAGGTCAGATCAAAGTTTATGTCATGATAGAACTTGAAGAAGATTTTAAAGAAAGCCGCCACACAACCCTCGAATTATGTCACGATATTACTTATATAAATGGTGATAATTATAAAATGTGATTTTATGTCCTATGTTGCAACATAAAAGCCGCGTTAATGGATTTGAACTCGTCATGATTAAAGTACAATTGGCCATGACAGAAAATATCAAGAAGGCAACACAAGAAGTTAAAAGTGTTTTATGTCACACAGTTTCCAACATCGCTTCAACTCAAGGAAGTATCGCGCATTCGCGAACAAAGAAAATCATGTCAGAACATAATGGGTCATTCACAACTAAGAGCAACACAATCTCTATCGCGACAAAGATTATTTCTATTGCTAAAAAAAAAACATGAAGGAGGTGAATTCCCTGTCGCGATAAGAATTTGAAGAGCAACACAAGAAGAATTGCGACAGAGAAGTTTATGTTATGACATATAAACAATCATTGAAGGCAGAATTTTTACGCGACATAGAAACAGAGTGTTTGGTGACAATAAAAGCGAAATGAAGAAATGAATTGGCGATTAAATCAAGAAGAACTGAAGATGAGCCAAGGCAACCGTGGTCGAATAAGGATTATGTCGCAACTAATAGCTCAACAAGCAACTAAGAAAAAGAGAACAATCTCTGTCGTGACCATAAGGTTTTCTATCATGGTTAAATAACCCCGAGAATCAAGATATTGTCGCGACATAGAAAAAATCTGGTCATGACAGAGTAGATAGGATAAAAGAGGAAAATGTTTGTCGTGACAGGAAAAATTATATAGTGAGCGTGATCCGTAATCCGTCGCAAACAGATTTTTTGTGTCGCTACACAAAGAACGATGTTTATATAATTAAGATTGACATACCACATTTCTCGCTTTACATCAAAGTATGTCATGACAGAACTCAAGTAAAAGCTTAGAAGTAAAGTGGCGACAAAAGTTTAGAAGCTACAACAGAGGCCAACGACATGAATTAAATATGCTACATATTAATATTTTTATGTCGCACAAAGCTAATTAATTTGGGCCACTGGGGATCCCAATGCAAATTAATGAAGTATGCCCAGTTATTGGAAAGTCTATAAATAGATGCATCTAAGGCAATCGTATGCCAATTTTCTGCGACTTGTGATTTCTAGTGGTTGAAGACTCTTTGCATTTTTATTTTTATTTTTATTATTTTATTTATTTTAAATTTTAGTAGATTTGTAGCTTCAGTATAGTTTTTATTTTGTTAGTTTTCTCTTTAATTTTATGGATTTGGGTATTGTATTGAAGTAATCGAAATGTATTTTATAAAATCTTCTTTTCATTTATTGTTTGATTTGAAGAATGCCGGATGGTTTTGAGTTCATTTATTTAAGTTTGTTTAAGATTTCAAGAATTTTCCCACAGTTAGTCATCGATATGAGTAAACCAGCTTTTAAAGTTGAGCTCACTAGAAATGTGGGTTATTAATGATAGTCATTTCACATACAGGAAGAAAATTCACTCAGAATTCAATTGGTTTGACATTGTTTAAAAATTTACTTGTTCTCAGTGCTAGTATCGTGTACCTAATGCAAGGTATTGTATCTCACTTTGATTTCCAAGAGGCCCTCGAAAGTGACACAAGATGGAGAACTCGTAGAGTGTAAATATCAGGTGTTTGTAGACTAATATGGAACTAATGAACTTTCAAGGACATTTAGGATAGATCACCAACTTACTTATAAGCCAGACAAAGCTGAATGAAGATTCTGCTTAATCACTCGAGGTGTCTCATCTATGATGAATTGATTCTCGATCATGTGTTTACCGAGACTAATCAAGGAGATGAAATTTACATACAGCTGTAAGATGAGGTGTCAATCAAAATCGAGAAGGCTATAAATAGCTCATTTTATGGGGGCAAGAATCATTTAGTCTGTGCAGACGAGCATGAAGTATTAAAAAGGAAAATATTTAAAATCTTAGAAAGAGAGCTATGATATTACAAGCAACTCGATTAGAATCATGTCTTAGAAATGTGGAATATGAACCTTTAATCCGTGAAAAGTGTATGGTTAAGGGAGAAAATCCAAACTATACTACTCAAGATTTTGAAAATTTAGTTTTCTAAATTAGATAGTTGAGCTATGAATTGAAATGATACGTAAATTGATTATTATTATTTAAGCCATGCTCAAGGCTATGCTTCACTGCTAACTCTCAACCCCACTCTTATTTTATTAAACTTTGCTTGTATATTTAAGATTTGATTTAAGACACATTTTAGTTTTCTTATCATCATACATTTTGATTTATCATACGTCACCATTAGGAGCGATATACGGACTTTAAATATCCACTTTTATTACTTGTCGACACATTGCACTTGATGATTTAGACCTGAAATAAGTCATTTTCAAAGAAAACAATTCCATCTTTTCATACACATGAAATGGTTCCGATAAGTTTTTAGCGTAGTTTCGAGTTAGTCAGTCCTTTGGTAATAGTGTGATAAATTTGTATATATCATTTGGTCTTAACAAGTAGATCTATATGTTTTTATCGAAGTGATTTGCAATGAATGTTCCATATGATCTCAAATCCCATAATCCAATAAAGTTTTCCCAGATTTTCAAAAACTAGGAAGTCTTTTTCGGTTTTTTGGAACTTTAAATCCTTTGTTCTCTAACGAAAAAAATCAAGAGAGACCCTTTTTCATTTTTTTTAGAACTCTAACACTCTTTGTTCTTCAATGAAAAAGTCGTTATAAAACTACAAAAGACTATTTTCATTTTAGAACTCGAAACCCTTGTTCTCCAATGAAAAAGTCTTTAAAAAATTAAAATTGAGTATGGTTCTTACCAAAGGTTTGTCGAAGCTTTCCTTCTTTATATGTTGATTTTGGTCTCTCCCACTCTACTCGATCTTTTCACCTCGTCTACCAATGGAAGCATCGCAAAAGTAACTTCTCAACCTTTTATTTGATGGACTTGAAGATATTGCTTTGGAGAATATAGGTTGGGTCATGCTAGTTTATCTCTTTTTGCTAGGTGGCCAAAAGCTAACCATTGCTTGAGGATGTGCTCTTGAGATACTTGATATTTTGTGCTTAGAATGTTGACGAAAACTCATTGACATTGCATAGGTGCACTCCCTGACATAACATTCCGTGGATTGACCAAGGTGTCTAAGCCTGCCTTAGGAAGTGATAACTAGTGTGTATGATATGCGCATATCGGGTACTCTTATGGAAATTGATGAAGCAGTGGCTAAAGCCACCTATTTTATTTCTAAATATATATATTGAAGCTGTTGTGTGTTGGGAAGAACTTGCATGCTTGAGAATTTGTGGCTAAAGAAGTCTGGTTTGGCACAAAACTAAGATAGAGACATATGTTCTCTCTTGACTGCGGCGAGCAACCGGTCTTCAGTGGTGAACCGAGGCCCCAGTATTTGTATTTCAAACATTTTCCTTCGCAGTGGCGGCGGCCGGCCGTGGCGAAAGGCTTCTTCGACCAATGGCGAACTTTGAGAATGGTTTTTCATCCCGACTTCTGTTCGCCAGCGAGCAATAGCCTTCGTCGTGGCTAACCTTTTCGCTGTGTGAACGAGGCTTCTCTTTCAACAAGCTTGATTTTCTCCATTTACCAGAAGGAATAACACATCCACTTGGTGTAATGATCACAATAGTCAATTCTTTAAGAAATCTTGTATAGTGTTTGTAATACCCACACTTCCTTTACTCAATTCATCGCGAGGTTTTATTTCCTTAAGGATGATTATGATACCCTCTCCTGAACTTGTTTAGGTGCTATGTTTAGGGAAAAATTTGTATCCAATGGCCTAAAGGCCTACCTTTTTTCACTCGGATATTTTCGCTCCTATTTCCCCAATCTTGATGTGATCAAGAAGTCTTGAGGAATCATTAGAAAATCTTGGAAAAGTTTGTGTTTTTGAGGTGAAGTAGCCAAAGACCAACTTTGCTACCTCAAATCCTATTTTGAAACTGCAATCCATATTTATTTCTTCAATGTCATAATAATCTTAGGACCTATGTGAGAGGAACAGAACACCCTTGGAGAAATAGATGTGTTGATGAATGTAATGGCTAAACCACTTTATCCTAAGTCTCATCCCATATTTCTCTAGTTTTAAAGTGGTGAGAGCCCACCTTTGGAGGGAATTGATAACCTGTCAGCCCATTCTTGGGGAAAACCTTTGTTAGGATCAATAGAGGTCATAAAGGCTACTTTAACCTTCTAATCAAAGATTTGTATCCACTTCCCCAGGTTTAAAGTGGTCATGGGACCTACTTTATTTATTCATAAAACAATTGAGGGTATAATAAGTATGACATTGAGGAATACAAAAGGTTTTAGTAAGTGGCCACAATAGCCTACTTTATCACCCAAAGTAACTACTAAGAATAGTTTCCCCAATACAAAATGGTCAATGAGACTTATTTTTGCTTGTTATTCCTTCATTCCCCATTTTAGTTTTTCTTGGTAGTATCCAGCATTTCCCACATTGTGGGAAAGTATTTCTTGAGGTACTTCCCATTGATGAACCTTTTGTGTGGCTCTCCTTCAAGGCTTGATAGCCAGTAGGTATTTCCAGGCAGTACTTGGTGAACCTTGAATGGTCCCTCCCAATTAGAAGACCATTTCCTTAATTCTCTGTCTTTAGCAATGATGGGCAGCACCACCTTCCAAACGAGCTCCCCTTCTTCAAAATTCTTTCTTTTTACTCACTTGTTGTATGTAATCTTTTCCCATCCAATGCCTCGAGTTCCATCATCATGGCCTTACTGTATTCTTGAGGATTAAGTCCATTATGTTTGGATACTCTTATAAAAGGAACTACCACCTCTATTAGAAGCATTGCATCTTGTCCGTATATTTCTGGAGTAAGGACTTTTAGTAGAATCTCTTTTAGAAGTTTTATAAGCCCATAAGGTCTTAGATAAAATTATGTGCTAATCTTTGGGATTGTCCTCTAGCATCTTCTCCAGGATGTTGCTCGACACCTTATTAGAAGCTTTACTTTACTATTTGCTTGAGCATAAAAGGGAGTAGATCTAATGAGTTGAATGCCATAGTCCTTGGCAAAATAAGTCATCTCATCCCTAGTGAACATGGTGCCCTGGTCGGTTGTAATGGATTGGGGAATTCCAAACCTATGAATGATCTGTTTTTGATGAATTAGATCACATCCTTCTACTTTACTTTCTTCAAGGGTGCCTCTACCTATTTGGTGAAGTAGTATATAGCAACTAAGATGAAGTTGTGTCCCTTTGATGAAGTTGGATAAATATTCCTAATTAAGTCCAAAGCCCATCCTCTAAAAGGCCACGTTTTCATAATTGAGTAGAGTTCCACAGCAGGTATCCTCTATATGCTACCATATTTTTGACATTGATGGCAACCCTTGGAGTAATTGATGCAATCACTTCGGATGGTTGGCCAGAAATAACCATGTCTCCTAATAAGCCATCACATTTTTATCCTGACTTGATAGGCTCCATAGACCCCTTCATCAACTTGCTTCATCACTTCCATACTGTCTAGGAAGGATAGGCATCTAAGCGGTAACCCATCAAACCCCTTTCTATACAATTCCCCTTCCATTAGGACGAAGTTCTGTGATCGAGCTTTCACCCTATGGGGAACCTGCTTGTTAGGATCTTCTAAATACTCTATGATCTTAATTCCGCAGTCTCCTATAACATTTGCATCTATATTAACGACTTTTAATCTGATTCCTCTTTCATAAATTGAGGTGTGATTCCTCTTTCCTATCACAATGGGATTATGAGTCAATTCTTCCCTCATCTTCACACCTGAGGCTACTTGTGCTTGCTCATCCACCTCCTAATTAGATTCTATAGGTACATATTCAAAATCCACATAATGAAAAGAATCTAACAATTTAGTGGAAGTAGTATAATAAGGAGCCAATAATAATCTGTTGCATTTATATTCCCCACGGTGATTCTTAGAAGTACTAATTGAGGGTCCCGATAATGTGTACTCTTTGTGCTCAGTTCGTGAATCTCGAAAATCCGATCACTAAAGCCTCATATTCAGCTTGATTGTTGGTGCACTTAAAGGATTGTTGGTGCACTTAAAGGCCAAGTTGAAAGATAGGGTAGTCTTTATCCCTTTTGGTGAAATGATTACTATCCAAGCTCCAGCGTAATTCTTTGTGCTAGAGCCATCAAACTTAAGAATCCATGGCTACCTTTCTACTTCATATATCCCTAATTCCACATCCTTTTTTGGTTGGATTTCTAATGAAGGATGATCAGCCAGAAAGTTATCTAAAGCTTGCCCTTTGACTGATTTATGTGGAAAATAGACCAAGGTGAACTTTGACAAAGCAAGGGACCATTTGTCGATTCGTCCAGTGATTAAGGGTCGGCTTAGCATATATTTCATCAAGTTAGTTTGAGAGACTCCTTACACTTGAGACTTGATCAAGTAATGTCTCAATTTCTTACATGCAAAGTATAAGGCCAAACACAACTTCTCGGTGGGTATATACCTTGTCTCTGTTGAATTTAGGACTATACTCAAATAGTAAACAACCTACTCATGACCTTCAACATTATTTTGTGTCAGAAGGCATCCTATAGACTCTTTTGCAACTTCTAGATAGAGTTTGAGTGGCCGACCCTTCAACAGTGGCATTAAAACAAGGGGTTTAGAAAGGTAACTTTTGATTCCATCAAAAGCTATCTGCTATTGTTTCTCCCATTTAAACTCTTCCACTTCTTTTAGCTTGATTAAGTCAGAGAATACCTTAGTCTCCCTTGCCAGATTTGATATGAACCTCCTTAAATAGTTCACTTAACCCAAGAACTTCTAAAGTTCTTTATTATTTTAAGGAGCCTTAGCCGAAATAATGGCCTTGGCTTTTTTTTGATCGACTTCCACTCCTCTTTGGTGAACCAGAAACCCTAGAAAACTTTCGGCTTGAACTCTAAAAGCACATTTGAGTGGATTGAGTTTCAGTTGATAAAGTCTCATCCTTTCAAAACTTTTCCTTAAATGATTCACATGTTCTATGGCCTTCTTAGATTTAACCACAACATCTTCGATTTAAATCTCCATGTGGTGGCCTAATATATCATGAAAGATGGCATTCATAGCCCTTTGGTAAGATGCACCAGCATTCTTCAAACCAAAAGGCATGACCAGCCATTCAAATGTTCCTAAGGAATCAGGACATCTGAAAGCGGTCTTATATATATCATTAACATCTATTAAGATTTGGTTATAGTCTAGAAACTGTCCATGAAGGACAATAATTCATTATTTGTAGTAGAATCAACTAACATGTCAACAATAGGCATTACATACATGTCGTTAGGAGTGACAACATTTAAATCCCTAAAGTCTACACAAACTCTAAGTTTCCCATTCTTTTTCATCACAAGGACAATATTTGCTAACCACTACACATACCTTATAGGTCTAATGAATTTAGCCTTCAAAAGCTTCTTAATCTTCATTTTCACCTTTAGCTCTACCTCCTTGAACATTCTCTTGGGTGGTTGCTGAGAGAGGTGAAATTTTGACTTGATAGGCAAGCAGTGTTCCACCAAGCTTCTGTCCAATCTTGGCATCTCGTCGTAATTTCAAGCAAAGCAATCTTTGAATTCATGTAGTGTTGCGATGATCCCTTCTTTGAAGTCAGAAGGCAACAAGGAACTAATATAGGTAATCCTCGGCTCTTCCACAGTGCCGAGGTTCACTTCCTCCATAGGGTCTTGAACTTAAGGTTGCGTGTCTTCAAACTTACAACCTTTTCTTCTTGAGAGTAATCGGTCATCATCAATTTCCTCGATGATTAGGCCACTCATCAGCCTATAAAGCACTATTGTAGTAACCTTTGGAAGTTTAGCTGCCTCATTTCGGATTTCCATAGAACCCTTTGAGTCCATGTATGCTTTTCTTAGGATCCCATATTTCCTTATGTTAGTGAACTTGATATGACCGAATTCTTGATCATAATACTTGGCTTCCATAGAGCTTGTAGCCACCATGAAGGGTTACTTATCTACTCGCACCACTTCCACTTCATTACATTTCCAAAACAATAAGAATTGATGAAGAAAGGACGAAAAACACCAGTTGTCATGAATCCAGTCCCTCCTTAACAAAATGTTGTAATTTGTAGTAGAGTCTATCATAAAAAAAGGCTGATAGTGTAGTTTTGCTGCCGTGGTGATATCTCGTGTTAGTATCCCCAGGTCTTGGAATAACTGCGGTAAAGGCGGAACCTGACCACCTACATTTTCTGTCCCGT
This sequence comes from Tetrastigma voinierianum, assembly GCA_016808115.1. NCBI lineage: Eukaryota > Viridiplantae > Streptophyta > Magnoliopsida > Vitales > Vitaceae > Tetrastigma > Tetrastigma voinierianum. The sequence goes on from JAEQBH010001010.1 coordinate 169,080, forward strand.
CGGTAATGCTCCTTCCCAGAGCTTTCAACATTCTCAATGGCATTACATTTACCACTAATCCATTATCTACCAGTACCTTGGATACTAATTTGCCATTAAGATAGGCTTTTACTTACAAAGGCTTTATATGCCTTTTCATTTCCACAAAGGGTTTCTCAAGTATCACCTTATGAAGTAATTCTTGAGGAGGATTTTATAAAGTAACTCACTTTATGGCCCATCTTCCTATGTGGAAATTGAAGTGGCTACATACCTCTACTAGGTCTTCCTCTGTTTTTTTTTTTGACTTGAAAATAGTTGGCAATGTTAGAGAAACAGTAAAACACTTTAAAGGAATAGGAATTTCACCTATCATTAAGGCCTCCGAGTCTACCACTTCATCTACATTGCTCATTGATTCCATATCCTTAGTAACTTTCCTCCCTTTGTTTTTTCCAAGTTAGGAACCATTCCTTCATTCACTTTCTCTAACTCCATGATTTCTTCCTTTTGGATTTCCACAGGTACATCAATGAGCTACCTTCTATCAGCTGCTCTTTGCCTCTGCATCCTCCTCTTATGGGTGTTGGACAACCTTTGGGGAAATTTTTTGTGCTGTACCACATGCCACCTTTGACCAAGAGAAGCCACAAGAGGAATGATACACCTCACATGCTTTTCTTTCTATGCAACCTCCTTCCTTGGAGAACTGGGTCTACCTCTTAGAAAAATAGGTATGGCTGGAGAAACATGTCTTTCCCTTGCCAGATTCTTTGGAGAAGTGAAGTTGTCTACAATCTTCTTCCTTGAGGAAAAGAATCTACCTCTTGGAGAAGTGAAGTTGTCCCTGGTGAATTTCATTCTGTACCTTGGAGAAATGGGTCCACCTTTTGGAAACATTGGCCTGAGGGGATAAACATGTCTTTCCCTTGCCTTTTTCCTTAGAGAATTGACTTTCCCTGCAATCTTTCCATTTAGAGGAGTGAACTTACCCCTTGGGGAAAAAGTTATTTTTCTTGAGGAACATTCTCTAAACATGCTTGCTTCATTCTCCCTTAGGGAAATTAACCTACCTCATGGAGGAGTGGGCCTTTATTCAACCTTTTCTCTAGGAGGAATGAATTCTTCTGCGGAATTCGTCTTGCCTTTTGGTGAAATTTCCTTTTCTTAGAGAATTGGTTATGCTGCTTTGTACGCTACTGTACTCCCTATGGAGGATCTATACAAACTACAACCCATTCCGTTTTGAACCTATCAACATAGACTAAACAATATTTAGGGACCCATACCTTTCTTGGAGAGAGGTTTTTCGCCTTCTTAGATTCTATCAATGCTCTTAGATTGAAGCTAGTAGTGTTGACTAAGGACACTGGTGGGAAAGGATCCTCATCGATTACCATAGTCTCTTTTTTGTTAGGGAACTTGAGTATCCCTTTGTTGATTATGTCATGTATGACAATTCTGAAACCCAAACATGCATTAGTAGTATGGTTCCTTGAATTATGGTACTTACAGTTAACCTTTCCCTTTAGTTCGTCCATGTTGGGGATCCAATGGTCTTTAGGGAAGGCAATGAATTTTTCTTTCACTAGGAAATCAAATATTTCCTCAGTCTTCTCTACCTCAAAAGTATATTGGACCTGTGTATCAATAATTTATGCCTTCTTCCACACATCATGTGTTTTTTCTACCAAGAGATGACAAGTGAATGTCCTTGTAGGAAATAGATCTGCCACTGTCATCTCTTGGTTCACCTCTTGACAATAGGTTCCCATGATCTTCTTCCTTCGGTAACTTTCTTCCTTGAGTAGTTCTTCATATTCTGTCACCTTAGTTGCAAGTTCATAAAAATCTCTAAATTCCATACCTTGGAATTTCTTCCTAAACTCAATATCCAAACCTCTTTGGGCCATTTTCACGTACTATGTCTTTGGAAGATGGATCTTGCATCTGTTTCTCTTCTTCTTGAAATGGGAGATGAACAAATCAGCGGTCTCTCCATTTCTTTGAGTCACTCTAGACAGTTCTGTGATGCACACTTCAAGCTCAACCTTAAAGAACTGAGTATGGAACTACCTTTCCATTTCATACCAACTTTGTATGGAGTTCCTTGGTAATGTTGCATACCAATTGAATGTCAAAGAGTTAGGAAACCGTCTAAGCTTGAAATGATAGAAATTCTCATAGTTATGACTCCATTTGCAGTGGGTTCTGTAACATGTTTAAGAGATTGGATTGGCCATCTTCTCCAGAAAACAAGGAGAAATCAAGGATCTTGTACCCACTTGGGTAGGGGTTTTCCCTATCTATCGTCTATGGATAAGGTTTGTAGAACTCCGGGTGGATAATTTTCCTGAGGCCTTGTATCATCAGAGTTCACCTGTGTCTCTCACGATTACCCACAAATCTGTCCTTTATAGTGGTAGCACAAAAAGCTGCTAAAGAACTTGTTGAACCTACTGAGGAACCTGAGAAACTTGTTGTACTTGTTGAAGAACCTGAGGAACTTGTTGAGGAACTTGAGGAAATTTTTGAAGAACCTGAGGAACTTGTTGAGGAACCTGAGGAACTTTTTTTACTTGTTATCCCTAGTTGCCATTTACTCCTGCAAGTGGCTGCAAGATGCCCCTCGAGCCTCTATCGAAAGAAAAGCCTCCTTCATATACTCTAAGTTGTGTAATTGGATTAGTTTGAGCAAAAATCCTTTGAGGGGCTGTGGTTCTAGCTGCATTAGGTCTATCCCCTACTACGTTCTCTAGAGTACCTCCCTCGCTCCTTTGGGGAGGAAGGTATCTAACCTTTGCTTGCATAGGCAAGCGTTAAGTCACCGAGTTCATATAGGTTGTCGGTCTCCCCTCGGAGTTCATTAGAAGAGAATTGCCTTTCGGGCTTAGAAACAACTTCTGCCTTGGTTGCCCCCTTTCTCTAAGGTTCTCCAAGTTGGATTGAGATTGATGCTTCATTTCTTCCATAAAGGCAGCCATGATCACTCGTTGGCTCTTTAATTCTTGCATGAGAGCCTGAAATTCATTAGATTTAAGAGAGAAAAGAATAGGCACATCCACATTACCCGCACCTCTTCCTTCCACTTGTTCAATTGGGTTGTTGGATGGATTCCCCTTCTATTCCACTTGAGAAGTCATCAGGTTCTCTATCTATTCCACCAAGGTTGGAACTCTTCTTTCCTGTGCTACTTCTGCAGTATCAGATCCTGAATCCAAAGACTCTATAGTTGTCTTACTCCTCAATTTTGGTGGCATTCTTTAGCGAATTGCGTGTCCCACTGTGGAATATGCACAACTAAACAAACAAAACAAAAATAAGTTTTGGTTGGATTTTTGGTCTAGAACATATAAAAGCATGGGAATTGGTGAATGCACGGGTGTGCCTGGAAATTATAGTATTTTCAAATTGAAACAATGTTGAATCTAATTTTTGCTTAAGCGAAAAATGGATTCCCTAGTTCCCTTGATAGTTCCCTAGAGTATAATTGGAAAATGCTTTGAAAATTGGAATGTATTGAAGATGAGTAGAAAAGCTGACAAGACAAAATGAAAAAAGTAGTAAATTTCATTGTAAGAATATAGGAAATGGAATTCTTTGATATCTGCAAGCTTTGAAAACAAATACTTGGAAATAAAATAAGTTAGAAATCTGGAAACATTGTTGATGAACTTGTAGAAACTATAAGAAATGCTCTATTGAGTGTTGGTTGATGATTGATTTGTCGGTCCTTTTCCTATGATGTTTATCTATAAATTTATTTGTATAATTAATTAAAATTTAAAAGATTAAAACTATTCATATTTTAATAAAATTAATTTAGAAAACATTTTTAAAAAGTAAACTTATATTATATATTTAATTTAAAAATATTGTTTAAATTTGATCTTTAAGAATATATATCTAATGTATTTTTATCATTGATACTAAAAACCAAAATCATGTTACATGAAAGAACATAATATGAATAAGTCATTTAGAAAGAATAAAAAATGATGAAAGAAATAGGAGGTATATAAAGGAAAATATATATAAATTTTATCAAATATTATTGGACAAAAATTTAGGGTCAGTTTGGCAATGCTTCTTATAAATGTTTCTAAACCTAAAAACACTTTAAAGTGTTTTTAGGATAAAAAAAATAGCGATTTGAACCCCTTCCTTACCCATGCCCAATCATTTTAAGGTTGACACTCTAACCAACTGAATTAGGCTTGTGAACTCATATACTTTAAAAATTCAAATAATTTAAATCTTTTTGTAAATATTTTAAAAAAATTTCTATATTCATACAAAAATATTTTATAAAAATAATTATTTTATTTTTATTAATATAATTTTTTGCATACATTTATTAATTAATTCAAATATTTTTGTAAATATATTTTATAATCACATGAATAATTATTTTAGGTTTTATTAAAACAAAGGTTTACTAATGTTTATTCGTTAGTTCAAATATTTTATAATCATAAAGATAATTATTTTTTAGGTTTTTATTAATATAAATATTTATATGTATGTTTATTCATTAATTCACTTATTTATGTAAATATTTTAAATTTTTTATAATCATAAAAATAGTTGATTTAGGTTCTATTAATATAAATTTTTATATGTGTTTATACTAAAAATGAATTTTTGGGCCCAAATGGTGTTTGGATAATTATTCGGCCCAAAGGGCAGTAGAATGGGCCAAATTGATATATCAAGCCCAAATCGAGCCCAACTCAGTCCAAGAAAGCCCAAGTCCATGATAATTAGCCCATAAAAGGGTCCAAAGACATTGTTGGAAATTTTTTAATTTATCAAAGTGGCCAGCTAAGAATTGTGAGACTTTGTCTCAAAAGCAAGTGGAATGAGACTTTTTCTCCAACTCAAGTCATGAACGTGAACAGTTATTGTTAGTGGATAAATCACTTGGAGAACAAGACTCTAGTGTGTACTGTTGACCATTTTCTTTATATAGATCAAATTTATGCTATTGTTACCAAAGAACTATTATCTAATCCCTAGTAAAGGCATCAAAAACTTGTTGACCAAAATAGAACATGTATGATCATAATAAAAATTATTTGTCATTGAATTCATTGAAGATTTAGTTTGGTCAAAAATCTGTACACTAAGTGCCGCAAGCCATACAAATAATAAAAAGTGGACTTATAAGTCAGATATCATTCCCATAAGATAAAAAAGAAAGAATTTAAAGTTCAACTACCCTGCTACTCAAGTTCACTATTTGAACTTCCATTTCACTTATAATTTTCGAGTAACCTAACTAGAATTCCTCTTGATTAAATTTCTACATCTATAATAAAAGAAATTTAAAATCCTAGACCTAGTGATGAACCGGATTATTGTTGGAAGTAGACACTTGCGATTTCAACATTGTGAAATTATCAATTCTACCAACTAATCTAATTATTCTTTCATGAATTGGAATGCGAAAATGTCAAAGGCAAGATGATAGTATAGTTTGGATTTTTCCCTTAACCATACATTTCAACGATTAGAGTCATGTTCATTTATGAGCATGAATCTAACAATTACTTATGTCAGTTTTATTTGCTAAGATGCGGGTATTTTCTTTTCAATACTTCATACCCATTTCTTATGACTGCCCAGTTTCTTGCTTCCTGAGGCAGGACCCATTTGCTAGACGTCTCTACAAGATGAATGATGTCTCATCCTTCCAGAGATCTTAAAGAGTTCTCTCTTTCCTTGGTTGAATCTAAGCTAACATGACAATTAAGGAATCAAACATAAGAGACCAAGGAGAAATCTCTAATTGATTAAATTGATAGATCCTCGACTAATTCTCAAACCAAAGGTAGAGGTGATGATTCCTCACAAGTAATATCAAATGCAGAAACTTATTAGTTCTTGATAATAGTCACAGCATACCCCTAAGTATTGCACATCCATATATAGAGATATAGCTACAATGCCAAAATAGAGGCTCTTGAAATCGAGCTAGACAACCGATCCTTAATTAAGTATAAGTTACTAATGTTGGGAACAATTCACTTCATGAACAACACCATTCAAATAAATTGAAGTCTCGATCAAGAAATCTACAATAGTGGAAGACCATAGTAACGTGGGATCTTTTGTGAAGGTGGGTTTTGCAAGCGAATCGCGATAAACAACGAAATAATTGAAATTTCCAATGCATTGTAATCAAGCGAAAGAGCCAAATTCCGGCTTTCTGTGGACTTCATTAGATTCAAACGGTAATCATAATTGATTTTTAACAATTTAGTAAACTTTTTGAAACTTAAACAATCCATTGTTTCAAGAATCCATTAAAACAAATTAAATCTACACTAATTCCTGTCTGACGAAGAAAAGAAAAAAAAAAGAAAAAAAAAGAAAAATATAATACAAAAGAGTCCTCAGCTCCCCAGATACGCTAGTTTTCCACCGACTGACTCCCTCGCTTCCTCAAATGTTTCTATTTATAGAGCCCCAGAAGTTTGGGCCCTAAATTCTAGGCTAAATTGTGGATCCCTAAAATTCTAGCCCAGATTGCGTCTTGATTTGCGACACAGTGTTAATGTGAGTTTTAATTCTTTGTTAGTTCTACATTTGCAACATGAAAGCGATCTATACGACAATATTTGTTTCTTCAGCATGTTTATTCTGTTGAGACAAAGTTTCCTCTGTCACGAAAGATCTTTCTTTGGCTCTTTAACTTTGTCCCTACAAGGTGCAATGCAGGTTCATCCATTCTATGTGTAAAAGTCACCTCATATTGTGCTTCTTGGAACAATTATGTTGCGACATTGACAATTGTGTTGCGACATTGTTTTACGTCGACTTCTTGAAATTGTGACTCACTGACCAGTTTACATAACCAGCGACATCATTTTGTTAGTTCTTGTTCTGACAATGTTTCTTGTATTGTGGCATTCTTATGCATAACCGGGGGAAGAATACATCGCGATAAAGTCTTGTCTCCACTTAACTTGATTTCTTATTTGTAGCTTGTTTTTATGTTGCGACATAGTGTGTGTTTGTAGATGTTTTTGCATCACGACTGAATTTTTATGTCGCGACCAAGACTTTTACTTTCAACTCATCTTTGTCTTCGCCTTCAGTTCTATTATGTCGCGTGGGACACCTCTTGTGTTGGAATCTTTGTATGAATGGAAAAAGTTTGTTGCGACCTTGACTATACGTGATTCAACTTATTTCGTGTCCGGAGCCTTAATATCTGCATCGCGACACATCAAACTTCTCTCTTCGGCTTGAGTGGCGGCAACATTGAACTCTTTTTGTTTACCCAATCGGTCGGTTCACTAAAGTCGACATCATAGCCATGACTTTTGACTTTCTCTGTTAGGATCAGAAACCTTGTCTTCTAGTGTTGCGACGGTTCATTGCTTTGTCGCGACATAACTTCTTCATACAATGTCTCAACAGGATTTTCCAAGTTGCAATAATCAGTGTCGCGACAGGAGATTTTATGTCGCGACATAGATTCTTCCTTCTGTTTTTCCTTGTGTCGCAACATAAACTAATATGTCGCAGTATTCTTCTTGTATTGCTCTTTAATTTCTTGTCGCGACATAAGATACCTTGTCTCGACAAAATCTCTGCTTGCTTCCTATTTCTAGTGTCGCGACAGGTTCCTACTGGTTTTGACATCTAGCACCACTTATCGCCAGCATTATCTCTCTTTGTCTCAGCCCGGCTTGTTACATTCTACGTATTGCAGCCATGACATGTCTTTTGTCGCGACATAGCTCTTCTTTTATATTCAGTCCTTTATATTGCAACAGAAGAAATATTGTGGTGACAAATTTCCTTAGCCATTTGCTTGAACGTTCGTCGCGACACACAGAACTCTATCGCGACATAGACTGCTACAATTGCTCTTTTTCTCTTATTTCTTGCTAAATTTTCTCCTTTTTGAACTAAAACATGCAAAACACAAAGTTGGTGAATAATCCATAGTTTGGCATTAAAACAAATCTGAATAAACTAAAAATAAGCTAGAAAAATGGATTAAAAATAGATGAGTTTAAGACTCATCAGGTACGTGAACAGTTATTGGAGAAGGTGGGCTACGTCAGTTATTCAAGAATGCCTATAAAAGGAAGACTCACAATACCAAGATAAAATAAAATAATATATTTTTCATCATAATCAATATTTACATATCATATTACTTTAAAAAAAGAAACCAAACCATCCGTTTATTCGAAAATGAAATCATAATGTGGAAAAAGTTTTTTAGTATATACACGTAAAAACTTACAATTTACTTATAACCACAACAAAACAAGCCCTCTACTGATAACAAAATCTTAGGAAACTTCACAAGAAATCATAAATTTAATGGAAGGATACTATATGAATTGAGCCACGTCTTAATGAAAAATTTCTTTAGAAAATTATATGAAGATGTTTCTGTGGATTTTCTCCGGAACATACAAAAAGCACAGGAATTGGTGAATGCGTGGATGTGCTAGGAAATTATAGCATTTCCAAACTGAAATTGTGTTGAAATCTAACCTCTACTCAAGCGAAAACTTGATTCCCTAGTTCCCTTGATAGTTCCCTAGAATCTAAGCGGAAAATACTTTGAAAATTGGATTGAATTGAAAGTTAAGTGAAAAAATGTACGGACTAGCTTGAAAGATAACAAATTTCATTGTAGAATAAGATTGAAAATGAAATATTGAAGCAAGAAAGCTTGAAGTAACAGATGCTTGTAAAGAAAATAAGCAAAACTAAGCTAGGAATCTGAAAAGATAGCTGTTGAAATTTTAAAAGACTAAGAGAAATGATGAAATGCTCTATTTTGAGTGTTGATTGATCGGTCCTTTGCTATGATGTTGAGTCTTCCTTTTATAGACATTCTTGAATATCTGCCTCAATCCACCTTCTTTAATAACCGCTCACGTTCCCACTAGAGTCTTGTTCTCTAAGCAACTTCTCCACTAAAATCTTGTTCCCTAAGCAACTTCTCCATTTCCAATAATTGCTCACGTACTCTACCATGTCATGTCTTGAAGAATAAGCCTCCTTTGAGACAAAGTCTCAATATCCTTAGTCGGTAGCTTTAAGAAATTATTTAAAATTTCTAGAAATGTCCCTTGACCTTTTCATGGGCTTGGGCTTTCTTGGATTGGGTTGAACTCGGTTTGGGCTTGATATATCCATTTGGCTCATTCCATTGCCATTTGGGTTGATTAGTTATTTAAATACTGTTTGAGCCCAAAATTTATTTTTAGTGTAAACAATTGCCCCCTGCATATAATATGGCCTATGGGCCATGTTTGTATGGATTAGCTTTTATATCTCAAAAGGATTCCTTTGCTCTTCTCTCATCATTTTACCATAAGACCCAAAGTGCAACTTACCCCGTTGGATGTGGATTATCAATGGGAAGAACGAGCCAAGACCCGAGCCCGATTAGATGAGTTGAAAAAGCCAAAAGTAATACCTTGAGAAAGCCTCCATCGATTTTTCTTTCAAACCTACGACTTTTGATCTCCCTCATTCTCCATAACCAATTCCTTCTGCATCAAAAGACTCTTCTTTGGGATTTGAAAAGTTCATATGAAGAAATCCATTTGATTTACGTACTAAACATTCCACATTATCCTTTTCATCATCTTTTTCTTTCTCTTCTCTATTCTCAGCCTCATTCTAGGCCGAGACTCCCGAAGCTGTTGGTGATGACACTATTGCTACTCTAATTGATGCCGCTACTGTTCCTTTCTGACTCGACGTCACTGCTGCAGACATCGTCGCCCCTTAAACTGACGTCGTGGACGATGACGTTCGAACTGACGTCGTGGATGGTGACGTTTGAACCGACATCGCAGTTGACGTTGTGGCCTCTATCGCTCCTCCCTATGCCATAAGTTCTGATTTTTTCAGCCATCTTCTACAACTCGAACTCTCATTTTGCACTAGTAAGTAGATCCATTCCTTTTTGTCAAAGTGATTTGTGATGAATGTTCCATACGACCTCAAAGCTTTTCTCCTTTGTTTGCAGATCTCAGTCTCTCTCCCTCTACTCAATCTTTTCGCCTCGTCTACCAACGGAAGCATCGTAAAGGTAACTCCTCACCCATTTGATGGACTTGAAGAACTTTGCATCATACCTTTAGGTAAGCTGAATAATCTTCAACATCTTATATTTTCTTGATTAGGTGGCTACTGGCCAACCTTCTTTGATTGTTATGTTGGGCATTCACTGAAATTTGCATAGATGCACTACCGTATGTATATAAACTAGTGGACCAAGGTGACACTAGGCCTACCTTTGGATGTGTGCTATCACTGAACATTTACACACGTCACAACCATTACATTGTATTAGTAAACCAACGTGGCACTAAGCCTACCTCTGGATGTGTGTGGATGATGATATATTGCATTTATCAAGTACTGCTCTAGAGAAATTGATGAAACAGTGGCTAAAAGCCAACTATTTATTTTTTTGAATATATAAATATATATATATATATATTGAATTGTTATGTGTTGGGGAAAAACTTGCATGCTTGAGAACAGTAGCTAAGAAGCCTACCTTGACTCAAAACATTAGGATAGAAAAGGAATTACGTTGGAGAAAACTGAATATTTGAGAACAATAGTGGCTGAAAAGCCTACCTAGACTCACAACATTAAGATATAAACCATTTCCCCAACACTTCCCCTCTAAAGGCCGTGGTGTAGATGTTGCTTCTTTCCTTCATCGTGGCGAACAATGGCTTCGCTGTGGCGAACCTCTTCACCGTAGAAAAGGATAGCTTCGTTGCAGCGAACTCGAGGCTAGTCTTTAACTTATCTTGCTCTTGTGTGAGCCTTCTCCTTCGTAGTGAGGCGAAACGCCGTTCTTGACTAAGCTTAAGCGCTATGGATTAGAAACTTCATAGCAGTTTTGCCGTGGCCAAAATAGCCTACTTTATTACTCACATTAACTATTAGGAATAGTTTCCCCAATCCAAAAATGGTTAATGAGATCTATTTTGCTTGTCATTTCCTCATTCCTTAGTTTATCTTAACAGTATCCAACATTTCCCACATTGTGGGAAAGTATTTCTTGAGGTATTTCCCATTAATGAATACAGTGGCGAAGCATACGCTAACGAAAGCGATAACTAATAATGCTGGAACGTTATGACAGAACTTTAGATGGTCTCTGGATCAAGGGACATTTCACCTCAGGTCTGTTTTAGCGGGTGGTGGCATCACTTTCTGACCAGGCTATCTTCAAAGCTCTGATGACGCAATAGTGTGAGCTGTACTTTCTTTTTGGATCCTTGGCGGTAGTGAACTCTTCATTGTATAACGCCCAAAATACCACAGAATTCTTATAATAATTTTATATTCGAGATTAAATTAGCAAGGCGAACTTGGGTTTTTTCAAGAAAATTGATAAATTGTTAAATTGTGAAAAGTGAAATGAATGTGTGAGCATATGATTAAATATTATATGCTAAAATGAGAAATTGATTGAACCCGAAAATAAACCCAAGTGAAAAAGGGCAAATTTGGAAATTTGTAATATAAGGGGACCTAAAGGGGTCGAATGATAGCTTAAATGCTAATGTGAAATAATGACAGAAGTGAATGTGCAAATAAGGAGACTAGTAAGCTTTAAGTGAGAAAAATGGAAAATGGGATTTAATGAGGAAGCCAAACATGGCCTTATAATGAATAAGTGACTTAAGACCACATTTGGTCTTAGAAAGGCACATTGTGCCAAAAACGTTTTGAGAAGAGAGTAAGAGGAGAAAGCTAGGGTTTTGCAAGAAGAAGTGATTTTGTTGGGAGATCATCCCTATTCCTTGCTTCTAAGTGATCAAGCATCTTGGGTGAAGAAGATTCAAAGGGATTTAAGGTAAGAACCAAACCCTAAATTTCTTTAAATGATGTTTGGGTTAGAAAAACCCTAATCCATCCATGGGTTTTGCTCATGGTTGGTTTAGGATGGTATTAGGATGTTATTGGGAGTGATTCCCATGATTTGTTTTTGGTTTTTGAGGATTTTTGGAGAACAATCGCAAGGCGAAAAAGAAGCGGGCACCTTGCATCCCGGGCTCCTGCGGCCGCGGCCCGTCAGGGGGAACCCGTGTCGCGGTGTGAGCCTCTGTAGCATCTTGGATGCCCTAGTTGCGAGAGACGGGCGAGGGCCAAAATGGCACCCTCGGGTACACATAGCGTAGCGATTTCTGTTCTTGGCGTAACTTCTTGTACATCGTAATGAACAAATTTAGTTTTTTTGTTTCCGAACACCTCGTATTCGTACATCAGTTTAAGAACCCTAATAAATTATTAATGGGGGTTCAAATAAGGATAAAACTAAATGAAAAACGTATAGTATCTCACCGCCTCAGTGAAGCGATATTCGTTTAGCACGATTAATTGTTTAACCACTAAGAGTGGAGAAATTTTATTTGACTAAGTGCTGGTGAAGACGACAAACTGGTATCAAAAGAGAAAAGGGATCGATAAATTGTTTTGTTCTCTATGACTCAATTCCCATTTCAAGTGCTATTTTTGAAATATATTTATATTGATTTGAACTATTAGTATTCGAAATGTTTGTCAAATGGTCTGTTCTTTGTGACATAATTCCCATTTCAAGTTCTATTTTTGAAATATATTTATATTGATTTGAACTATTAGTATTCGAAATGTTTGTCAAATGGTCTGTTCTTTGTGACTTAATTCCCATTTCAAGTTCTATTTGTAAATATATTTATATTGATTTGAACTATTAGTATTCGAAATGTTTGTCAAATATCTGCATGTGTGCGTGTATTTGAACCTCAAAGTAATTCACGCATATGGAGTAAATTGATTTGAAATGTATTATTGAATGACCAACATGACGGGATTCACCAACTGAATTCATCATGAAGGTAACCATATTTGTTCAATGTGAAATCACATTACTACTGAATGACAAACAGATTTTGAGTTCACATTGAATCTTACAGCGGATAATGTTTCTGCTGTGGTCCGATGTGAGGTTGTAATATTGAATGTGATGCAGCATTCTGCGAGCACGACAAACGGGGCCAGAGATTACCAACTGAATCCGTCGTGAATGTTGACTCTATAGTCATATGTGGAATGCCGGCGGCGGCGATATTAAAAGTGTATTTGTATAAGAATCTTTTACATTACACACAGACGCGGTATATAAAGGCATTATTTTGATAAATGCATTCATATTGAGCGAAATGGAATAGAGAGCTATAGAACCACTAAGCATGAAAATGCCAGCGTATTGTTTTATCAATGCTTTCGGAGTACCAAGTGATAGGCGGTGATTGAAAGCGGAAGGTCGAGGCTCGAGTCATTTAGAAAGTTCACGGAGTATGCTCCGTCACATGCATCCTCACCATTTTTGAGCATGACATTGTTTTGTAAACAAAAGGAGTTCAACTCTGAAATTATTTTTATACCTATATCTGAATACAATTTTGGATGTCATGTTGTAAATGACATAATATGCCATTTTTGGTTAAATGCATATTTTGTAAAGGAATTACATTGAATTTGTAAATGTTTATGGGCTTGCCTAAACTTGAAATCACTTTCGCAAAGATTTGAGAACGAAAACGCTTATATTAATGAAATGTATTTGATAAATGGATTTGATTAATGGCTTTGGTCAAGGCCCTGCTTCCGGCTTCGATCCGCTAACCTGGCCAGCTGTGCTCGGGGTTGCTACACTTAGTGGCACGTAGCATCCCCGATCCGGTTATGACCTGCCAATCAGGTCGGACCGGAAAGGGGTGCTTGATTAGTGCTCAAAAAGTGCTATTTTGAACCCTATTTTTAATAGGTTTTGAGCGCTTTTTGTGTACTAATTATTGTAATTAACCCAATTTACATATTAAGGTCCCTATTATTCTAATGATCACATTTTGTGGCAAATTTTGCGCTTTTGCGAGCTACTCACGCCAACATTGTGGAGTCGATCCAAATATGAAGAATTAAAGTCCAACTCAACATCATAGATCAGAGACTAGAAGGAAAGAAGAGAAGAAAATAGAAGAAAAATGAAGTGTGAAGAAAAATGGAAGAGAAGCAATAGAACAAGCAATAATGGAACAAGAATGAGGATAGGTAAACCGACTTTTCGCTGCGCTACGAAAAATTCTGTGGAGCAGCGAAATTTCTCAATTTCGCTATCTCAGAATTTTGCTAGCTAGCTTAAATGTCAGTTTTGGTCCCTAAATAAATTATGCATTTTCGCTACCACAAGAATTTCGGCTTGCTACGAAATTTCGCTAGCTAGCTTAAATTGCCAACGTCTAGCTGGTATTCATGATTTCGCTTATCTCTTGGTGATTTCTTCGCTACTAATAAAATTTTCGAGCATTAGCGAAATCCACGCCTCTTGTCATGCTTTTTAATTAATGCCAACCGACTTCATTTTTGGTATTACTCCTCGTCTCGAATTTCTAGCCAAATGTTAGGCTTTCTTTGCATTCACATTCGGGTTGGCTATATAAGCCACCTTATGTTTGTAACCCTAACTTTAATCTTTTCAAGAAATATCTTATGCAATTTTCATTTTCTTTCGTTTTCTCTCTTCTCTCTCCTCTTTCTCCTTTTCGTTGCTAAACACTTCCAGGGATGACAACTGGAGGATGAGCGAGGCTAAAACCACTTCCTTCAAGTAAAAGGTCATCGGGGTAGATCTTTAGGTCAATATGGTCTCCCCTGCCATGCAAAGAAGTTTTGTCATTTTTGGTTCCTAAATCTTTCAACTCTAGGTTTTTAGCTTTTTGATTTATATTTAGCCAATACTTGGCAAGCTTTTAGGGTTTAGTGTATTCTTAGCTTTAGATACACTAATATCCATTAGTTGCCCTTTACGAGCCACTGAGGTAGGTTAAGGGGTTAGGGTTTCAAAGTGAGGGTTGAATAGCACTTAATGTTATTGATTTGGCCAATACTCTCCATGCTTTTTGTGATGTTGCATAATTGGGCTGATATGATCGGGCTGTTTCTTGGGATGGTCTTTACGAGCCTCCGAGATGATATTAAATGTTGTGGTTTTAAACAAGAAGGGGGCCATAATCGCATGCTACCCGTGATTGACCAAATAGAGTTGTTTCATGGGTGAGGCTTCATAGTTAAACATAGATCCTAAGTATGCCGTGGACTATAGGTCGCTTGTCATAACGAGGATAAAACCCGAGGACACTCGCTTGCCCTAACTTGCCAAGTTAGTGACCCACTCCTTCAAAGTTAACTTCTTTTTTCACCTTTAACTTTCGCTTTTTACAATTTCAGTTTCAAACCATTCTACTATTTTTTGAAACCCACCTAAAGAGTCCAAATAGAAAGCCTTACCTTCGTGCACTTATGCAAACCATTTCTAGATGAAACCCATCCCCGTGTTCGACCCTAGGACCACTATACCGCAACAAATTTTTGGACTACCAAGCAGTATAGGAACTTAGGTGTATATAAATTTTGTTGATTTTAGCTCAGCCTACTGTGGCACGAATCAGTGCTACACTTGTAATCTCTTTCCATCCAATGCCTTAAGTTCTATCATCATGGCCTCACTGTATTCTTGAGGATTAAGGCCATTTTGCCTAGATACCCTTAGAGAAGGAACTACCACCTCCACTGGAAGCATTGCATCTTGTCCATGTATTAGAGTGTAAGGACCCTATATAATTTCTCTTAAAAGTTCTATAAACCCATAAGATCTCAGATAAAATTATGTGCCAATCTCTAGGATTATCCTTCAACATCTTCTCTAGAATGCTTATCAACATCTTATTAAGTTTTTATCTCGTTTCATTTACTTAGTACAAAAAGTGGAGTGATTCAATGAGTTGAATACCATAGTCCTCGAAAATAGTTTCACGTCATCCCCAAAGTGAACATGGTGCATTGGTTAGCTGTACAGACTGAGAATCAAATCTATGAATGCTATGCTCCTTGATGAATTAAATCACATCCTTATGCTCTACCTTCTTCAAGGGTATTGCCTCCACCCATTTAGTGAAGTAGTCTATAGCAACTACGATGATGTTGTGTCCCTTTGATGAAGTTGGGTAGATTTTCCCAATTAAATCCATGGCCCATCCTCTAAAAGGCCATGCTTTCACAATTGAGTGGTGTTCCACAACAGGTATCCTTCAGATAAGTTGTTATTTTGACATCATTGCAACCCTTGGAGTAATCGATGCAAATAAGAGGGGATAGTTGGCCAGAAATGGCCATGTCTCCTAATGAACCACCGTATTTTTATCTTGGCTTGATGGTCTCCATAGACCCCTTAATGAACTTGCTTCATCACTTCCATGCTTTCTGGGAAGGATAGACATTTGAGCAGTAACCCATCAAGTCCCTTTCTATACAATTCCCCTTCCACTAGGACGAAGTTTTGTGATTGAGCTTTCACCCTATGGGGAACCTGCTTGTTAGGATCTTCTAAATACTCTATAATCTTAATTCTCTAATCTCCTGCAACATTTGTATCTATACTGACGACTTCTAATCTGATTCCCCTTTCATAAATTGAGGTATAATTCTTCTTGCCTATCATAATGAGCTTATGAGTTAAGTTTTCACTAATCTTCACACTTGAGGTTACTTGTGCTAGCTCATCCGATTCCCAATTAGATTCCATAAGCACATATTAAAAATCCATGGAGTGAAAAGAATATAGCAATTGAGTAGAAGCAGAAGAATAAGGAGCTAGCAATAAACTGTTGCATTTATATCCCTTGTTAGTTATCGAAGCACTAATTGAGAGTCCCCAATAATGTGTACCTCTTATACTCTAAGTTCCATCAAAATCTCCAAACTGATCACTAAAGCCTCATATTCAGCTTGATTGTTGGTGAACTTGAAGGCCAAGTTGAAAGATAGGGTAGTCTTTATCCCTTTTGGTGAGATGATTACTATCCCAGCTCTAGCGGATTTCTCCATGCTAGAACCATCAAACTTAAGAACCCAAGGCCTCCTTTCTACTTCATATATCCCTAATTCCACATTTTTTTTCTAGTTGGATTTCTAATGAAGGATGATCAGATAGAAAGTTAGCTAAAGCTTGTCCTTGATTGATTTATGTGGAAAATGAACCAAGGTGACCTTGAACAAAGAAAAGGACCATTTCTTAATTCATCCAGTGATTAAGGGTCGACTTAGCATGTATTTCATGAAGTTAGTTTGGGAGACCACATACACTTGAGACTTGATTAAGTAATGTCTTAATTTCGTACATGCAAAGTAAATGGCCAAACACAACTTATCACTGGGTGTATATTTTGTTTCCGCTGAACTTAGGACCCTACTCAAATAGTAAACAACTTGTTCATGGCCTTCAACATTATTTTGTGCCAGAAGACATCCTATAGATTTTTTTGCAGCTGATAGATTAAGTTTGAGTAGCCAACCCTTCAGAGGTGGCATTAAAACTGGGGGCTTAGAAAGGTAGCCTTTGATTCCATCAAAAGTTGTTTGATGTTGTTCCTCCCATTTAAACTCTTCCGCTTCTTTCGATTTGATTAGGTCAGCCTTAGTCTTCCCTACTAGATTAGAGATAAACCTTCTTAAATAGTTCACCTGGCCTATGAACTTTTGAAGTTCTTTCTTATTTTGAGGAGCCTTGGTTGAAATGATGGCCTTGGCTTTTTTTTTGTCCCCTTCTGATTCATGCCACAGTAGGGCTATAGGAATCAACAAAATTTGTATCCTAGGTGTCCTACTGCCGTAGCGAGGCTACCGGGGCAGCATACGGTCTGTGTGGTCGAACACCTGGGATGGGTTTTCTTCTCATGAAATGAGAAGTGCAATTTGAGTCAAAATGGCATTTATCTGATTTTGGGTTTTGTTCAAAAACAAGGTTGATGGTTGTAAATTCGTATAACCAAAGGAAAATTTAGAAAGAAGACTCCTCAAGTCTGGGTCACCGATTTGGATTTAAGGTGTATTCATGCCCCTACTTGTTTCTCGCTGGGCTGATAATGACCTATAGTCGCTTTCCCAAACTGGACTCATTTGACACTCAAAACCTAAACCCTAAATTACCCCTCATGAGATATGACATTCGCTGAGCATTCAAGTCCCAATAGTGGTGCATATGGTCTCTCAAAGAGGCAACCTACGGCAACTAATGGGGACAATCTCAGTGGATGACAAGTGATCTAAGATTAAGCATCCATCAGAATTCACAAAAGCTTGCCAAATACACATCACAGGCCGATCTAGGAGGCCTCAACCTAGGGTGAGATGTGCAAGGAGCTTAAATGCTCATAAATGCAGATAAATGAGAGGGCATGAAAATCCACTCAAACCTCCACCGCTGACCCTCCTCTTCAAGGAAATGGGGTTTTTAGCCACATACCTTGGTTTGTCATCACCAAGGTATGTTTGGTTGCTGAGAAAATGAAAGAAAATTAAAGAAAATGAAGAAGAAAAAGAAAAGCGGGAAACTTACAGTGCTTGTATTTCCACTAAGCCAAAATTCCAAAGTTCCAAAAATTACAATTCTCCAAAACATGGGAACTTATATAGAGTTTTTCTTAGGGTAAAATACCATTATGCCCTCAAAAAGCATTAGACAAAGAGGGTAAAAATGGAAAAAAAAGAGAAAAGAAAATCAAAAGTAGGAGAGAGGGATCTCAGATGAAGTTGGTGCTACAAATTGGCACCAGCAGCAATTTTTCCGCAGACTCCGCCAAACTCAGACCACCACGCCAAAATTGGCACCTAATGCCAATTTTCCTGCACCAATGCCGCACTGCCAAAATCGCACCAATGCCACTTTGCCAATTTTCACACAATGCTGATTTTGGCAACTACCCTCGGCTCGCTCTTCTTCGCCTCTTCCTGCCTCCCGTTTCTTCGCCTTCTCGTCCTATTTAAGTTGCACTATGGCTTTGAACTCATTGATTCATCAGGTTCTCGCCTCGCCCCGCCTCCGGCCCGAAGATGGAGAAGTGTTTGGCTTTGCAAAACTACCAAAACACCTACAAAAATGCTGTTAGTAACACAATAGGGACATCAATATGCCAATCGGGTTATTCGGAATGATTAGTACCTAAAGTGCCTTTAAAACCTACGATGAATAGGCCTCAAAAAAGAGCACTTTTAAGCACTAATCACACCCCCCAACCTACACATTGCTAGTCCCTTAGCAATGAAAACACGCAACCAAGAAAAATAAAGTATGTATGAACAAAAAGTGAGGGTATAGGTAATGCTCTAGCTTCAGTGTCAAAGGTTGGAGCCCCGTATTGCAAATCAGCTCAGACTGATGCCACATAGACAATCGCTGTGGCAAGGTTCACCTTGTAGCGGAATCCAACCCAAGCTTTCCAATTTCGAGTGCTAAGTGTATGGGGATCGGCTTGCATCAATAAATCACCAATGCGATACCCCCCAACCCAAATTTCACGCTTAAATGCTCTTAAGGGTGACCAACCAAAATAATCGATTCCGGGCCTTATTTCATACCTTTTCTAAAGTAATGTAGATTTAATGCCGGTAGACCAACCTCACCAAAGTCCATATAATCTTATAATCCACCCCATGACTCCCAACCAACTAAGGCTTCAGTGGCATCAAGCCAAAAAGGATCTCTCGACCACAAACTCTACAAGCTTCACCTCGGACTCTGAATGATTTTGAATTTCACACCAACTTGCTGGAACTCCACCCATCCACCCACATGTAGCGAGCACTAAATCCGTGGCTCCCAATTCGCTGGTTCAAGGCACCAGTTTTAAAGGCTCGCTCATATACCCCTAATCGTGCTCTAAGTTTCGTAGGCCGTGCGTCGCGCTTTAACAAACTCTTTCTTTTTCTTTTTCTTTTTCTTTGAGACATATTGGTCTTCTTTTTATGGGGGAACCGCAACTCCACATGTGTGTGGTCACCTAAACTAAGGCTAGTTTTGCTATGCAAGGGGGCCAAGCAAATTTCTTAGCCTATTAATGAAAACTCGATGCACTGCAGCGGCTAGCTCTCTGGAAGAGAAAAATACACCGTGGGACTTCAACCGACCAACAATTAGATGGGCATAACTAGGCTAACAAACACGATAACATGCAATGCTCAAAATTTTTCAACTGAAGAGACAAACCATAAAAATACGGGGGCAAAATGCACATAAAGTGTAAAAACAAAACAGATGGTATATTTCTATGTCGTGATATTTCACAAAATTATCAATTTTTTCAAAAGAAAATTATGTGGTACCTCCAATAGAAGATGAAACGAATGTTTGAACCAGGAGTGGAATGGCATGGTCATCAGTTGCACTCACATCAGACGCAAATGCAGAGGAAAATGAGATTCTCCCGCACCGCAATCTCCCGCAACATTTCAAAACCAAAATCAGGATAAGATGTTTCTTGTAAATGCTAAAATATTTGAAAAGGAAATAGGTAAAAGTAGTGGCATCACTAAAAACCCAAATTAAGACTTAAAATAATATAAAGTAAAAATTTCAACAAAAATTTGAGTGGGTCTCTGTGTTCCCGTGAACCACTCCCAGCTGTGTAGCCATTGGATCTCGAAGGAGGGTCCAGAGGGAGAAGCTCCTCCACGCATGCAAGCAGGCGCCGCAGTGCCTTCATGCTCGCCTCTTATTTTGGGCAATCCGGTCTCGGTGGCGCGGCCGATCGTTGCAGAGGAATGGTGGATTCTTCATTAACCGCCTTATCATTTCCAGTCAATCTTTCCCCGCTGTTTGTTAATATCATGCCTTCCTACCCGTGTACCACTCAGGCAAACTTCATCAGATTTTCTCCCCTCATCCTCAGCTGGTTTTTGCTTGCTGCCTAGGTGGAAAATATTAAGCTCCAAAGTCATATTTCCAAAGGTAAGCTGCATGACCTAACCAGCAATTAATTACGTATTGGGATGGCCAAAAATGGCCTCCTGAAGTATGATGGGCACTGTTAGTGCCCTCTCGCCACCGCCCGTATCAAGAACCACGGTCCACCGATAGTAAAATTTATCCACCTCGACCAAAACATCCTCAACTATGCCTTAGGAATTTGACCATCGATCGTTTGGCGAGGATGTTGGTGCTCAGCCCCAAACCTAACTGCTTGTATACCGAGGCTAGTCGGGACATCGCTCCCAAATCCAACAATGCCTTATCTATGCATCCCCCAATGTTGGATCGAGATGGTGGGTGATCCCGATCTTTGTATTTCACCAAGGCTTCAGACTGATGATGGAGCTGACTTGTTCAATCAGGAAGGCCTTCTTGTTAATGCCCAACCTTTCTTTGATCAGGTAATGTGTCCTTTAGAAATTTAGCATAGGCTCCGAACTCATTTTATCATGTCAAGGATGTCTCCACTTACTCGCCCAAGACTTCCAGGATGCCTTCTCGCTTAGAAGCCTCTTTTCGCTCTTAGTAAGCCAAATGGAGGAGGTATGCTTTTCTTCATTGAATCTTCTTTAATGAATATGTGCTCTGGCCCCACTTCCTCTTCTTCTCTGGTCTCTTTAGCAGGTTTAGGCACCGGTTGATCAACCTGTTTGCCATTTCTCAAAGTAATGACAGCTTACTTCATCCATCCGGGGCGTGGTCACAGAACCATCTCAATGGACCCCCTGTGGATCGCGTTGCTCGGGAAGGAATCTCCCCTCAGTCTTCAGACTACTGGCCGGGTCGGGCCTGTGATGGACGACCGGGAGGTTATCAATTTTCCGGTTGAGGCTACCTTCGAGCCCATCTAATCTCGCTCAAGAAGCCTTCCACATATTCAACTTTTATTCAATTGAGTATTATGGCTTTCATTCCTCTACGAAATTTCCTACCACCTTTGTTCAAATTCAGGATGGCTTGCTCAACAGGGGAAGAGGTGGGTGGTTGCCGTCACAGGCTCCTGGGAATATGGACGGCCGGAGGCTGGAGGCTTCCGTGAGGCTGTGTCTCCGGCTTGGGATTATATACGTCATATTGGGCATCAGGCGAGTGGCCTATTTCAGCCCACACTGATTTTGAGCATGTCTTTACCAAACCCTCTGAACTGAGCATGGTCAGAATAAAGGCCTCCCAAACAATCAGATCACACTAGTTGTTTGTCCTTCCAGAGTGACCTCCGCCATCTGCCCATCTCATGTGCTCTTCTTCCTCCCAGCTTCCACCCCCTCCTAGCCAAGATGGATAGCTGAAGCCTTCGCTCCACATCCTCTCGCAAGTGAATAGATGCCTCCCTCGGGTCATAAGGGTCTCATTCTCATTCTTACCTCCCCCGGGATTTGGCTCACCCTAAGCCTCGATGTCTCAGCTACGTAGTTGAGGAAATCCATGGCCTCATTTGGATTTTTGCTTAGGAAATCTCCTCCACACATAGTTTCCAATAATTGTTTCATGGAAGGGGACATTCCATCATAAAAATGGTTCACCAGCATCCATGTATCAAACCCATGGTGTGGGCATGCACTGATAGTCTCCATAAATCTCTCCCACACCGGGTAGAACCTCTCACCATCATGAGCCGCAAATGTAAATTTACCTCTTCGTTGTTTGTCTCAGGAGCACCAAGCACCCTTAGAAACTCTCGCTCGCAGCTCTCCCAATTCCTTACGGTTCTCGCCTTAACGCATTTAGCCAAATTTCGCTTGCCCTTAGCAGAAGTGAAAGCACTTTTAGCTTTAGTAGCTCCATGTCGATGGCACCCTCTTTGAAAGTGGTATACTTCCTCAAAATCCCTAATATGATTATAAGGGTTTTCATTCTCCATGCCATGGAATGTTGGGAGTACAGGCACCAAGTAAGGCTTCACTGCCACCTCTCCTGCAGGGGGAATTATGCATGAGGGTGCACTCACCCTGAGTGGGTGTATGTGATCCTCATGGATCGATATGCATCAGGCTCCCCAGTACTGCTTTGTTGTTCCTCCCGTGGAGGATCCATTCGAGCAATCGGAGGATCAATTTCAAGCCCCCGTTCTCAAGCAAGGCAGTTAGCCACCCTCTGTTCCACTCCGCGTGTTCTATCCCATCAGATAAATCAGCTTCCCGTACACTTACAATCAACAGAAAAACAACCAAAACAAAAACTAACAAAAGGGGGTTAAGGTTGAAGCTAAAATTAAAGCAAAGAAAACTGAATGTAATCGGAAAATTTAAAATCCCCTCGCAGCGGAACCGCAAGGGAAAATGACAAAATCAAAAGGAATGAGATTTTTACCAAAACTCGTGGATATGAATCACAAGTTCAACAGTTTATCTCACTGGTAAGTACCATCCCTAACAGCGCTGATTTTGATTCATGCCACGCAGGCTATAGGAATCAACAAAATTCAGATCCTGTGTCCTATCGCCGCAATGGTGCCACCGCAAAGATAATGGGTTCCAGGTCGAACACGGATGGGTTTTCTTCGTGAAATGAGTAGCGCGCTTGAGCTGGAAAATGCATTTCTCTTTGATTTTGGGTTTTGTTCAAAAACAAGGTTGATGGTTGTAAATTGCATATACCAGCAGTATTCTAGAAAAGAAGATTCTCAAGTCTCGGGGTCACCGGATCGATTTTTAAGGTGTATTCATGCCCTGCTTGTTTCGCTGGGATAATGACTCATAGTCAGCCTCAAACCGGTCTTGATTTGACACTAAAACTCAACCCAAATTACTCCCCGCGAGATATGACATTCGCTGAGCATTCAAGTCCCTAACATGTGCATATGGCCTCAAAGAGGCAAACCCAATTTCAACCAATAGACAACTATGGATGACAAGGATCTAAGATTACATCCACTGTAATCCACAAAGCTTACAAATACACATCAAGGCGAGGCTGGATCTAGGAGGTTTCCAACCTGTGGTGAGATGCAAGGAGCTTTAAATGCTCATAAATGCAAGCAGGATAAATGAGAGGGCATGAAAACTTACCTCCAAACCTCCACCAAAGGACCCTCCTCTTCATGTGAGCTTTGGGTTTTAGCCACATAGCCTTGGTTTGTCATCACCAAGGTATGTTTGGTTGCCGAGAAAATGAAAGAAAATTAAAGAAAATGAAGAAGAAAAAGAAAAGCGGGAAACGTACAGTGCTTGTATTTCCACTAAGCCAAAATTCCAAAGTTCCAAAAGTTACAATTCTCCAAAACATGGGAGCTTATATAGAGTTTTTCTTAGGGTGAAATACCATTATGCCCTCAAAAAGCATTAGAAAAAGAAAGTAAAATGGAAAAAAGAGAAAAGAAAATCAAAAAGTAGAGAGAGGATCTCGCATGAAGTTGGTGCCAAATCGGGCACTGCCACTTTCCTGCATGGCCAAACTTGCACCACACCAATGCCAAAATTGGCACCAATGCCAATTTTCCTGCACCAATGCCAAAATTGGCACCAATGCCAATTTTCCTACACCAATGCCAAAATTGGCACCAATGCCAATTTTTGCCAATTTTCGCACAATGCTGATTTTGGCACCAATTTTCCTGCTCTGTTCTTCTTCAGTTCCTCTCTTCGCCCGTCTTCTGCTGCACATGGCTTTGAAACCCCGCTTGATTCATCATGTCTCACTGGCCCTCGTCCAGTCCTCAAGATGGAGAAGTGTTTGGCCTGCAAAACTACCAAAACACCTACAAAATGCTGTTAGTAACACAATAGGGACATCAATATGCCATTTGGGTTATTTGGAATGATTAGTACCTAAAAAGTGCCTAAAACCTACGATGAATAGGCCTCAAAAGAGCACTTTTTAAGCACTAATCACCTTCCACTCCTCTTTGGTGAACTAGAAACCCTAAAAAATTTCCCACTTGAACTCCAAAAAGTAGATTTGAGTTGATTTAGTTTTAGTTGATGGAATCTCATCATTTCAAAACCTTTCCTTAAATGATTCATATGTTCGGTGGCCTTCTTAGATTTAACCACAATATCATCGATATAAGTCTCCATGTGGTGGCCTAACAATCATGAAAGATGGCATTCATGGCCCTTGGTAAGTCATCAGCGTTTCTTTCAACCGAAGGGCAATGCACTAGCCATTCAAATGTTCTCATGAACTAGGACATTGAAGACACCTTAGATATCATCAACAACTAGGATTTGCTAAACCTGAGAAACCATTTATGAAGGACAATAATTCATTATTTGCAATGGAATCAACTAACATGTCAGCAATAGGCATTACATACACATCTTTAGGAGTGGCAACATTTAAATCCTTAAAGTCTACACAAACTTTAAGTTTCCCATTCTTTTTTATCACATGGACAATATTTTCCAACCACTGCACATACCTTGTAGGTCTGATGAATTTGGCCTTCAAAAGCTTCTCAATCTCCTCCTTTACTTTCAGCTCTACCTTCTTGGACATCCTTTTAGGTGGTTGCTGAAAAGGGTGAAATTCCGGCTTGATAGGCAAGTGGTGCTCCACCAAGCTTCTGTCCAACCTGGCATCTCATCATAATTCCAAGAAAAACAATCTTTGAACTCCTATAGTATTACAATAATCCCTTTCTTCAAGTCGGAAGGCAACAAGAAACTAATATAGGTAATCCTCGACTTTTCCATAATGCCGAGGTTCACTCCTCCATGGGATCATGTACTTGAGGCTGCATGTCATCGAACTTAGGAGGGGGCTTGCTCCAAATCATCCATTTGTATTTCTTCGTCTTCTTCATATGCATCCCCTTAAAAAATAATCTTAGCTCCAAAAGTGTCCCGAAGGTGTTCTTCTATCATTTCCACAGCCTGTTGCACTTTCATTTTGAATATGGCAGTTGCACCTACTGCCTTTCTTCTTGAGAGTAATCAGTCATCATCAATCTTCTCGATGATTGGACCACTCGTCAGCCTATAAGGCACGATTGTAGTCACCTTTAGGAGTTTTGTCGCCTTGATTTCCATAGAGCCTTTAGTCCCCAGACCTACCTTCCTCCTTAAAGAACCTGATTCAGGTCAATTCTTCTGTTTCATAATACTGGGCTAGTCTTCAATATAACCTTAGATGATCCATAAAGGGCCATTTTGTTCTGTCTGGATCATCACCTCACATATTTTCCAAATAGTGTATGAATCCATGAATAGTGATTGTTTACGGTTTCAAGTTGAGTTAACGATCTTCTTTAATGCAATGTTGGTCTTCATTAGAGTCTATCACAGCACAGATACGTTGTTTTGTTTTGTCACTGGTATATCACGTATGATCCCTGTTCTGATATTTCAAAATCAGATACGCCATCGCACTTAACACCAACGCTTTTCAAGAGTTTCCAAAGATATCCCTAACTGCAACACATTTTACTTATCAGATCTATTTATCTATCAGAACTTTTAGATACTATTTTCCTGTTATTAAGATATTCTTATTGTGTTATGCTCATGTATTTTATTATTTTTTATATTTCTTAAAAACAACGCTCCTGAGTCTGATATTCTTCCAGGAACCCAGAAAATTTCATCCCAGCCCTACCTTCTTACGCAGTCCAACTCCCATTTATAATCCCACCCAAAGTTTATCATGTCGCTGTCATCCAGAGATCTGTTTTAGAGAAAATACTCTATTATATGTTTATAATCATCATCACCATATTTATCATTGACTCCATATCCTCGCGAATTTTCTCCCAAATTTTTGTTTTTTTTTTAAAAGTTATATACCATTCCTTCCTTCACTTTCTCTAACTCCATGACATCTTCCTTTTGAATTTCCATAGGTACATCAATGAGGTGCCTTTTATTAGTTTCTCTTTGCCTTTGCATCCTCATTTTCTGAGTCCTAGACAGCCTTTGGGGAAATTTTTTGTGTTATACCACATGCCACCTTTGACTAGGAGAAACCATAGGAGGAACGATACACCTCACACGCCTTTCCTTCTCTACAACCCCTTTCCTTAGATAATTGGGTCCACCTTTTGGAAAAATAGGCATGACTAGAGAAACATGTCCTTTTCCTCCATTTTTCCCTTAGAGAAATGAATTTGTCCTTGGTGAACATCATTTTGTACCTTGAAGAATTGAGTCCATCTTTTAGAAAAATAGGCCTGACTGGAGAAACATGTCTTTCCCTTTCCTTTTTCCTTAGAGGAGTGAAGTTGCCTGTAATCTTCTCTCCTAGGGAAAAGATTTTACCCTTTGGAGGAGTGATTCTATCCTCCTGTAGAAACCTTCTTTTTCTCAGAGGAACAACTCTATCCCCATATCCCACTCTTGGACATCTGCCCTCTACTCTTTCCCTTAGAACAATAACTGTCCATACAACTTTGTCATTTAGAGGAGTGAACTTACCCCTTGGAAAAAAAAGCTCTCTTTCTTAAGGAACATTCTCTGAACCTGCCTGTATCATTCTCCCTTAGAGCAATGAACCTACCCCATGGAAAGGTGGTCATTTCTGCACATTGTTTTCTAAGAGGAACAAATTCATCTTCTAGGGAATTTATGTTGCCTTTTGGTGAAAATTTCCTTTCCTTGGAGAATTGGTTATACTGATATGTTCTTCGCTCTATCCCCTTCACCGAATTTCTTCTTGATGGAGGATCTATACAAACCGTTGCCCATTCATTTTTAATCTATTAACATGAACCAAGAAATATTTAGGGACCTATACCTTTCTTAGAGAGAGTTTTCCCACCTTCTTGGATTCCATCAATGCTCTTAGGTCGAAGCTCGCAGTGCTGATTAAGGCCTTTAGGAGAAAAGATCTCTGCTGCCGATCGCTATACCTTTATCGTGAACTTTAAGTATCCCTTTGTTGATCCCGCCCCTATGACATTTCTGAAACCCCAACATGCATTAGTAGTATGGTTCCATGAATTGTGGTACTGACATTAAGTCTTTTCCCTTTGTTCATCCTTGCTGGGGATCTGGTGGTCTTTAGGAAAGGTAACGAATTTTTCTTTCACTAGGAAATCGAATATTTCATCTGTTTTTGCTACCTCAAAAGTGTATTGGACCTGTGTACCAACAATATGTGCATTCTTCCACAAATCAGGTGCCTTTTCTACTAACAAAGAACAGGTGAATGTCTCCGTAGTAGATAGATCTGCCACTTCCTGATTTACTTCTTGACAATAGGTTCCCATGGAGTTTTTCCTCCGGTAGCTTTCTTCCTTGAGTAGCTGTTCATATTCTGACATCTTAGCTGTAAGTTCATAAAAATGTCTAAATTCCATACCTTGGAATTTTTTCCTCAACTTAATGTCTAGACCTCCTTGAGCCATTTTCGCTTACTTTGTCTCTAAAAGATGGATCTTGCACTTGTTTCTTATGTTCTTGAACTAGGATATGAACTAATCAGTAGTCTCCCCATTTCTTTGAGTCACTCTGGACAATTCTGCAATGCACACTTCAAGCTCATCCTTGAATAGCTGAGTGGGGAACTGCCTTTCCATCTCCTAGCAACTTTGAATGGAGTTTTTTGGTAATGTTGTATACCATGTGAATGCTACCTCTATAAAAGAGTTAGGAAACAATCTAAGCTTGAAATGATAGAAATTCTCATAGTTAGCTAACTCCTCACATTATATAGTGAATCTAGAAATATGCTCCAAGGTGGATTGGCCATCTTCTCCAGAGAACAAGGAGAAATCAGGGATCCTGTACCCCCTTGGGTAGGGGTTCTCCCTATCTATCATTTATGGATTAGGTTTGTAGAACTCTGGGTGGCTAATTTTCCTGAGACCTAGCCTATATAACTCCTGCATCGCTTCTCTGATTGTTGCTAAATTTACTGTGGCTAGTCAGCTTCGCGCAGCCATCGAGGAACTTGAACCTACTAAGGAATCCTGTGAGCTTGCCGAGGAACTTGTCAACTTTCTCGTCCCAAGCTACATTTACCCCGTTGTGTGGCTACATGATGCCTCCCGAGCCTCCACTGAAAGAAAAGCCTCATTCATATGCTTCCGTTTCTGTAATTGGATTAGTCTGAGCAAAAATCCTTTGAGGGGCTATGGTTCTAGCTCCATTAGGTCTTTCCCATGCTACGTTTGACACACCCCTACCCCCTACCAGCGGCGGGTATGCCGGCCACTCCACAGAAATCCCCAGCCGTTACCTCTAACGACTAGAAATCCTGCGGAAGCGGCCGTATTGCTCGCTAAACCTCCTAGTAAAATTTTTTCGTTTATTTATAACTTAGGATTTGCAAAATCTAGCAAATGAAAATCTCAAGAGCATGACCGCTGCATAAGCCTAAATTCCAAATTCTGTATATCCAATTTACACTATATCCAAATATCCAAACATGGCAACCAGCATACCAACACATTCTCACAACTAACTATGTACATACATATGTCCCATTATACATATTCAAAGTATGTTCTTACAAATATAATTAATACACGCATCACTTTATACCGATGTCGTGACCGGTCCGACGCGGTTCAGCCTTTCAGCGCAGACTGCATTTTAAAAAATAGTTTTTAAATGGAAAATAATGAGCCAAACGAAATTCTCGTTGAGTGTATGCTTTTATTAGCGTTTTGTGTTTCTTCCTAAAAACCTCAAACTCAGAAACTTTCTTTACAATTATTTTCCGTGCTTTACTTTGCTTTTGCTTGCTTTTAAAAGTTTCTAAAACTTTTCCTTTTGCTTTCTTGCTTTTGTTCGCTGCTTTTTGTTCCGCTAGTTTTGCTTTATTTCGCTTTTCTTTTCAAGTCAGGAAACTCTTATTTCTTGCTTGCTTAGAAGTTTATAAATTTCTCACTTTTTCTTGCTTGCTTGTTTTTATTTTGCTTGAAAGTTTCTTAAAAACCTTTCACAAACTCGCTTAAAAGTTTCTCAAAACTTTTCATAAAATCCAGGAGCTTCCTCAGCTCAACCGCATGCTTTGAAAATAAAAACCCACGGAAGCTTGCCTCAACCGACGCTTTTGAAATCTAAACAAGAGCCTGGCTCAACCGCTTGCTTTAAAACTTCCTCCTAAGCCCATAATGGGAACCAATGGTTGATTTTTCAAAACAACATATCATGCTCATAAAACATCAACCAATGGAGGCCTATTTTTGCTTATCATACCCTAGTGAACACTCTGAACCTCGTGGCTCAACCGTGCTTGGTGGAAGGAACTTTATCCGCGCCACCCTTTTCATTTTCCGGTGAATATGGTGGAATTGACTTCTGTCGCCATCACCATACTTAGGTTAGAGCTCATAACCCTATATACCCTCGTACGTGCTACGCCCCTTTAAATGCATGATGTATGTCCTAAGTTTGCCGACCGTGCCAAACTACAATGCATATATGAAATCCTTAACACCACCGCGGCACGACGATACTGACCGGGCTTTTTGCTTGCTTAAAACTAGGTGCCACCTTGTTTTCACAAACTTTCTTTGCTTCTCGTTGCTCTTGTAAAATGGTTTTACA
The DNA here is from genome assembly GCA_016808115.1 of Tetrastigma voinierianum. Classification (NCBI taxonomy): domain Eukaryota; kingdom Viridiplantae; phylum Streptophyta; class Magnoliopsida; order Vitales; family Vitaceae; genus Tetrastigma; species Tetrastigma voinierianum. The sequence continues at coordinate 199,350 of JAEQBH010001010.1, forward strand.
CTTTGAAACCATTTTGCTTGCTCGCTTGTCAAAATGGTTTAATTATTCAAAACCATTTGCTTAGTTGCTTGCTTGCTTTAAAAATGGTTTAACTTTTCAAAAACCATTTACTTGATTGCTTAATTATGGTTTTACAATTTAAAACCAATGCTTTCTTTTCAAAAATGGTTTAACTCAAAACCATTTGTTTGCTTTCTAAGTCATCGCTAGTTTCCGAAAATGGTCGAACTCAAAACCATGAAATACCAAAGGTAAAGCAATTTGTGGCTAATAATAATAATAATAACACTAGTATTTGGAAAATGAGTTTAGAACACTCACCTCTTTGCTTGCTTAACTTGGAGCACCTGCTCCACACTTATCCTCGCCTTTACTTTAACCTACACTCAAACGAATACGACGACAATTTAATCAGCGTGATAACTTTAACGTGTGACTTCCTAGACTTAGCCACACTCTTCATACTCTTTAAAGCGCTATGTGCTAAGGGTTCCATTCCAACTGGAATTTACCCACCTGAGCACCGAAACTCCAAGTTACGTCCTCAAACAACCCTAATTACTCTATGTCCAAAGCTGATGCAGGAATTTTTCTTGCACATGGCCCCACTTGAGGAATTTTTAAATACTTAGATCAGAATTTGCGCATTCTTACTTAAGTTTTGTTCTCCTTGAAGTTCATTTTTACGAGCCACTTGAATCACTCAAATCGGATAAGAAATGGAGTGTAGCCATGGCCAAAATACGAAAAACCGGTCGAAACAGGAAAACCAAACAAGCTGTACCTCCGGTACAACTTAACTTCTACCGGTACAACTTGGCCAAAAATGACCAGAAGCAAACTTGAATCGCACAACTCCCTCCAATCAGACCGTAGAAGACAATCTGGAATGCCCAGCATTTTGCTTATTTCTCCCACTTTGATGCCAATTCAATTCATATAACTTCTATAATTCATAATGCACCCCTAAACCACAAACTTTAAACGATCTGCAATATTACAATCCTCCACAACATGCGACCGTGTTTTGGAAACTCAAAACCCAAAACCTTAGGTGAAAATCCAAGAATACCACCTAAGGTCCAATTCAATTTTAAACATCATGTAATTTGATGATTCCAAGTTTCTTTTACATAAATTGGGGTTTTACTCACATAACCCTAACCATTCAAAGGCTTCATGTGCTCTTTGCACAAAACCTAGATCAAAGGAGAACTAATCTCCATACCCAAGCCCTAGAAATCTAATACACTTGATTCTAAGATGTAAAGGCATTACCTGATTTTTTGAACCTCCTCTTCCTTCTTCCTTCCTCTCCTTCCCTCTCTTCTTGCTCTCTTCTCTTCTCCTCCCACGGCCTGGTTAGGGCAACCCCACCAAAATGACATTTTGGTTTTTAATTCTCTTTGCTTAAATTAATCCCTTCCACACTAAGTAAATGTAACCTCATCTTTTAATTATTGCAATTGTAACTTATTCAATTTCCACTATGGCCCATCTCTACACCTTAAATTTTGATTTTTCATATTCATTTGCATAATGACCATTTCACCCTTGGTTTAATACCACAAATTCCGGGTTCCATAAACTTTCATTTCATATTTTAGTCTCCAAAATATTTCAGTGTGACACTTGGTACTCTTATACACCCCTACAGTGTCATTTTATCGTAGACTCTCTCAGACCGGGTGTTACAAAAATCCTCCCTCCTTAGGAACATTTCGTCCTCGAAATGAACACTAAAACTCCAAACAAAAGGAAAGGAACATACCTTATCCAGAGAATAAGTGAGGGTACCGATGGCATCCGCCTCCGGCCCGCAATTCGCTCCCTTTCATGACTTCTTCCATAAGACTTTAACTAATGGAATCACTTTGCTTCTCAACACCTGCTCCTTGGCGATCTACACCGCATTGTGCATCTCCTCATAAGTCACCCCTCCTTTAACTGCACCGGGTTGCTCTCTCAATACATGTGGAAGGATCCGGTGGATATATTTTCCTCAACATCGATACATGGAAAGATCATGAACCCTGACAACTCCTGGGGTAACTCTAACTGTAGTTAACGGTCCCACCGCTTCATAACTGTAGGGTCCAATATACCCCTGACTAAGCCTCAAGCCTCCCAAATCCTCAACACGCCTTCCAAGGAGAACTTTCAAAAGACTTGGTCACCTATCTCGAATTGCAAGTCTCTACTTACCTCGTTGTCCGCATAGCTTTTCTTCTGCCTATCTCTTGCTATCTTTAAGTTATCGCGAACAATCTCACTTTCTCTCAAGTGATTTGTACTATTCAAGCCTACTAGTCTTCTCACCAACCTCATCCCAAAGACACCGGGAGTCCTACATTTCCGGCCATACAAGGCTCTCAAATGGAGCCATGTCTATAATGCCTTGATAGCTATCATTGTAGTAACCCATGGAAGTGCCAAGTGAGTGTCCCAACTTCCTTTGAATTCCATCACACAAGCTCTCAGCATATCCTCTAACATTTGAATAGTCCTCTCTGACTGTCCATCTGTTTGAGGATGAAATGCTGTGCTAAAATGTAGGCGAGTCCCTAACGCTGCCTGTAAACTAGGCCAAAACCTAGATGTGAACCTAGGGTCTCGATCTGACACTATCGACACTGGAACCCCATGATGTCTCACTATTTCGTCCACATACAATTTGGCTAACTTTTCTAAAGAATCCTCAACATTAACTAGTAGGAAATGAGCAGACTTTGTCAATCGATCTACTATCACCCATATCGCATCATGTCGCTTCGAGTCCGTGGGAAGACTCGTTTCACAAAATTCATAATCTTTTCCTATTCCACACCGAATAGTGGAGTAATCAGATCTCTCCCGCGGCCTTCTCGATACCGCTTCACTCACGATGTGTTAGGCACTGAAACGAACTCACACTTTCTTCATCCTGGTTCCACCAAGAATGTTCTTTCAAATTGCTAAGATCTGTACTACTTGATGCATAAAGATAATGCAGATTAATAAAAAGTTTCTTCCATGATGTCTTTCTTCGCCCGCCTATACTCCGACACACACATTCTCCGAATCTTTCAATTATCATGCCATCATCCCCGATGAAACTCGCTTCTTTCCCTTTTCTATCTCTTCATTAAGCAATCATCTATGGATCTGTGGCCTTATTTCTTTAGAATACGGTCGGTAGGAGCCGATCCCCAACATGAAATGTGGCTAACAAGGCTCCAGAATCCTCAACCTCAATATCACCCTAAAGAGTTCTCGGATCCACCAATAGTGGAAGATAACCCAGTCCTCATGTGAGACAAAGAACTCTCTCTGAGTCGCCTACTGAGCATCTGCTACAACATTAGCTTTTCTTGGATGGTTTCGATGAAATCTGATCGTAGTCTTAATCAACTCGAAGGCCATCTTCTTTGCCTCGGGGTTTAACTCTTTTTGGGTGAAAATATATTGAGACTTTTATGATGCTGTAAGATCACCGCAATGAGCTACCATATAAAATAACGTCTCCATATTTTTAAGGCAAACCTGCATTTGCTGAAGCTCTAAGTCGTGTGTAGAGTATTCTCTGCATGTTTCTTTAGGCGTCTAGAGCTGTACAATCCTTACATCGTGCATCAAAGCACTTAGCCAAGGCCTTGCCTTGAAGCATCACTATAAACCCTAAAGCCATCTTTTCCATTGGGTAAAGCTAAAACTGGAGCTGAAGTCAATCTATCTTTCAACTCCTCAAAACTGTTGTGGGCTTCTACCCGATCATATAGCATCTTTTCTTGTCGGCTTGAGTCGGTGGGGTACGCTGTCTGGAGAACCCCTGTGAGCTTCTGTAATACCCTGTAAGCGAGGAAACTTGACCTCGACACATTCTTTGGTGGTTTCGATTTACCACTTGCTTATTTTAAGGGATCCAGCTCACCCCCTCTACTAAAATTACATGACGAGAATGCCACCTTGTCGAGCCAAAACTGACACTTGCTCAACTTGGCATATCTTGTCTCCCCCTTAGGGTGCATGTACAATCCTCGGAGTGCTCGAATGTTCCTCCCGAACTACCAGAATACACTAAGATATCATCAGTAAACTATAGCTTGAACTTTATCAGTCTCACGGATGGAATACTGGTTCATCAAATCCATAGCGGCTAGCGGAGCATTAGTGAGCAAATGGCATCACCGAAGCTCATAATGTCGTAGCGTGTCTGAATCTTTGTCTTAGGTCTGTCTCGCTCTACGAACTCTCAACTGATGATATCGAGCCTCGAGTCTATCTTGGAGTATACTCGAGATCCTTGGAGTTGATCAAATATTCGTCAATTCTAGGGAGTGGATCTTGATTGCGGATGTTAACTCTGTTGACTACCTGTAATCATCATGTATGAACTCCATCTTTCTTTTTCACGAGAAGGCTGGAGCTCCCAGCCCAGAAGTATGTCACTCGGTCTAATGAATCCCTTACTTATGATTCTTTCTGCGAGCCTTAAGCTCCCTTAACTCTGCGGGAGCCATCATAAGGAGGGTGGAAATGGCTCGAGTCCACGGGGATCAAATCAATGGTGAACTCCATACTCTTTACGGAGGTAATCAGCGATATCACTAGGGAACACACATGCAGGAACTCTCTAATAACTGAAATCATCAATATAGTCCCCTCCTTCCCATCTCCTGCGCCAAGCTAGATAACCACGACAACCTTCTATGACATTTTACGTCTTTGTCATGGCGGAGATCATACGGAAGATAACTTCTCACAGTAATCCTCGAACTTTACCTCCAACTTCCTGGCCTATTCGACTTTACTTCCTTTTTATAACAATACCATTGGCTACATGGCGAGATAGCCAATCCATGCGAGAATTACATCAAAGTCCCTCATATCTAAAGCTCTGAATCCTTTGGGAACTCATTCCCTCAATCGAGCTCCTATCTCGACTACGTGCGAGTAATGGATCTCGGTTGGGAAGGAAACTCTCATACGACCCTCTAATGGTTGGGTCTCTATCTGGACACGATCTAAGAATGGCTTGGATGCAAATGAATGCGTAGCTCTGGGTCTACTAAGGTATATGCATCAACCAGAATAGAAATAATACAGTGACCACGTCGGGTTTGCATGCATCTTCTTGGAGTCACGTGACATATACTCTGGCGAGTGCAGGGGCTCTGTCACGTATCCACAGGGCCGCGCCTCTACCTCTGCCATGGCCACCTCACTGCTTGGTACCGTGGCCCCTGCGCTTGAAACCTCTCCCCTTCGGGCTTTTGTGTGCTCGTCTGCAGTGCTGGGGTGGTAGGCGGTGTGATGTCTCAGCACCAATCGGTGAGGACCTCCCTAATAAAATGGCCTTCTTGGCCTGATGGAAGCCTGCTGTCTTGAATCTCCCTGCTTGGCTCCCCCCATGGTGTCGCCGACACATATGACAAACGGGAGGAATACTGCGGGTGCCCTTGCTAGCAGCTGAGACCTCATTTGATCCTGAATAAAGATAGCTCCTCGACTTGCACCTCAGCCTCTATAACCTCTGCTCTTGCTTTTCTTTCTCTTGTATCTTGTCTGAGCTTTGTTGGGGCATTACAGTGCACTCCTCTTACTCTTGCTGCCTTTGCTCGATACATGGTGTAGTGCTTTGCCCGACTCTCGGAGGCGGCCTCAGCCTAAGTCCCCCAATTATCTGTGGGACCAACGATAAATGCTGCTACGATAAAGTCTTGCCAGTCACGATAAAAACCTCTTGCATTTCGGGGACCATACGCTGAATGTATGGAACCAATCCTAATTAGTTCGAAATTTTGCTTCTCATACTTTCGGATGCGACATGTTCTTTTGTTCTAACGAAGAACTCCTCAATTTTGAATCCTTGGCGGCTTTGAGGAAAGAATCGGTGGTGAATTCTTGTTGAAATTGGTCCCATGCTATTCCATCGGGATACCTTCTTTCTACGGCGTCCTGATCTTTAGCCACTGTCTTCCATCGAGAGGCGGAAAACAAGACCCTTTGCTCATCCGTCGGCCCATGCTCCGCAAGCTTTGTTTGGTCTAGCCACGACCGGTACATACGGATCACCAGCTAGCCGGAGTCATATGGCTTGGCGCCCAGTTTTTGTACTCTCTCTATTGACCTCCCCGGTTCTTCCATGGCCTCTCTAGGTGGCGGTGGAGGTTACGGCTAACGACGATATCATTTATGGCTACTATCGTGCAATGCAGTACTTGCTCTGCCGTAAACATTCCACGGCGCAGGCTCATACGGTGGCGCGGATGGTGCTGACTGCGGGGTTGATTCATAGATGCGGTAGTGGAACCTACTACGTGCTCATCCTCGCGGTATCGGGACGCTCAGCTAGCGGAGCTACTCTCTAGGGCGACCTCTACGTCTCTTCGACATAGTCTTTGTAATTGCCAAAAATAAATCATTTAATACTTTGAATCACTTCATATGTATGTACTCTAAGTTTGAACATGCATGGTTGCAGTACTTATGCTCACGATACCACCTTCGCATTGGTATCATTTTTCCCTCGAAGTCCTGAGTGCGTTGTATCTGACCTACTGCGATACCACGTTGACACACCCTTTGCCGGCGGCGGGTGTGCCGGCCACTCCTGAAATCGGCCGTTACCTCACAGCATTGCAGTACAATGGCGGCCGTATTGCTTGCTTAAACCTCCTATAAAAATTTTACCGTTTATTTATAACTTGGGATTTGGTAAAATCTTAAGCGTATTGGAAAAAACCCCGGCGTAATTTGCTGCACATAGTCTAAATTCAAATCCACGTATACATCGATTTACACTATATCAAATATCCAAACATGGCAACTGACATACCAACACATTCTCACAACTAACTATGTGCATACCTTATGTCCCGTTATACATATTCAAAGTATGTTCTTACAAAATATAATTAATACCACAGGCACTTATGCGATAATAGGGACAATCTGTTATTGCTCAACTTCTTAGTACACATGCACGGAAAATAGTTTTAAAATGGAAAATAATGAGCTAAACGAACTCGATTGAGTGTATCTTTTATTAAAGGTTTTGCTTTTAGGAAAAACCTCAAAGCGTAAAACTTTCTTTTCTGATTATTTTAGGAAGGCTTTGCTTTAACTGCTTGCTTTAAAAGTTTCTAAAGCTTAACAGCACTTGCTTTTGTTCTTGCTTGTACTTTATTTTGCTTTTCTTTAAAAGCTTGTAAAACTCTTATTTCTTGCTTGCTTAGAAGTTTTTATAAAACTTCGTAATTTTCTTGCTTGCTTGCTTTATTTGCTTGAAAAGTTTCTTAAAACCTTTCCTGAACCTTTGCTTTAAAAGTTTCTCAAAACTTTCATAAAAGCAGGGAGCCTTGGCTCAGCCGCATGCTTTGAAAATAAAACCACGAGCTTGGCTCAGTAGGTCGTTTGAAATCTAAGCGGGGGCTGGGCTAATGGATTTGCTTTAAAACTCTCAGGAGCGCAGGCGACCGGGGAGCCCGATGGTTGATTTTCAAGCGGCATATCATGCTCATAAAACATCAACCAATGGAGGCCTATTTTGCTTATCATACCCTAGTGAACCTGCGGGAACACAGTATTGCTCAACCGTCTGATTAGGACCTTTGTCAAAGCGTCACCGCTTTCATTCCGGTGAATATGGTGGAATTATTATAAGATATCATGCATCACCATACTTGGACAGAGCTTCATGCCTTATATATACATCTCGTGCCACGGTCTCCTTTAAATGCATGATGTATGTCTAAGTTTCTTGGGCGGAGCCAAACTACAATGCATGTATGAAATCCTAACACCACCGGTGCGTCGGGATACCTCTAAACTTAGGTTTGCTTGCTTAAAACTAGGAAGGCCTTGTTTCTAAACTTTCTTTGCTTGCACTCTTTGTAAAATGGTTTTACACTTTGAAACCATTTGCTTAACTTGAAAAATGGTTTAATTATTTCAAAACCATTTGCTTAGTTGCTTATATTCCAAAAAATGGTTTAACTTTTCAAAACCATTTGCCTTTCTTAATTATGGTTTACATTAAAACCAATGCTTTCTTTTCAAAATGGTTTAACTCAAAACCATTTTGTTTGCTTTCTAAGTCATTGCTTCTTGAAAATGGTTTTGAACTCAAAACAAGAGGAAATACGATAATAAAAAGCAATTTGTAATAATAATAATAATAATAATACACTAGTATTTGGAAAAATGAGTTTTAGAACACTCACCTCTTTGCTTGTAGCAGGCACCGTTCCACCTTATCCAGCCTTTACTTTTAACCTGCACTCAAGCGAATCTGTGACATGATTTAATCGCGCGCTTAATGCTTCCTAGACTTATACACTCTTTATACTCTTTTAAGCTAAGGTGCTAGGGTTCCATTCAACTGGAATTACCCAATTCAGACACCGAAACTCAGGACTACGTCGAAACAACCGGGTACTCTATGTCCCAAAGCTGATGCAGGAATTTTTTTTCTTGCACATGGCCCCACTTTGAGTGAATTTTGGGCCACTTAGGATCAGAGCTGTGATTCCTACTTCTTAAGTTTTGTTCTCCTTGAAGTCTATTTTGCGTAACCATGGAATCCTCAAATCGGATAAGAAATGAGGAAGTTATGGCCAAAATCACGGCTTGGTCGAAGCGGGACTTGGAACAAGTTGTACCGGTACAACTTAACTTCTCGAGTACAACTTGGCCAAAAGTATTCAGGGCTGAAACTTATTGCCCGGTACAACTTCCAATTGTACCGGTGAAGATTCTGAAATGCCCAGATTTTGTTATTTCTCCCACTTTTGATGCCAATTCACTCCATATAACTTCTATAATTCATAATACCTCAAAAAACCAACTTGGAATTTCTGATACAACTCCACAACATGTGAATTGGTGTTTGGAAACTCAAAACCCAAAACCTTAGGTGAAAATCCAAAGAACACACTACCTAAAGGTCCACCAATTCACCAAACATCATAATTTGATGATTCGATTTCTTTTACATCGTTAGGTTTTTCTCCATAACCCAACCATTCAAAGCTTCATGTGCTCTTTACAACCTAGATCAAGGAGAACTAATCTCCATACCCAAGCCCTAGAAATCTAATACACTTGATTCTAAGACAAAGGCATACCTGATTTTTGAACCTCTTCTCTTCCTTCTTCCTTCTCTCTTCCTCTTCTTGCTCTCTTCTCTTCTCCTCCTACGGTTTGCTAGGGCAACCTTAAGACCAAAATGACATTTTGGTTTTTAATTCTCCTTTTTGTTAAATTAACTTTCCGTGGTACAAATAACCCTCATCTTTTAATTATTTGCAATTGTAACTTATTCAATTTCCACTATGTGGCCCATCTACACCTTAAATTTTGATTTTCATATTCATTTTGCATAACCGACCATTTCACCCTTGGTTTAATACCCTGAATTCAGGGTTATAAACTTTCATTTCATATTTTAGTCTCCAAAATATTTCAGTGTGACACTTGGTACTCTTATACACCCCTACAGTGTCATTTACTGTAGACTCTCTCGGGACGGGGTGTTACAACGTTCTCTAGAGTACCACCCTTTCTCCTATGAGAAGGAAGGTATCTAACCTCTATCTGCATAGGTGAGTGGTGAAATTCACCAACCTCTCGTAGGTTCTCAGAATGATGCTCTTAGAGTTCGTTAGAAAGTTTCCTTTTAGGATTACAAGCAACTTCCTGCCTTGGTTTCCCCCTTTCTCTAAGGTTCTCTAAGTTGGATTGAGATTGATGCTTCATTTCTTCCATAAAGGCAGTCATATCACTCGCTGGCTCTTTAATTCTTGCATGAGAGCCTGAAATTCATTAGAATTAATAAAGAAAAGAATAAACACATCCACATTACCTGCACCTCTTCCTTCTACTTGTTCAATTGGGTTGTTGGATAGATTCCCTAGTTGTCACACTAGAGAAATCATCAGTTTCTCTATATGTTCCACCAAGGCTAGAACTCTTCCTTTAAGGTATTTAGCCATAGCGACATCATATCCACGAGTTCGGAACTCTACAATTTGTCGTACTCCTCAATTAAATAAGTCCATTGGAATATGCATAACTTACTTATATATATATATATATATATATATATATATATGTATGTATGTATATATATATATATGTATGTATGTATGTATGTATGTATGTATGTATGTATGTATGTATGTATGTATGTATCGATGTTTCACACAGATGTGTCCCACTGGGAATGCCAAAAACATGTTTCTATGGATTTTCTCCACAACATACAAAAAGCACGGGAATTGGTGAATGCATGGGTGAGCCAGGAAATTATAGTATTTCCAAACTGAAACTGTGCTGAAATCTAACCTCTATTCAAGTAAAAACTGGATTCCCTAGTTCCCTTGATAGTTCCCTAGAATCTAAGCGGAAAATACTTTGAAAATTGGATTGAATTGAAAGCTAAGAGAAAAACGGTACGGACTAGATTGAAAGATGACAAATTTCATTGTAGAATTAGACTAAAAATGAAATACTGAAGCAAGAAAGCTTGAAATAAAAAATGCTTGGAATTTGAAAAGACAACTGCTGAAATTGTAAAAGACTAAGAGAAATGATGAAATGCTTTGTTTTGAGTGTTGATTGATCGATATGAGGGCTGTCTTAGTGTAGATCATCTCACATCTAGAACCGTTAACAATGAGATAGGTATGCCCAAGTATTGAGCAAGTATGTCTCTGATAAAAATGCCCTCCAAAGTGGTTATGCCCCAATGTAAGGATGTTTAATAATCCATCAATCAAAATAGGGACAACCTCAAGTATATAATCATCATTAAAACTCCTCATCCATCAGGCTCCAAAATATCTCTAACCAATCTCAATTATCATCCATGTGTAAGCTGTCAAACATAATGTGTGGTGTCATAGCCTTTGGGTGGTCTTACGACTTGGACCATAACGTAGGCCAGGTAATATGGTAAAAGAAATGAAGGGAAACTAGGCTCAACAATCCTAATGAGAAAAATCCCCAAACCCCTCATGAGTCAAGAACCTGAGTACATTGTGTGGAAACACTAAATGGTGGATATCGAAGTATCGCATGTCAATAGGATGAGCATACTTGATAAGTGAATAATGAGACTATGCTCGGGTATCAAGTGAGGCAGGAAGGAAAAAGAAGACATGAGATCTGGTCAAATATTCGATAAAGGTAAGGAATTGAAGGTCAATAAGAAAGGCATAAAGGTGAGAGTGGGTGGCAGTCACCTCACATCATAGCATGGGAGAAGTCCCATTTGAAATGGATGGTGTGATTGATAGACTAGAATTTAGATATCATAAAATTAGAATATCACATTTGAAATGGCACGCACTTCTTATCGACTGAGGAGAGCTGGCATCAGAACCCTCATAAATTATAAATACTCGATGGAATAGGGTGTCATGTCACATTACTGCGTCTTGATGGGTGATGATACAATATAATACATAAATGATTTTTTTTTCCATTTTTCCATTTTTTCTTTTTCTTTTTCTTTTGTATTTATTTTTATTTTTTATTTACACATACTCGAATCAATGATGATTGATATACAATATACAATAAGACAGAGCTCACACACTAATATAGTCATGAATCATCATTGACAAGATAACCTCTCAAAAATAAGATATTTGGATCATTTCCCATAGGGTGAAATGAGGGAAAGATGTGACCATCCTCCATAAAAAGACATGAGGAAAACAAACACGCAAGGGAAATCAAAGGCAGTGTCATATGTGAAATGACATGCAAAGGAAAAAGGGAAAGACACTAATGGTGAAATGTGAAATGAGTAGGAGTGATGATAATGTCGAACTGGAAAGATCACGATAATGAAGAATTAAGTGGATCACAATATTTCTATCAAGTCTAGAGCTCATGAAATCTCTAATTAAAGCATGCATACATCATGGGGTCCCAACCCAGTGTAAAAGATAAGTGAGATGATGAAAGAAGAGGCTATAACATCCATGTGAGGCTCAAAGGACTAGCAACATGTAACTCTATATAATCAATGGATAAGGTAAATAGGCTCATGAAATGATGACCTCCTATCATTTGACCACAACTTCATACATCATGCTCTCAAGATTACACATGGTCAACACTAAAGATCGATATCCATCCAATGTAGTAATGTGAAATCCTCCAAAACCATGTGAAAGCTCATGTCATATGCTCTATAAGAACCCCACCTATTTCAATCATGAACATAGCCATATAAATCTCATCAAATGAGAAAACTGCTCTCTCAATACAAGCCACTCATCATCAACCCCTGTAAACCAAACCCATAGCCAAATCAAACTCATGAAGTCATACATAAGTGCCAAACATATCTGCCCATCTCAATGTCAAAATGATCAATGACCTCATCAAGTAATCAATATGCTCTCTCATCATAAGTCACATCTCACAAGAATGCAAAGTTCTACTCAAATCCAACAATCTCAAACTCTACCTGGTCAAATCAAGGAAATGATATGGAAGGTTGGGGTATATGGATGGAAAATATGGATGATAATGTAAAGGTGTTGAGGAGTCTTTGTATAAGACTCACAATGGAGAGGTCATCAAGTCTAAAAGAAGGGTTGGGGTGAGAGTACAGGTATGTATAAGATGCTATTTTGATAAACATGTAGAATGAGTCTCAGTCTCCAACTTCCAAGTAAAGTCTCTAATATAAAGTCACTAGGCTCAAATCCCTCCATGATGGGTCGGACCCAAGTGATCAAAATGTGTAAGTGATGAAGTCTTGATTCAAAACCACAACATAACACACAATAAATGATCCTCTAATGGCAATCAAGATTTGAATATATGATAAGAACTCTAAAGTCATAAAGGAGTCCATTGTAAAATAGACAAATGTATGACTAGAGAATTCACATCAATAATTCAAGATGAACGAGGTGCTGAACAATAATATCATGAGATCAATACTCTGTCCATAGTCGTGAGTCCTTGATTTGATTTTTCAATCCAAACCCCCGTGTAGAAAAAAAATGATAAGGTGATCAAGGGAAATGTATCAGAAAAAGGGTATGAGTGTGAAAGTATGCCTTTCACCTTTCCATATGAAAATAATGGGTATCAGATTGAAAATTGAATCAAGTATCAAATAAAGAAACTACTAATTCCATGATAGGTGCAAGGTGTAAAATATAAGTGATCGATGAGCTTATCCCAATGTATTAAGCAACAAATGGCAACAAACTAAGCGTTGACGCGAGAAATCAAAATACACTGTAGCCTGATGGTGAGGTCATCTAAACTCAACAATTGAAAGGGAGTAAATCTGACACGCAAAGATAAGGAGTGATCCAACTAATACTCAAAACCTGAACCAAACTCTGAACACTAGAAAGGAGGCCAAAGGGGAAATCGAACCCAACTGAGTCTAAAGGCTCTTAGATGCACCCACGTGTAGGATAAGGACACCTAACAAGAGGATTTATGGCTCAACCTACAAGGTCAAGGTAAGCTCTAGATAAAAGGAGGATCTAGGTGATGGGTCCTAGTGGAAAAGGCTCTCACAATTGGTTGATGTATCCTCATAGCTCTCACTCTCTTAAAGACGATCTAAGGTGCATAGTGAGGTGTGGGTGCATCCGAAAAACCTAGCAATATCTAAGCATAAAGAAAGCACATTGGCCACACAAGAATTCTGAAATCTAGCTCTGGGCTATACAAGTTTTCAAAGATCGAACTCCAATCAGCATCAAAATGTTAGTCACCTCCAAAATACTCCCAAACATAGATATAACCCATCACCAGACCTTACTCCTAATCACTAGCTCAGTCAAAGGCAAGCAAGGAGCACCAAGTCTCCTACCAAACACACTATTAAGGGACAAAGAGTTGACCAAGACTAGAGATTTAGAGGTAAAGAGGATACATGTGTGTCCCACATAGACATGCAACATGCAATCAAGCAGGTTAGAGGTAGTCATGCAACACACAGTCATGCAAAACACAAGTATATATCCATATCTACACACAATCAAAGCAGGAGTATAAGATGAGCAAGGTGAATATATAACAAAAATAACATGCTAAAAGAGGTGATCAAGATGAATAAACAATAGAGAAAATCAACATGTCAAGGCAAATGAGATAAGCAATCAATTAGAATGTACATATGTAAGGATGAGTAGAGTAAGCACACAACAAGAATCAACAAGCTCTAAAGATAAAATATCTACCAATATAATCAACAATGTCAATACAATTAGAAGTATGCAACAATAAGAGTATACATGCCAAGAATAGGATAAAATATCATATGGTAAGAAGAAGTCAATATCCTATGATAATAATCAAGCGAAACAATGAACACATCGACATAAGTGGAATATACAACAATAGTAGATAATGCACGCCGAGATGAATAAAATGAATATTCCACATGAAGCAAGTGATATAAGTAGATGAGTAAAAGATTAAACAAATAAAGTCAACCAACCAATACTAATGATACAATAATCAAGCATGTGAAAGATACAATAAGCAAATCAAAACTCTCAAAGTGCTACCAATAATCAAGTATACAAACAACATAAGAAGAAGGCATCCACCAATCGACCAATCAAAAGTCATATTTTCCTTAATTTATATTCAAGCTGGACCCTTACTGTCCCTAGTAGAGTTGCCATTTTGTGGATACGTATTTTTGTAAATGTCGTTTTCTACTAAAGAAGAGCGAGACTCTTTTATATTTTGAAGAAACTTCATTTAAAAAAGATTTAGGAGACCTTGCTATTTTTGCTTTATTTTTAAAAGGGAAAAAAAAACCCCTAAATGTGACTCCTGATGGAAAAAACAAGTCTGAGAAAAACCAAGTCTAGGTTTGGAGAATTAATTACTTGCTCGGGAAAGGTGCGGTGTATTTGTAGCACCCACTTTATTACCAATGTGGTCTCTAGTAAACAAACTAAGGAAAATGTAGATTTTGGCTAATCGATCTATGAATACTAATGATAATCAATAACAATTCAAGAATATACCAGACATATATGACTGAATAGATAAATAAATAAATAAGTAAACAATCAAAGCCATGTGAAAAAAAATGTGTACTTGGGTAGCAGATCAAAAGCGCTATCAATTAGGAAACAATGTTATCACAATACTAAAATATAAAACATTTATAGTCAACTAGAAATTGGTTATAGATGAGATGTTAAATTAGTTATTAAAAGGATACATGGAATGTCGAGTCTCACCCAAGCTCAT
Source organism: Tetrastigma voinierianum (assembly GCA_016808115.1). NCBI lineage: Eukaryota > Viridiplantae > Streptophyta > Magnoliopsida > Vitales > Vitaceae > Tetrastigma > Tetrastigma voinierianum. Next base: position 214,587 of record JAEQBH010001010.1, read on the forward strand.
TTATCTATTACCCAAATTAATTCCACAAGATTCCATTAATTATGTGATTGAAAATTTTGAAAATTGATTTGAAAATTGGAAGTTTTAAATTGAAATTTTGGAAATTGGAGATTTTGAAATAAAATTTGAAATTTGGGATTTTTGAATTGAGATATTGGAAATTGGAGATTTTAAATTGGAAATTAGAAATTAGGAACTTGAATTTTGAAATTGAACCTTGAATTTTAAAATTTAGGATTTTCAAATTTGAAATTAGGGTACTTCAAATTTGAAATTAGAAGCTTTGTAAATGTGAAATTGAGAATTTGGAAATTTGAAATTAAGGTACTTGAGTCTTGAGTTTGGAGATTTGAAATTTTGAGATTAAAGAATTTGGAAATTTGAAATTAAGACACTTGAATTTTGAAATTGGGAATTTGTAATTATGAAATTGGGAGTTTGAGGGCTTGAATTTTGAAATTGGGAATTTCAATTTTAGAAAGTTTGAGAAAATTTAGAACTTGAATTTTTGAAATTTTGGGATTTGAATAAATCAAGGGTGGATGATGGTTCATGGTTAAGAAAAATAAATTGAATTATTGAACAGTAAAAAAACATCAATAATCAATTAAATAAAAAGTAACAATATACTTACAAAGAAAATAAAATAATAAGACTATAAATTAAATGACTACTTAAAGACAACAATAAATTAAATAGATATACAAGACAATTAATTAAAAAAATAACTATATAAAAGAAGAATTTCCAACTAAAAAGAATGTCAACGAAACTTATCGGGTAGATGGGTAGCTTCTCGGGGCCGAGTCGCCTCCTAAGTTGAGACCGCCTTCAAAATTATTGTTAATAGCTTTCAAACTTTGAAACAACTTAGGGCCTCCCACTCAATGTGGGGGAGGTCGAGTCTCCTTTAAAAAAAAATTAAACTTAAAGAACTAGTAGGGTAAGGCTCATGTCCCCTAATTTCTCCTCTCAAATATTTCTAAAAAATTGAACTAAGGGCCACTTAGTGCCTCCCACTCTTTGATAGGGGAGGTCCATGGTCTTGCCTTCTTCCAAAACCAAGGGGCTGACATGTTAAGAGGCATTTTAAGTTTCATCAATTTTGCCAATCTTAGTTATCATGAGAGTCATGAGTACAGTGGTGAATCCAGGACTTTATATTTGGGGTGTTAGCATTATAATAGACTAATAATATTGTTTACACAAAAAATAAAGTTTTGGGCCCAAATGGTATTTAAATAATTTTTTGGCCTAAAAGGTACTGGGATGGGCCGAATATATATGCCAAGGCCAAACTGTATGAGCCCAACCCAATCTTAGAAAGCCCAAGCCCATGAGAATAAGCCCATGAAAAGGTTTAGGGACATTTATGGAATTTTAAAATAATTTTTCAAAGCTGCCAGCTAAGAATATTGAGACTTTGGAGGCATTTGTTTTTTTTATTGGCTTAATAATATTAAGTATGAAGTTGTTTGTTTTTTTAATATTGTATTTCTATTAAGTATTACGTTGTTTGTTTTTTATATACTTAAAATTAGCATCTTAATTATATCAAGAAAGCAATTTGTTTAACTTTATTCTTATGATAAAATGAAATATATTTATATAATATATGCATAACATCTTAATATATTAATAAAAAACTAAAAAATAAAAAGATAAAATTATTATGATAAAATTTTTAGTATTATCATTGCTAAAAAAATACTTATTATATTTATCTATTTTATATAATTAAAATAAAATATATAAAATTAATAATTGAATATTTATTGATTCTAAAATAAAGATTTTAGAATATTTTATGTGTGGGTTCTAAAGATTTTATGAAGATTTTAAAATGCTTTAGGAATATATTAAAATATAGTTTTTTTCTTTTAAAATATGTTTTTTTAATAGAAAAAACCAAATATTTTGGATTTTTTCTATTCAGAAGGAAATTTTAAAAATTAAGAAATAAGTCAAGCCAAAAAAAAAGAAAAAAAAAACAGTTTAAATTTTGAAAGCAAATTGCTTTCATAAAAAAGCCAAAAAAAAAACACCCCGTTTGTCTTAAAGGTAAAAGATGAAGGAGACTTTTTCTCCAAGTCATGACATGACAGAGTATATGAGCAGTTATTGCAAGTGGAGAAAGTTACTTGGGAAACAAGACTCAAGTGGGGACGTGGACAATTATTTGAGAAGGTGGGTTGGTGCAATTACTGAGAAATGTTTATAAAAGGGAATCAAAGCAATCAAAGCATCAAAGCAAAGAATCAGATCATCAACAAACACTCAAAACAAAGCATTTCAACATTTTCTATTAGTTTTTCTAGGATTCGGTCGTCTTTTCGAATTCCTATCTTAGTTTTAGATGTTAACGGCATTTTGTTATTTTTCGAACTTCTTTGTGACATTTGATTCAGTCAATTTCTATAATGAAATATGTTATTCTTCAAGCTAGCGGCCAAAGTTTACTTGTAGCTTTGTTCGGTCGATGCGTCTAATTTTCAAGCATTGTTTCACTTATAATCTGAGGAGCCATCGAGAACTTCGAGAATCCGTTTTCTCTTGAGTAAAAGTTAGATTCGGCAAGCGATTCCGGTTTGGAAATACTATAATTTCCTACCAAGCCCGCGCATGCACCAATCTCCATGCTTTTTAATTTCCTACCACGCTCACTCATCCACCAATCTCTATGCTTTTTGTATGTTCTAGTGAATTACACTAAAAAAAATCCACAAAACGAATCATACTTTTGGCTCACCTGGTGGGACACATCTTTGTGGAACATTGATACATTTTTTTTTATATAGTTGTGTGTTGATAGGCTCAATATGTTCTATATAAAATGTGTGTACCTATATGGGCAAGTGCATATGTCGCCTCAAGTAATAAAATGGAAGTATGAGTATCGTTCTAGGAGGATTAGGTTACTAAATATTTAAATTAGAATAGTCCTAACTTTATTTGGATAACATAAATATGAGAAGTTGAAATAGAAAACAAACCAAATTAAATAAATCCTAAACTAAGGTTACTAACTTGCAAAGTGAAAATGTAATTACAAGAAAACCTAGGGTTTTGATTTCATCTAACAAATTCCTATGGTGAGGCTCTACTTGTTCCCAATGTGCCTAAATCATATATTAATGACGAATTTCACCTAAGCACATGCTATACTTTCTCAAGAAATAACAATCTACCCTTGGAAAAGGTTTTAATGTATCTCTACCTCAAACCATCATAACCAAGGATGCATTAAGCATTAGAAACTGATAGCCACATGTAACCTGAAATATCTCTAAATACATGGTGAAACATGACATTCCATTCATGGTCTAACCTAATTATTGTTTCTCAACCTCAAATTGGGTCATAAATCAAGTTAATGGTGATTAATCATCAACAAACATTAGGAATTGAATAGAACATTCAATATATAAGAAAATCCAAACATCAAAGATTACAAATCAAAGTTAAACACCATAGTTCGTTGTTTAGACTACATCAAAACCCTAGAAAAATGAGATTAGCTCATGGAGGGGAGAAATACAACCATAGAAAATGAAGAAGAGCAAGAAAAGAGGAGAAGAGTGTAATTGAAACCCATTTCTTCTCTTCAAATCTCCTTCTTCTTTTTCTTCAAGGCTAAAAATCTATTTCCTCCAAAAGAGATTTGTCTTTAGGTGTTTCCACCTCAAGGATCTTCTCCTTTTTGCCTCCAAGAGCACCTGCCGAACTCTCCAAAAACTGCCCTTCTCAAATACCCTAATTTCGTTCTTTTAAAGGCTAAAACCACAGAGAAAGCAGATGGGCTTTGAAAAAAACATGGGCCCCGACATCCATGTTGTAGCGTGATGGATCTGACGTTGAGGTGTGGAGAAATGGGGAGCTACTGGAGGAGAAGAAGTCAAACCATGCTAGAGCATGAGAATACCCACGCTATAACGTGAGTGTGCTCACACTAGAGCATGAGAACACTCACGCTACAATGTGAGTGGGCTCACACTATAGAGTGAAGCCACTCACACTATAATGAGAGTAGAATCACGCTATAGCGTGAAGCCACTCACGCCTTAGCGTGAGTTCTTCTCCAACTTGCTATTAGCTTCCTCGTTTTGAATCCTTCACTCCTTCCTTCATAACTTTTTCATTTGGACACCAAATCACTTGATCTTGGTGTCTTCGGAAAGCCCTTGGAGTCTAGAATCTGCCATGCCAATGAGGGAGTCATAGAAGAACACCACACAGGCAAAATGATCACATGTTTGCTGCGATTGCATGATGGCTTAGTTGAATTTTCTTCGATTTCGCTCATTTCCACTCAATGGTTGGCCTAATCACAAAATTGAGAAAAGAGAACATTAGGACACTTATTTACCTCACAAAAATACTAAAACCTAAGCAAAACATGAGAATAAAATGAGTATTTAAGACACTCGTCACACCCCTAAACATAAATCTTTGCTTGTCCTCAAGCAAAGAAAAAACACACATATATACAAAACACTAAAATAGATATGAGTAAAGAATGGTGCTAGAAACAATCTCAGAGAATACCATGACAAAGTTCTATGAAAACAATATAGCCTACATGGGATCCCAACACATTTAAGATCTTTAAAGACAAGGCATCTATGGGCATGGTGATCAAGGCAAGCTTTGCCCGCAATTTCTAAATGAATCCTTCCAAAAGAAACTCTGCAAATGCAATAGTCTAAATGAATCAGTAGACACCTGTTGGACTGTTTCACTCATTGAGGTGTAGTGCAAAAATGGACAGTTACCTTTCATTCAATGTCACTGCCGGAGGCGGGAGTTTGTGTGAGGGGATCCATTGGCGACTCCCCACCAGTTGGTTAAGGGCACCGGGCATTAAGTTCCTCTCGAACTTCACCCCGAACACTCAACTAGAAAACCAAAGCACCTACTAGTGAGACTGAACCATCCTCTGTCCCATGAAACGGGAAGTGAAGTCAATGACTCCCAACTAGTTGACTTAGGGCATTAGGCTTTGAAAGGCCCCTCAGACTGTGGCCGGGATGCCGACTAGAACAACTCAATTATTTATCTCTTTTTTTTCTTCTTTCTTTTTCATATTTTTTCTTTTCTATTTCTTTTTCTTTCATTTTCTCTTTTTATTTTGTTTTTTCAATTATGGGGCTCATTGGCCCATGATAGCATACATCATTCTTTACTTCGTTCGGGAGTTGCCTTGAAGATTGTTCCTTTATAACTTTTTCCAATTTCTCAACTTGTCTTGCCATTCTTTCCATGATAGCATACATTTCTCTATTAAGATTTTTCGAATTGGTGCCCATGTCTGCTATCAAGTTGGTGTCCATCTTGGTTTCTATAATTGGCAACCTCATTTGTAGAGCCTCATTATCCCTCTTAATTTCTTCCTTCAATGCAAGGAATAACTCTTCATCAGATGGTTGTTGGAATTGCTCTTGATAATAGGAACTTGAACTTCCTTAACTGTGCATACTTGGATATCCATAAGAGATATTGCCATGTGTCCCCTAACATGAATGATGGTAGCTTGGCAAATAGCTTTGGGGTTGAGAGAAGTAACTCGCATGGTTGTTGAAATAATTTGCCCCTTCAAAATTATAGGCTTGTTGGCTTATGGAGGTTTGTGCTTGCCTTGCGACGATATCTTCCCATGTTGGTGCTATTTGGGTTGCTTGAGAAGCACATTCTTTTTGGAGGCTATAGAATTTATCTCTTCATTAGACATTATGTTTAGCACCTTGTAAAAAAAAATATACAAAAGAAAAGAAAAGTGAAGTATACAAAATTCAAATAAGAAACAAATAAAAACATGAAAATAAAAGAATTTTTTTTCTCAAATTGGCAAACTTCTCTTTTACCAAAATATCAATCCAAACAACAAACCGTACCTTCCCCGACAACGATGCTAAAAACTTGTTAAGCAATTGGTGTAGCTACCAAAGGCTTTTGTTAAGTCCCTAACAACAGCGCCAAAAACTTGTTAGCGATTTTCTGTAAGCACATGGTGTTAGTGATTTTCTGCAAGCACACGGGTCGCACAAGTAATATAGTGGATTAACAAGTCCAGATATTGATTCCATAAGGAAGGTGTGGTTTTAGCGAGGATTGAGTACCCTGACTACTTAAGTCGTTCACTATTTGAGCGACTCAATGGTTGGTAGAAAAAGGTTTTAAAAACAAAATAAAACAAAATAAAGTAGGGTATGATCAATGCTCACTTACAAGGAATGGGTTAATTTCGAAGAAATAACACAAGGAAGGGTACTAGGGTTGATTACTTCCATTGATGCATTTGATTTATATTTATGAAGTCCTAATTAAGTGACGATATACTTATGCTTGTCCAAGGAACACGATATGGGGTTTACACTTCTAAAGTGTCTCCCTTAATTTCTCACCAACTCCTATTCTTTCTTTGGGTCCATCTAGGTTATTAAATGTCTTTTCTAAGGTAGTTCTTTTCTCGGCAATCACATTGGTCACACAATACGATCCATCTGATAGGACTACGGACTATGCTCGGTCGATCACCTCTAGGTCCCGAATCCTCACATAATCTTGAGGTGGTTATACTCCTAATGAAATCCATCTAGTACTAAGAAAATTTAATTCCTAGACTTCTTTGATTAGGTTAATTAGTATTTCAATTAACTAATTCATACCTTAAAAAAGAACAGGGACAGATTTTTGAGGCGTAATCAAAAGTCATCAAAGATGCCTTAGCATGGGGATCGAAGACCCAACTCTTAGTATGGATTAATTAGTTAAAACCATAATAATCCTAAGAACTACACCAACTAACATTCGCTGCATGAGTTCACAAAACCCATTCTAAAGATATATAAATCAAGCGTGATTTAAATAATCAACCTAGAGAAAGTTTAGCTACTCATTGACCCAAAATCTATCAAAATCATGTCCGGTGATACATCCAACTGATAATGAAAAGATGAGAGAAAGGGTGAGAGAGTTAGAGATACAAAACAAATATGAGAATGAAATGCTTCAAACTCGGCTCGAGTTGAATGAAGTCCTCTGGTTGATAGATTCAGCTAATATCTGCAAATCGAAGTAAAATAAACAAAATAAAAAACCTAAAGTGATTCAAGAAGAAGAGAGGAGAAGCCCTAAGGAGGGTGTTCTCTCTCTAAAAAATCGAACCCTAAAAATGTCTAAAATACATATATTATAGGCTTTGGAAAATGGGCTAAAGATGGACTCAAAAGTTGGATTTTGATGGTCTAGCCCGCCGTCCTTCGCCCCGGCGAAGGCTTCTTTGTCTTGGCAAACCCGAGGGTGTATTCTGATCAATACCTTCTTCACCTCGACGAAGGATTCTTCGCCTCGGCGAAGGGTATCTTCACCTTAGCGGGGTGTCTTTGCCTAGGCGAACCCGAGGCTCCTTCTTTTGCTTGCTCATAGTGAAGCCTTCTCTTTGCCTTGGCAAACCTCCTCGCCTCGGCAAAGCGTACTTTGAACAACAGGTCCTTTCTTTTTAGCTTTTTGCCCTTTCCTTGCTTGATTTTCCTTTAAATTCTGCAAAACATAAGCAAATAGGGTATTAGTGTAATCTTTAGGAATATAGATTGAATCTAGCATTTAGGCTATATAAACACATGGAAAACACGTTATAAATGCTAGTATGATTCACACCTATCACATGGGTCGCATAAGTAATACAATGGACTAACAAGTTCAGATATCGATCCCACAGGGAATGTGTGGTTTTAGCGAGGATTGGGTACCTCGATTACTGAAGTCGTTCACTATTTGAGTGACTCGATGACTTGTGGAGAATGTTTTCTAATCTAAAATAAGAATAAAATAAAGAAAAACAAAATAGGGTATGCTCAATGTTCACTTTCAAGGACTGGAGTAATATCGGGAATATAACTCAAGGAAAGATTCTAGGGTTGATTGTCTCCATTAATGCATTTATGGTTTATATTCTTTAAGTGTTGATTAAGTAAATGTACACTTGCGCATGTCCAAGGAATCCAACAAGAGGTTTACACTTTCGTGTCTCCCCTCAATTTCTCACACCCATCCCTTATTCTCATTTCAGTCCATCTAGGTCATTAAGTATGGAACTTTTATAAGGCAGTGCTTTCATGGGAATCCACAGTGATCCTCTCGGTCCGTGGCCGGATTACAGGACTACGCTTGGATCGATCACCTCTCGTTCCATACGATCCTCTATAATCTTTGAGAAGGTCTTTGCTCTAATGAAATCCATTTACTACTAGAGCATTCCCAATTCCTAAATTTCTTTGATTAGGTTAACTAATTATTTCAATTAACGATTCATACCTTAAAGACTAGGGACCGATTTTTGGGGCGTAATCCGGCGTCACCAAGGATGATGCCCTAATTGGTCGAAGGCCAACTCTTAATATGGATTATAATAATCCTAAGAACTACACCAACTAACATCCACACAATCATGTATTCACAAAACCATTCTAAAAAGTATATAAATCAAGCATCAACTCTAAAGGGTGTTTGACGCTCATTAAACCAAATAATGCAAGAATGTATTAGGTCAAACATAATATGAGTTATTAAGTGAGTTTCAGGATACAGACAGTAAGGAAATTCTTCTCAAACTCTACACTACACTTGCGAGCTCCTACAATGAAGTCTTGATACTCGACCAAATCCAAAGTAAAAAGGAACAAAATAAAAAACCCTAGAATGACTCAAGAAGAAGAGAGGAGAAACCCTAAGAAGGGTGTTCTCCCTAAAAAATCGAACCCTAGAAATGTCTAAAATACACATATTTATAGACCTTGGAAAATGGGCCAATGATGGGCTCAAAAATTGCTGTTTGTTGGTCCAGCTCGTCGTCTTTTGCAACAACGAAGGCTTCTTTGCCTCGATGATCTTGAGAGTTGTCTTATGTTGCATCCTTCCTTTGTCGTGGCGAACCCGAGGCTTCCTCTTTACTTGCTTAGGCTTCCCAGTGGCGAAGCCTCCTTCGCCTTGGAAAACCTCCTCGCCTCTGCGATTGAACTACTACAACTTAGCAACTTCCTCTTCACTTGGTTTTTCTATCATTTTTCTTGATTTTCCTTCTAGTCCTACAAAACATAAGAAAATGGGGGATTATAGCTTTCTTATACGATATTGGTGCGAATCTAGCATTTATGTTGCATAAAAAACATAAAAATCATGCTACAAATGCTAACAAGATTCACACCTATCAGTGATAGCCTCTTTGTTATCCACATCTTCTTTTTCTGGCTTCACCTCAAGAATGCTAAGGAAACTCCTTTGTTGTTCCTTCTTCTGATTAGCTGATTGTACATAGACCAAAATTTACACTATTTGTTATGGTCCCCTAGCAGGATGCCAAAATCTTGATTGAACCACTTTAATATTTAAAGCTTGTTTTCTTCTATCTTGTGTAATAGTATTTCTTTGAAATTCATTTTGGTCTAAATCACTACAAGTGCACAAGTCATTCAGGTTATAAAGTGGACTTTACTACTCCGGATATCGTACCCATAGGGATTGATGAGGGAATCTAAAGATTCAACTACTCCTACTACTCAATTGAATCACTATTTGAACTTCTAAAAAGGAGATTTTTAAATTGTTGAAAATAATCTAATTGAAAAAATTTGTGATAAAGGTCTTCTAAAGAAAACTAAAGAAAGAAAAATTCTCGTAGAACTAGAGATGTCTTTGAGTTGAGATGGCACTAGGTGTAAAATCAGTATTCTGATATTCAGTTTGCAAAAACAAACACTGTTTTGGACAAGAACTCTGGATTGGTCCGAGAGCAAGGTAGTATAGCTTTGGATTCCTCCTGACACTACACATTTCACGACCTAGATGACCATATTCCTAACCAGGTCCATGGATGGTTACTTTTGGATTTAATCCTCTTTAAAATCTGGTTGTTTTTCCTTACCAAGTACTTAACAACCATTTCTTAGATTTGAAGCTGTTTACCCCATAGACAAGGACAATCTGAGCCTTCTCCTGATATGATTGGTGTCTGACCATTAATTTAGATTCAAAAATGCCATCTCTCCTTGATTGGGGTCTAAATAAAACCACAGAGGATAGAGATTCTATCGAATTAAAGATTTGAAACCTCTATTGATTAAAAAGCGATATATGATGAAATGGTTCTTGTCATAGGATCACCTCCCCATTTATGTGAGGGATCCTTGAAATTAGAGGTTAGAACTTCACTAGTGATATACCACAGTGATCGTTAGAGTACATTAATTTTGTAAATATCAGAATGATGTACCCCGAAGTTAAGGCTATTTGTTCTCAGGTTATCTGCTCCTGTGTCACTCAAAGGGATCCTAGAAATCGAAACACCCAGTCTACCTGCTGCGGAGTCTGAATGCTAATATTCAAAACAATACATGAGTAGATCAACACCAACGATATCAATCCAGTTTTCATAGCTAAAAAAACTTCTTTTAAATCTACAAACGAAAATCAAAATAGTAGTTTCATCCAGGGAGGCGATCCCTTCAAATCTTTGGATCATCGACTGATGACTAGTGATCGAGCCATTCATTTGAAGTTGTGATCCAAAATGGAAGAAAAATTGTTTCCAGAAAAATTCTATCTTCCATTTAAATCCAGAAAGTTCTGAAACTTGATAAACAATTAATTTTGTTCCAAATCTCATCTTAGATCCACTGTTGTAATCCTAAAAGAACGAAAAAAATACATCTAGAAATGAAAATACAAACAAATAAAACAAAGCGGAAAATTTAGAAAAAGAAAAGAAAAGAAAACTATGTACAAGGAGACTACAGCCTCTCTGAAATTCAAATTCGTGCGGGTGAAGTGCGGGCTTTACACTATTCTAAAATATTTTATTTTATAGGCACGATAATTGGGCTGAAAGCGAGCAGAAACCGCGATTCAGTCGAAGTTACCCTTTTTATTGTTGATGTTGTAATTGATGTCGTGACATTGGACAATATCATGGTTGAGTTAATTATTCGCAACATTGAGAACCTGGTGTGGCAATTCTAAGTTTGGAATGTCCATGCAATGTCGTGGCGATGTTGTGACATTGCTGTTGTGTTTTGCCTCTATGTGCAATGTCATGCAATGTCACTACATTGCTTTGATGTTGCTGATGCTTGGTGTTAATGTCACGACATTAAATCTTGATGTCTTGAGTCCCTCTGTCAATGTTGTGGCTGATGACGCGACATTGATGTTGTGATGTCGTGACATTGAATGTTTGATGTTGCTTGACTACTAAGACTATGTCATGATGTTGCGACATTGCAAGTGTGATGTCGTGACATTGCCTTTTTTTTTTTTTAATCTTCTAATCACTTCAGTTGATGTCACGACATTGAGTTTTTCTGCCTTGCTCACTTTAGTCGATGTCGTGACATTGCTTTGGTCTCACAACATTTTTTGTCTGATGTCATGACATTGAGCTCATGTCAGGACACATTCCCCCGCAGCGATGTTTGACATTGCTCTTAAGATGTCGCGTGGACCTATAAATCCCGCGTCTTGTATGACTCGCTATTAATAGAAAAAGTGTGTTGATTTTCGAGCTTTGGAAAATCCGTCCCCGGTGAGGAATGATTTTTTTTGGAGTCGCCACTTGCTTTTTATTTTTATTTTATAAAGGGGAAAATCAAGTAAGACAAAAAACCCCTAATTGACTCCAGTCAAGACTAGACTTCTTGGTTCGAGGATCAGGTTACTTATGTTAGTGATATGCTCTAACCCAGTGGCATATACATTGTCATTATATGTTTATATACATGAGGCATTTATCTTTTTATCTTGTTATTTAAATTGTGGTTTAACTTGATAAAATCCTTATCCTTGAATAGTTGGCTCAGCTTTATGTCATCAAGTGTGACGATAGTAAGAGCATAGGCATAAGAACACTATTCTAAATAGTCCATAGTCGATCACTATTGGGAATAATAATGAAGTAAGACTGTATAACTACGAGAAAGACCGTTTGCTGGTCATGAACATAAAATGTTACTCGGAACATAAATACATGTTAAGTTCATGTTATTGAATGACCATTGTAGAAATACTACATGGATTATGTCGTAGAGTAATTCTCATTGCATTAGTGTATTGAGTCCTTAGGCTGAATTCACCATGGATCCTACATGAGACCGTGTCTTGGCGTAGCTCAATGACGTATGGTATCGAGGCTATGGTTGGGCATGCGGTAAATCATGTGGAGGAATGTGAGTGATAGTGAAGGAATTTGTCAGCTCTTAATTGGTGAGATTAATACATTATCCTCTTGATAAATTGAGATGAGGAAATGCATGGCCGTGCTTTCAGATGAGATTGATAAGAGTTATCAATATCATTTGTTTAGTCACTCTACTTGAAAATCAAGCGATTAAGTTGTATAAAGATGACTTCATCCATTGCTTTGTGTAATCGAGATTTATCGTGTGACAAAAGGACTAATATCATCTTATGGTAAGGTTTTTGAGTCATCGAATTCACTTGATTTGGGTAGTTATAAATATCTTACTAGAGACCAATTATAACTTGTGGAGGAAGAACTTAGAATATGATTTAGACTCTTGTAACATTGAGTGAACACATGGGGTCGCACGTAAGAATGAGCTATAATGGGATGTGAGAAAGGCTCTCTCTTTAGCCCATGATTAAGCTGACTTGAGCTGACCCGAGAGCCCAAGCGAGCCCAAGCCTAAGCCCATTAATAGTTAATGGAATTTGGTTTAAATTACGTTTAATAAAAGGGTTGGGAGGCTTGATATAAATATGGGGTTTATCTAAATACAAAAGTAGGTGGTTCTTTTAAAGTAGGCGTTTTTGAGAGAAATTATTTTAGAGTTTGGAAGACAACTAAGGTGTCTTTGGTTTTGTGGGACAAGACCTATCATAAGGTGCTAGCACATCCATCCCATCCATTAGCGTTCGTATGGATACGCTGGGCGTTTGCACAACTATGTCGTCTTGGCCGTTCTTCTTGGATCGTTTCGAGAGAAGGAGTTTTGTTTGTGTTTCAGCGTTTGTGTGATCAAGAAAATCTGCTCTAGTTGAAAAGGATTCGGTCTAGAAGAGGTAAGATCTGGATTTCCTTGATTCATTGTTTAGTTTCATCAAACCGCTTGGATCCTGATGAAGTTCAACATTAAATTTTTTTAATTCTGTTGCATTTTCTTATCGTTGGATTCCAACAGTGGTATTAGAGCTACTTGCTGTTTGGTGAAACTGATTTTTATATGTGATATAATGTGATCTGTTTAGTGTATTTGTTTTGCCATATGTGATATGCCATGATCCATTAGTTCATCCATTTTATAATCAGTATAATCTGAGTCATGTTTATTTTTTTTATATATGAAGTCTGTAACATCATATTAGAAATTGAAAAATGATTTGGTTTAGAAAAGCTCTAATAGGATTACAACTGTTGATGGTCAGAATCAAATTCTGAGTTCGTAATTCTTGTGTTCTAATCTGATTAGGATTGTTATAGATTCTTATTAATTAGTAGGATTGTTACATATTAAGTATGGCTGTTACAGATTCTTATTAATCAATAGGATTGTTACATATTAAGTATAAACTATTCTGATTCTTATTAATCATTAGGGTACATTACACATTAATATTAGACATTAGAATGAATTTATTCTGATTATTCTTAATCGATGGGATTTATTACACATTAATGTTAGACATTAGAATGGTTTATTCTGGTGTTCTTAATCAGTAGGACTTCATTACACATTAATGTTGAACATTAAGATTAGTTATTCTGGATTATTACACATTAAGTAGGATTATTCCAAATTAATGATAGCTTGTTAGATTAAGAGTAATCAGCATTGGTAAATGACCAGAATTATTAGTGTGATTACTGATCAGGAGAAATTTCCAAGCAGTAACTCACTCATGCTAGCCTTAAAATTTGTTTATCGACTTCTTGCAATTGAAAGACCATATTCATAATCTGATTATGTGCTTAATGTGTTTATATTCAATTTGTATGGTGCATGTCATGGCCCTTAGTTCAATGTGATTGGCAGGTATTAATTATGGGTTTGTAATTTTTAAATACGGCCCGCGTGTCGTTAATTTTTATTGACACAACATGTGTGTCTCTTTTACATTATATTAGCATATCCGCGTGTCGTTAATTTTTATTGACACAACATGTGTGTCTATTTTTCATTATATTAGCATACGACCTGCGTGTCGTTGTTTTTATTGACACAACATGGGTGTCTCTTTTTATTATTTTAGCATAAAATAGCATACAATTATTACTTGCTTGTAATGAAGAAGAACAAAGAATGGACGCCCGTTCGTTCTTGGAGACAAGCCCCATAAAGCTAAGGCATTGGTAAAGGTAATCCCTCGTCTCCCATATTGGCATGGAATCACCTTAGGAAATGGGCATGACATATCACGTTTACATTTATGCTTATTAATATGCTTGTATGTGATGCATGTATATGTTTTATAAAGTTTGCCTAACAACTTGATAATTTCATCACATAAAGTATTAAGTCATAAAATGCCTTCCATAATTTAACACTTGTCAATACTTCGATCATCTGTATAGTTTTACGCAGCGGGTGTATTGGGCCATCTTAGGAAGACATGATGGATAATGGTGATATTTATAAGATTGAATATGGTTAGACTTAACTAGGCTATCATAATAGTTTTAGGCCTATGGGCATAAAAGGAAAGAGTTTTCTACCTAGTTAGCTTAAGTTTAAGTGTTATGCCAAAGCTAAGCTTGAATTTAAGTCAAGCATTAGTTTTTCACCCACTAAGAAACTATAAGATTGTTTCTGTGTTAATTAAAGAGTTATTAATTTTAGTGGGAGTATTAAAGACCTCATTTATGAAAAGCTTTGCATATTTTTGTATGTAGACTAATGGCATCAAACAACACATTAACATTTACTCTGCGATCACGTCATGAGGAAAGGCTTAATGGAGACGAACTTCCTCGATTGGTCTCGAAATTTGAGGATTGTCCTTAAACAAGAGAGGAAGATGTATGTTCTTGATAATGAAATCCCTAATGAACCTCCTGCTAACAATGCCCCACGAGTCGAAAGGGATGCTTATAGTAAGCATTTGAATGACTCTGTGGATGTAACCTGTCTTATGCTTACAACCATGAACTTTGAGCTTAGGAAGCAATTTGAGTAAATGGAGGCATTTGATATGATGGTGCATCTCAAGGGAATGTTCCAAGAGTAAGCACGTCTAGAAAGGTTTACAACCACCAAAGCATTGAATGCATGCAAGATGACTCGACACTTCGAGTAAAAGTGCATGTGCTAAAGATGAAGGTCTCATCGTCAAACTTGATAAGCTTAGCGCTCCACAGTAGTCATGAGTTGGCTCTTGATACGATTCTAAGGTTCATTACACGAGATCTTATGATCAATTTGTTATGAACTACAATATGCACCATATGGAGAAATCTATTGCTGAGTTACATGGAATGTTAAAGAATGTTGAGACAAACATTTAAAAGACAAATCTAGTGCTTATGGTTCAGAAAGGGGAAGGCATGAAAATAAAGGGAAAGGGGTGCAGAACAATGTTTAGAAAGGCAAAGAGACAGGTCAAGCCCTAAGGCAAGAAGCCAAAGCCGTCTAGGAGGAGTTTGCTTCTTCTGTAAAGAACAAGGTCATTGGAAGAGGAATTGTAAGCTCTACTTGGAAGATCTGAAGAAAAAGTTGTGAGGCTACCACTTCAGGTATTTATGTTATAGAAATCCCGTCTGTCTGCTTACGCAATGGGTATTAGATCTTTGGATGTGGATCTCATTTGTGTAAATGCGGGGCCTGTGACGGTAGATCATTGGCTAAGGCGAAGTGGACCTCACAGTGGGGAATGGAGCAAGAGTTCTTCATTAGGCTGTAGGAGTTTATGATTTGACTTTTCTAGTGGACTTGTTTTCCCGATTAAAGAATTGTTATTATGTGCTCTTGTGGTGAAGAGTATTTAAATTTCTTTTTTAGGCGTGGATAATTTCACTTTATTATTAGGTATATTTTCTCCATCGATAATGCAGACATTTTTTTTATGGGAATGCTCGACATTTATCTAATGGTCTCTACGTTCTAAAATTGGAACAACTTGACCGTATAACATGGATACTAAGGGGTTGAGTCCGATGACTTGAATCCAACCTACTTTAGCATTGTCGTTTAGGCCATGTCAATGAAAGCATCTTGAGCTCCATCAAGATGGGCGGCTAATACATTCATTTGGCTTAAGTCATTTGAAACATGTGAATCTTGTTTGCAAACGAAATGACGAGGCTGCTACTGGACACAGTAAGACGGCTAGTGACTTATTGGGGCTTATACATACAGATGTTTGTGGACCAATAAGCTCAATTTCTAGAGGAGGTTATCAGTACTTCATTACTTTTAACGATGACTTTAGTAGATATGGTTACATCTACTTAATGAGGCATAAGTCTGAATCATTTGAAAAGTTCAAATTATTCGAGAATGAAATCTGAAAATCAGCTTGGAAAGAATATCAAAACACTTCGATCTGATCGAGGTGGTGAACATTTAAGCCAAAATTTCGATGATCATCTTAAGGATTGTGGGATAGTCTCACAACTCACTCCACCTAGAACACCATAATGGAATGGTGTATCTGAAAGGATAAATCAAACTTTATTAGATATGGTTCGATCTATGATGAGTCGAACAGATCTTCCAATATCCTTATGGGGATAAGCATTAGAAATTCTTTGCGTTCTTATTGAATAGAAATTCATCCAGCGGTTGAGAAAACACCATATGAGTTGTAGACGAGCGTCCTGAAGGTTTGTCTTTCTCAAGATTTGGGGTTGTGTGCAGAAGCTTATATGAAAGCATCGAGCTACGATAAGCTAGCATGAATCGATAAGTGCTTGTGGGGTATCGAAAGGAAACAAAGGAGTACTACTTTTACATCCCATTTGAGAACAAAGTGTTTGTTGCTGCGTAATGGAGTCTTTTGAAAGAGTTCATTTTCAAAAGAGTTAGTGGGATAGATATCTCTTGAAGAAGTTGAGAACCCTGATTTGCCGCGACGCTACCATGGAAATTCTGCAGACTCATGACCGGTTGTTGAGTTGACATCTTTTACCCTGAGGCCCACGGGTCAGTAGGATTCATCATGAGCCCAAGAGATATGGATTTCTCGTAACTGACGACAAAACCATAGAGCTTGTGGATCAAGATGAGGCCATAACCTATCATGAGGCAATGATGAGCGGTCACGAAAAATGGCTTCAAGCCATGAAGTGCGAGTTGCAATCAATGTACGATAACCAAGTTTTGAATTTGGTTGATCCGCCCCGAGGTGCTAAGGTCATTGGTTCTAAATGGGTTCATAGATCAAACATGATATGACGCTTCAAGTCTCGACTTGTTGCAAAGGTTTCAACAGACTCATGGTATTATTATGATGAGACCTTTTCACTGTGGGTTATACTTAAATTAATTAGGATTCTTCTTCTTGTCGTTAGCGTACTATGATTCTGAGATTTGGCAAATGGATGTCAAAACAACATTTCTTAATGGAAACTTACTCGAGGATGTGTACATGACACAACCTGAGGGTTTTGTCGATCCTAAGTATCCTAATAGGGTGTGTAAGCTGGAATCTTCATTTTGATGAGGCTGTTAAAGAGTTTGGCTTTATGAAAAATGAAGATGAGCCTTGTGTATACAAGAAGGTTAGTGGGAGTGCAATTGTCTTCTTAGTGTTGTATGTGGACGACATCTTACTCATTGGAAATGACATCCCTACCTTGTAGAGTGTCAAGTCTTGGTTGAAATGTTTTCAATGAAAGACTTAGCGAAGCCGCTAAATCTAGCGCCAAAGATTTATAGAGATGAATCCAGCGGTTCATTTGAGTCAAAGTGGGTACATAGACAAAGTGCTAAAGAGAGGTTAGCATGCAAGATTCCAAAAAGAGGTTTTCTTGCCAATGTCTCATGGCATTAAACTCGGTGATCTCTCAATGTCCAACCACGAGAAGAATGACGCTATGGATAAAATCTATATGCTTGGTATTAGTTCTATAAATTTATGCCATGCTTTGCACCCGACTTGATGTCTCCTATACCTTAAGCATGACGAGTAGATTCCAGTCATATCCAGGTGAATGTCACTGGATAGCAGTCAAGAATATCCTTAAGTACTTGAGAAGAACCAAGGATATTTTTTTGATCTATAATTGGAATGAAAGGCGAGCTAGTTATAAGTGGATTTAGATGTAGGTTTCGGTCGACTTAGATGACTTTAGATCACAATTTGGTTTGTGTTTTGTTTGAATAGAGTCTTGTGTTTGGAGAAGTTCCAAGCAAGACACCGTGGCGGTCTACTCTGATGAGTACATAAACGCCTCGGATCACGATAAGGAGCGGTTGGATCAAAATTTCATTTTTAAGGCGGGTGTTTGTTCTAGCATTACAAGCCTAGTGGACGTCTGTTGTGACAATAATGGGGCTATTGCTCCAGTAAAAAGACTGAGTGACATCGGCTGATCCAAACACATGCCGGCGTTTCAACCTCATTCGTGAGATCATTGAGAGAGGGAGATGTTAAGATATGTAGAGTTCATCGCGATGACGATGTTCTTTGATCCTTTGACTAGAGCCTCTCAGCGATCAAAGCATGATAGTCATACTAGATCGATAGGCATTCCATTTATGCTTATTAGGCTTAGGGCAAGTGGGAGATTGTTAGTGATATGCTCTAGCCCAGTGGCATATACATTGTCATTATATGTTTATATACATGAGACATTCATCATTTTATCTTGTTATTTAAATTGTGGTTTAACTTGATAAAATCATAACCTTGAATAGTTGGCTCCGCTTTATGTGATCAAGTATGTGACTTGATAGTAAAACCTTAAGGCATAAGAACACTATTCTAAATAGTTCATAGTCGATCATTATTGTGGGAATAATAATGTAGTAAGATTATTATGTTTAGAAAGACCACGTTTCTTTGATGTGAACATGAATGTTACTCGGAACATCCAGCCATGTTAAGTTTATTCTATTGGACTAACTTCGCTATGAGAAATACTACATGGATTATGTCATCAGTAATTCTCATTGCAGTAGTGGTATTGAGTCTTAGACTGAATTCACCATGGATTCTACATGAGGAGCCGTGTCTTGACGTAGCTCGATAGCGTCTTTAGCAGGGATAGTATCTGACGGTATGGTTGGGCATGCAGTAAATCATGTGGAGGAATGTGAGTGATAGTGAAGGAATTTGTCCTGATTTTAATTGAGTGAGATGTCTATTAGCCTCTTGATAAGTGAGACTGAGAAATGCATGGGCGTTAACCGAGATGAGATTGATAGGATTTATCAATATCATTTGTTTAGTTAGTGCGCGAATCGAGAAGCGATTAAGTTGTATAAAGATGACTTCATCCATGCTTTGTGTAATCGAGGACATCGTGTGATAAGAATAATATCATACTATGGTAAGGTTTTAGTCATCAATTCACTTGATTTGGGTAGTTATAATGCTACTTAGAGACCAATTATAACTTGTGGGCTTAAATTATGATTTGGGCCCTTGACGATGAGTGAACTTATAGGGTCCTGCCTTAAGAATGAACTATAATGGGATGTAGAAAGGCTCTCTCTTTGTATGATTAAGCCCAAGCCCCGAGCCCAGACGCTGACCTTGAGCCCAACCCAGGCCCATTAATGTAGTTAATGGAATTTGGTTTAAATTCGTTTTTAACAAAGGTTTGGGAGGCTTGATATAAATGGGTTTATCATCTAAAAGTAGGTGGTTCTTTTGAAGTGGGCGTTTTTAAGAGAGAATTATTTTTAGAGTTTTGGAAGACACTAAGGTGTCTTTGGTTTTGTGGGACAAAGATCTATCATAAGGTGATAGCACATCCATCCCATCCATTAGTCGTTCGTGTGGATACCTTTAGAGGGCGTTTGCACACTACATCATCTTGGCTCGTTGTTGCTCGATTGTTTCCAGAAGGAGTTCTGTTTGTGTTTCAGCGTGTGTGTGATCAAGAAAACTTGCACTAGGGTAAAAGGATTTGGTCTACAAGAGGTAAGATCTGGATTTCCTTGATTCATTGTTTAGTTTCATCAAACCGCTTGGATCCTGATGCAGTTCAGAGTTAAATTTTTTTATTTCCGCTGTGTTTTCTTATCGTTGGATTCCAACAACTTATTGGGAAGGTACCTCATGCGAGGTAGCACCCCTCTAAGCCTGGAACTCAGTCTCTACTAATGAATTGGGTACATTGGAGCATATGAGTCAAAGATCGGTTGGTCACTCAAGCTAAACAGATGACATGACACATAATCCTAATTGGTATCTATCATACTTAAGAACATTAAAAAAGAAAGAAAAGAAAATGGCACGTACCTGTGGTCCGTGGCCACGCGCTACATCAAAGGTTAGCCAACAAACATAGCAAGCATGCATGACACTCAAAAACCAAGCATCCATGTTAAATACACTACCCAACATCAAAGCACATACCTGTGGTCCCTAGCCAAGTGCTGTAGGGAAAGGTGAGCCAATCAACACAAGTACGTAACCAACATCAAAGCTTAAACATCATGTCTGCATACGTATATCAAACCAAACGAACAATGTGCCAATCTTGAACATAAAAACAAATCAAGCTTTCTTAACCCACATTTCTCACAACTTCAAGGTGGGCCCACCTCAATTTAAACTAGGCTCAGTTTTAGACTCCCAACAAGGTCTACAAGTGTGTTAGAATGAATGGGCTTGAACAACAAAGGCTTTGGGCTTGAAATGGGCTAAAACGATGAGCTTTCAAGCTACGCAGCAGAACTGATTCGATCAATTGAGGAAAATCCTCAAATTTGGTCAAAATATTTCTTAAAGAATAAGGAAACTAACAAAAAAAAAAAAACGCGCATGATTCTAAGTCCAAATGAGTAAGATATGGCTAAAACAAAACCGAGTGTTCATTATAGATGGTCAAACCCGAGCCACCCAACCTTATTAAAACTAAGGCCATGAAGCTCACTAACCTACAAGCAATGTAGCCCCCTAGACCACATGTAACCCAACTGAAATCTTGGCCCCATGGACCATTGCCTTACCTAACAAACTGTGCTTGGGCTAGCCAAACAAGAGATATATTTTAATCAAGGATCAGAGCATAGGGAACAAGATATGAAATAGAGTGGAGCAAGGATCCAGGTCTTACCTATGTTTCTTTCACTCTTCCACAAAATGCAAAGCCACCCGTGGATGCCAAAGAATTTCCCCACTTTCAGAACCAGAAAACCTTCCTCAAACATAGTCTCTTTACTGTATCTTCATTTCTTCCCTTTGCTTCTATTTCTCCTCACACTTCATGGCATGCGATTCCGAGTTCATATGAGGGAGATATGATCAAAACAAACTCTGGTGCTCCAAATTCAAACCTGCTCCAATAATGAATTTTAACGGAAATTCGTTGAACTAGATGAGCCAGTTCCCAACTGTTCAATTAGGTTGATAAAAATTATCATTTTTTTTAGATAATTCCTCAATGAGTAAAGAATCCAACAAAAGAAACGGTGCATGATTTCAAGTTCGGATGAGGGAGATATGATCAAAACAAGCTCAAGTGCTCCGAATTCAGACATGCTTCAATGAATTCTGCCTAAACTAAAACTTTGAGGACCGGTTGGCTGGAGTTAGGAAAATTTTGAGGCCTGACAAATGTTCATGGAGAGCAAAAGAGTCCGTAAAAAAATGGTGCCGCGATGCGAGTTCGGATGGGACGGATGAGGAGATATGATCGAAACAAACCGAGTGCTCCTCGTTCGGCAGCCTCGATAGCTCAGATTGAGTTAAAACCTCGGAAGGCCCCGCGCTTCTATGGCACGATGCGATAACTACGCCGTACCGATGGCCGCGCAGCCTGGCCCACGAGGCTCGGAGGCCAGGCTAAACTGGGACCACCGCGGTGCCATATAGAGCGATGGGTGATTAGCGGCGCCCATAGGATAAATGTTGATGTTGAGGACAAAATTGAGTGTCATCAGCATTTTATTATGCTTCAAATACCTGGATTTTTGCTAATGTTTGTCTGTGGGTGTAATTAAATGACTTTCAGTTTTGGAAAGCGATGATATTGACAAGAAGTATGAGATAATGTGACGCAGATCAATGTCTGTACTAGAAGCGAGAATGGACAGAACTTTGGAAACCTCAGCCCAGTGAAAAAGGAAGGGCTGGAATTTGTAAAATGAGACTAGGAATTGAATATTAAGCAAATGCCCCAATGTGAAATAAATGATAAATGAAAGTGAAATAAATGATAAATGAAAGTGAAATGAAAATCGATAAGTGAGTTAAAATGCCAAGAAGTAAATGGATTATTGAAATTGCAGGCAGCGCCTGGAGAAATGATATTAGACCATATTAGTCTTAGATTTGCCATTGTGCCAAAAACGTTTTGAGAGTGAAGGAGAGGAAAAGCTAGGCTTTTGTGTGTGGTGAGATTGGTGTGATTCTTCCCTTTTTGCTCAAGATCTTGCAAGAAGGAAGAAGGAAGAAAACCCAGGCTTAATGAGTGATTTGAAATTATCTTAACTAAACACTAGAAATTTGTATTTGAAATATTTTAGGTTAGAAAAACCCTAATCCATCCATGGGTTTTGCTTATGGTTGGTTTAGGATGATATTAAAATTCCTTTGGGAGAGTTTTCCATAATTTTTTTTTGAGTTTTTGGGTGATTTTTGGAGAAAATTACAGATCAAGAAGGCTTGAGGCAAAAATCGGGCCATATTATGTGGTGCCTTCACCATAACCAGAAAGGGTTGCTTTGCGTGTGGTGAGGAAAAAATATTTGCAAGTGGGTTGGTTGCAGTGATGTACCCTTTGCTGTGAGATCTTCAGTCAGCTGGGCTAAAATTTTTATTTTATTACGAAAGTCAGTATTCGTTACCGATGGTTTAAAAAGCCTAATAAATGACTAATGGGGATTCAAATAAGTATAAAACTAAGTAGAAAAATGTCTGGTACGCAAATGATGGAAGAGGAATCGTTTAGTGCGGTTGTTGTTGACCACTAAGAGTGGAGGGTTGCATTTGACTAGGTGCGGGTGAAGGCATTAGCGACCTAGGATTGGTATCGAAGACAAGGGATCAATCACAGTGGTTTGTTCTTTGTTATGTTCTTTGTTCTTGTTTGTTTTGGGTGACTGAATTCAGCTCAAGTTCTATATGATTTGAATTATTATTATTGATAATGTTTGTCAAATATCTTACATATACATGATTTTAACTATAAGTGAAATTATTGTGGTAAAAATTAATTTGAAATGTATTGTTGAATTACCAACGCGTGGGGTTCACCATTTGGTCGTCATGAAGGTAAGCGATATTTGTTAAGTAAGTCACATTACTGCCCGGATAATGAAGCGGGATAAGATTCTGGCACGAATCTGTCATGAATATTGACCATAGTCATATTGAGATTAGTAATATCAAATGTGAAATCACATTCACGAATGACAAATGAGATAGGATTCACTAAGCGAATCTGCCGTGAATGTTGACTTCATAGTCATATGTGAAGTTGTAATATCAAATGGCAGAATCAAACTGCTCTGCGAAGGAATAGTAGGACATGATTCACAATATTTGGAAGTCTATCCGTGAATGTTGACACCTATAGATCATGAGATTTATGTCTCGAATGTGAAATCACATTGCTACTAAATGACAAACGGGATAAGTTACCATTTGAATTTCGTGAATGTTGACTCTATGGCCTTATGTGAAATCCTATGGCAGAAAGATAAAAAATGATTTGAGAAGTGTATTTTGTAAAGTATCTTTAACATTACACATGAACATTGTATTAAGACATTATTTTGATAAATGCATGGTCGTATTGGCGAAATGGAATAGAGGCGCATAGAATCACTAAGTATGAAAATGCTTAGCGTATTGTTTATCAATCTTTGCAGTGCGGTGATGAAACGGTGATCAGCGGACCCAGTTCGAGGAGCTCGAGTCATCGAGAAAGTTCACGAATTATGCTCCATCTATCATCCTCATGATTTTTTTAACATGATATTGTTTGTAATAAAGGAGTTCGACTACGAAATTATTTTTGTCTGCTCTCCCGAATACGATTTTGGATATTATGTTGTAAACGGCATAAAATTCCATTTGGGTATTACTTATTTTGTAAAGGAATTGTGGTTTGTAAATGTTTTATGGGCTTGCCCCAGTGAAGCAAGCTTTGTAGATTTTGAGAATAATCCCTTACATTGCAATAGAAATGTCGATAAATGGATTTGATTAATGGCCGGTAGAGCATCCCGGGATCTAGTTCGGATTCGCCAACCGGTGAGAGGGACCAGGGGGGTCGCTACATTTATTCTTTTTCTGCACTTTGTTGTTTTTTTGCAGCTTTTTGCTTCTTTTCTTCAAATTCCCTCAAAACATAAATTTGGGTGATTACTCCATTTTACATTAAATTGGACTTTTAAGCCTTAGATATGCATGAAAAATGGGCTTAAAAAACATGAGTTTTAGACTCATCAAACTCCCCCAAACTTAAAGTTTTGCTTGTCCTCAAGAAAAGAAAATATCCATTGTCCTGACCCAGTGTGTGTGTGTTGGTCTTCCTTTTATCACTAGCTGCAAATTAGGTAGCCTTATAAGATTCTTTGTAATAGAATGGTGGTCTCTTCAGATTGAATTAGGTCTCATAGGCTTGTTGGTCATATCATTCTCCACTAATATAGAAATATCACAACCTTTAGGATCAATTACGTCTTTTAGGCTTTTAATGTATGGCTAGGGTACTTGGGTAGATAACTAGACTTTTAAGGTTTAAGTTCACCCAGATACATCTTCTTAGCATTTTGCCTTCAACTATTCATCATTTCTCTTGTTTTCAGGACTTTTCAAAAACTCCCTTAAACTTGTTTGGGTGCATTTGTTTACATGTTTCCTATTGTGTCTTTTTGTTTCCACTTTCTGTTTCAAATTCAGTTTTTCAATTTCTGTGGTGCACCTCTTTTATACATATTTTCTCAATTGCTTTTCCTTCCACATTCTTAATTTTTGTCCTTCTCCATATTTCAAAATTGTACTCCCCCAAACTTTTCCTCTTGATCAATCTTACTGCACTTCTTTTTCAATTTAGGCAAACTAAGGGTTCTTTACTATAGGATCAGATTTTAAGGAAGGGTTGAGATTTTTCTTTGTGGATTTGATTAAAGAAATAGGCTTTAGGTCCAAATAATGTACTAAGGTGTATTCCTATAAGCATATCTTAGGGCAGGCTTTGAAAGACCTGTTTGTTCGAATGGCCTAAATCATTTCTGTTAGTTTTATGATGCTAAGTTGCGCCTTGAATGATACTACAAGTTCTAAGACCTTTTGAGACTAAACTTTAGATGAATCCAATAAGGTTTCCCTAACCCAAGCTGAATTAGCTTTCAAGGTACTTAGGACAAGTGTGGCAGTTTTTTTTTTCATTTTATGAATTGTATTTATTCCCAGCAGGCTAGGAGTAAAACATGATGTCAACATTGTGAGACCCACCATTGACGGGGAATCTGCGACAACTCCACGGTGATAACCTCTGGCCAAAGCTCATTTCGGTAATGATTACCGTGAAGCTAGCGGGTTAAAACTTATGGCTTGTCTTTGGAAAGCGATGGTTATAAAAATTTTCACTTTATATCAAAGTACACCTTTAGATTTAACGAAAATCACGGCAATATAATAGTGCAGTGGTTAAGCGAAAATACGAGAATCACTGTATAAAAAATACACTCCCGATATTTTTCAAAAATCTACCACAACCATAAGGACCTCTGGTCCTCATCAAAATATAAGATGAGAATCAATCAACATAAATTCATCGCAACTTGTTTTTCTCAAAACCATGCATGCATATTTTAAAGATATTTACATATCTGAATGTCATATTTTTAACTTTTATTACGTTTACTTTACCTTATCTTATATATAAATACAACACGGCGTCTATGGTAGGGGATCTGGAAGGTCTTTCGGCCCGGCACCTTTGAAAAATTATTTTAAAACGAGCGTGAGCTAAGCGGGCTCGAGTGAGTCTTATAAGTTCTAAATATTCTTAATACTCTTTATATGTACCTTCAATATGAAAATACGTACATAAATGGTTGTAAAAATTGTTTATGAGAAAATTGATTTCTTATGAAAACCATTTAAAACTATTCTGTTTGTTGAAAAGCTGGTGGTGGTTAATATCCCAAAGAACCTTTCTTGTAAATCAAATACCAACCATTGTGACCCATTTTTTAAATACCCTAGACGTGATGCTACGGAACCTCGGAACACTACCCGTCTAATATGGTCCGGTGAACACGACAGGATCTCTATAAACATAATGGAACCTCGTAACCAAAATGCCCAGTGATGGAACCTCGGAACCAACACCTCATTGCCATGTACTATGTTAGCGCACTAACTATCTATATACCCCGAATGTGCAGAGGGCGACTCACTATATAAATATATACTATATCTAACCCCCGATTCTTGGAGCCAGGCCAGTATAGTTAGTTATAATGTCCCATAACCTGCCATGCACAATCCAGAATACATCTAGCAGGAAGCGGGTTTGTGCCATCTAGGGGTTTTGCTAAACCAGGCCAAACTGTTTCTTAAGTGCTGAAATCAAAATTTTTTGCTGAGTATAACAAGTGGGAGGTAAAAAAAATGCTTTACTAATTACATTATATTTTCAAAGCACTTTACAAACTTTTAATTTAAACACTTTCGTTTTCTAAAACAATTTTGAGTACTCACCTTTTTCTCGACTAATTTCTTTCAATTCTTGTTAAGCACGCTAGATTATCGTCGTATGCTCCCGATCTCCTACCTGATCATACGAAATGCAGAAAATGCCCTCGATTCAACGTTTTAACCATAAAACATCTGAAAGAGGCTTTCAAAGCGACTACATGAGCAGACGATTCTAGCAAAACTGCGTGCTTATTCCCATTCGATAAGGAAATTGATAATATGAGGTGAAATTGACCAAAATGACCCTACACATGAAATGCCCCATTAAAAAACTATATGTTTTAGTAACTTTTTCAAAACGACCCTATGCTATTCGATGTATTAGACCACATATTTCACGCCCGGATCCCAGTCCGACCCGAACGGCGGATCCGAATCGAGTCCGGGATGCCACTAACTATAGACTATATACTGGGACTCTCATTGATATGTTCTTTCTCAGAGCTGAACTTGTACCTATGGGTATACAAACAATTTCTGTAATAACAAAAATCATTTGCATATAAAAAAGAACTACCACCGGAGTGGTGTCCATCAAAATCTATACACATATATTGAGTCCCATTTACTTATACATGTACATTTGTTGATCTATTTGCTGGCGTGAATACAAATATAATCATACTCCTTCATTGGAGTTTACATCTTATACAAAAACTTATACATATGCATATCTAATACAAAACATCAGAGATTGCGGAAGAAGTGCGGTGAGCACCTATCTCTGAGCTGGCCTGCTCTGCTGATGTGGGATGTCCTATCCTCTTGCCTCCTCTTCAATACTACGGATTAGACACAGTACTAAACTTCTGCTTAATTGGGAACATAAGCATGGGCCGACCACCAATGGTGATTGTCATGACTTATACATATGCATTTCATATATCTATACATATTCATATAACTTTTATTACTTATCATCTTTACATTCCTATTGCATGTCAATCTTTTCCGTTTCATGTTCTATGTCTTTAGCATATCTCCTATCTATACTTTTACTATATTCCTGTTTCTATGCTTTGCATCTTCCATATTCATTCTATAACTTATCGTTTTGTGTCTTTGGCATATCTCTTATCTATACTTTTACTGTATTCCTGTTTCTATACTTTACATATTACTTTCTCTTGTATGTACTGTACTTGTTCATATACTTTTCGTGTATTGTCATATACTTTATTATGATTTTCATATACTGTACTTTCATATATTCATATCATATAATCTTATATTTATATCATGTCATCTACTTGTAACATCTTATATCTTGTTAACTTATATCTTCATGTACTTTATCAGACTATCATATCTTATGACATATGCCTATCATTCTATATTCTTTCATATACCTTTGTACTTTTATATACTTTCTATACTTTTCATGTGTTCATCTTTCATGCTATAGCTTATTGCTTTTCATGTTCTATTACATATATCATTTCTTATATTGTGTATATATCATGTCTTATTTCATGTAGTGGCTACTGCATGTTCCATGCTACTTTTCATTCTTCATATTCATACTTGTACTATCGTATACTTTCATGTTATATGCTTTTATCTTGTACTTTTCATATACTGTCATCCTGTACTATTCGTATACTTCATATACATATGTACGTTCTTAATCTATCATGTACTTTGTGCTTTCGTATACTTTCTGTACTTTTCTTGTGTTGGCTTAAAGCCAATACTTTCATATCATATCTTTATTTTTCTTATTATGTGAATTTCTATCTCATCTTTCATATATATCCGTAGGAGTACAAGACTTATACTTTTACTATCATATCATATACTGTCATATGTTTTCACATATGCTTTCATACTTTCATATTCTGTCTTGTCATATCATATAACTCATGTGCTCTTATCTTTGTATTTTGTTCTTGTAACGGTATACTATCATGCATAGCAGTGCTTCTTCTCATATCATATCATATCATATACTTTGCATATACATTTCCTTTACATATACTTTTCATTTTCTTTTATGTTCATGCCTACGAATACCTTGGACGCGGATACGGGAAATAACTGGATGTACTCGAAGGTACTATCACTGTACGAGACAGTGATCTCTATCTGTATGTACCTGAAGGTACTATCACTGTACGAGACAATGATATCTATATGACCCAAACGGGGCCATATATACCCGAAGGTATCATCACTGTACGAGACAGTGACCTATGCCATGTGATGATCCAAACGGGATCTATGTCATCGACCCAAACGGGGCCTCAATATTGTATCTGTATGCTGCAGCAACTGTATCTTCCCTATAGGCATGCCTATCTATCCCTCTACCAGGTTCTAAGCAGACAATAAGTTTTTATTACATTTTTTGTACATCTCATTAGCATGAATAACTATTGTTATCATGATTGCTTATACAATATATACTATCATTACTTTAATCTGTATTCGTTCTCTGTCTAGCTATATTAGTTCTCATATTTCTCTATAATACATATATTCATATCTTTTTCTATCATTTAGTTTTGTCTTCGTATCATATATGTAATCCTATCATATATCATGAATGCATCTATGCACTCTTGTATTCATATATTCATATATATCTTTATCTATTCATATCCCTTTATATCCTTTATGCATCATATCCTTTATGAGTTTCTATCATGATTTAGCTATTCATGTACTTTCTATATTTCTATCATGATTTAGCTATTCATGTACTTTCTATATTTCTATCATGTATGCTTTTACTCATTCATGTGTTCCTATCATGTTCCATCTATTCGTTTATGTATGACAATCATATATTCATATCTATTTTTATTCGTACAGAATAATTAAGATATTCTTAACCACATTATGTGTTCATGACATATTATCTTTCATGTTCATGTTCATATTTCAGTTCGTTTTCATGTTTCATATCATATTCATGTTTTCTTGTTCCTCTATGAATCTACTTTACTTAGAAATTGGAATCATTCCAATTGAATCATCCAAACTCAAGTTATGGCAATTTCATGCCAAACTAGTCAGTTCACCTAGTTTTCACTAGGAGTAGTATGTAATACCTATTTTCAGGGGTCTTAACTCTACATTTGACACTATTTCTTTGTACTCTTTTGAAGCTAAGGTGATAAGGGTTCTTCTCCAACTGGAATCACCCAAATCGGAGCACCGAAACTTAAGTTATGTCCTAAACAACCGGGACTACTCTATGTTCAAAACTGAACCAGAAATTGGCTTGAACATAGTCCCACATTGAGTGAATTTCTAGGCCACATAGAGTTAGAATTTTAAGGTACCTATATCGGGATGTTTTGTTCGCCTTGAAGTCTAGTTTAATTAGCCACTTGAATCACTCAAATCAGATAAGAAATGAGCAAGTTATGGCCAAAATACGAACGCTGGTCTGAAACAAAGCATTGGGTACCGGTACCCGATTAGCGAACACTTATGTGCAGTACCACTGACTAGTACCGGTACCACCTCGAGTCTGAGTGGTAGTTTTCTCCCATTTTTCCATATTTTGCTACCCAAATCAACTCAATAATCTATATACACATCAAAACCACTCCATAATCATCTTGTAACCTATATTCTCCTCAAATCATCTTTCAATACTTATCTTACACCAAAAACTTATCATGAATTCCTTCCAAACAACTCTAGAATGGGTCATAACCCATACATAAACCAAATATAAAAATTAGTTAGGGTTTGTTCTAAACCCTAACTTAATTACTTACAATTAAACCATGAATCCAACCTCAAAGGGAGGATTTCATATTCTTCTTGTACTATTTAAGGTTTTACTAACCTTACTTTCAATAATTTTAGGGTTAGGATGAAATCTGGCAAACCTCTAGGTTTGGGGACAGAAACTACTACCCATATAATTGCATGGAAATCCATACAAAACTTTGAATTCATACAAAGAATTTATGGTTCACACATTTTTGCCCTTCCTTTCTCCTCTTCTCTTCCCTTCTTCCTATTCTCTTCTCATCTTCTCTTTTCCTTTTCTCTGCTTCTCTTCTCTACGTTTTGGTCTCTCAAAAATAGAGACCAATTAACTCTTATCTCAACTTTTGAGTTAAGGCCATGTTTGGCCTTTGCATTTTTAAATTCTTTTCATTTTGCGCTAGGTCACTTTCTCTTTATTATTCTCGTCTAGCTTATAAATATTATACTTTGGCATCCCATCTTTTCATCTTATGACACTTAAGTCCTTAAGTGGCGTTACCACTTACCATAGGCTTTTATATTGATTCGGGTTTTCCACTCTTTTATTTTTAGCATTATTTTATTCCGGAAAAATATACTTTTACTTTTATTATACCCGAAACATGTTATAAAACTATTAGGGTATAATTTTGGGTGTTACAACATACGTCAGCACAACCAAGCAATTTGCACACTTGGTGCTACAATTAATTTTTTTCAGAAATTATGTGGGTACCAAATGCTGTTGTGGACATATGGTTAGATTACAAAACTCAGGGCTTTAGTAGGAATTAAAACAGAAAAAATTTGAAAATTATGTCGAACTGTCGAATACAATCCACGAAATTCCCGACCTGATTGTTCGACTTGATCCAGAAATTCGCCGATTGTCAACTTGATCCAAAAATTCTAAAAATTCCTAAACTCAGTCCAAAAATTTTGGGACTGAAATTTATGGCCTCTCACGACCTTTAAGAAACTTTCAAGCCATTACATAGCATTTAGACTAAAAATAACTCAAGTAGGAAAATTCTCTATCTCTTGGAGTTTGGCCAATGCTAGGCTTTATTTCCTATGTGCTCTCGTCGCCGTAAACCAACTTTGCCTTACAGCCGACAAAATCTGGATTGGATTCCCGGTAGATGCGAGAGAGAAGCGAAGATAAGAAAAAAAAAAAATTAAAAATCACTCTCTCACCTCCGCACTCTTTATTAAGTTAGATTCAGTTATACAAACCTTTTATTGTTTATTTTTCTTCTTATTATTGTGTCTATTATTATTATTATTATTATTAGGATAAATGTTTGACCTCATTCGAGATAGTTTCTTCCACAAGAAACAATTTGACTTCTTTCGGTTCGATTTATTTTAAATGAACTTGATTCTGATCATTTCACGACTTCCGAGATTTTTGTAAAAATCTAGTCCACGAAGATCATTGGCAGAGCTTATCACCTAGAAAATCGTAAAATATTACGATTGTCTTAGAGAATTCGGTAAATTTTAAGGTCACTAGATTTCATGAGGCGAATTTAACGGCGCAGTCCGTTCGTCGTTTTGAGATCTGAAAGATTTTACAAACCATGAACCGTTTTGATTTATTATTATTATTATCCTTTTGAAATTTCATAATTTGTACTTTCACCCCTCCACTTTCCTTAATTACAAAAGTGCCACAATTCTTTGAAAACTTTACAATTTCACCCTTAAAAACAACTTCCAAAAATTCTATTATGGCACTAAAATAATTAAGGAAGCCCTTGGTGCACATATGCGACCCTACGAGTTACATGCATTACACCCTCTTGGGGCCAGGCGTTACAAATCCTCCCTCATTTCGGTATTTGTCACCGAGAGAAATGAACAAAGCTATAAGATGCAGCAATTTGAAAACAAGCGGGGATATTGACTTGTCTGGGCCTCTAACTCCTTTGTAGCCTCCTTAATCCGCAGTTCCCCATAAAACTTTGACTAAAGGGCCTTATTCCATAAAATGCTCTCTGCGATCTACTATTTGCATTGTTTGCTCCCTTATGGTCAATTATCCTTTAGTTCCTCTTGGTTGATCTCTCACGAGTACATAGGAGGGATCTGGCATGTACTTGCGAAGACATGGATACATGAAACACGTATGAACCTTAGACAACTCTGGAGGAAGGTCTAGTCTATATGCTACTGGTCCCCTCTGTAATAATCATATGGCCCCTGAATACGGGCCCCTCGGCTTTGCGTCTTCCAAATCTGAGGACACCTTTCCAAGGGGAAACTTTAAGGTAGACCTTGTCGCCCACCTTAAACCGTAGATCCCTACGGCGTTTGTCCGCATAACTTTTCTATCTGTCCCTGGCTGTCTTGAGTCTGTCTCGGACAATCTGGATCTTATCTAAGGTAATCTATACTAACTCTGAGCATATCAGTCTCCTCTCTCCTACTTATTCCGGCATATTGGAAATTACGACCGCCAGTAGTACAATGCTTTGAATGAAACCATGCCTATATTTAGTTGATAAGCTGTTGTTGTGGCGAACTCCATCGAGAGATAAATCATTATCCAGAAACCCTTAGAAAGCTCTATCACGCATGCTGCGAGGCATATCCTCTAGAGTGCGAATAGTTCTCTCGACTAACCTTGATCCCCAGGATGGAAAGTTGTGCTAGAATTCTGTCGAGTCCCATGGCATCAGCAAATAGACCAAAATCTGGATGTGAATGCGGGGTCTCGAGTTTGAGACTATCGATGGGGCCACCATGTAATCCTTGCTCCTCACATATAAATTGAATGCAAACTTGTCCAATGGTTCATCATTGCTAACTAGGAGAAAATGCGCGGATTTCATTAACCATCCTATCACCGTATGGCATCGTGTTGTCTCCGAGTTCTCGGGAAGCGATAACAAAATCCGCAACCAATCTTATCCCACTTCCATACAAGAATCGGAAGGGTTGTATCTCTCTACTTGGGCTTACGGTGCTCTTGCCTTCACTGTGACGGAGTTAGGGATCTGGATCTGAAATATCGATTCCTTCTTCATGCCCTTCCACGGTAAGTACGCCCTCGGAGTATGGTACATCTTGGTGCTACGAGTGCATAGATATGCTAAAGAGTGAGCCTCTTCCATGATTTCCCTCTTTAGTTTACCTGGCCCAATTACACACATTCAGGCTCCACTGCTATTACACCATCATCTACGATTTTGGGGACTCGGTTTCCTACCACCCTCAATCCGCCTTACTTAATCATCACGAAACACCTTGATAGCTAGCCAGTCGATCCACTAGAAGGGACGAACATAAAATAGTCTGCGCGATTGTCCTGTATTAGCTACACAGCTGAACTCCCAAAGATCTACGACTCTATCCAACAATGGGAGATATACCATGCAACAGATAAAATAGGAATTCTCTAGTTTGGCAAAGCATTTTTCATTGGCCTTCAGGATGGTACTCTATCGTGCAATCATAGTATCAATCAACTCCAACCACCGGCCTTTGCTTAAGTTAAGCTCTTTTGGTGAAAATATCTGCCGAGCTCTTATGATCGGTGAATATATGACCAGAGGCACGTATAGATAATGTCTCGGATCTTTGGGCGAAAACCCGCATTGCTTGTTCTAAATCATGGAATTTGGCGGGTAGTTACGCTCATGCTTCTTTAACTTAGAAGCATAAGCTATCCGCTCACCATCTGCATCAAAACACCCTAACCATTGTCTGGAGGCATCAGCATGCACCACATAACCGTCCCTTTTCAGTGGTAGGTACTAACTCTTGGGTTTGTCGTCAATCTCTGCCTCAGCTCCTCAAAACTATGGGTATGCGAGCCACTTTCGAATTCCCGATCCTTACCAGCCAGTTGATCACTTGGGGTTGCACTATCTTCGAAAATCCTCGACAAATTTCCTGTAATATTTTGATCAAAGGAAGCTGCGGACTTGAAACATTTGTGGTTTATCAGTTCGATCTTAGGACGAGGATCCACACTAACACCTTCGCCGAAATGACATGACCCAAGAAACTACTTTATTCAACCAAAACCGGCATTTACTAAACTTGCCGTATAATCGACGCCTCGGCGAACTGCACATCGTCTCGAGATGCCTGCGATGTTCCTCCGACCGCCAGTACACTAGAATGTCATCAATGAATACGAATACAAACTTATCTAAATACGGATCGAATAATTTCGCTCATCATATCCATGAACGCATGGCATTAGTCAATCCAATGGCATCACTAGAACTCAGAGTGACCGTATCTCCGCCCTAAAGGCGCCTTAGAAACATCATCCTCCCGAACCTCAACTGATGGTAGCCTGACCTTAGGTCAATCTGTGAGTATACCCGAGATCCATGCACTGGTCAAATAGCCTATCTATACGAGGAAGCTTGATCACTGCTGCGCATTGTCACCAATTCAAATTCTCCGTTTAGTCTATACACAACCGTAAGCTCTCCCATCTTCTTCTTTACGAAGAGAACTGAGCTCCCCACCAAGTGAGGTACTAGGGCCTGGATGAAGCCCTCGCACAATTCCTCCACCGCGCCTCACCCTTTCTCAACCAATGCCGGTACCATTCCATTCGGGAGGAATGGATATCTCCGCTCGCCCCCGAATCGCCTCAATAACAAACTCAATTGCTCTATCCGGGGGTAAACCTGAAAGATCATCTGGAAAGACATTTGGAAACTCTTTGACTATGGGGATGTCTTCTAGCCGTGTCCCCTCTTGTCTCCTATCCACCACAAATGCCAAATATGTAACGCCCCAAAAATACCCTAGAATTTTTATAATAATTTTATTATATATTCTGGGTATGAATTGAGTCAAACTTGGGCTTTTCCGAGGAATTTGATAAATTGATAAATTGTAAAATGTAATTAAAAGGATGAGCATATGATTGAATATTATGTGCTAAAATAAGAAAGTGATTAAACCCATAAATAACCCCAGTGAAAAAGGGCAAACATGGAAATTTGTAAAATAAGGACCTAAGGGTCAAATGATAACTTAAATGTTAATGTGAAATAAATGTCTAAGTGAATAAATGATAAGGAAAGTGAAATAAAGAGTTAGAATGTCAAAAATAGAAAATGGGATTAATTGGGTGGCCAAACAAGGCCTTACACTTAAGTGGGTTATAAAGACCAAACATGTGGTCTTGTGGCCTACTGAGAAAATCTCTGCTTTTGGAGGAAGAGGAGAGTGAGAAAAGGAGAAAATCTAGTGGTTTGCAAGGAGAGTGCTCGTCAGGCTTTCGCTTCTCATTTCTTGTTTCCTAAGAGACCAAACAACATGTTAAGAGATTTGAAGAGGTTCAAGGTAAGAAAAATCAAACCCTAACCTCATTTTGATTCGATTTTAGGTGAAAGCCCTAACGTGAGGAAAATGGATTTTTATCGAGTCTAAACCATTTTGAGTTGTTTTCGTATCTATATGATTATGGACTTAACAGAAGATTCTAGATGAGGTATGATGTTGGACAAATCATCAAAACTCGAGAACGAAGACGGTCGAGTCGCTTGCACGGCACGTATCACATTCAACACTCAGATCACTGATTTGAAGAACTGAAGTTAGTAATATCGGTCGTCAGAGAGTTTATCACTGTGTACTTACCCACTCACATCATTGTTACATCGGGATCCCAACTTAAGCACGATCACATTTTATAGCTATTTTAGTAGTTCTGCGTCAAATGCCTCATACCCTCACCCGATTCAAACACGCATGATCCCGAGCCTAATTCAAGACCATGATCAAACCAGAGAAATTTGAAAGTACATCAAGCAGGCGAGCTGAAATCTCAGGTCGCAAAGTTTGCAATCCCACAAATCCTTCGCAGGTCGCGAAATTTCACAACCTCGCGAAATTTCGCAGTTGCCAATTTTCGCAACCTCGCGAACAACGCCACCCGACCGATTTTCCTCTGATTACATCCACTTGCTGCGGGTTTTATACAGTTTGCCCTTATGTAATTTTCGTTCTTTAACACACTTTTGTAATTTCCTTTTACTGGGCACCTATATCAGCTCAGTACTGCTTGTAATCAAATCAACTCTTTGTCACTCAACTACCGCCGCACTAAGCTTCTCCTCTCTCGTCAGATTTCTTCTTCCCTTCTTCACTTTCGCATTTCGTAGCAAACACCCTCACGATGACAAATCAAGGGATGCTTGGCTAATACCCCCTGATCCTTGAAGGGGAAGGCCACTGGGTGTTGTCTTTAGGCTTAGCTACATGTTCTCATGCTTCTTTCATGTTTGTGTTTAAGGTATTTCAGGCCCTCAAGCCACCATAGGTTAAAATCTCTTAAGCACGCCTTTAATGTGTATTTCGCAAGCTGGGGTTCAAGTGATACTTTCTCACTGCATCCACCGAGGCCCTGCTAGTTGTCTCCTATTAGTTATCGAGGGTAGTGTTTTTGAGATGTGTTTTCACCGTTGTGTGGGAAATTTATGCCTAATAAAATGCCATATCTTTCAAAAGGAAACTCCTTGTAGTTTAGGTTTTAAAGTTAGAATGAAGATTCTGGGCTTGGGAAATGACTATATGTCATGCTTTCAAACGCGAGATAAAAAGACCCGAGTATACATGTCAAGCTAACCTAGAACCCTAAGCCCAGTGGCCCGAGACTTCATGATTTTTCTCAACTTTTCTTCACTTCCGCTTATTTCACAACCATTCACACACACACACCCAAGCTCCTACAAAACCCTTTCAATCCAACGAAACACCATTTTCAATGCACCGTAACTCTTTCTCTCATCGAAGAAAACCCATCCCCTCAGTTCAATTCCTAGAGCCACTATATCATAGTGAGTTTCTGCTACTGCCGCAGTAGGAATCCTAGCTATACCTTGTTGATTCCAAACACCTACTCGCCAAACGAATCGCCAGGCTACAGAACCTGCACTCAGACAGTCAAAGCTATACCCTAAGATAGTTGTTCTAGCAACCCCATTTTTGCTTATTTTGCAATCGTTAAGTCCTCAGACTATACACCGAATGCTTAGGGACCCTAAGAAACGATTAATGGGGGTTCAAATAAGGATAAGACTAAGGGAAAAATGTATCAGACGCTCTCACGCTTTCTGAAGCTTCTCGTCATTTCTGAATTCTTGCCTTCGAGCATACTTAATGTCTTAACCTAATACCGTTAAAGGAAATAAACTTGTAATTCACTAAAATTGTTTAAGAATTATTTATCCACTAAGAGTGGCTTGATTGTTATTGACTAGGGACGGGTGACGATCGCCTAACCTAGGACCAAGATCGAAGAGAAGGAAGCTAGATTCAACAGCTTCGGTTTGCTCTCTGACTCTATTCTTATTTCAAGTATTTTGGTAGTTTACCAAGTAACTATAAAATGAGTACATGGATGAGTATATGAATTGAGTATGTGAAATGAGTACATAGATTGAGTATATCTTTGAAAAGATAATACGAAAGTGAATATGAAATTGAAATATAATATTTGAAAATCGAATGAAGGCGAATGATGATAAGGACGGGATTCATCAAACAGAATCCATCATAAATGTAAATTGAATGATATATTGAAAGAACCGCCGACGGATGCACCACCCGCATCCGCCACGAAGGCACCAATGGAATTTCCAATGTCCCACTCGCGGGATGTACCACCCAGATCCGTCATGATGGCGTATGGTATCAAGAAATGTCCCACTTCAGCGGATGCACCAATTCCATCCGTCTCGATGACGTAGGCGGCATTTAATCGAATACATGCTCCAGTACCAAATGACATCCGTCATAATCGGAGACCGAATTGTTAAAATGTGTAGGCACATTACCAAATGATAATGAGGGTGTGATTCATCAAATGAAATCCGTCAAAAATGTGAATCGAATAGTCAACATGAAATAACCAACATTGACGAGTGTAAATGGGATTTTTATGTATATGCTTAAATCTCATAAATTGAATTGTGAATTGAATTATTGCATTAAAAATGCATGTTGTGATATAGTAAATGAATTAGAAATTGAAAGCATGCGAAAATAAATAGCATGAGTATCTGTTGAATTAATAGGCATGGTTTAATGTTAAATGCATGCTGAGTTACATTGAATATCGAATAGAATCAGATAGAACCACTAAGCATGAAAATGCTTAGCGTGTAGTTTTATCTATGCAAGTATTCAGTAAGCAAAGAAAAGAAGGCCAAGATCACGCAACACGTAGTCATATAGAGAGAGCACGGTGTATAAGTATATATCTCGTACTCCAGATATCATCTCTTTTGAACAAGTGGTATTTTGTAAACAAAAGGGTTAAACCATGAACCTTGATTTTGTATATCATTTTGAAAAGGCATGAATGGCTTCTTTGTAAATGTATTTTGTTAAATGTTCAAGGGCCTACTGAATTGCATTGAATTTGTAAATGATAATGGGCTTGCCTAAAACTTAAACCGCTTCCGTAACTAAACAAATTAATAAAATTTTTTGATAAGATAAATGAAAACGTCGGAGTAAACCGAGCTTCGGTTCGGATCTGCCATTCGGGTCGGGCCGGGGATTTGGGTCACGACAATTTTTGAAAAAGAAAACGAAATAAAATGTAAACGAAAGAATTAAACGGGCATCCCCGGGTTTCGTCGACTCTCGCCACCTGCCTGCCGCCTTGGGGTTGCTACAAAAATAACCCCGCAACCTTTCCAAAGCATTTTCCAGCGGCCATGGCACGAGACTAGGACGATCTCTCCGATTCCCCGAAATATCACGCCGTTCCTCCTCGCTAAACCAATCTTACTTCTTCTTATAGTAATCTAAGGTGGCTCTATGCTCGATAACCAAATACCATACCCAAGACTATATCGAAATCATGGATACCTAACACTATCAAGTCTGCTAGAAAATCCTTATTCTGGATCACCAATTTGCTGCCTGGAACTATCCTTTTGGATATCATGGTATCCCCATTGGGTATGGAAACCACCATACGACCATCTATATGCTGGGACTCTATCTGGTGCCTCTCAGTGAATGGTATTGAAATAAATGAATAAGTAGCCCCTGGGTCCACCAATGCATATGCATCATGATCGTGAACTCCAAATCATTCAAGAATCACGTCTCGTGATGCATCCGCTCTCCCGTCGTGTGATCGTAAATACCGAGCTCGAGCAACAGTCCCACTCAACCGCTAATCTGGGTACGCCTACCTCCTACACCCTTACCGCGACCTCTACCAGCAACAGATCGCCACCTCGCTTAAACCACCCTACCACCGACCGGGACCATTGGTGCCTGGGTAGATGCTACAGACTAGCCTCAAAGGTCTCTACAACTACTAGTCAGGATAGTCCTGATAAAAGTGACCTTCCTTCTCGCAGGGAATGAAACATCCCCGTCATGTTCATCTGCACTTCCGAGATGCCTCCTCCGACATGAGGCAATAATGGAAAAGATGATCCCAAGATCTACCACCTCCTAGGCTGCTAGCAACCGGACGGACCCCTCGGTTAGATGTCGCTTCTCCTCGTCCCGAGCCCCTACTTCACGGCCCATTTCTTTCCTTTCTTCACACCGATTTAGGTGCCTAGCCGATCAGCGCTGTGGAGCACCTCTCTTATTGCTCGCCTCCCCCGAGTTGGAATCAAACTGTCCTTTCTACCTTTAGTGTAGCCTCAACCAACTCTCCAAAGTTATTTTGAGATGCCTGTGCTAGCTTTAACTTTTGCACTCAAGTTCAAGCCTACTATGAATCGCTACACTTATGTTCCCTCATTTTCCCGTATCATAGGCACCACCTCACGAGCTCTAAAAACCTCTACTCATATCTCCGTCACTCCGTCAAGGATCGTCTAACCTCAAGGCCTTCATTTTTACATCCCGATAACTACGCTGGTAAAATATGTCCTGTGAATGCCTTCCTCGGACCGGTCCCGCGACTCGTAGGTCGGTCTCCCTCTTAATGGCCTCCCGCCAGTCTCCGTCCCGTCGCGACCTCAACACCCCATCACTACATAAATCTCACTAACCCCGTCCCAACCATGGGCACGCCGGCTTCGGGGTCATCAGATACCATCATAATTTTAAATTTCAAATTTAGAGTCTGCTCCATCACGCCTCCGCTTCAGACATAACCCGATCCATCGTCAAGGTACCGCCGGTCCGTGACCTCGATGGTTCCGCCGGGGTTGATCTATCGAGGCATCTTCCAACTGGGGGTGTGCTCGAGCATTTCTCTCCGATGGTGCCTCTCCGGTGAAGTCCCAGTCGACCTCTACGACCCTCGTCCGTACATAATACGCCGGAATTCAAGGTTAAAAGATTTAAAGGACACTTCATAATATTTGATGAATGTAAGATTTAGTAAAACAATATAGATTGCAATAGGGAAAATCAATATAAAAACAATTTATAGGAAATATTACTTAAAACGCGCGAAAAATGCGAACTATCGCTTAAAACTCCGTTTATGATACTCAATCGATGCACCCTTCCTATCGACAAATTCCAAGAACTCCACAAGAACCTCCCAGCCAAGCTCGTCGACCGACAAGTTACCATGAAGCTAAGCCGCTAAAACTTCTAAACTGCCTGAAAACGCTATTATAAAAAATTTCACTCTTCTATCAAAATCACACCTTTAGATTTAACGAAACTGACAAAGATAATCTGCTGTACCTGGTTAAGCCCGAAATACAGAAATCACATGTATAAAAAAAATACACTCCCAATATTTTCCAAAAATCCTACTACAACCATAAAAGACCTCTAGTCCTCATCAAAATATAAGATAAGAATCAATCCAACATAAATTCATCGCAACCTGTTTTTCTCAAAACCATGCATGCATATTTTACAAAAGATATTTACATATACAAAATATCACATTTTAACTTCTATTACGTTTACTTTACACCTTATCTTATATATAAATACAACACAACGTCTATGACTGAGGATCCTGGAAAGATCTTTCGGCTTCGGCACCTGCACCTGAAAAATTATTTTAAAACAAAAAACTGTGAGCTAAATGGGCTTAGTGAGTACTATAAGTTCTAAATGTTGTTGAACTGGTCAGGATGCACTTCCCAATATGAAAATCTGTACAAAAATGGTTGTAAAACTGTTTATGAGAAAAATGAGTTTTTGCTATGAAAACCATTTCTGAAAATTGTTTTGAAAACTATTTCTGCTACTGAAAACCGTTTCAGTGGTGGTTAATATTGGAAAGTGCTTTATTGTAAATCAAGTACCAACCACTGTGGCCCATTTCTCGAATACCTGGGGACGCGGATGCCACTAACCTCGACCTAGCACGCAGTGAACCCTAACACTACCCGCCTAATATGGTCCTATGAACACGACAGATCTCTATAAACATAATGGAACCCGAACCAAAAATGCTCCTGATGAATCGCCGTAATCCAACACCTCATCACCATGTACTATGTTAGCGCGCTAACTATCTATATACCTCGAATGTGCAGAGGGCGACTCACTATATAAATATATACTATAGCTAACCCCTAATTGCTGGCCAAGCAATATAGTTAATCATAATGTCCCATAACCTTGCCATGCACAATCCGAGATACATCTGACCTAAATTGAAATGGCGGCCATCTAAGGGTTTTGGTTAAACTGTGCCAAATCGTTCTTAAGTGCGAAATCGAAATTTTCATCGAGTATAACAAGTGGGAGGTAAAAATGTTTTACTAATTACATTATATTTTCAAAGCACTTTACAAACTTCTTAATTTAAACACTTTCGCTGAAACGACAGTACTACCTTTTCTCGACTAATTTTTCAATTCTCATTAAGAATTACCAGATTATCGTCGTATGCTCCAATCGCCTATACAAACCATACAAAGTATGAAAATGCCCTCAGTTCAACGTTTTAACCATAAAACACACAAAGGGCTTTCAAAGCGACTACATCGAACGAACTTCGATTCTAACAAAACTTTACATGCTATTCCCATTCGATAAGGACATCGATAATATGAGGTGAAATTGACCAAAATGCTACTACACATGAAATGCCCCATAAAAAATATCTGTGTTAGCAACTTTTTCAAAACAACCCTATGCTATTCGATGTATTAGACCACATAATGCTAGCATAACTAAGCACTCAGACACTGCAGGCTACAATTAATTTTTTTCTAAAATTATGTGGGTACCAAATGCTGCTGGATGTGCATATGGTTAGATTCTCTGTACTAAGGCTTCCATAGAGTCTAAAAACACTCGAAACATTTCAAAATTTCGGTCCGACTGCTCAATACAATCCTGGTCTCTCAACCCGAACTGCCTAAAATGTCCCGAAATTCACCCCCGATTGTCAAAAATAGTCCAAAATTCCCTAAAATTCCTAAACTCAAATTCCAAAATTCTGGAC
Organism: Tetrastigma voinierianum; assembly: GCA_016808115.1. Lineage (NCBI taxonomy): Eukaryota > Viridiplantae > Streptophyta > Magnoliopsida > Vitales > Vitaceae > Tetrastigma > Tetrastigma voinierianum. Next base: position 257,512 of record JAEQBH010001010.1, read on the forward strand.
TCGAAATTTGCGCCCTCACTATTCTAAGAAACTTCCAGCCATTACACAAGATTTAGCTAAAAATAACCTCAAGTAGAAAATTCCCTACCCTTAGAGTTCGACGAAATGCTGCTTTGGTACTTCACGCGTACCTCCGTCGTACAGTACTCAACTTGCCTTCCTCGTCTGACAAAAATCTACGGTCCGATTTCCATAGATCTGAGAGAGAAGCGAAGTGAAGAAAAAAAAAAAAAAATTAAAAATCACTCTCTCACCTCACGCACTCTTTGTTCGTTTGTCCTTCCCCTTTTGACTTAATTTTTTTTGCTTATTATTATTATTTGGATAAATGCTTATTACCTCATTTGGGTCCATTTTTACCCCGAAACAATTTATTTCTTTTCAGTTCAATTTATTTTAAATCGAACTTGGGGACAAGCCATTTCCCGACTCTAAATTCAGAAAATCTCGCCCTCGGGAGCCACCGGGAGCAACTTATCACCTGTAAAAATCGTAACACTCGATCAGTTCTTCAAATTCACGTAAATTTTTCTGAGGCCACTGGGGATTACTTACATCGAATTTAACCCACAAGAAATTGCCAATACATGGAGATCTAGACTTTGCGCTCAACCATTTCTTGGTAAATTATTATTATTATTATCCTTTCAAGTTCCATAATTTGTACTTTCACCCTCCACTTTCTTAATTGCAAAGTGTCAGCTACCCTTGAAACTTTACAATTTCACCCTTAAAAACAACTTTCAAAAAATCTCTAATATGACACTAAAATAATTGGGCGGTTCTCACGTACATATAACACCCTACTTACACATATATCGTACACCCTCTCGAGACGGGGCGTTACAGACATTGACTTTAATTTTAGTCTTTTAGAACCTAAAATGTCAACTTATTTGTCCTTGACATCACAACTTAAAATTCTATTCTACTTATTTAGATTAATTTCAATTACAAATTTTCGCTTCGTTTGTTTGAAATGCATTGTCAGGTCGCAGTATCAGACACCATTTGATCTAATACTAGCTTCATTTCGATCTAATAGGTTAGTTCATTTTATCAACAACAATTACACAAACAGCTCAACAAATTTACCAAATACAACCAAACAAGCAATCTGAGCTTTTGTAAGACCCGAGAAATTCCAATTTCTGGAATAAGGGCAAAATCGTAATTTCATTTACAAAATCGTACTTCGTTAAAAATCCGTAATTAATTTCTCAGATCTCAGATGAAGAAAAGATTGTACCATCAAATCATCTCGCGAAATCTAGTTAGCACGCAAAAATTCTCGTAATTCTCGAGATAGTCGAGTTGGCATGTTTTACGGCGACGCGCTTCGTGCCGCCGTAACGCTTTTCGACGCGCACGAAAGTCACATATGCACGCACTCACGCACTACGAGTGGTATGAGTAGAGAAACGATGAAATCGACGGTCGGTATAAACGAACATCAAATCGAGAAACGAGGACGAAGCGTCATTTTGTAAACGTTTTAATACTACAAGACAAAATAAAGAACATGATCTTCTTCTCCAAATTAAAAGTGAGCAAAACGTGAGAGGCATTTTGGGGTGGACATGCAGTAGCTTGTTTTTAGAGGATTTAGAGAGACTGTGGCTTCTCTGTAAATACACAAGATCCGACCGCTTCACAAGGCTTCGCGCAGGCGAAATGTTCTACGCGAAGTGCCACGCGGACTCGGATCGGAGTTTCTTCAAACTCCTTAAGGTAGGATTTTCTCCCTACTTGGGTTTTATTCCCATTTTAAATGTTTTACTAATGTTTCGATTGAATGAGGCCGTTAGGGGCCGTTGGATCGGTCCCAAAACATGGGGCCGAATTATTGGAAATATTTTCTTACTACGGAGCGTACTCTCGTAATCGTGATATGGGGTTGTTTGGGTGTAGGTTGTGTTGATTTGTGGTATTGAATGGTTGCTTGGTATGCATCGTCTGAATGGTCATGGATTGCGTTCACGAGGTGAACTGCTGAATCAGGATTTTTTCTAGAATAGTAACCAAGGGTTTCCCACTATTCCCAAACAAAGGTTCTAAAATAATATTTTTAGAAAAATATGTACTGGCCGAAAGGGATTTAAATTAAATCGCTTCGTGTTTGGATCATTAAATTCTGCCGAGCCAATTTTGATGCTCGAATTAATAATTACATGACATATCAGGTGATCGGATATTATGCGAATATATTCATGTTGATATGTTTCGTACGTGATTGTATCTACGATGGAACTGCATACATTTGCATTCCATATGCAATCGAACATCCTAGGTATATGTGGAGTCATACATGAGATGAGTCTAGAGAAAATGGTTCCTGAGGGTAGTCTAAAATGTTAATTATCTGAGGTAAATTAAACTAAATAATATATCAACCGTCTGAGCGCCATTTGATATATTCATCTAGGGTAGTCCATATAACAAATAATATATATCAATCACTGAAATACCTAACTGACATATATTCATCTATGTGGTCATTCACTAATAAACGAATATTCTCAATGGCATTAAAGTAAAAAGCAGAGAGCTCCACAGACTCGGGATTTGAGTTGGTCATGCAGATATCTGGCAGATCATGCATTTGCTCAATGTGTTTTTAAATCGAACATCAGACCGCACTTAGGTGGCGAGTACCCCACTTGTGCGACTCCTACCGAGCTTTAGCTCAACTCACTGGATCCCCTTTACGTGTACGTGAGCGTGCGAGAGGACTATCATTCCCAGAGATTTATCGTGAAGAAAGCCTGGATGCTTGTAGTATACGATTAGAATTTCTTAATCTTAATATATGTATTGTTTAAGAGTAAGAATATTAACTCAGAATTATCAAGATATAATGGGTTTCATAGCTGGCACGCATATCGGAAGACGCTTTATGGGCCCATGGGCCGTATCGATATATATTGCATATATCGAATCTGCTCTATTGCGATACTTAGTTTTAGTTCAAGAGCTCCCCGCATGCTGAGACTCGCCCGACTTAAAAGTGGCGCTCTGCAACCCGACCTCCACTTGTATTCGCAGTTGGATCTGCAGTCAACTGACCCCTGCTCAGCGTCACACCTTGGTATCGAGCTTAGGCATACGAATACCTAGGAGCCTCTGCTCAGGTATCCACACCACTAGTGGCTCGAGGTGAGAATAGGTATATGAAACCTGTAGGTCGAGAATCTGGGCTAGGGCCATGGTCGAGGAGAACATCACCACTCAGGTGTGGTCTCGATGTGAGCCTAGGTACGGGATTACCCAGAAAATCACGGACAAAACTAGACACCACGTGCACGTGTGTCGACAGGTTTTGTGCAGATCAAGTGAATTAATGTGCGAATGCTCACGAATTCATACATACCATGTTATACGTGTTATGTATTGTGATGTGTGCTTAAGTGATTAGCATTACAGGAAAACAAGTGAGGTGTTGAGACTTTGAAGTTTTTTACAATGCTGTAAAATCGGAACAAAGAGGGAAAAGAAAGACTTTTAATAAATTTAATTTGAAGCCGTTGATGATGAAATCAAATTTTTAATAAATTTGAGATTGGAACACTAGGGTTAGTGTTGTCTAATGAGGAGCCAAGAATCGACTATTTCGTAATTAAATGGAAAAATAAATTAAAGAAAATAAGTTTTATAAATTTATTTGGTTATAAGGAGGAGAAAATAATTTTCTAAGATTTTACAAGTCGTAAAATTGAAGAAAATGGAAGAAAATAAATATCTATGAATTTATTTGAGTGGAGAAAATTTTTCAGTGAAAAACTGGAAAAAGAAAATAAATTTTCATAAATTTATTTTGTTATGAGGTGAGAAAATAATTTTCTAAGGTTTTATATGGAGTAAAATTTAAGAAAATGGGGTTAAATAAATTTTTATAAATTTATTTGAGTATTAAAGAGTATGAGAAAAAAAAATGATTTTAGAGGTTTTTAGTGATTTTCCCAATTTCTGGAAACAAATGAAAAAAAAAAATCATTTATAATGAAAAACGAAAAAAATCTTTCGAGCAGAAAATTTCACGGGCTAACGCCTGCATTGTATCAAGGAGAAATGAAAATCAGGTCGCAAGGCAAGGCTCAGATTGTAACTAACAAAGGCTCGAGGATGATGTATCAAGTAAGGCGCGGGTCAGACAAGGTGCAATAAAGGAGCGTGGATTGTACTGCAAGAGGTCGGGCCGGGGCCGATCAGACGCAAATACAATGGATTGTATTGTGACCGAGGTCGGGCAAAGGTCAGACAGGTAATATAGCCACTCGCAAATGACACGACAAGCAGTAAAGAAGCGCGCCAAGCAGTGGCGCAGATCGCGTTAGGCGTCACGGCACGCGTCGCGTGCAGTATGCCACGAGGCGTATGGCGTGTAATGGGCGCTGGCTCGCAGCGAGTGGCACGCAGATAGCTACGGAAAGGCCGTAGCGCTATTGCGCTACGGCAGGCGAAATGGCGTGGCAAGGCATAAGTGGGCGACGCATGGGCGCGCACAGGCCAGCAGGGGCGCATGGGCGGGGCCACTGGTGGCCTGTATGCGCCCGTGGCGCAGCCGGGCTGCCTGCGTTTTCAGCGCACCCGACCCGCCAGCCCGGTTTGACCCAGATTTTCCCGAGTCACTAAATGAACGACTGCTCATCTCAAAAAATTTTTCTAAAAAAAAATAAAATATTTTAAATAAAATAAAATAAAATATGATAAAATTTTCGAAAAATAAAATTTTCGAAAAATAAAATTTTCAAAAATAAAATTTTTGAAAATAAAATTTTGTTGAAAACAATATTTTAAATGCAAAATTCATCGCAGATACACTCGAGCTATGTGTATGATTGGGTCTCTGGGCCGTGGTTATGCCTCTAGTGGATATCAGATTGATTTAACTACCTTTTTGAAATCATGATCATCGTGAGTTGCAGAGGGAAGTTATAATACGATAGTGTGATGCGAGCAGGGAAAAATGGTGAATGCTAAGGTTAGGACCGATGACCTTAGGATTTGGATACCGAACCTGGTGGTCGAATTTAGCTACCACTTAGGAAATGAACTGGTTTGCCCATGGTTGTTGTCTATCGGGCATGTGTCTGCATTGCTAGTTAGATCGAAATGAAAGTTAAATGATTCTCGCCGCCATGAAAATCGCGGTAACGGCTAGTGTAGACGAGGACGAAGGGCGCCCGCTGTGGATACGGGGTCGACACCACCAAGATTTGATAAGCAAGCCTTTGGCCGGTGGCTATAGGTATGCCATGTTAGCCGCTATCGCATTGTAGCCGGTATACAGTGTATTGCGAGATCCTAGTAACCTCCGTAGGTTTAGACGACATCCTCCGACATTCACAAGGGGAAGAGGATCCGATGGTGGTGTACTACTGGTTCATCGTAACGAGAAAGCAAGTTGTAGAGGCCATGAGACTACCTCCGACACGACCCTGATTAGACTAGTCGTTGGCTCTAGCAGAGAATGAGGCCCAAATATGATTAAATAAGTAAGGACCTCAGAGACCTTAGAGGGAGCCGTCAGACGTGAGTTCTCCCCTAGGGATTGTGGCGAGAATAAGAATGATAAGTCGAGGGTTACGAGTTGTGAGATCCTGTGGACTCCCAATTACCATGGACTGGAGGATCTCGACATGTCAAGGTTCGATGTCATCCTTAGGATGGATCACGATACAAATTACAAGGATCGTTATCGATCGTGAGCGCAGGAGGGCCACGCCATACGCAGACTCGCACTGCATGGTATTTCGCAGGGACAAGCATACATTTTGGCCCTTATTAAAGATACGAGTCTAAGTGTCGTGGACATTTAGCCGTTGGCTCGCGAGCCTACTCCTGTGAGGATGAGGAGAGGTCGACTTGGATCTACTCGAGCAAAGGTGCGAATATGTGGATGTTTTTCCGCACGAAGCCACACCGACTACCTCCACATGTGTGGATGCAGACTTCAGATCGAATACACCGAAAGTATTTCACCCATCCCCATGACCCGCATGTGACGGCACCACTGAGTTGCAGAATCGCAGTCCGCTTAAAGGAGCCACTCGGACAAGAGGTCTGGTCAGACCGAGCACTTCACCACGCTGGGCGCCTCCGGTCTATTTCTTCATAAGAGGAAGCGGCAAGACCTTCCGACTGCAGAATGACCACTGTGCAAATGAACAGTGGTTACGATCAAGAATAGTACCATTACCGAGGATCGACGATTCGTTCGATCACCGAGAGGAGTGCGTAGTCTACTCCAGATAAGCATTCAGACCGGCTACCATCACCGAGGGTTGTGGAGACAGATCCCTAAGATGTAAATACAGATTTCAAGCATGGCACTCGAAGCCATGTTGATGCCTCGATCGACGAATAATGCACTAGCAAAGATTCATGATCTCATGCATAGGATATTCCAATCGCTTGTCGTAGTCTTTGTAGATGACATTCGATCTACTCCCAATGGGAGCGAGTAATGAGTATCACTGAGAATTGTTTTACAAATTGCAGACCATCAAATATGACTAAGTTCGCAAGTGCGAGGTCGGGTTTATCGAGGTGAGATTTCAGGGACACGTGGTGTTAGCAATGGAGGTCACCTAATTCCAGAGAAGGTCGAGGGGTAGTTGATGCGCTGAGAGACCGAATGTCAATCTTCGAGATAATGAGTTTCTCGATCTGCATTCCAGAAATTCGAGAATGGCTAGTTGTCCATTCAGACGTGATCGTAGCACTTCGCCACGGACATGCGGTGTGTACTCCATGGTCAGCTTAATCTCGACCATAGAGAGAGATCGAGATACTTGGAACACTCCTGGATACGGTGTTGGTACGAGAGGGAGGATCACCTTCTCCTAGCTGGGAAGAGGCGTATGACTTCTCGTCACACTAGTTTCAGGACTGGGGCCGGATCGGGCATGAGTGACTCGGATCGCCTCTGCAGGCGGATCCCAAGATTCGACAATGCATCCCGCTAGCCATAGGACATGAGAGTATACAGTTCATTCCTCCACACCCTAGTACTCCGGTCGAGGAAATCCGCCGGCTTCAGTGGTGCTGGCTAAGCACTCCCAAGAATACACATATGTAGCTGCAGGGGCCGTAGAGCGTGAGTCAAGTCAGACATATCGGGGACCACGCAGCGGAAGGCAGCACTCAGGTGGTAGGCATATCAAGGTTGTTGATGTCAGTTTAACATGGATGAGTTGAAACCACTCCGTCAAGGCAATTAAGACTTCAGCTCGGTTGTCATACTGATTACCATATCGATTTCGCTAGAGGTTAAGGCCTTTAGAGTAGCCAGAATAAACGTTCTTCCCTTAGGACGTAGGTGAGAGTCGACCCGATAGGTCTGGGGATTATGAGTGAGTAGATCTCGATTCTCGCCATGGTGGAACCTGATCGGGTCATTGCCAACATAAAGATCGTCGCGCTCATACGCACCTGACATCGCCAGCCTACAGCGCAGCACCTGCATGGTCATTCACTCACTCGTGAGTGCTGGTCGAGTTTGCCTTGGGGACTACGCCCAATGAAGACTCATAGTCAACTGTGAAAAGTAAAGAGGCTCAAGTGTAAGCCAAAGAGCTATGTCACGCAGATGAAAACACACGACATGATCAGCCACGCAGACTTCAGAGTCAGCGATATGAGCTCCGGTGACTCGAGGTTCGATACCCCTTGGAAATCAGACTGCGTTGGTCGAAATGGGCAAGGGCTCTAAAAATGGACGCCATTCCCGACATGGACTAAGCTGATAAATTCATCGGATTGTCGCGATCGCGGACTCGAGAGGTTACGTTTACACACCAAGTAAGGGTCAGTGGTAGGGCTATACGTCAGGCGATTATATACATGTGTTGTAGGACACCCCGTGAGCATGTGTCCGAGTCATATGGTAGAGGATTAATTGCTCCTACGGAATTCACTACAACAATAGTTATCGCGAGTATAATGAATGGCAATCGTATGAGGCATTGTATGGGAGCCATGTAGATCAATCGCTTTGTTGACCGAGGTGGGAGAGAGCCCATCAATCGGTCCCCGGACTGATCGGGAGACACCTATGAGAAGGTGAGTTTGATACGACAAAGATCTTCTCACAAACAGACCAAGTAAGAGATATGTGTGTGCAACCAACCCTGGGTGGTTCGAGGTTAGTGATCACGTTTCTCAAGGTGAAATACTAAGAGGAGTGGTCGTTCTAAGCGCTGAGCTAATATCGCGAGGTTTATTGGGCCTTCGAGATACTCGATGATGGGCACCGTTGCGCACGGCTAGCTATACGCCTCAAAGATGTCGTGTCCACGAGGTGTTTCACGCTCCATACCCGCATCCACTCATGTGGTGGGTCGGGGACAGATTGAGGTTGACACCGATGGGACCTTGAGGAGTAACTGGTGGTACACCAGAAATGTGATTTAGCTTTATGACGCAAGACCGTGAGGCTAGTGAGAGTGCTATGGCGGCACTGTGGAGTGGAGGAGTCAACGTGGAGCCGAGGACGATGCTGCCACCATCCCTTCGTTTAGGATGAAGGCACGGGTTTGGTCGCTTAAGATTTAAATGACTAGTTGACATGCGGTAGAGTGCATGCTGTATATGCATGTGTTTGATAAAGATCGCTTTGAATTTCGGACGAAATTCCTTTAAGGAGGGGGAGAATAAGACCCGAGAAATGTTCCAATTTGAATGGCAAATCAGATCATTTACAAAATTGTAATTTTGGTTAAAATCAGAATTAATTTCTAGATCTCAGATGACAAACAGATTATACCGTTGGAATCGCCTCGTGAAATCTAGTTAGCACGTGAAAATTCTGCAATTTTCCGAGATAGTTTGAGTCGGCATCGCTTACTTGCATTGCGCTTCTCGAGTGTCGTAAAACGCTTTCAAAGACAAAGTCACATATAGCATGTACTCATGTACCATGAGTGGTATGGTAGAGAAATGATGAAATCGACGGGCCGAGATAGTGCCGAATATCAAATCTGAGAAACGAGGGACGTAAGCGTCATTTTTGTAAATGTTTTAAGTCACTACAAGACAAAATAAGGAACATGATCTTCTTCTCCAAATTAAAAGTGAGCAAAACGTGAGAGGCATTTTGGGTGGAGATGCAGTAGCTTGCTTTTGGGAGGATTTTAGAGAGAGAGTGGGCTTCTCTCTTGTAAATACATAAGATCCGATCAAGCCGGGCGGCTTCGGGCGAGAAGGAAAATGTTCTACGCGGCGCTACGCCGTGACTCCTCGATCTAGAGTTTCTTCAAACTCCCGAGGTAGGATTTTCCTACTCTGGGTTTTATTCCCATTTTAAATGTTTTACTAATGTTTCTATTGAACGAGGTCATAGGCCGGGGCCGGATCGGTCCCAAAACACAATAATAATCGGAAATATTTTCTTTAAAGATGAGCAATTTCATAACCGCTGGTAATCGCTTTGGGTGTAGGTTGTGCTGATTGTGTATTGAATGGTTGCTCGTATGCATTGGGCCGGGAATGGTCGTACTGCGTTCACAAGGTGAACTGCTAATTAGACTTTTCAGAATAGTAACCAAGGGTTTCATCATTCCCGAAACAAGAGTTCTAAAATAATATTTTTGGTGAAAATATGTGTTTGGTCGAAAGTGATTTAAATTAAATCGTCAGTGTTCGATCATTAGCCCAAGGAGCTAATTTTGATGCTTCGGAATTGATTAATTACATGACATGATTGTGTGATCGATATTATGCGAATATATTCATGTCGATATGTTTCGCATGTGATTGGGACCGTGATGGAACTGGCATTACATGCATTCCATATGAAAATCGAACACCCAGTATATAGGAGTTGTGCATGAGATGAGTCTAGAGAAAATGGTTCGGAGGGTAGTCTAAAATGTTAATTATCGGAGGGTAGTCCAAACTAAATAATATATCAACCGTCGGAGCGGCCCAGTTGATATATATTCATCGGAGGGTAGTCCACAAACAAATAATATATATCAATCGTCGGAGCGGCCCAATTGATATATATTCATCGGAGGGTTGTCCACTAATAAAACGAATATTCTCATACGAGGCTTAGGCGAGTGTGAGAGAGTCGGTGAGGACTCCTGGATCTGAGTTGGTCATGATATTCAAGTAGATCACGACGGTTTCTCGAATGTGTGTTTAAATTGGAACATTGCACGCACTTAGGTGGTGAGTAGCCCACTTAGGCTTATTCTCCCATCGAGCTTTAGCTCACCCCGCCGGATCCCCTTTTTTGATGTGCACAGGAGCGTATGGTGAGGACTATCGTCCTAGAGATTTATTGTGAAGAAAGCCGGGATGTGGCTTTGGTGGTAGTACATGTATTAGAATTTCCTTAATCTTAATATATGTTTTGTTTAAGAGTAACAATATTAACTCTTGTAACTATTGGGTATAGTTGGTTTCATAGTTGGCATGTACATTGAATACTGTTTATGGGCCCAAGTGGCCGTATTGGATATATATTGCATATATTGGACTGTTTGGGACAGGATATGCAGGTTTTAGGTTTGGGTAGAGCTCCCGTATTGTGCTGAGACTCGCCCGATTTTCTAAAAGCTGCCGATAACCCGACTTCCACTTGTATTCCGCGGCCGACGGCAGTCAATCCACCCCGGGTTTCGGGGCGCCAGCAGCCTTTATCGAATTTATATAGAATTACATAATTGCCTTTTTTTTTTTAAACCAAAGCACAATTCTGAACAACTTCCAAAAGCTCAGATTTTATTATGCACTGGTTTTATGCTTTAGCAATTTCAACACTGCTATTTTGGCTTTCATTGCTACAGTTTTGCATTAAGTTCACTGATTCTCAAGCATTCATCAAAGCAACCAAAAAATTCCCAATTGATCATTCTTAACTTATTGCATAGTTTAAAATGTAAGGGAAATAAACAGAAGAAAAATGAGGAGGGTACAGACAATTGAACACAAACTTTGAAACTGATATTCCTTTATGAATTGAAGTACAATTACAAGAGACTGAATTATAGAGAGAGGGAGAGAGATACAGTGAGTTCATTTTTTTTCTTATGGGATTTGGTAGCTTTTAAGTTCACTGATTCATATAGGTAACTGATTAGTGCCCAAAAAGTGCTATTTTGAACCCTATTTATTATAGGTTTTGAGTGCTTTTTGTGTACTAATCATTCTAATTAACCCGATTTGCACATTAAGGTCCCTACTCTTCTATTGATCGCATTTTGTGGCTAATTTTGTAGTTCTTGCAAGCTATTTATGCCGAAATTGTTGAGTTGATCCAAGCACGAAGAATTCAAGTCAAACTCAGCATTGCAGATCAGAGACCAAAAGGAAAGAAGAGCAGAAAATATAAGGAAATTGGAGCACCTGCGAAATTTGGTTCATGCGAGCACTGTTCATGCCTCCAGCCAGCACTATTCATCCTCGCAAATGCATCAAGCCCGCATTTCACGCTTTTGTTGTTTTGAAGGTACTCTTTTGTTTCTTCCCATTTTGTCCTTGTAATAGCTTTTAATTTCAATTTTTTTTTGTAATTTACCTTGCTCTGAGCAGTATATAAGCTGGAGTCAAGGTCTATAACAATCAATCACTTCTGTTAATAGAGAGATCATGCAGCTCGCCGCTCTTTCTCCCATTTTCTTCCTTTTCACTCCCTTTCTCGGCTACCAAACACTCCTCTGAGGATGACACAACTCGTAGGATGGTTATTAAACTTCTTCTCCTCAAGAGGAGGGTTGTCAAGTGGATCTCGAAGGTAACTATTAGTTCTCTATTTTAACGCAAGTTTTACTGGGCATTTATGTTCCTATTTCACTCTAGGAACTCCTTGATGCCTTCATTGATCAAGATTTGCATCTTTAGGTTCAAGCAAGTGATGCTTATTGCTATATCCATCGAGATTCACGGTTGCTTTCTATTTATCACTTCGAGCAGATCAGCAGGCACGTTAATTGCCCTGGGAGCATTAATGTTCAATAAATGTCAAGCTAAAAAGGGAAAATCATAGGGTTTAGTTTTTAAAGCTAAATGAAGATCCGGTTTGGGAAATGACTATAGGTCATCCTCCCCAACGCGAGGAAATGGACCCAAGAACCCCTCAGTGAACTTTAGAACCCAAATCTAGTAGCCTGACACTTCAAGAAGACTTATTTTACATTTTATTTTATTTAAATTTCAGTTTGCCAACCATTACACCCCCTGTTTTTACAAAAATCCCAAAATCCAAATTGAATTCACCATTTTGGCCTTCACTGTAAATCATTTGTACGAAGAAAACCCATCCCTGTGTTCGAATTCTGTGAGCCACTATATCAAGCAAAGAGTTTTTGCATGCGTTAGTAGAATCATAGGATATAAATTTTGTTGATTCCGAACACCTACTTGGCATAAACAAATCAAATGGCGCCATTGTCGGGGATGGTGCCTAAGTGCATTTGACGAGCTGTGGAACACTTGTGATCCTCATCACAAGTACTGGTGAATTTCTTTAATAATTTCCTCGCGCTTTTTTTTTTTTTTTTTTTTTTTGTCGTAGGATTGCTCGCGGTTGTCTCAGGTTGCCCCCGTTTCGCCAAGTAGAGTGCATTTTGGCTTTAATTATAAACCAAATGGAACAAGCCATCCTAAACCTCACCAATCTAGTGGGTGACTTTAGGAAGAAAGCGTACACAATCAATGCTCAATTAAGTCGAAAAATCGACACTATGTTTCAACGTGAACAAGAGAATTGATGGACTTCAAAGTGAAATGGAACATAAATTCGATTGGGTCCAGTGACTCCATTTCAAGGCTCAACAATCAAGCAAAGATGTTCACCAAGAGGAAGTGAATCCGTAAGAAGAGTGCCCGACACACCACAACGGAGGAGCAATGTAAACAAAGAGTTAAGAAACCTCCTAATGCCGACCGAGGAGGGCAGTGGAAAGGAAGAAATAGAAGAGCCCCAAAAGTCCACCCGCCCAAGCCACAGCACAAACCCCCACCTGCACCCCTCCCGACCTGTATACCCCGCCCAAAGACAACCTTTGACCTCGAAGAACCCGTCCCGCTACTAAAGCAGCTACCATCCCATCTACATTGCCTGCCCTGCAAAACCTTAAGAAGCTAGTGGCCATTGTTCAAACCTTCGTCACTACCTCAAAGAAGACATTAGCTGCTCACACCGCATGACATAGTGGATGGTTCGGGTGCTGGTTCGGATTCGATAACTAACCCTAAGATTTAAGCTCCCACTAGCCCAAGAACCTCCAAAGGCTTGAGGAACGGGTTTGGGGAGCAATGCTTCCCCACTTTGTTTTCATCTTTTCTTATTTTATTTTATTTTATTTGATTTCTTTTAGTTTTTCTTCTTAGATTTTCTTTTTAATTTTTAGTTAATCTTTGTTTTTAGATTAATTTTCATTTTTCGCATTTTTTGCAAATTTTCTTGTGTTTATTTTTAAGTGTGTTTTTGCTGTTAATTTTTGGAGCAGAGCAAAAATACAAAAATTTGGGTAGTTGCGCAAATTTCTCAACCTCGCACTATTCCAAAGCTGCGAAATTGATTCGTGTAATCGTGCACTATTTTGTCCTTTATGATATATATTATTATGATATATATATATATATATATATATATATATATATATATATATATATATATATATATATATATATATATATATATATATAAAAAATTGTTTTTTTATTAAAAAATCGCACTACGAAATTTCGCAGCCCAATTTTGTTTTCGTCATAACTTTTTCATTCGAACTCCGTTTTTGGAATTTTTGGTACCATTGGAAAGCTTAGAGAGTGTAGAATCCAAATATATCCATAAAGAATACTTTTGAAATTATTATAAAAGTATAATTTTCAAAATTCTCTAATCAAGTCACTTTTTTTCTCTCTCTTTTCTTCTCCTAATTTGTTTATTTGAAGCCCAAACAGAGGAAAAGGTGTCGATGGAAACTCTTATGGGTCTCCTATCCAAAACAAAGCACATCTAATCGTAGGTGGGGAATAACTTCCCTTTCTAACTTTCTCCACCCGAGCCCCATTGCGGACAATTAGACATTTGGTTCGGGGGGACAGTTAGCGATGAAGTGGCATGTATTTATGTTTTTTTTATTATTTTTAAAAGTCCATTTGTGATGTTCAAAGGGTTTGCCAAGTTTTCCTTTTGTGAGTCGCTATACTATACAAATTTTTACTTTTTTCAAAATTTGACCCATTTTCGCACCCAAATTTTTCAGGTTCTCGCTAACTGTGGTTTGAAAAATTGAAACTTTGTCCAATTCTATTGATGCTAGATTGGTTCCATGGCTGGCTGAGTGGATAATAAGTTGAACTCTTGTTGCTTTGCGACCATTTTTCTTCCACCTTTAGCTAACCACACATCAGGTACATCAAAGTTTCTTCACAACCTAAAAACTACCTAGCCTCTTAAGCCTTGCAATAACTCACCTAGTTTCGTTGACCATCTTTAATAGGTTAAGGACCCCCATGAATAGAAGGTCAATGTGTCTTCCAAAATAAAAGAAGAGAAAAAGAAAAAGCAAAAAGAAAAGAAAAGAAAAAGAAGAAAATTGCAACGCTACTTCAAAACCCGAAAGCACCTGGGCCTCGAGGGGTATATGGCGAAAGCCTTTAAAGCCCTAAGGCCCTAAGTCAATCGAAGGTCGGGAGCCACCGACTTAGTGCTCGCTACACCTAAGTGATAGCGGAGTCTCAGCCAGTTATAGGCCGGAGTCTCGAAATCATTCGAGTCCTGGGTGAAACCTCGAAGAGTTAAGGTCGAAAGATCCCTTATGACTTGGTGCCCTAAAGCCTTAATTGGCTGGGAGTCATCTACATCCTCGCTACATGGACTTTGGTGAGGTCGATTCTCAAGATTGAACCCTATAACACAAAAGAGCTGTGGAATAAGAGTGTCCCGATCTATTTAGGTTGGTTAGTGTCCTAGGTATTGGCAGTAGTTACTGGGGGAGAGTGCAAGCCTTTACGCTTTATTGTTGAGAACTCGATCAAACAAACACTTAGGTTTTGGTGGAAGTCTTCGTTGATTCATCGAGATGGAGGCTCTTTTGATACTAATTTTGTAAGCTTTTACATCTATTCTCTCAAGATAGTTATTTGACAAGGCTTTGATGATTCTTACTGTGGTTAGGCATTACTCATTCACAACCTTTTGAAATATATATATAGGCATATATATATATATATATATATATATATATATATTGTTTTTTTGTGGAATATAATTTTGATTTGTTTAGTATGCTCTTTCTTTTCTTTCTTTCTTTCATTGCCAAGGACTAGCAATGTGTAGAATGGGGTGGATTAAGGCTCCGTGCAAGTATTTCGAACCCTATTTATTATAAGTTTGAAAGGTTTTTGTGTACTAATCATTCTAATTAACCCGACGGTACATTAAGGTCCCTACTATTCTATCGATCGATTGTGGCTAATTTTAGTCTTGGTAAGCTATTTATGCCAAAATTGTTGAGTCGATCCAAGCACGAAGAATTCGAGTCAAACTCAAAGCATTGCAGATCGTGAGACTAGATGGAAAGAAGAGCGTAAAATACAAGGAAATCGAGCACTCAAGGAATTTGGTTCCTCAAGGAAAGCACTGGTCATGCCTCCACCAAAGACTGCTCATCCCGCAGCCCACCGGTTTCGCTATTTCACGCTTTGTTGTTTTTGTTGCATTTTTCGTTTGTTCCCATTTCAGTTCTTGTAATAACTTTTAGTTTTAGTTTTTTTTGTAATTTACCTTACTCTGAGCAGTATATAAGCTGGAGTCAAGGTCTGTAACAATCAATCACTTCGGGCACAGAGACGTGCGGGCAGCAGCTTTCCCGCCGCTTCCTTTCTCCCATTTTCTTCCTTTCTTCCCTTTCTGGGCTATTAAACACCTCCGAGGATGAAAAACTCAGAGGATGGTTGGCTGTGACTCTTTTTCTCCTTGAAGAGGAGGGTCGCTCGCGTAGGATCCGAAGGTAAATCGTTGGTTCTCTATTTTTAACGCAAAGTTTTACTGCATTTATGTTCTTATTTCTCAATTTAGGTTAAACTCCTTTGATACCTTCATTGATCAAGATTTGGCAATCTTTAGTAGTGGTCTCCCAGGATGCTTATTGCTGTGATCCACCGAGATTCATTAGTCAGCTTCTATTTATCACTTCAAGAGGTAGATCGTGAGGCACGGGGCTTCACCGTCTGGGAGCATTAATGTTCAATAAATGCTGTTTTCAAAAGGGAAAATCATGTGGTTTAGTTTTTAAAGCAATGAAGATCCGAGCCGGAATGACTATAGGTCATCCTCCCAACGCGAGGAATGAACGACCCAAGAACCCTCAAAGGAACTTTTGAACCCAAAATCCAAGAGTTCGACACTTCAAGGAGACTTCTTTTACATTTTATTTTATTTAAATTTCGCCTTGCTAACCATCATACCCCCCCTGCTTTTACAAAATCCTAAAATCCAAATTGAATTCAATGTATTTCGCCTTCACTGTAAAATCATTTGTACTTAAGAAACCTATCCATGTGTTCGACCCTAGAGCAATCTATACTTAGTAGCTGTTGTACGCCAGTAGTAGGGAATCCTAGGATATAAATTTTGTTAATTCAACACCTACTTGGTATAAACGAATCGAGAATTGAAGTATCGATGGAGCGGTTGGGATCATGTTGTGGTCTTTCTAACCGGCAGGTTTCACAAATAGGGTGAACCACTCTAGTATCCTGGCATTAGATCTGACCAGTTCAGTTTGCCTTTCCCCAATTGAATTCAGAGCACCTTCAAAATCACCTTGAGCTTGAAACATTTTGATCATGTTTACATCGACTCATATCCAAGTCATTCAAAGCTTCTAGTCTGGCAGAAGGATTCCGCTTTCATCCCTCTTCTAGATGGTGGCCTTGATTTCCTTCTAGTGCTCCTTGTACAAATACCCAAAGGCATATGCTTTTTGGAGCAGAGTATGATCCATATCCTTCTCCCTAATCTCCAGTAACTCCTGGTCCCTCTTCAGTTGTTCATTAATGAAAGCTCTCTCTCTTTCTCTGAATTCAGCTCTAAAAGCTCTGTCTCTTTCAGCTAGCTCCTCTCTCCACTCATCATCCCTTTGATGGAGAGCTGTTGTCAAACTATTCTCTCTCTTTTTGCACTGCTCATCTAGGTGATTGTTCCTCCACCTAAGCTCCTCTCTAACCTGTTCATCTCTACCCCTCATCTCATCTCTTATTTTCTGTAGTAGAAAAAATAATTTAGAATTGCTGCTCTTCTCATTATCAACTCTTTGCTCGCCCCTGCTTTCGCCCGTCAGTATCGGTTTCTTGTTCCTCGTAGTGGGAGTAAGGGTTGCCTGAGCGGCTTCAAGCCTCCCTCTTCACTACGATCTCTTCTTCATGCCTGGCCAGAGGGACTAAATACTCCTTAGCACTTCCATTGCCTTTGGTCTCTTCTTCTTTTTCTTTTTTTCTTTTATCTCACTCTCTTCACCCTCTATTGGACCTATGGTGATTCCAGTAAGAGTGAGAGGGGAGGCTTTTGGGCACATTTCCTCCTCTACCTCACTAAATGTGACACCCCCCTCCCACCCCTTAATGCATTAAATGGATCAAGGCAAGGTGGGGATGTTCTAGAAAAATTTATCATCGATATAGTCCATCCCGACTGTTCAATGATCCTCCCCACATCTGCTATAACCTCGACCAAGGCATACAAGAGTGGTACGGCCCTCATTCCCTCACACCGAGACATGTTTTGAGGGTTTCAAGATGTAATTGGACGGCAGAACCAGACCTTATTTACCCCGTTGAGGTCTCTATTGACTGGGAGCCAGACATACCTACAAAATATGAAGATTACCCAAATTCTCAACACTGCCACCAAGAAATAGATCAATCCCTGGTAGCGACACCAAAAACTTATTGACTGATTTTTGTACATACCAAAATATGAAGATCACCCAAATTCTCAACATTGCCACCAAGAACTAGATCGCCCTGGCAAGATAGCTCTAAAAAAAAAAAAAAAAAACTTGTTTATCGATTAGACATACCAAAATATGAAGATCACCCAAATTCTCAACATTGCCACAAAGAACTAGATCAGTCCCCAATAAAGGCACCAAAAACTTGTTGATTTTTAGATATAAGATATGTTGTTTTTCTTGAATGAGAGAGCTTCATTTGAAAATGTGTTTTGGTCTAGATCACTGCAAGTGCATAGGTTATACAAGTAATAAAAGTGGATTTAAATCTAGATATCATTCCCACGAGGATTGATGAAACTCTAAACATCAATTACCCCATATACTCAAGATCATTGCTATTTGAACTCCAAAGTTAAAAATGGTTTGGTTTTAAACTAAAGGAAAGTAAGAACTAAATAAAACTCTATAACTTATGTATAAAGAATTTAAAATAATTGGATTGGAAAGTTCATCGTAAGTAACACCTGATTAAGTTCAATGTATAATTATCAATTTCTGCATCATTTTATAACATTAGTTCAGCCATGAGTTTGAAATCTGAACTTGTCAAAGATGCAAGGTAGTATAGCTTGGATTTATCCACACACCACACACTTCACTAATTAGAGATTCATGTTCCTTTCAAACACATGAGTCTAATCAGTTACTTGTAGAATATAATCCTCTTTCTAAGATCTGGGTATTTTTCCTTCTGCACTTCATACAATCTTTCTAGACTGAACACACGTTTGCCTCATATACAGGATAATGCAAGCCTTCCCCAATTTAATTGGCATCTCATCCATCAAATCTGGCAAAATTCTCTATCTCCTTGATTAGATCTCAACTACACGAGATCAAGATCCTTTCATCAGATAGAGGAGAAACCTTTGATAAACTAAATTGATATATCATTCGACTAATCCTCACACCATGAGTAAATAAGTGATTTATCGAAGTAGTGCTTCAAAGTTCATTAGTTCCATAATATTAGTCTAACATGCCCCTAAGTAACTGCTCCATACTCTCAAGAATCTCCATCTCTGTGTCACTTAAAGGGATTCCTAGAAATCAGAGCAAGATACAGTCCTTTTCTAGGTACACGCTACTAATATTATGAACAAGCAACTTCAAGAACAATACCACTTAAATAAATTTAGGATTTCGAACTATGACATTCTTTCAAGTTTAGCAGAAAACAATAATTAACATCGATCCAATCCCATATGGAGCTCAGTCTTTCAAACTAGTTTATAAAGAACAATGACTAACTGATCAAGTAAATTCACTGAAATTGCAAACGAACTGAAATAGATGAACTCTAGAAAATTTCCAAATTCATTAAATCATACAGTAATGAAAAACAAAATTTTATAGAGAAAACCAGCTCGAGACTTCCCACCAGATCACTGCTCAATTTCAAGAAATACTAACTAAAATTCTACTCTAAAAACTAAATGAAAGAAAAAAAGAAAAAAGAAAAATTATATACAAAGGAGTTCCAGCTACCCAGAAGTTCCTAGTTTTGCAAAAGCTAGGCATAGTGCCTTAAATGCATCTATTTATAGATTTTCAAATGATGAGCCGCACTTCAAGGATGAAATTGTGGATTCCCAAAAATTATAGCCCAATAGGTTGTTTGTCGCAACATAGAAAATTCTGTCGCGACATAGTTTTCATCTTTGTTCCTCAGCTCTTGTCATGACTTGCAGTTTCTGTCATGACATAATTTTGTGTTTTCTTCATGGATTTTGTCGCGATGTAATTTGATAGTGTCGCGACATAGTTCTACTGAAGGTGGCTAGTAATTGTTGCGACATGAGTGTCTTGTGTCGCGACATAAAAAATTTGTTGCAGCCAACTTATCATTCTTTACTACTCCTGAAAAATGTTACGAGATGAATTCTCTTTGTCACGATAAAACTTCTTGTCTTTCATCCTTGCTTAATGTTGCGACATAAGTTTGAGATGTTGCAAGATAAATTACACTATGTTGCGACAGTCTTCTATTCTCTCATTTCCATCTTTTGTAAAGACATAGTTTTCTTTTTCCATGAATAATTTCTCTGCCTGCAGCTCTTCAACTTTGTTGCAACATTCTTTGCTATGTTGCGACATTCTTTTTGTGGTTCTTTTCAAGCTTTGTCGTGACAAAGTTGTCTTTTATCATGACAAAACTTATCACATTTGCATGTTGTTGTTGTCGCGACAAACCTTTTCTTTGTCGTGACATAACTTCTTGTCTTTGATCTTTGTCGCTGGCTAAACAGTTTGTTGCAACATTGAAATCTTTGTTGTGACAAACTTTTCTTGGCTTATCTCATTTCTCTTCTATTTTCTGTCGCGCATAATTTTCTTTTGTGGTGACAGGAATTTTTTACTCTGCCACTTTTATTGTCACGACATAAATTTGATTATTGAGACAAAACTCTATTTCTATTCCTTGATCATTGTCATGACAGAGGTTTCTGCCTTTAGTTCTTCATCGTGTCGCGCCATACTTTTCTTCATCGCAACATTAGTCTTTTAATTCTTCTCAGTTTTTTTCATAACAATAGATTGCGTTGTCACAACAGAATTCACCTCAACCTTATGTTATGTTTGTCACGATATAAAAATTCTCTGTCACAACAAAGTTGTCTTGCCTTTAAATGCTAACTTTGAATGCTATGTCACGACATAGTTGTCTTTTGTAGCGATAAAGCTTTTCTGCTATCTTCAGTTCTTTATGTCGTGACAGGGTTGAAAAATGTTGCAACAAAGTTCCACTGCCATTTGCCTTGATCAATGTCGCAACAGAGTTGTCTTTTGTCACGACAAAGTTTTGTCTTCTGACATCCTTTATGTCTCGACGCTCACTTCTTTGTCGTAATATTTCTTAGTCAATCTCTCTACAAAGTTGTGAGATGTCGCGACAATCTTCGTTTCTGGATTGAGTTCAGCTTGATCTTTTTTGCGACATAAAGCTGCCTGCTGTGAAATAGCTTCTACTGGTTCTATTGAGGTTATGTTCTGACATTTTGAAACTATGTCGCAATAGAGATTTCTGCCTTGGCCAATAATTATGTTTTCTTGTTGGAATTTTCTCTTTTTCATTTAAAACATGCAAAACACAAAGTTGATGAATATTCCATAATTCAGTATTAAAATGACCCATAACTTCTAGAAATATGCCATAAAAATTGATTAAAAATAGATGGGTTTAGGACTCATCAAATTCCCCCAAACTTAAAGTTTTTCTTGTTTCCAAGTAAAGAAAATAAAATTTTGTTTGTCCTTAAACAATTTAGCTTTTATTTTTTATGACATTTTTCTGTTGAATCCACAATTTGGCAGGGAACATTAGTTGTAAAATTATTTCTAAACATGTTTCTAATCTAGAATCAGGAAGATTTTCAATTAAGTTCACTAAACAGCCAAACAATTTCTATAGTGTAAACAATTCAATTATTCAACCCTGATTTGTGAGTGTGTGATGGTCTTCTGTTTTTTTCCTTGGCATATTAGTTAATCTTCTGGAATAATACTTAGATATCATTCTTCTCCTTTATTCTTTAAAGTCACATATGCTTGTTTGTCATATTAATCTCCACCAATGTAAGCATATACCACCTTCAGAATCAATTACGTATTTTAGGCTTATAATGAGTGGCTTGGGTAGTTGGGTAGATAATTGGACAATTTAAATGATTTACCAGATTTCACTTACAACTCGACATACTTACTTCATTATGCATCCTTGATTTTCCATCGATGTCAACTCTAACCTCCCATTCAAGTTGGTGCATTTTCCTGCATACTTTCTATTATGGTATTTTTCTTTGGACTACAACTGTAAATTGTAAATTCTCCTCCTCATCTTAGAAGCTTTTTCACTTCTTTTCATCTTTAATGCAATTATAAATGAGTAAATGGTTTGCCTTTTGCTTCTACCACCCTTAACGAACTTTGGGTCAGCAACTCCCATACCAGTTGACATTAGGGTACTAGGTGTTGAAACAGCCCTAAGAACTTAATTGTTCAAGGGAGGAAGGCTACAAGGCCAAACTCATTCCACCTTGATATTTTTCTTTTCACAACTTCTTTTCTTCATTCTTTTCATCTTTCCTCAACTCAATTGATTTCCTTTTCTCAACCCTTCTTATCATTCTTTGTAATTTGAAATAATATTCCCCCAAACTTGTCTCCTTCTATCATTGATGTATTTGTCATGTAATCTAGG
Organism: Tetrastigma voinierianum; assembly: GCA_016808115.1. Lineage (NCBI taxonomy): Eukaryota > Viridiplantae > Streptophyta > Magnoliopsida > Vitales > Vitaceae > Tetrastigma > Tetrastigma voinierianum. The sequence goes on from JAEQBH010001010.1 coordinate 279,688, forward strand.
CAAATAAGGTTTCTTTACTGTAGGATTATGTTCAAGGGAGGGACTAGCCATTTTCAGTTGATGATGAATTATTATTGCCCAAATAAGAACTTAATGTGTATGCATGGGCGCACATAAGGTGGGTAGGCTGAAGGCTTCCACCTTCCAAGAATGGTCTCAAGTATCATTTCCTCGTTGGTATTACAGATTTCGCCGATTAATAATCTAACAAGTTCTAGGACATTTGGAGATTTAACTCGTGATAGATCCTGCATGATGTCCCTGTAATCTAAAAATAAATTGTCGTAGATACTTTGAGTTCATGTGTGTGTTAATCGAGATTCATAATAACTAAATTGTTTACAAAAACATAATCATAGGTCTTATTTGTTCCATTAATTTGTTTCAATCTTCCTTATTCTTGAAGTTCAACACATTCATTAATATCTTTACAACTTTCTTCTTTCAGTTTATTTCATCCTACCCCAATTCATCTATCAAATTCTTGTTTGGTTCCTGGATATGTTGTTGTGCTATTTTACAAGATGAAAGCTTATTTAAATCAAACATCCAATTCAGAGAAATTTAACATAGCAACAATTCAATTCCATCATCATTCAAATTCTACCAAACAATCCACAACTAATTCAATGATTCAAACCTGCAGAGGTTTCTGCTTTCCATTATTTAGCAAAGCTATACACTAAAAGTCATCAATTTCTACTTATTTAAAATCAAGGAAAGAAAAATAAAATAGCCACAAAAGAAGTGCAAACTGAGAATGGACACCATGTTTTGCAAAGGAATTTTTTATTTAAGATTTCAAGTATAAGAGAATTGGTTACAAAGAGGGAAAAGGAAAGAGACAACAGGGCAAGTTATTTCCTTTTTCTATCATGCCTATGGGGATGGTCTGTGATTCTCCTCGATTCAAATTTGTAACCAAATAATGGGGCGGGAGAATTCAGGATCCGACTTCGTCGCTAGACTCCGCTTCCTTCTTCAACTTCGTTGAATGCAGACCACTCCATTGAAAGTGCCATCTATTTAATGAGATCATTTTGTCTCTGCCCAATAAAGTTTAGAGTTCCCTCAAACTCACCCTGGGCAGAGTACATTTTTACCAAATTATTACTGCTGATTACATCAACTTTATCCCCATAATTTCCTCCCCCTATAATTTAAGGCTGTCAGCCTTTGTCCCTTTTTCTATGAGGAGCCTTATCTCTTCTGATGTTCTTATAGTTGCACCAAAGGCATGTGCCTTTGCAAAGATGTTCGCTCCATGGCATCCTCTCTCTCTTGCATGAGATCTGGCAATTACCATCCCTCTGAAAGCATCCGACAGAAGGCATCTTCGCTTGCCTTAAGCTCTTCACTAGGTTCTTTTTCTCTAGTTTCCCATATGCTCTTCCACTCTTCATCTCTCCCGCTTTTGAGTGCTTCTCCTGTGTTCTCGATCTCTTTTTGAAATTTCAACATCCATGTACTCATCCCGCAATTGGAGTTGGATTTTCAACTATTTGTCCCTCTCTTACATCTCCCGTCTCATAGCTTTCAGCATCTCCATCAATTCTGTATTGTTACCATGATGCTTTGAGCTTTCAGCTTGCTCCTGATGGTATTGTCTTAAATATGGAGATATTGTCAAAATAGGGCTCAAAACCTTCGCTTTGTAAATGCCTCAGCTGCACTCATCGTCGTATTCGATCTATTTCCTTGTTATCTCTTCCTCTCTTCAACTTCGCTTCTTTTCTTTGCCTCCGCTCTGTGGGCCCCTTAATTACTCTTGTCAATGTCAGGGGTGAGGTCTTAGGACATGTCTCTTCTTCCTCCCAGTCTCCTTCTACACCGCCCAAATGCAGCTGAACCTTGTAGATCAAGCATATATGAGGTGCTAGCCTTTGTAGTCGCCTCCGACATAATTGCACTGAGTTCTTATGATTTTTCCTAATAATCGAACTTATACCCTTCAAGATGGCATACAAAGTACGCCTCCTTTTCCCCGACTATACCAAATTTGAAGGTAAAATTATCGAGTAGAGGAAATAAACCACGCCGCTTTGCTCGGGCCAACGAACCTCTCGCAATGGACTCATGTGGGTTCTTCCCGTGGCATTCCATTTCTTTACCATCGCCGCCAGATCAACAATTTTAGAAGTTTGGTTCTTTACTAGTCTCTTGAACTTCTCAACCATTTCTTCCTCTCGCCTGCATTTTAAGTTTTTCAACTCCTTGTTGAACGAATCCATTTATTCCGGGGCCAATCTCTCCCGTTGAACGAAACCCAAAAGGTTGTCGCTCTTCGATTCCTATTCGTAATCCGCTTTTAGGTCAAGCTTCCGTCAACAAACCCTAATCCATCACAAATATGCTCATCAAAGAACAACCCAAGAAAAAAAAATCAGCATTCTAGGATTTTTGGTTAGGGTTGATGCCTACCCAATACACCTTCATTTGAAAACTTTTCTGGGGACACATGAGCCATATTTTTCTCATGCTTCCTTCAAGAAAATGATAGCTCTATGAATCTATTTTCAGTAGGAATTGGAATCATTTCATTTGGATCACCCAAACTCAAGTTACGACATTTTAATGCTAAACTGGTCGGTATGCCCAACTCACTCGGTTACTTATTGTTATTCTCGATTTCAGGGGTCTTAACTCCATATATTGGTAATAGTTCCTTCTACTCACTTAAATCTATAGTTCTAAGGTTTCTTCTCCCATTGGAATCATCCAATGTGGATCACCAAAACTCAAGTTATTGCATTTTACATCCAGACTACTCTAATTTGCAAAGCATAATCAGATTATTCTTGCACATAGCTCCACTTTGACGGATTTCTAGGCACTTAGGGGTTACAAATTGCTTACACTTCCTTCCATTAAAGTATTCCCCTAGAATTCTAGATTACCCATAATTTTGAATCACTCAATTTGGATGAGTGAAACTCAACTTACGGCCAAAACACCACAACTACACCCAAAACAGTACCCGTCAGCTACCCGAAACTCACATTTAAGCCCATATTAGGGAGCCTTAGAGCTACAATTTGCTCCTAGTCCCTTATATGAATTCGTAGCTTTAGATCTTATGGTTCTTTACCAATTGGAATCACTCAAGGTGGATGATTATAACTTAACTTATAGCTAAAACAAAAATAGGGGTTTTGAAAACAATTTGACAGCAACTCCTTTGAAACTTCATCATTTCCTTTATACAAAAATTCCTCAAAACCAATCCTAACTCAAAAGCACTTTGAAACTTAACCCAAAAAATTCCAAAATTGATCTACAACCAATCAAAATCACCTTTACATAAGGTTAGGGTTTTTTCCCAAATCCAAAATCATCAAAGAGGGAGTTAGGGTTAGTTTTCTTACCTTAGCTCTTTTCAAATCTTCTCTTCCTTCTTTCTTGAACAAAGATAGACCAAGAATTGAGAGAAACACACCAAAAATACCTTCTTTTCCCAAGCCCTAGCTCCTTTTCCCCTTGCTCCTCTAAAAAACGTGAATGCCTAAATGCGCATTCCATATACCACTTTGGTCTTTATTCTCATGTCATGTGTAATGCCATGTTTGGCTAGCACATTAATTGGTTTTTTTTTCTCATTTTCTCATTTTAAAGCCTCATTTCACTTTCATTTCCACTTCATTTCATTTCATTTATACTGTTCTATATTACTCATTTATGACCCTTAGGTCCTCATTTGACGTTTTTACCAAATTTATTTGGCTCCTGTAAAATTTCAAAGTTTTTATCATTTTTCGTTTTTAGTCATTTAAACGCCAGAAAAAATATAATTTAATTTATTTTACACCATGAACATGTTATAAAACTGTTAGGGTATTTTAAGGGCGTTACAATTTCCATCTCACTCAAATCATACTTGTAAAAACAAATCTAATCATCAAAGAACCTCAATTCAAGTATGAACAATCACATTTCATTTCTTCACTTAATATAATTCAACATGCTTATCAATAAGGTATTCAAGGAATGAGCACAATAAATCTGTTTAAAATTTCCTGCTCTTTAAAAAAATTATGCATTCTCATTAAACACAGTAAGGGAAAAAGAGAAACTTCCCCCTTCAAGCACTTTCTGCTTGATAAGTCTGAAAATGAGTGATTCTAAATAAAATCTATTTGTAAGACAATTTTTATCATTCCGAAAAAAATTAACAAATTCACAAAATGTACTTCAAACAAAATTAAAACTAAACTTCAAACACAAAAAATTTAACCAAAACAAGCCAATTGTGAAAATTAAAATTTTGCTTGGGTTGCCTCCCAAGAAGCTGCTTAGTTTACTGTCTCTAGCTAGACATTTTCTGCAAAATGTTTTCCCTTCAGCAAAATTCTCCTTTCTCTTCAAAATCTAGAACTAATCTTCATTTAAGTTTCCTCCAAGATAATGCTTCAATCTATGACCATTCACTTTAAATTCACATCTAGAATTAGTTTTCAGTGTCACTGCTCCAAAGGATGTACTTGCTAATACTATGTGAGGATCACTCCATCTTGACTTTAGTTTTCCTAGAAACAGCTTGAGCTTGGAATTGTATAATAGGATTTGTTCTCCTGCTTTGAATTCCTTCCTCAATATCTTATGATCATGCCACTTCTTTGTCTTATCTTTGTAGATTCTGGCATTATCATAAGCTTCATTCCTCAACTCTTCTAGTTCATTCATTTGGAGTAATATTTCTTCTTTGACAACTTAAAAGTCACAATTCAGTTTCTTGATGGTCCACATAGCTTTGTATTCCAGTTCTAGAGGGAGATGACAAGGTTTTCCAAATACAATTCTATATGGGGACATTCCAATTGGAGTTTTGTAAGCAATTCTATAAGCCCACAATGCATCATCTAGCTTTATAGACCAGTATTTTCTGCTTGTATTCATTGTTTTCTCCAAAAAAAAATTTTTATCTCCCTATTGGAAATTTATGCTTGCCCATTTGACTGAGGGTGATAAGCCAATCCCATTACATGTCTAGTTCCATATATGCTCATGAGTTTTGCAAAAACTTTATTTGCAAAATGGCTTCCCTCATTACTACTGATTGTTTTGGGTGCTCCAAACCTACTCAAAATATTTTTTTTGTATAAACCCAGCCACTGTAGTAGCATCATTTCTGGGAAAAGCTATTGCTTCCACCCATTTGGATACATAATCCACAACTAGGAGAATGTATAGATTTCCAAATGATGATGGGAAAGGTCCCATGAAGTCTATCGATTAGTACCCAAAAAGTGCTATTTTGGGTCCTATTCAAGATAGGTTTTGAGTGCTTTTTGCGTACTAATCATGTAAATTAAGCCAATTGGCATGTGCAGGTCTATTTAGTGCTACTGATTTGGTTTCGAGGTTGTTTTCGTGTTCAAGGGTTCGAGAACTTCGCCGCCAGTTTCGCTTCTCAGATTGCGCCGAATCGCGAGAATTTCCTGATTTCATCACCCCAAAATGAAGAAATGTCAAGTGGAAGTGATGAATTAGAAGCTGAACTGAATGTAGAGGAAATGCAGGAGGCAGAAGGAGGCAAACATGATTTTTGCTATGCATTATTTAAAATTTCTCGCATGATCATGGGGATTTATATATTATAGTCAAAATTTCCGCATCCTAATAAATTCTCGCATGCACATTTTTCACAGCTAGCGAAATTTCGCTATCATAGCTGAATTCACTCGTGCATAGCTTAAAATTTGAATTTCTCTCTATGTTCAGATTTTCGCTATGATAGCGAAAATTCACCGCATAGCGAAAATCATTCCCCTATGTTTTGGTTCCAAACGACCTCGTTTTGTATAATTCCCATTTTGTCCCTATCGTAATCATGTATTTTAGGTATTTTTGGTATTTCACACAATTGGGTTGGCTATATAAGCCACCTTATAACTTTTGTAACCCTAACTTTATTTTTATCCAAGCTTTCCTGCTGTTTCGTTACATTTCGCCTCTTCTCTCTCTTTCTTTCTCTCTCATTTTCTGGGCTTCCAAACACACCCTTGAGGATGACAACTCAAGGGATGCTTGGCTAAGCCTCAAAGCCTTGAAGATGAGGGTTACTAGCTTGGTTATTGGTGGTTTGGCAGTGTCCTCATGCTTTAAATTAAACAGGTACTGCATTTATGGCTCCAAACTTAGGTTTAATGCTATTTAATGTCTTTCCTTGCTTAATACTTATTATGCTTTTTAGTGGTTCAAGCATTATTAAAGGTAGATGTAATCGACATTCTTTTAGATGTCATTTACTTGAGGCCATTGAAATGAGGTTAAATGCTAGGGTTTTCAACCGATTGGAACATTGAATGCTCAAGATATGATCGACTCAAATAGGAGTGTTTTTAGGGTTAGGTTTTATAGCTAAACAAAGATCCGGTTTTGGCCTTGACTATATGTCATTTGCCCTAATGTGAGGAAATAACCCGAGGACATCTTAATAACCCCATTTTATCAAGCTAGTGACCCAAACCTTCAAGGTTACCATTTCACATTTCATTTTAAGCTATTTCTGCCAAATTTCGTTGACACCAACTCCAACACTTTTTTAATGCAACCGAAAAATCCAAACAAAGTCTCACCATTTTCAAACATGATAAATCATTTGTGGATGAAAACCCATCCCCGTGTTCGACCCTAGACCGCTATACTGCAATAGCTTGACTACGGCAGTAGAAGGAAAATAGGAAACAAATTTTGTTGATTCCGATCACCCTACCGTGGCACGAATCAAATGGCGCCGTTGCCGGGGATGGTGCCAAACTACGAATGATGAGTTGATATGTACTTGTAATCCACATTACAAGTGTTGGTGACCTTTTAACCCTTTTTGAATTTCGTTTGTAAGAATTACAAATTTTCTTTACTTAGCAATAACTGCACTGTTTTATTTTTACAATCAGTTTTTGTTTAGCTAACACTGATCCTTTTTGGCAAGCCTCTTTGTTTTTTTCTTTGTTTTATCTCATTTTGTGTTACAGGTGTTTATGAAAGATCAAATGCAGAGGGATATCGTAGATTGCAAAAGAGTAAGTGTAATTCAGCTGATAAGGCCGGAACCACAGCACAAAGGACTAAATGGATCCTCTACCCGAGGAACAAAGAAATCAACAAGCAACCCCTATGAATCCAACCGCATACAGTCAACAGGGACCACATACACCTCCTAGAGTTAGTGCTCCTTCGCATCATACTCTCCGCTCGAAGATGTAGCAAAGTGAGACTACCTAAGGCCCCCGTTTCCCACATTTCATGGTATGGAGAATGAATATCCATATTCACACATACGGATTTTGAGTAAGTATGTATAACTTTTGCTGAGGGTATAACCGAGCATGGAATTGTTGCGTTGAAGGCATTCCCTTAACCTCAAGGACAAGCTAAAATACGCTCAATTCACTGAGGCCGAGAACGATTAGAAATTGGACCAATCTTCGAGCTGAATTTTTGAAGAAATTCTTCAGTACAAGCAAGACCAACAGTTTGAAGAGACAGATCTACATTTACTCGGCCTATGACAATGAGAAATTCTATCAATGTTGGGAGAGGTTCATGGAGACCATTAATGCATGTCCACACCATGGTTTTGATACATGGATACAGCAACTACTTTTATGATGGTATGTCCTCGCTATGAAGCAACCGTTAGAAACCATGTGGAGGTGATTTTCCGAGCAAAACTAGATAGAGCCATGGATTTCTTGAATTATGTGTCAAAACTTCCAAGGCTTCGATGAATCAATCTCAGGAAGCCGAAGAATGAAGCCGTCGACCCACCAAAGGGGAGGCATTTATGCACTTTCCGAAGATATGGAGATGAAAGCAAAGATATCAACATTAGCTAGGAAGGTGGAAGAGCTAGAAGGAAAAAGGCTACATGAGGTGCAAGCAGTGATTGAAAATCCTGCACAGGCTAACCCATGCATCAATTACCAATCCACTGGCCACCCAGAAGAACGCTGTCCAATTGCTCCCTCAGTGAGAGATTTGATGTCAGAGCATGCCAATGCCATGGGCCAATACAAGCCACAACCCAATGCCCCATATGGCAATACATATAACCCCAATTGGAGGAACCACCCTAATCTCTCGGGAACCCAAACCCTCAGATATGTGCCCTCCGTGCCAAACAACACTGTCTCTCACCCTCAACCACAAACATCTTCGCCTCCGTTGAACAAGCTATTTTAAATTTGGAGCAAGGTGGTAGGCAATTTGTGGAAGAGCAAAAGGGAATCAATGTACAATTGGCTCAAAGAATAGATACCGTGAGCACTCGAACAAGAGAATAGATGGGCTTCGAAGCAACCTTAATCGTAAGATTGATAACCTACGCATTTCATCACCGTGGATTAACAATTTACTCGGGAGGTACAAGAGTAAAGGAAGATTCCTTCCCAAACACGCCTCAATCCAAAGGGAGTTCATGAAATAGGTTCTTCCAAAGAACTCAAGGACGGACGGTTGAAAGATATCATCACTTTCAGGAGTGGAAAAGAAATCGAGCAAACTCGCCCACGATCAAGCCAAGAAACTCGAGAAAGAAAAGCGAGGCCGAGCCGAGAGGGTAATAATCGAAGACTAAAATAAGAAAAACATGCCCCTCCATTTCCCAAGCACTAAGAGTTGAAGAAAAATCCCAAACTACCGAATTGGGAGGTGCTAAGGCAAGTAGGCTGTAAATATTCCACTCCGTCGATTACGATTGCTGTGTCCCAACTTATGCAAAGTTCTTAAAGGACCTGTGCACAGTCAAGAAAGGGTTAGGCATTGAGAAGAAAGCATTCCTAACAGAGCAAGTCAGTGCCATCATTCAAAGCAAGACCCCAGTGAAATACAAGGATCCAGGATCCCCCACAATATCACCAACATCGAGGGACTCTGCATAGACAAAGCACTCATTGACTTTGGGTTGTAAACCTACCCGCCATATTCTGTAAGGGGCAGTTAGGCTTAGGAGGGTTTTAAGCCTACCAACATCACTCTTATCATTAGCCGATCGATCGGTGAAGATTCCTAAGGGAATAGTTGAGGATGTGTTGGTAAAGGTGGACAAATTCTACTACCCAGTGGACTTTGTAGTGCTTGATATCGAGCCAATAGCAAGTGGGCCTAATCAGGTGCCAATTATTCTAGGAAGACCATTTGGCCACTTCCAATGCGATAATTAATTGCCTGGTCGGGGTCATGCAACACATTTGGCAACATGACATCGAGCTCAATATTTTTCACTCGAAAGTAACAAGCACAAGCTAGCGGAAGATGACAGCAAGGAGGCCGATGTAGTCCGCTTAATTGGTCAAAATGCGTGGAAACCAAAAGCCTCTAAATCTGCAAAGCGCACTGGTAAACTGGCATGAAGCAGCTTATCGGAGTCATCTCGCACAGTCACCCCTCAGAGCCAATGGTCAGCCCAAAACCACCTAGCGAGGAGAAGTTCAACAAGAAGGAACCAAGCATGAGGGCCGTAGCACAGGCCACTGCCGGGGTCAAGGAGCTCCTCCTCCTTGACCCTCCATGAGTGAATCGGTGAAATTGAGCTGGTTTGGTCTCCCCATCAAAACTAAATCAAGTAGCCAAAATTTTGATTTTGCTTAGAATTTGTCAATTTTCATATTATGCGCACTTCTTTAGTAACTTTCCTTTTTAGTAATCTTATTTTAATTTTATTTTATTTTTATTCTTAGGTTTATTTTTAAATAATTATTTTTTATTTTTATTTTTAATTTAGTTCAATTTACCTAAATCAAATTTTTGTTGATTTTGCAGATGGTAATGGCAAAGTTTGGCATCCGGCTGCCCTCGACTCCAGGACCTTTCGCTTGCCTTTCAAACCGCTTATAAAAGGAGGGGGGCTGGGGGCACCCCATTTCCATCTCACATTCTCCTGCAGAGTCCGTCCCTACCCCGAGCCCCGCCCCCACGCCCGGGGCCGCTCCAAAGCCCCGCACCACCATCACCGAGCCACCGGGTCCCAAATTGCCGTCGGCAGGACCCTTGCTCCCGCGCCTTCGTGGCTGCTTTGCGCCTGCTCGAGCCCCGACCCAGCCAAAGGTGCCGCAGCCCACACACAATGTTCCCCACTGCCGCCATCGCCGAGCCCTGAGCTCCACCAAACCCGTGCCCCGCCGCAGGCTCCTTCGATGGCGCACAAGTCCCGACATCCAAAGGTGTGCTGACCATTTCCTATTCCTCCGCCCAGCTTGAGTCCCAGTTCACTCCCAGGCGTGCAGCGGCACCGCCACTCCTAAACAGCCCCCCAGCACTCCTGCAATCACGTACATGGTTCGCACTGTGGCTGCTTCGCATAGCCTGTGGTTAGATTCAAAGACTCTGTAGATGGAGTGATCCAGAACTTCCCGTGGGCCGCAGTGCCCATTCACCTACCGCAGCTATTATCACCGCTCGCCCCAATACCATACCGAGGAGCCTCATGATTCAGCAGATCGCATCAGATCTGGGACCGCGGGCCCCTTCTCCGGTGCCTCAAAGACGACGCAAGAGGGCCCGGCCCTCCAAGCGGGCCTGGACATCAGGCCCGGGGGAGTCCTCGAGATCTCGGCCCGAGCCGTCACCTCCCCCAGATGACGAGGGCTCATCACCCCACTGCCACCGCCGATCGTCACCCATGTTCACCAAATAACTGATTCAATGATCGGCGCGCCAAGGACTTCCACTTCGGGAGCCATTCTACAACGTGACCAAGATTGACCACCGACCACGGCTCGTGAGACCTCGATGAGGTCAGATCACGCAAGATTCCCTACTTCCATTCACGACGCCACAGCTCTATTATCCCGGGTTGCGCCGAGTTCTTACCCATACCATGACTTCCGGGAGTGCCGAGTCCGACTGAGTCCCGCCCGCCGCTGATGGCCGCCGTGGAGTGCCTCCGAGCCGCGCACATTTCAGCCGCTCTGGGCCCCGCCAACGCAGCCGGCAAATTCCTGAGGATACTGCAGATCGGGCCCCACCCATCCCGTGAGAGAGATGGTTCACTGCCTCGCCGAGATACTACAAATGACCCACTGCAGTACTTCCACTACATGCTCCTCATGGACCACCGCTCCCGACCAGCCTGTCTCTCTCGCATTATGTTCAAATAGTAGGTTTACACGAGGCCCCTCTGCACTGACCTCGCAGGGATTCCTCGCCCACCTCCAGTCATGCCATGACCTCACCGCTGCACTTTGAGGAGCATGTCCACCGCAAGGGCCCTGCCTGGCCGAGAGCCTACCATTATTGATGTCAGGCCGTCAGCTGGTCCCGAGCATCCTGGGCCCTGAGGAGCCTGCAGATCAGCTGAGGATCACTGCATCTGTGTCCTGTCTCTGTGGTCGCCAGCTACTCCTTCTCATACATGCCGATCTCCATTATTATTCTCCAACAAGAGGATCGTGGAGGAGGTATGAAGAGGTGGAAGTAAGAGGACCCACCTAGGGGAGAGGATCCTGCCTCGAGACGGGAGGTAGGTGGAGAGGATCAGCCCAGATTCATCTCCTCCATCTCCACCTCCACCTCCTTCCGCTTACGCCTCTGTCGACGCTTGCTACTACACAAAGGCCGTTGGATCCGGATGGCCCGATTTGAGGCTATTATTATAGATACGCCAAGCCATGCTCTTCTGATCACGAGCCACCTCTGGCCTCGCCTCGAGCCTACACGTACTCACTGGCACCATCCGCAGCAGCTGTTCCTTGGACATGCCAGCGTACCGCCGTGAGCGCCTCAAATCCACCTAAGACATCCACCACCACGAGATTGAGGTGGCTCACCCCTTCTCTAACTTTCATCCTTACTATTAAGGCATGTTTATACTTTGGTCGGGAGGAGGTGCTAGAGTTGGGGAGGTTCTCTATCATGTTTTGTACTATTTTAGCTTCTATCAATCATTTACTCATTTTGTATAGATTCATGTATTAGCCAATAGTAGGCAAGGATACTTTGTTATGTTAGCTATTTTAAGCATGTATTAGCTAATTTCGTTATATCAGTGTTTTATAAAGATTATTTCAGATTAGACACTTTTGCAAATCATTTTCAGGCTCATATTCGTGGTTTCTACTCTTGCCTTTAGTTGAAAAATTGAAGCCCAGTACGCTACCTTAATGTTAGAACAATTCCATGCATGATTTAGTTTTTGGTCGGTTGAAGTTCCAGCATATTCAACCTTTTACATCCGCCTTTAGCTAATCACACATAGTGCACACCAGATTGTACCAATAGGTTGAGAAGCTATATACCTCTTTCCACTTTGCAAAGCCTACTTAACTGCTTGACACCCATAATAAGTTTGTGTTACCCAGAATGAAGACCAATGTAGTCTTCAAATGAAAAAGAAAAGAAGAAAAAGAAAATAAAAGCCGTGACGTCTGTTTGAACCTCAACACGGCCCCAGGGTAGATGGCGAAAGTTTCAGTCCCATGCCCGTAAACCTTAATTGGCTTGAGTCATCGACTTAGTGTTACTTACACTGCAGAATGGTGGAGCTGTTGTTGTAGGTGCTTAATTCAAGCTTCATTCAAGTCCCATAGTTCGAGCTGTGGTCACCGATCCTTTCGCTCGATGCCCTAAACCTTAATCAGATTCAGACTGCGGACCTCATATATGACTTCTATTAGTTTCAGCTTTTTAGCATTGCATCCTCGCGTAATACAAAATCCAAAGAAAGAAATAAGAGGTGCTGGTCCCATTTAGGTTGGTCAGCTTAAGGTCCCTGAATAGCTCGTCAGTGGTGGAATAGCTTTGCAACTTATCGCCTTCAAACTGCTACCTTGAAATAATTAGGTTTTGTGGAAGTTCAGTTGACTTCGAACCGAAGGCTGCCCTAAACTTGCTTTTTATATGTTAATCTATTCTCTCATGATGGTTTTTGTAATGTAGTCTAAATTGTTCAGCACCGGGGCGCAAACCCACAGATATTAATGGCTGTACTTTTTGAACAATACTTTTGTAAAAGCAATGTTATACATTCTTGATATTTTAGCATTGCTAAGGACTAGCAATCGTGTCGGTTGTGCCATTAGTAACCTAAAAGTGGTTTGAGTCCTATTCAAGATAGGTTTATGCCAGCGTACTTTGCTCAATGTAAATTAAGCCAATTGGCATGTGCGTGTCTATTTAAGCTGCTACCGATTTGGTTTCGAGGTTGTTTCAGAGTTTCATGTTTGAGAACCCATTCAAGAAGCTTATTCTCAGATTAAGGTTTAATGCGAATTTCTGGATTTCATCACCCCAAAAATGAAGAAAATGTCATGGAAGCGATGAATTGAAGCCGAACCGAATGCAAAGGCAATGTGAGGCAACAGAGGCAAACATGATTTTGCTATGCATTGCGTGGCTGAAAGGATTGCGAAAATTTCAAGAACCATAGCGGAAATTTCGCAATCCCAAATAAATTCTCGCTATGCACATTTTTTCGCTGTTAGCGAAATTCTCGCTATCAGCGGCCACTCGGTGCATAACGAAAATTTCCACCGCTATGCCTCAGATTTTTGCTGATAGCGAACACCGATAGCCAAAATCATTCCCGTGTTTTTGATTCCAAACGACCCTCGTTTTGTATAATTCCCATTTTGTCCCTATTGTAATCATGTATTTGTGGTATTTTTGGTATTTCACACACCGGGTTGGCTATATAAGCCACCTTATAACTTCAGAACCCTAACTTTATTTTTATCCAGCTTTCCAAATTCGCTCTGTGTTACATTTTGCTCTCTTCTCTCTCTTCTTTCTCTCATTTTCTTGGCTTTCAAACACACCCCTTGAGGATGACAACTCAAGGGATGCTTGGCTAAGCCTCAAAGCCTTGAAGATGAGGGTTACTAGTTTGGTTATCGTGGTCAGCAGTTGTCTCATGCTTAAATGAAACAGTAACGCATTTATGACTCCAAACTTTCAAACTAGGTTTAATGTTATTTAATGTCTTTCCTTTGGTCAATACTTGTCATGTTTTTAGGTTCGCATTCTCAGTTGCAGATGCACCGACATTCTTTAGATGTCATTTACGAGCCATTGAAATGAGGTTAAATGCTAGTTTTCAAACTGGACAACATTGAATGCTCGATATGATCGACTCAAATAGGAGTGTGTTTTTAAGGTTAGGTTTATAGAAGTGAAACAAAGATCCGTTTTGCCTTGACTATATGTCATTTGCCCTAATGTGAGGAAATAACCCGAGGACATCTTAATAACCCCATTTTATCAAGCTAGTGACCCAAACCTTCAAGGTTACCATTTCACATTTCATTTTCAGCTATTTCAGTTAGCCTAGTGACACCAACTCCAACACTTTTTAATGCAAATCCGAAAATCCAAACAAAAGTCTCACCATTTTCAAACATGATACAAATCATTTGTGGGATGAAATCCCATCCCCGTGTTCGACCCTAAACCACTATACTGCAGTAGCTTGACTACGGCAGTAGGAGGAAAATAGGAAACAAATTTTGCCGATTCCGACACCCTACTCGTGTACAGAATCACTATCCCCATAAAAAACTAAGACTACCGTGATTCCTCAGAGGGCATCTCATTTCTTCTACTTATGTTGCTCCATTCTTTGACATTTATCACAATGTTTTACCCATTCAAACAGAATTTGAATAGACAGCCAATAAACCCGATTGAGAATTTTACGGGTTGTTCTATCTCCTACAAAATGTCCTCCCATATGGTGATGCATGGCATTTATCAATAATTCTACCTTTTATGTTTCTGTACACATCTCTCTTGGATAATCATATTTGCCTCGTCTCGAAAAGTAAAGTGGATCATCCCAAATATAGAATCTCGCTTATCAGTCTCAACTTTCTTTTTCTACTGCTGCGTAATTCATACGGCATAATTCCACAAAGGCAGAATTCACAATATCAAGATATTCAGGTGTTTAGACTCATAAAAAAAACTCGCTTCATCAGAAAGTTTTCCGCTATCTCACCCTTTTTCTTCAAGAGTTTTTCCACCCAGACAAGTGATCGCCTATCACATCAGTTACTAAGCAATTCTTTTCTTTAATTTCTAGATCAAATTCTTGTAGCAATAATACCCATCTGATCAGTCTTGGCTTGACATTTTCTTAGCCATCAAATATCTAATTGCAACATGATCGGTGTGTATTATAACATGGGACCCTAACATGTAAGGCCTGAATTTTTCACAAGAAAACACCATTGCCAACATCTCTTTTCTAGTTGTAAAGTAGTTCTCTTGAGCCTCATTGAAGGTTTTGCAGGCATAGTATATGGCCTTGAACTTCTCAGTTCTTTGTCCCAATATATCTTCCATTGCATAGTCACTTGCATCACACATAATTTCAAACTCCTTGTTCCAATCAGGTGTTACCATGATAAGGGTTGTAACCAATCTGGATTTAATTTCATCAAATGCAGCTTTGCATGATTCATCAAAATCAAACTTTGTATATTTTTTCCAACAGTCTACATAATGGTCTAGAGATTTTTGAGAAGTCCTTTATGAACCTCTTGTAAAAACCAGTATGTCCTAGGAAACTTCTTATCCCTTTGACTGTTGTAGGTGGTAGGAGAGTTTTTATGATGGAAACCTTTTCTTGGTCTACTTCTAACCTAACTGGGCGTAAATCTTGCGGCTCCCAAGACAATTCTCCGTTGCTACTATGAAATGGCATTTTCCCCAATTTAAGGATAAATTCTAGTCTTGACACCCCTGAAGTACTGTTTCCAAATTTTCTAGACATTTCTCAAAACTAGATCCATATACTTGTTGGGCATGGTGCCCTAAAAGCATGTAATTTTATCGCTTTGATTTAAAACAATTCTATATTTGACTTTATACATGTGTTGTATAATTTAGTAACATCGTAAAATCCCAAGTTTATTAATGTAATCTATAATCTTAGTATATAATGCTTATATATGAGATGATCAAGATTATAGATAATAAACTAAATCGCCCATAAGAAATCAAAGTAGGATCTTCGACTATAATACTAATAGTACTATCCACTCGAACATTTAGAATGCAATAATCTTGATCCGATTACCGATGTAGTGACATTAAAATGGAGTGTAAAGTGGTGTAACTGACATAAGACGTGACTGTACATGGATTAAACTTCCTTAAATAATATACTGCTACAATTAAGAGTTTAAACCGCGGCTACTAGATGATCATATGTAGATCGATCTTAATCCCGAGTAGCCATGGCCTCGCCATTTCAATAGGGCCTTTGATTCATAGTTACGTCCGTCCCAAGATAAGCCTAATACTTATGTCTCGAGGCCCATTGGAGATAGGTGGTTGGGAACATGTCCTGCTGTGACATGGAATCCAAACTCCTTCGAGGGAAGCCAAATAATTGGTTCCTTTAATCGTTAATTCGAACTCGAACGTTTGAGAGCGCCTAATTACAATGTGTTTATAAATTAACTGCTCACTAGTGAATTAATGGAACTTAAGGATGCGATATCACCGTAGGGGTAAAATGGTACTCTACCTAGCTCTAATGATGGACCAATTTTCGAGGATTGAATTGCATGTAATGATCATATCAATGGATTGCTTCGAAATACTATTTAAATTATCGTGGTAATTGAGCAAGAGTTCGCCGCATTTTTAGTGGAATAATATCGTGAATAATAAAATTAGATTAATTGATTAAAGAGTTTAATTAATTATCAAATTTATTGGAGCTTGGAATTACAAGTCCCAGTCCCCGCCGCCTTTCAGAAACACTCGTACAAGATAAAATTAATGTTAGAAACTGGAGGGCATAATAAAAGAAATTGTTTACAGCAACTATATAGTAATTATTAGATAATTAAATGTTAATTAATTAATTATTGAATTAATTAATTAATAGTAATTACTATATGGATGAAACAGTTAATTTGAGAAATTAATAACATTAATTAGTTATTGAATTAATTAATTCATAGTAATTACTATATGGATGAAACGGTTAATTTGAGAAATTAATACTATTTATTTTTGGTCAGTTAATTTGAATTAATTTTAATTCAATATTTAAATATGTTACTTGATCCAATGGTTGAGATCAATTCAAAGCATATTATAAATAGAGGCAAAACCCTAGGCATCATGAGGTGATAAAAAATTAGAGAAAAAAAAAAGAGAAAGAGTTTCACTTTTTTTGCCTCCATCACTTTTTTTTGCCTCCATCTAATCCTCTTGATCTCATGTGTTGAGAATATCAAGAGTTCTAAAAACAAAACCTTTGTTAACTTATACACCAACACATACCATATAGTGAAGAGGAACGGCTTGGAAGATCGTGGAAAACAGAAAAATAAATAAATAAAAGGATCTTGAGTTGTCAACCCTACTTGCTAGAAAAATCTCCTTAATTTGATTGAGGTAATTCTTCTTTATTGTTTATTGATTAGTATGCATGTACCATAGGATCGTAAAAAGAGTTTTTATAAATTTTTAATATTTACTGGACCAAAATCTTCCGTTGTAAACTTTGTTTTAAACTTTAAAAACCTACAATATTGAGAAATCATCCATGAAGATTTCCATAGCATCTTCAACCAAATTTGAAAACATAGACATCATACATCTTTAGAAGGTGGTGGGAGCATGACATAATCCAAAAGGCATTCTTATGAAAGCAAAAGTGCCATAAGGATATGTAAATGTAGTCTTCTCCTGATCCTCAGGGGCTATAGCAATCTTGTTATAACCAGAATATCCATCAAGAAAACAGTAATGGGGGTGTCCTACTAACCTGTCCAACATTTGGTCAATGAAAGGTAGAATATAATGATCCTTTCTATAGCAATGTTTAGTTTTTTGTAGTCCATACACACCCTCCATCCTGTCACAGTTCTTGTAGGAATCAATCCATTCTTCTCATTTATGATAACAGTGAATCCACCCTTCTTGGGAACCACATGAACTTGGCTCACCCAAGGGCTGTTTGAGATTGCATATATAGTCCTCGTGATTTAGCCATTTCGGGCATTTCTTTCTCGACAACTTCTACATCGGATTCACTTCTTGATGTTCAATGTAGGTCTGATTATCCTCTAAAAGGATCTTGTGTGGCTGCATGGAAGGATTAATTCCTTTCAAATCTTCTATGCACTGTGCAATTACTCCTTTGTATTTTTCCGAAGTTTCGCGCCATTTCTTCAAGCTCGCTAATGTAACCGAAATAATAATAGTTTCGCTTTTCGGTTCTAAGAAAGCATACTTTAAATGACTGGGTAATTCCTTCAAGGTTAACCCTTTTGAACTTGTTTCTGTTTCTTCTGCCTTCTGTTCATTGTTGCATTTTTCTGTATTATTTTCATCAATACTGAGTACTGCCTCTTTTGATTCAAAATTAAAGTTCAAAAATTCAACATCAAGAACGTCAAGATATTGGAAGTTCATCTCATTTTCATTCATTGAACTCTGAATCTTACAATCATTTATCAGTTTAGAACTAATGGGTACTTTTGTTTCTACAATCTTACAATCAATATTATCAAATTCTAGTCAGTTTAAACTCGTGATCGTGAT
Organism: Tetrastigma voinierianum; assembly: GCA_016808115.1. Lineage (NCBI taxonomy): Eukaryota > Viridiplantae > Streptophyta > Magnoliopsida > Vitales > Vitaceae > Tetrastigma > Tetrastigma voinierianum. Next base: position 298,189 of record JAEQBH010001010.1, read on the forward strand.
CAAGTGCACCCGTCTCATCTTCAACCCTGTATAAAGCCTCACTTTTCACATCTATCAAAGTTGCTCCTGTAGTATGAAAGGCCTTCCTAGCAAAGAAGGGGACTTGTTTGTCTTCTTCAATATCAATAACCAAAGTCCACTAGGAAAATCTGAACTTTCCCACTTTGATAAGCACATACCAAGAATCGCCTCAAGCCGAAAGCCATGTTGGCGTCTACCATCTACAGGGTCATGGCTATGGGAGTAAACTCCCCCAAACTTAGTCTCTTGACTACAGATAAGGGCATCAGGTTGATACTAGCTCCAGAATCACATGGTGTTTTTCCTATTTCAGAATTCCCAATTGTGCAAGGAATAGTGAAGCTACTTGGATCCTACATTTTCTTTGGTAAAGACCTCCTGATAATCGGCAGATTAAGTGTGTCATGTTAGGCTCACTACTCCTTCAAGAATTTTTCTTTTTCCCGCTCAATATATCCTTCATAAATTCTGTATAGTGAGACATTTGAGTCAATGCCTTTGAAAAGGGATATTAACTCCATTTTCTTAAACATGTTCAAGAATCTAGAATTGTTCTTCTAACTTAGCCTCTCGGCAGCCTCGAGTGAATGAGACTGAGGCCTGTAAGATTGAACCCTCTCCTTCTCCCTTAGACTCTTCACCTGTCGTTTGCTACATTTTTGTTGTTCTCTTCTTCAAAGAACCTCCGAATCACTACTTCAATTCTCTCCAAATTCCTTCTTTTCTTCCTTAGCTTTCTCTCTCTTTCTTTTTTACGCTCTCATTTCTCTCTTCCACTTCTTAGAGTTACAACCATAAATCCTCGGATTCTTCCTTGTGTCACTTGGGAAGGCATCCTTGACTGGTTCCTATATTGCTGTACTACCGCTCTACTTGTGTCTCTAGATTCTTTTAGAGAGGAATTCAGACGGGCTCGAAACATAATTTGTTTGCCTAAAATGCCGCTTAAGTAGATCGCAAATTCTCTGCCATGAATGTTCAATGTACTTTATTTTCTCCCATGAAAGTCAGCATTTGTTCTTCAAAGGAATAATATCTCCTTTATCCCTAATTTTCTCTCGCTTCTCCGACTTCCTTGTTGCCGCTGGTGTTGTTAGCTGAACCTAGTGAAGCATAGTTGTCAAAAATTCTACCAGTTCGACCGTGTTCTCATCTATATGAGAAATTCTCATGGTTCCCCGAAAGGCCGGTAATGAGTTGGCAAGTTGAGGTTGGTTTAAAGTTGTAACTTTTATTAACATTGAGATACCGTGCTCTCCCCAACTTGATAGGGGACCTCTATGGCTACCTCTTTGAAGACTATTCCTTTTCACATTTTCATCAACTGTTCGCACTTCATTTGTTGACTGCATTCTTCTCTCATGGTTCCCTATTTTGCTCATCAATGCATCTAATTTTGCTTCTATGGCAAAGCCATTCTGTCACTCTTTCACACACCACCGGCTACCGCCGCTACACCCTCAAGTTTAAGACGTGGAGCTCTATAATTGCATTTCGCAGGTCTTCTATCAACCCGCTTTGCCTCCTCAGACTTTTCTTCTCTCTTAAAATCTCCACAACAAGTCGCAGACCACTATACCTTGGAGGTATAATACATGTAATGATGTACATCCAGATGAATGATCAAATCTATTCCATACATTGGGCATCTTTTTAGCAATATTTTGTATATTTCTCATGCATTATAGAGACTTTCATTCTCTCCTTGCTTGAACACTATGATTTCCCCTCTCCTTTTAGAAGTGAGGGTAGGAGGAAAGAATCGGATCATGTAAGGCTCCACCAACTCTTCCCAATTGTTCACTGATCCAATAGGCAGTGACTCAAACCAAGTTGTTGCCACATCTCTCAGTGAAAATGGAAACAGTTGCAGCTTGATCACTTTAGGTCTCACCCCATTCAACTTGACTGTATTTTCCATCCTCATAAATCTTCCCATATGCTCGTTGGGGTCTTCACTAGATGCCCAAGAATTATGTTGCCGCACTATCAGGATCAAAGTTGGCTTAAGTTTAAAACTATTGGCTACTATAGCAGGTTATCTCATAGCAAAGTATTCATCTTGAATAACTGGCCTCCAAAAATCCTCCATAGTCATTTCTGTCTTCTAAGGTCTCTCTACTCTTCTGTAATAGTCATTCTTTCTTCTCTGATCTTACCTGATGTTTTTTATTCAAGATTCTCTTTAACATTTCTCAGATTCCTTCGTGGTTCTTGCGCTTCAGATTCAAAGTAAAGCACTTCGTTTCTAGTTTTCTATGTATGAGAAATCTTCCTAAAATATAAACACATTGAGATCAAATTAAATATGTGGAAAACAACTATGTCAATTTAAGCTAATAAAATATTTTTAGCAGCTTACTTAGCTACTGTAGTTAAAAACTATTTTTGTGATTTTCTAAAATTTATGATAGAATAAAGAAAAATATCCAAATTAGTAATCTCTCTTTGGTTAGAATATTGATATTTAAATTCATCGTTTTCAATCCCTAGCAACGGTGCCAAAAACTTGTTGACTGATTTTTGTATAGACCAAAATATGAAGATCACCCAAATTCTCAACACTGCCACTAAGAACTAGATCAGTCCCTGGTAGTAGTGCCAAAAACTTGTCAACTGATTTTTGTACATACCAAAATATGAAGATCACCCAAATTCTTAACACTGCCACCAAGAACTAGATCAGTCCTCGGCAACGGCACCAAAAACTTGTTGACTGATTTTTGTATTACCCAAAATATGAAGATCACTCAAATTCTCGACAGTGCCACCAAGAACTAGATCAATCCTTGATAACGGCACCAAAAACTTATTGATTTTTAGATATGAAATATGTTGTTTGCCTAGAATGAGAGGGCTTCATCTGAAAATGTGTTTTGGTCTAGATCACTGCAAGTGCATAGGTCATACAAGTAATAAAAGTGGATTTAGGTCCAGATATCGTTCCCACAAGGATTGGTGAAAAATCTAAACATCAATTACCCTATTTACTCAAGATCCTTGCTATTTAAACTCCAAAGTTAAAAATGGTTTGGTTTTAAACTAAAGGAAAGTAAAAACTAAATAAAAATCTATAACTTATGTATAAAGAATTTAAAATAATTGGATTGGAAAGTTTATTGGGTATGTAACACTGGGATTAAGTTCAATGTATAATTATCAATTTTTTGATCATTTTATAACATTAGTTCAGCCATGAGTTTGAAATCTGAACTTGTCAAAGATGCAAGGTAGTATAGCTTGGATTTCTCCACACACCATACATTTCACTAATTAGAAATCCATGATCCTTTCATACACATGAGTCTAATCAGTTACTTGTAGAATATAATCCTATTTCTAAGTCTGGGTATTTTTCCTTCTCAATACTTCACACCCTTTTCTTAGGACTGAAGACTGCTTGCCCTTATAGACAGGATAATGCAAGTCTTCCCCAATTTAATTGGCATCTCATCCATCAAATCTAACGAAATTCTCTATCTCCTTGATTAGATCTCAACTAACACGGGATCAAGATTCTTTTATCAGACAAAGGAGAAACCTTTGATCAACTAAATTGATATATAATCTAACTAATCCTCACACCATGAGTAAATCAGTGATTTATTGAACAAATGGCTTCCTTAAGAATCTCCATCTCTGTGTCACTCAGAGGGCTTCCTGGAAATCAGAGCAAGATATAATCCTTTTCTAGGTACACGCTACTAATATTCTGAACAAGCAACTTCAAGAACAATACCACTTAAATAAATTTAGGATTTCGAACTATGACATTTTTTCAAGTTTAGCATAAAACAATAATTAACATCGATCCAACTTCTAGATGGAGCTCGCTCTTCAAACTTGTTTATAAAGAATGTGTGTTGACTAATCGACTGCAAATTCACCGAAATTGCAAATGAACCGGGAATAGATGAACCTTAAAATTTCCAAATCATTAAATCGTATTAAAGTAATGAAAATATAATTTTACAAAGAAACCAAATTTCGAAACTTCGCACCCGCATCACTACTCAATTCCAATAAAAACTAACTAAAATGCTACTCTAAAAACTAAATGAAAGAAAAGAAAAATAAAATAAAAATAATATGCAAAGGAGTTTCAGCTACCTAAAAGTTCCTAGTTTTGCGGAAGCTGTGCACGGTGCCCTTGATGCGTCTATTTATAGATTTTCAAATGATGGGCTGCACTTCAAGGCTGAAATTGTGGATCCCCAAAAATTCTGGCCCAATAGGTTGTTTTGTCGCAACATAGAAAATTCTGTCACGACATAGTTTTCATCTTTGTTCCCCAGCTCTTGTCGTGGCTTACAGTTTCTGTCGCGACATAATTTTGTTCTTTCTTTATGGATTCTATCGTGACGTAATTTGACAATATCACAACAAAGTTCTGCTGAAGCTGGCTAGTAATTGTCCTGACATGAGTGTTTTGTGTCGCGACATAAAATCTTTGTTGCAACCAACTTATCATTCTTTGCTACTCCTGAAAAATGTCGCGACATGAAATCTCTTTGTCACAACAAAACTTCTTATCTTTCATCCTTGCTTTATGTTGCGACATAAGTTTGAGATTTTGCAACATAAATTACACTGTGTCGCAACAATCTTATATTCTCTCCTTTCCATCTTTTGTCGCAACATAGTTTTCTTTTGTCACGAAAGAATTCTCTGCCTCCAGCTCTTCAACTTTGTTGCAACATTCTTTGCTATGTTGTGACATTCTTTTTGTGATTCTTTTTAACCTTTGTCGCGATAGAGTTATCTTTTATCGCAACCAAACTTCTCACATTTGCATGTTATTGTTGTTGCAACAGACCTTTTCTTTGTTGCAACATAACTTCTTGTCTTTGATCTTTGTCGCTGGCTAAACAGTTTGTTGCAACATTGAAATCTTTGTCGTGACAAACTTTTCTTGGCTTATCTCATTTCTCTTCCATTTTCTGTCGCGACAGAAATTTTTTACTTTGCAGCTTTTATTGTCCCGACATAAATTTGATTATTGAGACAAAACTCTATTGCCATTGCTTAATCATTATCGCGACAGAGGTTTCTACCTTCAATTCTTCATTGTGTCGTGACATACTTTTCTGCATCGCAACATTTATCTTTTAATTCTTCTTAGCTTTTGTCATGACAATAGATTTCTTTGTTGCGATAGAATTCACCTCAACGTTATGTTGTGTTTGTTGAATCTATCGCAACAAAGTTGTCTTGCCTTTCAATGCTGACTCTGAATGTTGTGTTACAACATAGTTGTCTTCTGTTGCGACAAAGCTTTTCTGCTATCTTCAATTCTTTATGTCGCAACAAAGTTCCACTGTCATTTGCCTTGATCAAAGTCACGACAAAGTTGTCTTTTGTCGCGACAAAGTTGTCTTCTGACTTCATTTATGTCTCAACACTCACTTCTTTGTTGCAACATTTCTCAGTCAATCTCTCTTATATTATGTCACGACAAAAGCTGAGATGTCACACACCTCATTTTCTGGGCTTGAGTTTAGCTTGGATCTTATCAGGGCGCAAAGTCAACAGTCATACATAGCTTCTACTGGTTCTATTGAGGTTATGTCGAGACATTCTGAAACTATGTCACGACACAGATTTCTGCCTTGGCCAATAATTCTGCTTTTCTTGTTGGAATTTCTCTTTTTTCATTTAAAACCTGCAAAACAAAAAGTTGATGAATATTCCATAATTCAGTATTAAAATGACTCATAACTTCTAGAAATATTCCAGAAAAATAGATTAAAAATAGATGAGTTTAGGACTGTCCATTTCCTGCTCGTATAGGCTGAGATGGTTTTGTCCTTTTCCATTCTCCCCATCCTCCGTACAGCTCCTCACGATTTCCTTCAGCTTAGGTTTCCTTTGGAGCTGCTCGTATGATGTGCAGTCTCCTATTGCTCTCAGTCCCAAGAGTTTGAAGATGGCTCTTTCCCTAAAAGGGACCCATCTCCCCCTAACGTAGCCTGTCAAGGTCTTCCTTTCTCCAAGGTTGCGTGTACCCTTCACAAGGTCCTTCTAATTCGCTCCATGTGCCGGCTCAATCTTTCCTAGCCTCACTCAACTTCAGCTCTTGAAGGGCTCCCAGCAGTTTTCAGTTTCTCTACAACCTCGTCTATGAGGTGTTTATGGAAAGCGTCTACTCCCTTGTAAGAGTAGAACTTGTAACACCCCAAAATGCACCATAGTTGTTTTTAAATATAATTAGGGTATATTGTATGTGCATTTAGAAAATTTTCGCAAATTATTATTTTGTGAAACATGGAAATTGAGAAACTCGGAAATTTTACAAGACACAAGGACAAAATTGTAATTTGTCAAAAAGGGATATAAAAGTCATAAGTTAACAAGATTAGAGGCCAAAGTGGAAATAACATAAATTGTAATGCAAATAATAGAGTGATGGAAGACTAAAAGGCAAATAAAAGAAAATTTAACTATAAAAAGAGAATGAGACCAAAAATATCTCATTTTTGGTCTCCAAAAGAGAGCTCATACGTGAAAAGGAAAAGAAGAGGAAAAGGAAGAGGAAGAGGAAAAAGAAGAAGAGGAAGAAGGAGGAGCCAAGAAGGTAAGGAACTTGTATGGATTCTAGTATTATTTTGTATGGAATTATGTGTAATTGGAACTTTGGTAGAGATTTCTATGGTTTCCAAACCTAGGGTTTAGTTAGGAATTCATCCTAACCCTAGATATGTTGAAGATGGGTTGGTTAAACCCTAGCTTGTTTAAGATGAGCATGGAATCCCCCTTAATTCTATGGTTTTGTTTAGATTTGTGAACTTTGGTATGAATCCTTAGATTATTCAAGGCTGTGGTCATTTAACAAATTTAAACCACCATTATGGGTGTTTCAGGAGTTGTTTTCGAGGGATTCCATGTCGGGTTTTTTTGGCGAGGATGGAATAGAAAAGATTTATGGAAGAAAAGTGAATGAAAATGGCAAAATCGCCATTTCCGGCAAATCCCAAGAAGCGGTGACCGTACTGTATCAGGTGTACCTGGCATCACTCCACAGAGACCAAATGGTACCCGCATTCAAGTCAAAATGGTAATGTCACCAATTTAACACTTTTGGTATCCACGATCCAAGTGGTACTGGTACCACTACTTCCTGCAACCCTAAATCTTAGTATGCTTACAATGTTAAGCTCAAATTTGAACATCGAGGGCATGTGAACCCCAATAAACACTAATCTGGGATCCAAATAAGAATAAAACTATGAAAATGCATCGCAGCCGCCGGAGGAGCTTCACTCCACCTCTACGAAGTTCGCGGGCAAACTTAATACCTCGCGATAAGTTCCCTCGAATACATTTAATTGTAGGGATGCCTAAGACCATATATTAAATGACACGACACTTCTGCTTCAGGCCGAACACGTCTCGATCGCTACGACAATCCGCCAGTGCTACGACACTTTGTTACGTGGGCGTGCACCGGCCCGGGATCAATGAACTCTTTACAGTGCCATGGTACTCGCTACAGGCGCACACGCTTGACCGCGTTTCGCCAGACTCCCGCCACAGCTTACACACTACACGTGGACAAGCACGCCCGATCAAGACTTCAAAGACTTCGCTTTATGCCACGATACCTCAGACCGCACAAGACCTTCAGTAATTTATTGTGTTGTGTCCTACTCATTTCTTATTTATGGTCTAGGTAATCCAACAGTTATATGATAAGAATCTGAATGACGAATAAGAGGAAAGAAATATATATATATATATATATATATATATATATATATATATATATATATATATATATATATATATATATATATATATATCGTTCTGATTTGAATGTACCTACGGTACCTCTATATAAGTGTAAGTTCTGTAGTACTTACGAGTACTTCTGTACAAGTATAAGTCTGCTAAAAGTATAAGTATAAGAATAAACTCTGTAACTCCTATAGGAGATCTGAACAAGCATAAATCTGCTATAAGTACAAGTAGGCGTATAAGTTTATTACATGAATTCATGATAAATTCTGATATCTACTATTGTACATATGTTACTGTTATATGCTTACTGTTATATGCTTACTGTACTAGAATATTAATGCATGTGTATATGTATAAGTTATATGTTCCCACTAAGCGTAAAGCTTAGCACGAGTTTTCAATCCGTATAGGTACAGAGGAGGACGTCCGCGATCCGTATACAGCTGGGACAGCACACTAGTAAGGGTTCATCACAGTAGGTTCCGCGCTCTGATTTGTACATGTAAATGTACAGTTTTTGTATATGTAAATGGGACTCAAGACTGAATGTATATGACACTGTAAACACTACTACAGTGGTAGTTTTATTTTGTATTTTTTTTTTGTATACGATATCTTGATACAGTTATAAGACTTGGGCCACAATGTAAAGCGATAAGTCCCGGTCACTCTCCGCGCCTGCGAAGGCGTGTGAGCCAACTGGCGCGTCTCCTGCCTCTATCTCTATCTTAGTCTCTTCCCTCACCTCCTCAGCAATTTCTCGGTTCTCTTTCTTGGCCCTCTCTCTTAGAAACTCCTTGGCGATGTTTTCTACTTCATCTAGGGTGGGAGAGCTAGGGTTCGACATTACATGGTTTTGGAGAGATTTGGAAAAGGGTTGAGCTCAAAAGCTTGAGAGATTAGATTTGAATTTGAAAATTTTCATGAAGTGTACCTTTAAATAGGTAGGTTGCCCTAAGTGTGATGTCAAAACCTTGGAAATGCAATGTCGCGACACTACCTTGATGTTGCAACATTGGATGTCGATGTCACGACATGGAAAACATGTAAACCTTGATGTCGCGACATTGGAGTGTCGATGTCACGACATTGGAAAAATTCTGGCTATAATGTAGAGACATTACAGTGATGTCGTGACATTGAATGTCATCTTTCTCATCCAAGTTTTCACTTGTTATTATCTTCTTATGAATTTCTAATCACTCAGAGCACATGAATACAATTTTATCATAGTTCAGCACCTCTGTACAAGAAAGGAATTAACAAAGCAATTTCTCTACTCCATTAACCCCATAATTCGAAGCCAAATACTTTCTGTGCTACAAATTTTCATTCAACTAAAAAAAATCAATAAGGACATTGAAGCCACTATGCAGTTTCCAGGTCAAAAAAATACTCTCCCCCAAACTTCACATATGCCTTATCTTTAAAGAACAAATTAGGGAAGAAGACTCCTTTGTGTAGTAGCTTCTGCATCATTGGGTTTGGATTGAAGTGCTTCCCATTGAATTTTATGTTTCCTTCCAGCTTCATTGTCCTGAAATTAAACACAATTTGACTACATGAGTTTTAATTATACTTAAAAAAAAACTACTCTATCAGCTAGCTAATCAAAAAATACTAAACTCAACAAAAGCCAACTGTAAAGAAAAAGAAAAATTGCTTGAGTTGCCTCCCAAGTAGCCACTCGATTTTATGTCTTTAGCAAGACATTGCTACTGTTTTTTTCAAATATGGGACTATTCTTCATTGGGCTTCCTCCAAGGTAATGCTTCAGCCTCTAACCATTTACCTTGAACTCATTTCTTGAGTTGGTTCTCAATGTCACTACTCCAAAGGGTGTAATTGCAACTACAGTGTAAGGACCACTCCACCTTGACTTGAGTTTCCCTGGAAAGAGTTTCAGCCTTGAGTTATATAGTTGGACAAACTCTCATATTTTGAATTCTCTCCTCATAATCCTCTAATCATGCCACTTCTTGATCTTATCTTTGTAGATCCTGGCATTATCATAGGCTTTGTTTCTCGATTCTTCCAACTCATTAATTTGGAGTAATCTCTTCTCTATAGCAGCTTGGAAATCACAATTCATCTTTTTTGATTATTTATAGTATATATTCAAGCTCAGAGGGGAGATGTGAGGCTGAATATTATTCTATGTAAGAGACATTCCCGATAAGGGATTTGTAGCGATTCATCTTCTATGGTGCGTATGCAGCTTTCATGACTAGTCTTTCCTGCTTGTGTTTATTGTCTTCTCCATTATATTATTAATCTCTATTGGAGTTATCTTGCCCGTTTTGGTAGAGGTGATCAAGCGATCCCATTACATGCTTTACTCCATATCTTCTCATGAGTTTTGCAAACAATTTGTTTGCAAAATGGCTTCTCTCATCACTAATGATTATCCTTGGGGCTCCAAATATACTAAAGATGTTTCTTTGGAAAAACCCCACAACGGTTTTGACATCATTTTTGGACAAGTTATGGCTTCCACCCATTTGGATACATAATCCACAACAAGGAGAATGTATAGGTTCCCAAACAAGGGTGGGAATGGTCCCATAAAATCTATACCCAAGACATAAAAAATCTATACCACTAGGATTCCTTGCAGAGGCATCTTATTTCTTCTATTTATGTTGTCTATTCTCTGACATCTATCACAATGTTTCACCCATTAAGAACTGTCTCTGAATAGGGTGGCCAATAAAATCCTAACTAGAGAACTTTCTAGGTTGTTCTGTCTCCTGCAAAGTGTCCTCCATATGGTGATGCATGACATTTGTCCAATATTTCAGCCTGTTCTGCCACTGGTACACATCTTCTGATAATTTGATTTGCTCCTCTTCTAAATAATAGTGGGTCATCCCAAATGTAAAATCTGGCATCAATCATCAGTTTTTTTTTTGCTGGTAGCTGAATTCTGGTGGCATAATTCCACAAGCTAAGTAATTCACAATATTAGCATATTAGGGCACTTGAACTAACACCTGAAAAAGCTGTTCATCAGGGAAAATTTCTTCTATTTTAGTCCCTCTTTCTTTTTCATAAGGTTTTTATAATCTTGACAAGTGATCTGCAATCACATTATCACTCCCTTTCTTATCCTTGATTTCCAAATCAAATTCCTGTAGCAGTAGTACCCATATGATTAGTCTTAGTTTTGCAACTTTCTTTGCCATGAGGTACTTGATTGCTACATGATCAGTGTGTATGACTACATGGGACCCCAATATATATAGCCTAAATTTTTCACAAGCAAACAGCACTGCCAACAACTCCTTTTCTTTAGTTGAGTAGTTATCTTATGCTTCATTAAAAGTTTTGCTGGCATAGTATATGGCTCTGAAAATCTTATATGTTCTTTGTCCCAACACTGCTCCCATAGCATAGTCACTAGCATCACACATGATTTCAAAATCCTTACTCCAATCTGGTGTGGCTATAATGGGCGCTACAACCAATTTCGATTTTATTTCTTCGAATGCAACACTGTAGGCTTCATCAAATTCAAATTTGGCATCCTTTTCCAGCAGTTTGCATAGTGGTCTGGAAATTTTTGAGAAGTCCTTTATAAATCCCCTATAAAATCCAGCATGTCTAAAAAAACTTCTCATCCCTTTGACTGTAGTAGGTGGCATCAGTGTCTCAATCACAGAAACTTTTACTTGGTCAACCTCTAGTCCAGCCACATAAATTTTATACCCCAAGACAATTCCTTCAGTTACCATAAAATGACACTTCTCCCAATTGAGGAGCTAAATTTTTGTCTTAGCATCTCTAAAGTATAGTTTCCAAATCGTGCAGGCAATTCTCAAAACTAGATCCACATTGAGAAGTCATCTATGAAGATCTCCATAGCATCCTCTATCAAATTTGAAAAAATGGACATCATACACCTTTGAAAGTTTGCAGGAGCATTACACAATTCAAATGGCATCCTCCTAAACGCAAAGGTGCCATAAGGACATGTAAAGGTAGTTTTCTCCCGGCCCTCATGGGCTATGTCAATCTGATTATATCCTGAATATTCATCAAGAAAATAGAAATGAGAGTGTCTTGCCAACCTTTCTAGCATTTGATTAATTAAGGGTAAAGGATAGTGATCCTTTTAGGTGACAATATTCATTTTTCTGTAGTCAATGCATACTCTCCATCCTATCATAATTCTTGTTGGAATTAACTCATTCTTCTTATTTTTTATGACTGTGAATCCACCCTTCTTTGGAACCACATGAACTAGGCTCACCCAAGGGCTATCTAAGATTGCATAGATAAATCCTGCATTCAGCCATTTCAACACTTCTTTTCTAATAACTACTTCATCACAAGGCTCAGTCTTCTCTAATGTTCAATGGATGTTTTTGCATTCTCCTCTAGAAGGATTTTATGCATGCAAATTGAAGGACTGGTTCCTTTCAAGTCTTACACTAACCAAGTTATTGCTTCTTTATACTTTCTGAGAATTCTAATCAGTTTCTACTCTTTTTCCTGAGTCAAGTTTGCTACTATGATCATAGGTTTTGATTTTTTTTATCTCCTAAGAAGGCATATTTAAGGTGTTTGGGTCACTCCTTCATAATTAACCCCTCATAACTTTTTTCTATTTCCTGTACCTTCTCATCACTATTGCCTGATTTTCTGCACTTTCCTCATTCAAACTTAACATTGTTTCTTTTAATTCAAAATTGACATTCAGATGTTCAAAGTCACGAACCTCAAGAAACTGAAAATTCATCTTATTTTCATCCATTGAATCAAGGTTCTTACAATCATCAATGGATTCATAAGCCCCGATGAACTTCCCCATTTTCATAACTCTTACATTCAAGCTTTATCAAATCGGGGAAATTTGCTGGCTCTAATTCAAATTGAAGTGTATATTCTCTCCCACCTTGAGTCAGTTCTCCTTTCTTCATCAATCAAAGGTACTCCAGTGAAAAATATACGGGAAGCGATGGAACTTGTTTGTCCTTCCTCTGATATCTTATCCTGACAAAGTCTAGTGGGAAAATAAATTTTCCCACCTTGATCAGTATATCTTCAAGGATACCTTCAAGTTGAGCCAAGGATCTATCAGCCATCTATAGAGTCATAGTTGTTGGAGTAAGCTCCCCAAAACTGAGTCTTTTCACTATTGATAGTGGCTTCAAATTGATGCTTGCTCTTAAGTCACATCAAGCTTTCCCAAATTTAAAGTGCTATGGTGCAGGGAATGGTGAAGCTGCCTGAGTCCTGCATCTTCAATGGCAGGTTATTCTGAATTACTGTATTGCAAGTGTCTATCAAACTCACCATTCCATCTTCATCCAGCTTTCTTTTCTTGAGATGTCAGCCATAAACTTGGCATCTTGAGGCATCAGCTAGAAGCCTCGGCCAAGAATATTTGATCTCAATTTCTTGAACATATTTCAGAGGCAAATGTGATCATCCAACTTAGACTTCTGTAGTCTCTAAGGGAATGGGATAGGAGGTACATAGGCTTTCACTTCCTCTTCTTCAGTTCTTCATTTTCAATTTTCTTCTCTTGTTGTACCTCTGATTTCTCTCTTTCATCTGTCATTTCTCCTCTGTTCTACTTGTTTTTCTTGCCAGTTTGTGCTTGCTCTTCTTTCTTAGTCAATCTTATCTCATCTTCTCATTTTTTTTTTCTACAATTCTCTGCCACTCCCGAGTGTTATGGCCATGCAGTCCTTAGGATTCTTCTTAGTGTCACTAGGGAAAGATTCCCTAGACTAATTTTGCATACTCAAGGCTAGCTGCCCTACTCGAGTCTCTAAATTCTTTAGAGATGCATTAGTGTTAGCTTGAAACACATTTGTGTTTGCTTGGAATGTTGCTAGCTCAGTAAACTTCTACTCATGTATGTTCATCAGTCTTTTGTTCTTACCCATGAAACTTAGCATCTGCTCCTCAAAAGACGGAGATCTCCTCTTACCTACATTATCCGATCTCATACTGCCCTGATGTTGCTGTCCTTAAAAACCCTATGGAGCATAGTTTTGCTGGAAGTTCTACACTGGTCTTGGACTCTACTGCACTCCTCCTCCATAGGATAGGTTTTCATGGTTTCTAAGGGCTAGTGTGTAATGGGTAGGAAGGTTACTGTTTGGCTTGAAGTTGTAGTCCCTATTTCCTTGAATATACTGGGCCTCTTCCACCTGATAAGGACTTTCATGAGCTAATCCTTGGTTAATCTTCTTTTGCTCAACTCCTTCCATAATTCCCACTTCATTTGCTAAATAGATTTTTCTTTCTTGATTATTCATTTTATTCATCAGTGCATCCAACTTGGCCTTAATTGCTGACATCTTGTTCAGCTCAATCACCCCTCCCCCTTTCAACTTGCTGCTGCTCCCTGAAGATTTAAAAGGAGCCCTGTAATTGCTCTTTACTAATTCCTCTATCAACTGAGTCACTTCCTCAGCATTTTTCCTTCTGAATTCTTCTCTAGAGGTTGCATCCATAGTTCCCTTTGAAGATTAGTTCATGGCATGATAAAAGATGTCCATCTGAGTCATCTTCTCTATCCCATGCATGGGACATCTCCTCAACAACTATTTGAATCTTTCCTAAGCATTGAATAGAGATTCATCCTCCTTCTGCTTGAAGGCTATGATTTCTCCTATCCTCTCTCAAGTGAGAGTATGAGGAAAGAATCTACTCAAATATGCCTCTATTAGTTCCTCCTAAGTGTTAATTGATTCATGTGGTAGAGATTCAAACCAACTGGTTGCAGTGTCTCTCAAGGAAAATGGGAACAATAGCAGCTTGATCACATCTGGATTGACCCCATTCAACTTCACTATATCTGCCATCCTTAAGAATCTGCCTGAGTGCTCATTGGGATCCTCACTAAGATGTCCTATGAATTGGTGTTGTTGCACCATGGTTATTAAAGCAGGCTTCAACTCAAAATTGTTGGCCTCAATAACAGGCTGCCTTATAGCTGAATACTCTTCCCTAATTATTGGTCTCCAGAAGTCTTCCATAGTCCTCTGTCTATGATTGGGTCTATCATTAGCAACTGGTACATTATGATTTTTCCTCTCTCTATTCTTCCATAGCTAATGTTTATGCTATTCTTTCTTTCCTTCTATTTCTCAGTGTTCTTTCTAACTCAAGGTCCAAAGGAATCAGTTCTATACGGCCTTCTGCATGTAAAGTTACGAAATGACAACATTTAAAATTGACGATGTAGTCAGTAGACAACTGAAACACTTTATGATTAACATCAATAAAAGATCAGTAGCTGAAGCAATTACTGCATTTAAAATTGTTTTTGAATATTTTCAAATATATATATATATATATATATATATATATATATATATATATATATATATATATATATATATATATATATATATATATATATTTTAAATGTATAAACTAGCAATTCTCTTTTTGGTTGGAATATTGATCTTTAGACTTTACTTCAATCCCCAGCAACGGCACCAAAAACTTGATTGACTGATTGTACATAGACCAAAATTTACACTATTTGTTATGGTCCCTTAGCAGGATGCCAAAATCTTGATTGAACCACTTTAATATTTAAAGTTTGTTTTCTACTATCTTGTGCAGTAGTATTTATTTGAAATTCATTTTGGTCTAAATCACTGCAAGTGCACAGGTCATTCAGGTTATAAAGTGGACTTTACTAGTCCGGATATCGTACCCACAATGATTGATTAGGGAATCTAAAGATTGACTATCCTCTTGCTCAGATTGAATCCTTATTTGAACTTAGCGATTTTTAAAAGCGAAAATAATCTAACTGAAAACCTATGTGATAAAGGCCTTCTAAAGAAAACTAAAGAAAGAAAAATTCCCGTAGAACCAGAGATGTCTCCGAGTTGAGATGACATTGGGTGTAAAATCGATATTCTGATATTCGGTTTGCAAAGGGTGCAAAAACAAACACTTTTTTGGACAAGAACTCTGGATTAGTCCAAGAGCAAGGTAGTATATCTTAGATTCCTCCTGACACTACACATTTCATGACTTAGATGACCATATTCCTAACTAGGTCCATGAGTCTAAGTGGTTACTTTTGGATTTAATCCTCTTTAAGATCTGGTTGTTTTTCCTCGCCAAGTACTTCACAACCATTTCTTAGGATTGGAAACTACTTACCCCCATAGTTAGGACAATGCAAGCCTTCTCAAATATACTTGGTACCCCAGCCATCAATTTGATTAAAATACCATCTCTCCTTGATTGGAGTCACAAGCTTGACCTGAGATAGAGATTATTCTATCGGGTGGTGAAATATCTATTGATTAAGCGATATGATGAAAGTGGTTCTTGTCCCTCGGGATCACACTCCTGTTGTCACCTAGAAGGGATCTTTGAAATAAGAGGTTAGAACTTCACTAGTGATATACCCGCGGTGATGTTCGGTGAAATTATTAATTCGGTAAATATCGCAATGGTAGCACCCGAGTTCACGCTCTTTGTTCTCAGGTTGTTCGCTCCGGTGTCACTCAGGGGGATTCGGGAAATTAGAGCACAAATATAGCTCTTTCTAGGTATAAGATGCTAATATTAAGAACAATACATGAGTAGATCAATACCAACGATATCAATCAAGTTTTCATGTCAGCTTCTTTAAAATCTCTGACGGAATCCCAAATAGCGGAGTTTCATCCTTAGAGGCCAGTCATGAATACTAGATCCATCGAAGCTCGACTAATGATCAAACCAATTCATTGAGATTGTGATCAGACTGAAGAAAATTGTTTCCAAAAAAATTCTATCTCCATTTAAATCCAGAAAGTACTGAAACTTGATAAACAATTAATTACATTTCAGTATCATCTGAATCCATTGCTCTAATCTAAGAAGCAACACATCTAGAAACGAAAATACAAACAAATAAAAAAAATGGAAAATTTAGAAAAAGAAAAGAAAAGAAAAGAAAGCTATGTACAAGGAGACTACAGCCTCTCCAAAATTCAAATTTTCTTGGGTGTGGTTGGAAGCTTTGCACTATTCCCTAGAATGTTTTATTTATAGGCCGTAATAATTGGGCCTAGAAAATGAGGCAAGAGAACACAAATTCCAAAAGTCAGATTCCTGCCCTAGTGCTAATGTCGTGGTCAATGTCGTAACATCGGACAGACAATGTCGTGGTTGAGTTCTAGTGTCGCGACATTGAGAACCTGGTGTGGCAATTTTGAGTTTGGAATGTCCATGTAATGTCGCGGTGATGTCGCGACATTGCTGTTGTGTGTTGCCTCTATGTGCAATGTCGTGGAGATGTCGCGACATTAAATCTTGGTGTCCTAAGTCCCTTTGTCAATGTTGTGGTTGATATCGTGACATTGAATTTTTGATGTTGCTTGACTACTAAGGCTATGTTCTGATATCGCAACATTGCCACTTTTTTCATCTTCTACTCTCTTCAGCCAATGTCGCGACATTGAGTTTTTCTGCCTTGCTCACTTCAATCGATGTCGCGACATTGCTTTGGTCTCACAACATTCTTTGTCTGATGTCATGACATTGAGCTCATGTCAAGACATTCTCCATGCGATGTTGTGACATTGCTCTTCCGATGTTGCAACATTTTTGCTTGTCCTGCACTTTGCTGTTTTTCTACGGCTTTTTGCTTCTTTTCTTCAAATTCCTGCAAAACATAAATTTGGGTGACTACTCCATCATTTTACATTAAATTGGACTTTTAAGCCTTAAATATGCATGAAAAATGGGCTTAAAAAACATATGAGTTTTAGACTCATCACCTTCATGTGTTGGGCCATTAACTCTTCTATACTCATTTCCTTCATATTTGGATGTTATTTTGTCTTCAATTCGGATTGAGTACGAGAAATGGCCATTGGAGTCATTGTTTCTTCCAAGCTCTTGAGTGGTAATAACTAAAATTGAACTTTGGCCTTAGTTTCCTCTAAGAATTCCGCTTGAGATGTAACCAGATTATTTCGTGACTTGCTTGGTCGGCCGTTGGATGCTAGTTCATCCACTTCATTTTCAAATATTAACTCCTCTTGTGGAGGTTGGTTCATCTCCTCCATGAAGTTGGCTTGAGAGGTTTCAAATTCAGCTCGAAATCTTCTCCATTCAGCCATGGTTGCCTCTAGGTTTGTCATCTTCTCTTGTAGAGGTTGACTTATCTCATTGTGGGTGTGAAACCTAGGAAAACCATTTTGTACATAGTCCAAATCAGCCATTGATCTTACATTTTCAGTTTGAACCATGGCCAAATCAGCTTGACCTCTTCTCAATTCAACCATGGTTTCCTCTATACTTGATTTGGCCATTTAAGCTCAAGAATTTTCCATTTCAGCCCTTACTTTAGCCAATTCAGTCATGGTTGCTTCTAGGTTTGATCTTTGGACTTACGGAAAATAGAGAGTGTTTTCCCATGAGAGGCTCGAGTGATGGTCTCATCCAAAATTGTAATTGTTCAAGTATGGGGTACCTCCATACTGAACATGACTCATAGACATATGCCGCTCATTAGCCATTTGCCTCGTTCTTAGTTGTTGAGTAAGGAGGGTCATTTCGGTTGTCAATCCCTTTAAAAGATCCATTGTGATTTAATCCTGTAAAAAAAAAAATCAAAAGTAAAATAGACAAAGAGAAAATGGATATATATATATATATATATATATATACAACTAAAATGAAACAAAATAAATATCCAAAGTAAAGAATGACTACTTGGTATCAATATTAGTAAACTACCTAATCCCCAGCAACAGTGCCAAAACTTGATAGGCTTAAAATGTGTGTGCCTATATCCACAAGTACATGTGTCACCTCAAGTAATAAAATGGAAGTATAAGTATCGTCCGATGAGGATTAGGTTACTAAGTACTGAAATTAGAATAGTCTTAACTTTATTTGGATAACACAAATGTGAGAAGCTGAAATAGAAAACAAACTAAACTAAATAAATCCTAAACTAAGGTTACTAACTTGTAAAGTGAAAATGTAATTACAAGAAAGCCTAGGGTTTTGATTTCATCTAACAAATTCCTATGGTGAGGCTCTACTTGTTCCCAATGTGCCTAAATCATATATTAATGGCGAATTCCACCTAAGCACATGCTATACTTTCTCAAGCAATAACAATCTACCCTTGGAAAAGGTTCTAATGTATCTCTACCTCAAACCATCATAACCACGGATGTATTAAGCATTAGAAACCTAATAACCCACATGTAACCCACAAATATCTCTATTCTATGGTGAAACATGACATTCCATTCACGGTCTAACCTAATTATTGTTTCTCAACCTCAAATTGAGTTAAAAACCATGTTAATGGTGATCAATCATCAACAAGCATTAGGAATTAAATAGAACATTCAATAGATAAGAAATCCAAACATCAAAGATTACAAATCAAAGCTAAACACCATAGTTAATTGTTTAGACTACATCAAAACCCTAGAAAAATGAGATTAGCTCATGGAAGGGAGAAATACAACCATAGAAAATGAAGAAAAGCAAGAAAAGAAGAGAATAGTGTAAATGAAACCCATTTCCTCTCTTCAAATCTCCTTCTTCTTCTTCTCTAAGGCCAAAAATTAATTTCCTCTAAGAGATATTTGCCTTTGGGTGTTTCCACTCAAAGGATCTTCACCTTTTTGCCTCCACGAGCACATCCCAAACTCTCTAAAAACTCCCTTTTTCAAATTCCCTAATTTCGTTCTTTTAATGGCCAAAACCAGAGAGAAAGGAGATAGGCTTCGGAAAAAAAAAAATAGGCCTCGATCTCCACGTTGTAGCGTGGAGAAATAAGGATCTATTGGAGGAGAAGAATTCAAACCATACTAGAGCATGAGAATACCCACACTACAACGTTAGTGGACTCACACTACAGCGTGAGTGGAATCACACTATAGCGTGAAGCCACTCACACCATATCGTGAGCTGTTCCCTAACTTGCCAGTAGCTTCCTAGTTTTGCATCCTTCACTCCCTCCTTCATAACTTCTTCATTCGGACTCTTAATCACGTGATCTTGGTGTCTACACAAAACCCTCGGAGTCTAGATATTGCCCATGCCAATGAGGGAGTCATAGAAGTACATCACGTAGGTGAAATGATCACATGTTTGCTGCGACTGCATGATGACTTTGACGATTTTTCTTTGATTTTGCTCATTTCCACTCAATGATTTGCCTAATCATAAAATTGAGAAAAGAAAGCATTAGGGCACTTATTTATATCATAAAAAATACTAAAACCTAAGCAAAACACGAGAAGAAAATGAATATTTAAGATACACTCATCATTCATATTCCATGGTGTGACACGCTTTTTGCTGAAGAATGCCACCAAAATTGAGGAGTAAGACAACTATATAGTCTCCGGACTCAGGATCTGATGTTGTAGAAGCAGCTTAGAAAGGAAGAGTTCTAGTCATGGTGGAACATATAGAAAATATGATGAATTCTCGGTATGACGACGGGGGGGAATCCATCAAGCAATACATTGAACAAGTGGAATGAAGGGTGTAGAGTAGTAATAGATGTGCTATTCTTTCTCTATTAATTCTAATGAATTCAGGCTCTCATGCAAAAGATTAAAGAACTGATGAGTGATCAGCTACCTTTATGGAAGAAATGAAGCAACAATCTCAATCCATCTTTGAAGAACCTTAGAAGAGAGCTAAAGGAAGTTGCTTCTAAGCTTGAAAGACAATTTTCTAGTGAACTCGAGGGGCAGCATTATGAGAACCTACGAGAAGCTATTGAATTTCACCGCTCACCTATGCAAGCAGAGGTTAGATACCTTCCTCCAAATAGGAGAGAATGTGGTGGAAAGACCTAATGCAGCCAAAGCCATAGCCTTTCAAAGGATTTTTTCTCAAACTAACCCACTTACTTACTTAGAGCATATGAAGGGGGCTTTTCTTTTAATGGAGGCCCAAGGGACATCATGCAGCCACCTGCAGGAGTGAATGGCAACAGGGGACAACAGGTTCAACAAGTTCCTCAATAGTATTTTGGGCAACCAGCCTTAGTACTAGATTTATGAGCAATCAAAGAGGCAATACAGGAGTTATATGGGACAAGCCTCATGCAATTTAGTCGCCTAGAGTTCTACGAACCTTATCCAAAAATGATAGACAAGGAGAACCCCTACCTAAGGGGCTATAAGATCCCTGATTTCTCTTTGTTCTCTATAGAAGATGGCCAATCCACCTTGGAGTATGTTGTTAGATTCACTGTGCAATGTGGGGTTAGCTAGCGAGAATTTCTATCATTCCAAGCTTGAAACGTTTCTAACTCTTTGGCGGTGACATTCATAGTATATTAACACATTTGTCAGGAACTCCATTCAAAGTTAGCAAGAAATGGAAAGGCAGTTCCACACTCAGTTCTTCAAGGCTGAACTTGAAGTATGCATTGCAGAACTATCCAGAGTGACTAAAAGAAATGGGGAGACAATTGATTTTTTTCATCTCACAATTCAAGAAGATGAGAAATATGTAAAACCCGGGAAAAATTCAATTTTTCTGAAAAAGGGTAAAACGGTAACTTCGGTTGGAAACCATAAATTTTCTAGATCTCGGATGATGAAACGGACTTCACCATTGAATTCATCTCGGGGATGACTATGAGGCCACAGATATGGCCAAGGTGCGGAAATTCAAGGATGGCCTGAAGTTGTCCATCTGGGGCAAGTTGTAGGATTTCTCCTACAGGACATGGACTCATAGTCGGGATGCATTATGTACGTAAGAGAGAGATAGAGGATGCAACGGGCATCGGGATCTGATCTTAGTGCGAGAGGAAGGAGGATCGACCTTCTTCTAGTTCGGGAAAAAAGTAGAAGACTTCTATTCCACGAGGATTTCAAGAATAGTGTGACCATGAGAATGTGCCATATCGGGTCTCTAGCCGACCCGGGGCCAGATGACATGTTTGAAATTGCCCATCAGCTGGACATATGAAGTGGGATTGTCGTGGAGGCAAGGATCTTGGAGTTATGGGACACCACAGCCCCAGTTGTTAGTGAGACATCTTGCTTGACCTTGATTTGTTCCTCCTTACTGACATGGGCAGTGAACCAATGTCGATCCACAGGTCTTTTGCCTGACACCCTCTTATTTATGAGATGGGCCGCATGGGCGAGCATGAAGTCGAGTTGAGACCAAGACTGAGTCGATACTTTAGGGACCCCGAGGCATCATGCTATTTGTGGTACCCTGGAGACTAAGCTTCTTGAGATGAGTCCCGATATACAAGGTATGTGTCGGCTCTCACACTTCTTGATAAGAGTGTTGTTTAAATTTGAGTGCATCGTATTCATGTTTGTTGCTGAATAATGTGAGAAAAGTTCGGGCTTAGAGGTTGAAACCTTGGAAAAGCCGTTGTATGTGAATTCTCCCCTAAGAACTAGGGTGAGTGTTGATCAAATATGTCAGGATTGTGAGTTAGAGATCTCAGGGATTTTGCTCACGGGGGACATTTGGGTGATGGACATATCGGATTTTGTTGTCATTCTTAGCATGAATTGGTTGACGGCACACCGAGTCATCATTGATTGTGATAGTAGGAGGATTACTGCCTACACACGGGACAGTGTTGTGTGACTTCGGGGAGAAGCATGATGTTTTACGGGCTGAATTGCATGACTCCGGATGGAGTGGACAGGTTGATGAGTTGGATAGCAAGCCCACCACCTTAGAGGGCCAGTGGGGCAGGATTTGGGTCTACCTTAGGTGGTTGCGAGTATGAGATGTCTTTTTGGATGAGCTCACGAGGATTACCTCAAAACGCAGGGATGTAGACTTTGTCATGGGTTACACCACGGTACGTCACCCGTTTCTATGACTCCTCCGCAGTGGCAGATTGAGTTGCGGAACTCCAGGTCATTTGCAGGAATTGTTGGACAAGGGTTTTATTAGACTGAGCACTTCATGGGGCGCTCCGGCTTTATTTGCTAAGAAGAAGGACAAGACTCTTCAACTGTGCATTGACTATCGACAGTTGAAGAGAGTTACGATCAAGAATCGGTATTCATTACCAAGGATTGATGACTTGTTTGACCAGCTAAGAGGGGCAAGAGTCTACTCCAAGATAGACCTTGTACCTCTTCCATCGGTAGGTTAGGGAGGCGGATATCCTAAGGCCGTTTAGACGTGGTATGGGCATTTCGGAGGTTCTGTTGATGCCTTTTCGGGTTTACGAATGCTCCAGCAGTATTCATGGATCTCATGCATAGGGTATTCCAACCCTATTTGGATCAGTTTGTTGTGGTCTTTGTTGACGATATCTTGATCTACTCCCAGTCTAAGGAGGAGCATGAGGATCATTTGAGGATTATTCTTCAGACACTCAAGGACCATCAATTTTATGTCAAGTTCAATAAGTACGAGTTTTGGCTTACCGAGGTGAAATTCTTAGGACACGTCGTGTAGGCTTCAGGTGTTTCAATAGGCCCTAATAAGGTAGAGGTTGTTATGAGTTAGGAGAGGTCAAAGTCAATCTTCGAGATACGCGGTTTCTTGGGACTGGGGTACTACAGGAGGTTCATTGAGAATTTCTCCCGACTAGCAGCACCTATGACTAGATTGACCCGAAAGGGGTCAAGTTTGAGTGGGATGACTTGTGTGAGGGACATTCGGGGGTGGAGGCTTACTCTGGCTCCTATTCGGAAATAGTCCGGGAATAGGAGCAGTACGGTTGCTTATCTTGCCTGCAGAGACGAGGCTGGGATGTGTCTTAATGCAGTCTGGGAGCGTTGTAGCTTATGGTTCCAGACAGCTAAAGAATCATGAGCAGAATTACCCTACACATGATCTGGAGTTAGCGGCCATTGTCTTTGCCTTAAAGATTTTGCACCACTACTTATATAGTGAGCAATTCGAAGTGTTTTCAAACCACAAAAGTCTGAAGTATATTTTCACACAGCTGGACCTCAACATAAGGCAACGCAAATGGATGAAGTATCTGGAGGACTATGACTTCACTTTGTATTACCATCCTGGTAAGGCAAATGTAGTGGCTGATGCACTCAGTCGAAAGTCAAAGGGAGAAATCTTGTGAGTGTAGCTTCAGGGAGTGGAAGATGCTCGAGGCCTGTGGGAGGCGGTTGGATTATAGTGCAGGGATCGGCAGAGTACTTTGGGGAGTCTGGTGACTCACATGGCGTCCCTCTTGGCGGAGTGATTAAGTCGGGGCGGGACCATCGAGATCACGAGATCATCGGGGTTGAATTACGAAGTCACGGGTGACAATGGATTGAGCCATCACACGAATGGTAGTCTTTGGTATGGGGATGGGTTGGCGGTTCTCGACTAAGCGGGATTTGAGAGAAGAGATCATGCGGGAGTTCTCTTGCTCGTTTGTTGTGCATCTAAAGTGCGCAGATGTACGAATGTACGTCGCCCGATATTGGACGAATGAAGCGACACGTTGGAGATTTTGTTTGTGATGTCTCATGTCGTGAGGTCAAATCTAAACGCCGAGAGCCGGCGAGGCTGCCCGGCCATTAGAGGTAGTGGAGTGGAAGTAGAAGCACGTCACGATGGACTTTGTGACCCACATTCCATGGACACCGTGGAGGCATGATGCGGTATGGGTGATTGTGGACCGGCTCACTTCAGGGTTAAGCACATTTTCTAGAGTGGACAGCCTTCCTGCTTGGAGAATTACATCGATTGTATATTCAAGAGATTGTTTGGGTACATGGCGTACCAGTGTCCATAATATCGGACAAGGATCCCAGGTTTACAGCACACTTTTGGAAGAGTTTCCAAAAGGTCATGGGGACACAGTTGACGATAAGCGTTGTGCTTCATCTGAAGACAGATGGTCAATCGGAGAGGACCATACAGATTTTAGAGGACATCTTTTAAGCATGTATCACAGATTTTAGGGTAGTTGAAAGAATCACTTTCCTTAGTGGGGTCGCCTACTTGATAGTTATGGTGAGTATGCAGATAACTTCCCTATGAGACCTTATATGAAGCCATGTCGATCTCACGGTTATTGGACGGTGGGAGAGAGTTCCATCCAGGTCCCAATGCGATTAGAACACCTTTGAGAAAGTGAATTTGATTGGGGCTTCCTTCTGCGCTCGAGAGAAGACGAAGAGCTACGCCAATAGACGGCGTCGACCTCTAGAGTTTGAGGTGGGTGATCACGTCTTCTTGAAGGTGATGCCTAAGAGAGGAGTGGTCAAATTCGGCAAGCAAGGGAAGCTAATGCCGAGGTATATTGGGCCCTTTGAGGTACTCGAGAGGGTGAGCACAGTTTCATATCGGTTAGCGCTACCACCGAACTTATCAAGTGTCCATGAGGTGTTCCACGTCTCTATGCTCCAAAAGTATCAGGTCCGCGTAGTCTCATGGTGGATTGAGGAGATTCTCGGTGATCTTGATGGGACCTTTGAGGAGGGACCAGTACATATCTTGGATAACCGAGATCAAGTTTTGTGACGTAAGACCGTGTAGCTAGTGAAAGTGTTGTGGTGACGCCGAGGAGGGGAGGAGGCAACTTGGGAACAAGAGGACACGATGTGAGCCACCTATCCTTTCCTATTTGAGGATGAAGGTGCGTGTTTAATATTTGGCACTAGAATATTACTACACATGCATGTGTTTGTGTGTGCTAGTATGTAATTTCAGGATGAAATTAATTTAAGAGAGTAGAATGTAAAACCACAGGAAAAAATTCGAATTTTTTTTAAAAGGTAAAATGGTAATTTCGGTTGGAAACCGAAAATTTTCTAGATCTCGGGTGATGAAACAGACTTCACCGTTGAATTCATCTCGCGAAATCTAGTTACCCCGTTGAATTTCATCGGATTCCAAGACAGTCGGAATTTC
Organism: Tetrastigma voinierianum; assembly: GCA_016808115.1. NCBI lineage: Eukaryota > Viridiplantae > Streptophyta > Magnoliopsida > Vitales > Vitaceae > Tetrastigma > Tetrastigma voinierianum. The sequence goes on from JAEQBH010001010.1 coordinate 323,767, forward strand.
ATGTTTTTCAAGTCACCGGGTGTCAGGTGACACATGGCATGATCATGTGGATGCCACATGGCACCCTAAGGACATGGTATGTGCCAGGTGGTGCATTTGTATGGATGGCTCACATTGAGTCAAGTGTCAAATGTAGGATAAAGAAAGAAAGGAAAATAAAGAAAAATTAAGAAATTAAGAAAAAATATGAGAATGACAAGTGGCATGTGGAGGAAGAAAGTGAAGTTTTACCCACTTGTTGATGACAAGTCGGTGGATGGATGAGGATCAAATAGAAAGATAGGATAAAAGAAAAAAAAAAAGGAAAGAAAAGAGAAAATGAAGGAAAAGAGAAATGGGAGAAAAATGATAAAATAAGAAAATGGAAATAGGATAGGAACAAACCAAGAAATGGGGAATTCGGTGGAGAGGGGAGAAAAATAAAAGAAAAAGGGAAAAGGAGAAGGGAAGCAAACAAGAGAGAAGAAAAAGAAATCAGATAGAGAAAGAGAGAGAAAGGAGAGAAGCAGGAGGAAGATTTTCGGCGTGTGGTGAAGCTCAAGCTTGTCAGGAAGAAGAGTGATCCATATATTGCTGACTCTGTGATGGGTACCAAAATCTTGGAGTTTAGATCCAAACTCGGGTGAAGTGAGGGTACTTCTCATGGAATATTTTTGCTTCATCATGTATTGGCATGGAGTTATCTTCGGGTAGTGATAGGTCGTGATTTAGTCGAGATTTTGGTGAACATTGAAATTTTGGGAATTTTGGTTCCATGATCCGGTGGGATGTGAGTTTGGTTTTTAATCCCAGACTAGTAATCTTCGGGTTTTGTTGAGTTTTTCGGTATCATGGTAATTTGTTGGTGAATGGAAAAAAAATGGTTCATGGCCCTAAAGGGACCGAGAGGTGCCTTGTTTATGTGGGTCCGAGATTTGAGCCATTTTGTGTGTTATTGCTAAAAAAATAATAATAAATAACATGCTGTTGTGTGTAAAAAAAAATCATGTTAATATATATATTTGCTTGATGTATTGGCATGAAAATTGTGATGAATGGAAATTATATGTAGAAAATATAATTATCCTGAATTTATCAATGTTGCATATAGCTCCTATTGTGTAGGTAACATGACATAGAATGAAATGGCATAATTACATTTCATATGCACGGGGACATCACGTCAAGTCAGGTATGTGTGCATGGTATTGGTTATGCACCATTCTTGGTGAATGTGTAGTGAACTCGGAAATTAGGACAACGTTCAAAATTGAGACTCACGGGTGCATAAAATAATAATAATAAATTAATTTCGTGTGTTTGGGTGAAGCAAGATGGGCGAGATCCAGGTGAAAGACCCCGAATTTTATTCGACTAGACATATGCGTCGAAGCTGATGTAAAATGCGAAAGTGTCAAAGGATTACGAGCCTGCGTGAGACCGAAGGTACCGCCACGAAACACACGGGATTTGATAAACGTGAATAAACATTAGAGGGTTATCCAATGGGTTGAGTCATTGGGTGAACACCCGATATTTGGTTTTCACAGCAGCATACATGAATGTGAAGAAATTGGTCGAGAACTAAGGTTTAAAGGAGCACAGAGTCTCATCTCATGCATGACATGAAATATTTCATATATTTTTTTTTACTAGTATGGAATGTGGTTTGATATATGTATGTCATTGCACGTGAATTTAGGTGGGGAGTAGCCCTTGTAGGAGAACTTTTCTACGGCCATTTGCTCACCAGATCTGAGGACACTCTTTCGGATACGGGAGTGTACGGGGAGTGAAGGCGCTCCTCACAGTAGTGATTGCGAAGAAGGCCGACATGTGGCGTAGGTAGCATTTTGGTAAAAAGTGTTTATAAAGGATTTAAAATAAAAATCTTTTGGACTATTGTATAAATAGTCGAAGTATATGAATTATGGTAGAGGGTTGTGATCGGACCCCTACGGACTGTAATTATTCATTTTCTTTTCATATTTCAGATTTAAATATGAATGAATGGGTCCCGGTGAAGGAACGTATGGAACTGGTGTCGAGTAACTCAATGTCCATGGGTAGTTGGTACAGGTCCAATACCAAGACTTAGGTGCAAGACGACCTAAGACAGAAATTCTACGGGTTGACGGGTTGTCAATGGGACCCCTGAAAATTGGGGCATCACAAAATAGATGCAAGATCCATCTTCCAGAGACAAAGGATGTGAAAATGGCCCAAAGAGGTTTGGACATTGAGTTGAGGAAAAAATTTCAAGGTATGGAATTTAGAGATTTTTATGAACTTGTAGCTAAGGTGAAAGGATATGAGGAGCTGCTCATTAAAGAAAGTTACCAGAGGGGAAGTCTATGGGAACCTATTTTCAAGAGGTGAATCAAGAAGTAGCAGTTAGGAACATTCATATGTCCTCTTTTGGTAGAAAAGGCGCTTGATTTGTGGATGAAGGCACAAATTGTTGGTACACAAGTCCAATATACTTTTGAGGTAGCAAAGACAGAGGAAATATTCAATTTTTTGGTGAAAGATAAATTCATTACTTTCCTTAAAAACCACCAGATCCCCAACAAGGATGAGCTAAGGGGAAAGACTTATGATAAGTACCATAATTCATGGAACCATACTACTAATGTATGTTGGGGTTTCAGAAATGTCATACAGGACAGGATCAACAAAGGGATACTTAAGTTCCTTGACAAGAAAGAGGCTATGGCAATCGATGAAGATCCTTTCTCACTGGTGGCTTCAATCAACATTGCCAGCTTCGACCTAAGAATCCAAGAAGGCGAGAAAACTCTCTCTAAGGAAGGTATGGGTCCCTGAATATTGTTTGGTTCATGTTGATAAGTTGAAAAATGAGTGGGCTGTAATTTGTACAGATCCTCCATCATGAAGAAATTCAATGAAAGGGAGACATTAGGGAATAGAGCAATACAACCAAATCTCTAAGGAAAGAAATTTTTCACTAAAAGGTAAGACGAATTCCCTAGAAGATGAATTTGTTCCTCCCAAAGAAAAGGTTGTAGAAAGGTGCCATCGATGGGGTAGGTTCTTTGCTACAGGAAAAATAGTAAGTAGGTTCGAGAGAATGTTTCTCGAAAGCAGGCCTTTTCCCCAAGGGGTAAGTTCACTCCTCCAAAGGGTAGGTTCTTTTCCTCAAGAGAGAAGATTGTAAACAACTTCAATTCTCCAAGGGAGAAGACATGGGAAAGGCATATTCCTCCAATCATACCTATTTTTCCATGAGATGGACCCAGTTCTCCAACTGAAAGGGTTGCATAGATGGAAAGGTCTATGAGGTGTATCATTCCTCCTAGGGTTTCTCTTAGTCAAAGGTGGCATGTGGTATAACACAAAAAATTTCCCCAGTAATGCAGGACTCGAAAATGAGGATGAGCGAAGAGCAGTGGGTAGGCGGCTAGGTGATGTGTCATTCGAAATCAAAAGGAAGATGCCATGGAGTTAAGAGAAAGTGAAGGAAGGAATGGTTGCAAACATAAAAAACAAAGTTTGGGAGAAGCTGAGGATATGGGTGATGGGCGATGCGGGATGAGTAATGGACTCAGGAGGCCTTATAATAGGTGAAGTCTGTTCTTTAAATTGTTCCCTTTGTTTCTTCAGCGTTCACTGGATTATCATAAGTTAAAATGTGGAGGAAAGCCTAGTAGAGGGAAATTAGGCTTACAAACAACCTCTGTTGATAGAGGCTGCATTTTAGAAGAGGATTACCAAATAGACATACAAGAAAGCAAAAGCCCCATAAGGTGATGCTTAAAAGGAACCATTATGGAAATGATAAAACCACATTCAATGTAATCTACAAGAAATTACTTTGAGGTTTAATCAATGGGAAATATGCCTTAAACAATATTTACAGTACTAGAAGTTTCATCAAAGGTTATCGCAGATCCTGGCTATGAGCTCTGACAGCCTAAAATGAAAATATTTGAAAGTAAGGGGAATTGTATAGAAAGGGACTTGATGGGTTACTGAAAGCATGGAAGTGATGAAACAAGTTCATGAAGGGGTCTATGTAGCCCATCAAGTAGGGATAAAAATGCGATGACTGATTAGGAGACATGGCTATTTTTGGCTAACCATCCTAACTGACTGCATTAATTACTCAGGGCTGTGATAGTGTAAAAATATGGCATGATCTGAAAGATGCACATTGTGGAACTCCGGCTCGATTCAATGAAACCACTAGCCTTTTAGAGGATGGGCCATGGACTTAAGTGGGAAAATCTACCCAGCTTCATCAAAGGGAAACAACTTCATCTTAGTTGCTACAGATTACTTCACGAAGTGGGTGGAGGCTACTACTCTTGAAGAAGGTAGAGCATAAGGATGTGATCATATTCATCAGGAGTGGATTGATTCATGATTTGAAGTGTAATCCCATTACAATAGGCCAAGGCACCATGTTCACTAGGGATGAGATGACTTATTTTTCTAAGGACTATGACATTCAATTCTTCATATCCACTCCCTTTTATGCCTAAGAAAATGGGCAGGCAAAAGCTTCTAATAAGGTGTTGATAAGCATCTTAGAAAAGATGTTGGATGATAATCCTAGAGATTGGCACATAATTTTATCTGAGTCCTTACTCTCTAACTTATGGATGGGATGTAATGCTTCCAATGGAGGTGGTAGTTCCTTCTCTAAGGGTATCCAAGCATAATGACCTTAATCCTCAAGAATATAGTGAGGCCATGATGATAGAACTTCAGGCATTGGATGGGAAAAGATTACAAGCACTTAACCACATCATGATCTAGAAAAAGAAGGTTGCTTAGGCCTATAACAAGCGAGTCAGAAGAAAGAGTTTTAAAGAAGGTATGGAAGGTAGTGTTGTCCATCGGTGCTAAAGACAGAGAATTGGGGAAATGGTCTCCTAACTAGAAGGGACCATTCAAGTTTCACCAAGTACTGCCCGGAAATGCCTACTAACTATCAAGCCTTGAAGGGGAGCCGCATAAAAGGTTCATCAATGGGAAGTACCTCAAGAAATGCTTTCCAACAATGTGGGAAATGCTGGATACTACCAAGAAAAACTAAGATGGGGTATGAGGGAATAACAAGCAAAATAGGTCCCATTGACCATTTTTGCATTGGGGAAATGATTCTTAGTAGTTACTTTGAGTGATAAAGTAGGTTGTTTTGGCCACTCACTACTCAAACCTTTTGTATTCCTCAATGTCATACTTGTTATACCCTCAATTGTTTTATGAATAAAAAAAGTATGTCCCATAACCACTTTAAACTTGGGGAAGTAGATACTAATCTTTGATTTGAAGGTTAAAGTAGGCTTTACGATCCCTATTGTTCCTAAATAAAGGCTTTTCCCCAAGAATGGGCTTGTTGTGTTATCAATTCTCCAAAAGTAGGTTCCATTACCACTTTAGGACTGGAGAAATATGGGATGACCTAGTGATAAAGTGGCTTCTTAGCCATTGCATTCAAGAAGCACATCGAGCTTCAAGGGGCGTTTTTGCTCTCTTCATCAGACCATGGATTATTAAGGTCATCGAGAAGTAGGTATGAGACCCCTCAATTCCAAGATAGAGTTTGAGGCAAGAAGCCGGGCTCGCCACTTCCACCTCAAAAACAAATTTCTTCAAGATTCCCTATTGATTCCACAAAGAAGACTTCTTGATCACATCCAGATTGGGGAAATAGGAGCGGAAATATCCGAGTGAATGAGGTAGGCCTCTAGGCCACTGGGTACACATATTTCCCCAAACAAATCACGTGGACAAGTTCATGACAGGGTATCATAATCACTCTAAGATTGAGGAAATAAGCCCTCATGTTGAATTGGAGTAAAGGAAAGTGGGCTTTGTAGCCACTATACATTCAAATGTATGATTTCTAAAGAATCGACTTGTTACATTACGTTTAAGAGATAGTTATCCTCGGGAGCAAATGGAAAATCTGACATGTAGAGCCTGGTATCAGTAGTAGTCAATGTCACGATGTTAGGCTTGCACGTCGGGACGTTACTTCTCAACGTCATGACGTCAGCACCCTATGGTAAGGAATTTGTAGTGTGGTCGCGACCACGGTATTCCATGGTAGCGACCATGACCCAAAAAAGATGGTTGAGGACTATGACTCAATGAAAGGGGATCTAAGAGCTGAAGGGAGTCACAATGAAGTTTTTCCCCACCACACAATAGTTCAATATATGTATTCAAAAATAAATAGTAGGCTTTTAGCCAATGTTTCATCAATTTCTCCAGAGTAGTACCTAATAGATGCAATATATCATCATCCACACACAAGCACACTTCCAAAGGTAAGCCTAATGCCACCTTAATCCACTAATGCAATGCCATGGCTGTAAGTGCATGTGTGTCGTTGTTCATGAATCCAAGAAGACACACAAGTTCCTATCGTGATCCAAAGGCTGTACCTAGTGCTACCTTGGTCCACTTATGTAATGTCATGGATGTAAGTGCATGTGTGTTAGTGTTCAATGAATCCACAAGCAGTACACACAAGTTCATCACATCCAAAGGTAGGTCTAGTGCCACCTTGGTCAGATAATGCAATTATAATGCTTATGAGTGCGATTATGCAAATATCAGTAAGTTCCCAACATAAAAATCAAGAAGGTTGTCCAATAGCCATCTAATCAAGAAAAGTTAAGATTGTTCGACTTACCTAAAAGTATGATGGCAAGATATACAAGAGATGAGCTAGTATGACAATGTCAGGGGTTATGTTAAAGTCAATGTCTGAAGTGGTGAGGGATCAGATCTTAGAAAAATCAAAAGATCTCAAAAAGTCCTAGAACCCCAAGCATTCTTAGCAAGAAGCATCGATCTACTGTAATTGGGAAGTCAAATCAGCAGCCTTTCCCCTCATAGAGAATAAAAAATCACTCAAGGAAATGGTCTTCTTTTGCTAGTGCTTTAGGCCTCGAGCATGAAGAACCTCACTCTAACGCATCAAAGAAGACAACTTGGCTTTTTCAGCCAACAGTCTGATTCACTCTTCTTGGTCATGATACTTAGCTTTTACTTCATTTAATCGCTAGATGCTCTAGTTAGTAGATAGCTTGGATTACTCATATTCAATTTTTTTTTTCCCTTTTAATTTCTCCAACTCAAACATCACTTGAGCATTCTCCTTTACCACATGCTTAATGGAAGAAAATACCTCAGGAGCACAGTATATAACCCCAAAAATGAAAGCCCCAGTCCCAGGTTCAAGAGAAGTGAATTATAGCACTGCCATAGCATCATGGAAGGCATTTTTCTAAACAATGGATAAGAAGAGAAAGTCTAAGCTTAGTAGATGACTAATGGTGGAGCGACCAACAGCTACATCAGGTTCAATAGGAGGTCTGGATGGTGGCTCAACATGAGGAGTGGCTTGGTCCAGAAAAGAAAGATCCAAGGAAGGAACTGCTCCTGCTTCAAGATGAAAGGTAGACCAAGGAGAGACCTCTGAAATACAAAGTTAAGGAAACTGAAAATTGAAAAGAGAAAGGAAAGGAAAGGTAAAGTGTTCACTGAAGGAATTGAAAGTAAAAGAGCTAGAGGAGTTTACCCAATGGAGCCTTGACTAGCTGAAAAATTACCATCTTCAGATCCTGAAAGATCATTAGAGGAATGACCTCCCTCAAAGGCTGCTGAACTACCTTGCTTTTTGGATTCATCCTCGATAAAGACTATCTCTTCCCTTTGCATTGATACTTCCTCCTCAGCTCCTTCAATCTCTAATGGGTCGTCTTGTGTATTAGAAAATTCAAGCTTGGGAGCTATCCTATGAGATCTCTCGCTAGGGCTCGAGGGAGGTATTCCCCTTCACTACAACCGCTTAGATCGCTTAACAAAGAAGGAGGCTTGGGGACAAACACAACCCCTTTCTTCAATTTTGCATTGGACTTGCTGGAAGAGGAAGTAAAACCTACATAATGCAAGGCAAAGTTAGAGATCAAGGTGAAAATCAAAGAACTAAATGCAAGACACAATGAATAAAAATCCATGTACCTAAGGAAGAATGACAGGAACTGATAAGATCATCAAACTGATTTACCACTGTGCCGAGAAAGATTTCCTACATCCGACAAAGATAATACTTCTGAGGGACACAGGTAGTAAATCTAGTAAGATCAGCTCATTGATCTACTAAAGCCGCAGCAGGGTCTGAGTAAGGAAGGGAATGAAGGGATAAACTAAGTAAATCCAAACTGGCAAGCCTATAAGCAAGGCAAGTAGGGTAAGAAAAATGTAGAAGAAGAAGACAACTTAAGGGAATAACAACCCCTAGAGATCAAGACCCTATAGACTATACTAAGGAATGCTGATGGATATTTAAAATCCGACAAGTAAGGGCTGGAAGAACTCAAGATTTGCTGCCAGGATGTGTGGGAACAGTCAAGCTTTCATATACAACTTGAGACAAAGAACAAAGCTTAAGCGTGTTAGGAAAATGAGGAAAGTGAGTCTCAGAGATATACCCTAATGGATCGAGCTACATTAAGACCCAAAGGCATGGAGGAAAAGTCACCACTTGATAAACAGTGGAAGAGGAAGAGCTGGGACTGCTCAAACCAAAGGGCTCCTCCTACCCTATGGTAAGGTACCTTAGTCACATTCTTGCCCATGGCCTGATACAAGGAGGCCAGGAAAATGATACCCAAAGCATAGGGTCGCCTAATGGCAAAGGCCCTAGCCAGAGGAAGATACTCTATGAAAGGCTTACTTGAATGGGGAAAAAAGACAAAACAACAAAGAAGAACCCACAAGAACTCTATATGTTCAGTGGTAGAAGGAAACCCAGTAGAAGTTCGCCACTTCCGTATGGAGGATGAGTAAGAAGTCTAGGAGGTGAAAGAGACTTTAAGATGAGAAAGTGATGGGTCATGGACATCTAGAAAACATACGGCTTTTGAACCTTCAACAGGCAACCCAATAAAGATAGAAATGTCCCTCGGGGTAATGGATGCAAGGCCGAAAGGGAACATAAATGAATTCAAACCCTTAGACCAAAACCTTAAGGTAGTACTCTTCAAATATAAATCAAGGGTTACGCTCATCGTGGTAAGCTTAATGAATTGGGCAATACCTAAGGATTCCCAATGTCCATGGAAATGAGGAGATTGCCAGTCTACCCAAGTGATCCAATCCTCAAATGCCCTAGGCCATGACTAGGCTGGTAGAGCTATAGGTTGTAGTTCTTTTCCAAGAAGTATCTCTGATGGTGAAGTCAAAAGAAAAGGAAAGACCGAGACAGGAATAACCACATCTCCAACCGCATGGGCTGTCCCAAACTCTAACAAGGGAGTAAGAGATGGAAGTACATTGGAACAGCAGAAAAGAGTGTCAAGGAACTAGGGGTAAGAGAGAAAAATGAAAATAGGTGGAGAAATAATCAGGAAATGTCCTTACCTTGAGGAAGATTGTCCAGCCATGTTAGGAAATGGAATAGAACCTGCTATATAGGTAAAACAAAGAAGAAATTAGGCGTATGGAATGGTAAGAGAGATTAACAGGATAAGTTTTATGGAAGATTTTTAATTTTCAAATGGAAATTATTGCCATGGTAACCTCGGAGCCTTGCAATTTTATGTAGGGAAGTCCATCAAATTGTAAGGTTGAGGAGTTACCTTTACGATGCTCCCATTGGTAGGCGAGGCAAAAAGATCGAGTAGAGGGAAGGAGAACAAGATCTGCTTACAAAAGAGAAAAGCTTCGTTAAGAAACATACTCAGTTCTTAATTTTTAAAGACTTTTTCATTGAAGAACAAAGGATTGGGAGTTCTAAAAAACGAAAAAGGTCTTTCTTGATTTTTTTTAAAAACTTTTTCGTTGAAGAACAAAGGATTTAGAGTTCTAAAAAAATGAAAATTTGTCTTTCTTTATTTTTTTAAAGACTTTTTCGTTGAAGAACAACAAATTTGGAGTTCTAAAAAACCGAAAAATTTCCTAGTTCTTGGAGATCCTATGGAAAACTCTTTGGATTATTGGATTTCTCTTTATTAAGGATGAATCGTTCAATATTACCTTAAAGGTCATATGGAACATTCATTGCAAATCACTTCTACAAAAAGGGACAGATCTACTCACCAATGCAAGAGGTAAGGTTGGGACTATGGAAGATGGCCAAAAAAAAATCAAAACTTGAAGTAGAAAAAGGGCCAACGACGACACAAGCAGCTATTGGAGCGGCCCCAAAGGGCAATCACAGTGTCGTCGTCGACGACGTTAAAAGAAGGAGCAACGGCGGTCTGTTCTGCAATGAAAGCGCGATCACCAGCGAGGGGAAGAGCAACAATAGTGTCGTTACCAACAACGCACGGAAGAAAAACGAATGGGTTCCAAAGTGATCTTACAACCGTGAGAGGAGAAATAAAAGAAGAAGATGAAGAGAAGAATGTGGAGGGTTTGGTACGTAAATCAAAGGGATTTCTTCCTATCAATATTTCAAATCCCAAAGAAGAATTTTCTGATACAGAAGGAACCGTTTGTATAGGAGAAGTGAAATCAACAACCATAGGTTTGAAAGAAAAATTAGTAGGAGGCTTTTCTTGAGGTATTACTCTGGGCTTCTTCAATTCTCCTCAATCAAGCCTTCCTGGGCTTCGCCTGCTTTCTTCCGTTGATAATCTACATCCAAATGGGGTCAATCAGACCCAGTTCATGGTAAAAATGATGAGAGAAGAGAGAAGGAAGCCTTTTGACATATAAAATCTTTTCCATACAAACATGGCCCATGAACCATATTGTATGAGGGGAGCAATTGTTTACACTAAAAATAAATTTTTGGGCCCAAATGGTATTTAAATAATTTTTTAGCCCAAGGGTAGTGGAATTGGTCAAATAGATATGTCAAGGCCAAACCGTACGAGCACAACCCAATCCGAGAAAGCCCAAGGTCATGAGAATCAACCCATGAAAAGGTCCAAGGACATTTATGAAATTTTTAAATAATTTTTCAAAGCTATCAGCTAAGAATATTGAGACTTTGTCTCAAATGTAGAAGATAGAGGAGACTTTTTGTCCAAGTCATGACATGGCAGAGTACGTGAGTAGTTATTGGAAATGGGGAAAGTTACTTGAAGAACAAGACTCTAGTAAGGACATGAGCAGTTATTGGAGAAGGTGGGTTGGTGCAGTTACTAAGAAATGTCTACAAAGGGGAATCAAAACATCAGAGCAAAGGATCGAATCATCGATAAACACTCAAAACAAAGCATTTCAACATTTTCTCTTAATTTTCTACAAGTTCAGAAGTCGTATTTTCCATATTCCTAACTTAGTTTTAGATGTTCTTTCCAAGCATTTTGTTATTTCCAAGCTTTCTTGCTTTAGTAGTTGATTTTCAGTCCATTTCTATAATGAAATCTGTTATTCTTCAAGGTAACCCATAAAGTTTCTCTTACCTTTCAATTCAATCCATGCAATCTAATTTTCAAAGCATTGTTTCACTTGGAATCTAAGGAACTGCCAAGGGAATTAGAGAATTCATTTTTCGCTCGAGCAAAAGTTAAATTTCGGCATGGTTTCAGTTTGAAAATATTATAATTTCTTAGCACGCTCACGTATCCACCAATCTCCGTGCTTTTTGTATGTTCTGATGAATTATACTAAAAAAATCTATGAAACGAAATTAATATATAAGAAATTATTTTTTGATGTCAGTATCATATTTTTATTAAAAAGGCAAAAAAAAAATTATTTTTTTTGGTGTCAGTTGACACACCAAGCCCCTGACCGGAAACATATTATTACCCTTCCCTGGTTCGATTACTCTTTGTCAGAAAGGAAAGAATTTCTCCTAACTACCAGTTATTTTCACGTCTAATAGCTAGCAACAACAATATAATATTTTTCAAGCATGCATGGAAGTCTTATTTATGAGAGTCGTTATTTTTTCGTGATCAAGAACCTACTTTATTCGTCCACTACGCAGAGATGTTTCACCCCGATCCATTGTCTTAGAAACAAAGTGGTTTGAATAATTAATTATTCAATTTTGACTATTTTAATTAATTTACATATTTTATTGATGGATTAAATTAGAGTTTTTATGCTCTTCCTATTACGTGCTATTAAATTTTTGTCTCCTAATATTTGATAAAGTTTATTTATATTTTGTCTCCTAGCTTTATTTATCCTTTTTAAATTAGAGTGGTAAAAGAGTGAAAAGGGACTACGAAAAATTCAGGTTCGAATGCGAAATATTTAGATTCGAATCCTTGTAAGAACATATTACATTGTGATATAATATACCAAGTGAATATATGTCAAAAAAGAAAAAAAAATTGACATTTATTTACTTTACAGTATATCATAGTATTATGTTTTATTCCTAACAAATTTATCCCATAGACTCTTCTCCTCCTCCCGCTCCTTAATAACTTATTCATATTCTATTATTTCATGTAACATGGTATTGTTTTTATTATTAAAGATAAAATACGTTTTATATATATATATATATATATATATATATATATATATATATATATATATATATATATATATATATATATATATATATATATTTAATAAAATATATATTATAGGTTTATTTAAAAAAAATTGTTTTTAGATTAAATTGATTAAAGTTTGAATAATTTAAATATTTTTTTGGAATAATTTTAATCTTTTAAATCTTAATCAATTATACAAATAATTTTACATATAAAATCATTTTCATAATAGCAAGATAAAAGAAAATAATATACTTTTTCATCATAATCAATATTTACATATCATATTACTTAAAAACAAAGAAATTAAAACCAACCATCTATCCGAAAATTAAATATTATTGTGAAAATTTTTCAGTAAAACTTAAGAAATTTCTTATAACCATGACCAAACGGACCCTCTGATAAAAAAAAACTCAGAAAACTTCAAAAGAAATCATAAATTTGACGGCAGGATACTATAAGATATTAAGAATTGAGCCATTCCATAATGAAAACTATCTTTAGAAAATAATAAGATAAAAAATCCAATAAAATTATATTATGAATATTTGGTGTCATCATGATCATAAGCATCATGAAAAGAGGATACTTACAAAAGGGATGCTATTTATTTGACATAACATCATATGGAAGTCCAAAGAAATGTTTTAAAACTGATATTATATTTATGAACAAGAGTGACAATATCTTTTCAAAAAAAAAAAAAAAAACTAACGAGAGTGACAATATAATAAAATCTTCCTGCATTTCTCAGATGTGTCCTTCCGTTGCCTCTGATTCTCGTAGCCACCGAATCGTCGAGTGCATTAACTCCAAGAACAAGACCTCGCAAATAAACAAGGCAACTGATGGTGGTGTGCCGGTCAGCTCTCCGATGCTTAAGTTAGACAGAGAAATAGAGAGCGTCAATGTCAGTTTTTCAATAGTGTATTTTTCACATACCTTTCTGTTGCGATTCCTTCCTCATTTATGGAGGAGAATGATCCACTTTCTATGGAAAGTGGGTGATTGGTTTTCGAAATGGAAGGGAGGAGGGCGCTTCATTTGCGCGTCAACCGTTTTTCCTTTTGGATAACCAAGTCATCCGAATCTTCCGCCTCAATGATCGTTTTGATCATCCTAAGGGCAATTACGCATACTGATCTGTAGTATACGTGCTTTCGGGTCAGCGCGGATCGCCGAGAAATTATCGTCGCCATCTTCTCGAGACTCCGGCACTCAACTAGAAGAGGATGTGCCCGTGCACAAATCCTGTGGCCTTTGGCTCGTGGATCTGATAGTCCACGAGGCGTCAGCGCACTATGGTTCGTATCCATGCTCGTGAGGATACCGGGGCCAACTCGCGGCTTTGATCCGTCCTCTGCCTTCTAAATAGGATGAGCGGGCCAAAAGTCATGGTACTCCACATGCCCCCTTTTCTAACTCGGGAGATATGTCTTCCCGACTGAAAATACCGTATTCTCGACTTGCTAATGAAACGAGGGACAAGGACAAGCCATGGGGTGGTTCCAACGCACGCTTCAGAGGGTTTTCATTTTTCTTCGGGGAACATATTTACACGCTGGTTCCATGTGTTTAACTCCTATAAAAGGCCGCAAAGTAATGGATTTTTCAGGCTACCGGGCCGGTTTTGGAGTTTCGATGTACGGCTAGATGTCAGTTGATGTCGCTAGTACCGTGCTTTTCGACGCTTCCCGCTGAATGTGATGTTGACAAGGGTCGCACTAAGGTTACAATGAACGACTCTGAGCTAAGCACTTGTTTTTTGAGGGATATCTTTCAAGCCTTATATGTCCCTCAGGAGTCTTTGAACTTGATGGAATCTTCTACAGCCAAGAACACCCCCTCCAAATCAATGAAATTTTATATATCCATGTTCAGCGATAAGCCTCTCAGATGCCCCTTTCGCTTTGGCATTGCTTGAAAGGCTCAGAATCATACCATCGAGGTTGTCGAGGCTTCTTTTTCATCCTTTTCTTAGCCTCATGAATCTGGGCTTTTTCTTTCCTTATCTTCTTTCTCAAATTCTCTTCTCGCAACTTTCCTTTTTAGCCTCTTCTTCCCCTTTCTTCTTCTTTCGCTCGCGCCCGTTGTTATGTAATCGCTAAGTATGATACTGTCAGTAAGCGCCACCGTGCAATTATGAACTTTCGTGTAATTATGAACGCCGTGCAATTAATGAAATTGTTTTTCAAATTTCGTGTTTTTTCGCTACTTTATTTTTCTCTCGCTTCTGGCCAACCTACAAAGAACATGGTACTAATCCTTTAGGACAAGGGTTATGGTGTTTGATGAATTCTATAATGGATTAGCCCTTCTAACTCCTGACTGGACCTAGCTTGGTTGTTCGGCTCAAGCCCGTCCATTGGGGAGGCACAAGGGCCCAAGCTTGGGTCACAGGCCCGCCCACACTCAAGCGCATCGTGCCCTAGTAAGCAAAAGCGTCGCTGATTCAAAGAAGCTTAGAGGGGCTAAGGAGTCAATGGTGCATTTAATGCACCCATAGGTGCTAGATGCCTTATACTTAGGAAGTCATAATTGGATTTCACTCGTTCCCATCGTGTCTACACCATTTTCTTGTTTCTTTTCCATTCAAGAGCTTCTGTTGATACTTCGTTGTAGTGTTACGTGTTTTGCGTATAGTCTTTTCAGGCGTTTTTCTTCCCCTATCTTCCAGGTAAGCCTTGTTTTTGTTCTGAGTATGTTAGATTCTAGTTGCCAGCATGTTTCCGGCGATAGGAACGTAGGAGGGTGTTTTCTAGAAACGCTAGAACTGGGGGGTTTTCCCTTAGTCTATTAGGTGAATGTGGGTTCTCACCCTTTTACCAGTTTGGTATTATGGTATGGAACTTATTCCCCTTTCCTCTGTCCTTTTGTTGTTGTTTGCTTGCGACACGTGAGAGGTGAAAGAGACTTCCACTGATCATTTGAGGCATAGAGGAGACTGGTAGGAGTACGCCTTACGTGGCATGTCATCTCTCTGTCTGGAGGAGTTGAGATCTTACTGCCAAATACCTGACAATATCGATTTTGAGTTGCCGGACGGTCTAGTCGAATCCACTATCGGTGAGGGAGACAGTGCGGTATATTTTGTCGAGGAACAACTTCATAGCAAGACCCGACACCCCATTCGTCTCACATTGATGATTCTGCGCCTGGAGCTCCTTACGCTCTTATCCATCGAATGTCATTAGGATCTACTTAGGGTGCAGCGTCATTGAGTATATTTAGCAACTGACATTAGTTGTTATAGTGCGCTTTATTTACACAGCAGGCTGGGACACGAGTCGACTATCATTTAGGCCTAGAGCCCGTTTGGTATTACGGACTCCTCGACTGCCTTTAAGACGAAGGGCGAAGGGTGTGATCTTGGTTAAAGGACCTTGGCATGAGACCCTAGGCTCCCCTGACCTCCCTTTTACTTTGAACCGATCAATGTCATTTCCAGGTGTGTTCAAGTTGTAGGGCTTATATGTCAATGTACATCTATCCTTTATATTCACGTACTTCCTTAATAATTTTTTTTTTTTTTTACAGGGAAAAGCCGAAGAGGTAAACTGGTGAACTAGGTGGAGAAAGCCAGCATCAAGAAAATTCAGAAGTTGCTAGAGATTTCTTAGCGAGAACGGCATCACGAAATTCTCTTAACTATGAGGAATCTTTGTGAATTGAGTTGTAATCCCTATCCCTATATTCTTCCAGTTATCCCACGCCCTCTTCCCACAGAAATAGTGGAGGGTAAGCATTATGTTATTGCTGATCTCCTGAATTTGGCCCCAAGCAGCTCATCTTCAACCAAGAATCTTGAGATCGAGGCAGTTGGTCGGGACGATGATCGGTACCCACATCCCGGTAGCCTTCTTTAGCTAGGAGGGATTACGGCATTTCCCCAAAATATCCCAGGAATGTGATAGGGGTAGCGGAGTCTCGGCGTCTTCCTGCTGAAAAGGGTTCCTGTCTTGCCCCCCAAGCATCCAAGAAGGGAAGGCAGGTGCCCAAAAAGACTAAGAAGCTAGGCGAGGTAGAAGATTTTGTTCCTGGGTTCCCTAATGTCTAGCCGCCCCACAACTACTTGAAAGAAGATGAGGACGAGATGGCTGATCTCATTCATAACTTGACACACCAGGCTGCGGTGCGGCTTCAGCGGGTGGCCCGATGCTACCCTCGAGTGCGTTGGTGGGCTAATCAACACTGGCCGGCGAGGTTCAGACGGGCAATAGTCGTTATGGATAGCACGAGATGGGTTTTCATGGCGATCGACTCAAAGACCTGGCGGATTTAGGAGAGGTCTCCCTAACTCATGTGGAGGTCCAGGAAAACATTCCCTCGGAGCAGATTGCTAGCCAGCCAAACAAGGCTACATCTTCCCGGTGCAGGCACGATGGGTGTGCTGACCAGCTGATGCGGGTGCTACATTCCTCCACGAAATTTAGGCTCACATATGGAAGAAGTATCGGCTCTGGGCGAGAAGGTGCCAGGAGATTATCGTGGGAAACCCAGTTTGGCGGGGCGAATCCCAGCGCCCATATGGAACTCTTCTCTCCGTGTGCCCCCGGATAAGATAGCTATGCATCGAGGAAAGGTAGAATATGTCGTCACGGTCCACACTTTATGCATGGAAGGAAGATCTTAGCGGTGTTGAAGGCGACATGCTATACGTAGCTACCAACTTGTATCCAGGTCGTGAAGTTGGAATGTTCTAGCCCCCTTAGCAAGTATCATAATTATTACTTTATTCTAATGCGTTTGCGGGCTATTCACGGTATCAGGAACATGACTTGCCACCCGACATGTCGAGTTTGCCAATAGTCTCGGACCAGAGATCTGAGAGAGGTTGCTATCTTTCAAATTAGTCGTTTTACCGCGTTGAGTGCTTCATAGCTGAAGTGAAGTCAAGCTCAGGAGCTAGAATGTAGCGTTGAAAATATGGCTCGAGTTGAGGCAGAGAGGGATGTTGCTTGCCACAATGCCTCGATGGCCCGCATGGATGCCAATGCTGCAAGAAGTGTCAGGGCAAAGGTTGAGTCCGAGTTGGCTAGGGTCCAAAATGCCTTGGCAGTTGCAAAGAAGGCTAGACGGAAGACGGAAGACAAGGCTAGCCGTCTGGCCAACGAACAAGTCTCTCTACTTCTAGAACTCAAGACTTGTAAGGATGAAGTGTCCGCTATCCAAGTAGAGGCCCTTAAAGAGAAAAATGCCTTGGAGGAGGCTTACGAGGAAGGCTTCGACGTGATTTTCAACTATGGGTATGGCTGTTGTTCTTTTGCACATAATATTTGTGGAAGTCAACTCAAGGTTCCAAACGGGATGTCCGACACTTCTAAGCCGTTATCTCCAAAGTTCTTTATTAACGCGGTGCTGGGGTTCTGTACCTACCGAGATTCGATCCATCGATGTTCGTCTGGTGAAGCAGATGCGCGGAGAGGGAGGCTCCCGCAATTCTTGAGACGAATGCTGCTTGGCGGCATCTGTAGGAGTTGGTAGGAATGTGAGCTTTGTTTTAAAGCAGAGTAACCGGGAAGTAGGAGCATGATGTTTAAGGTTGTATTTAGTGATTGCTATGGGCATGTTCGCTACCCATTTTGCATCCTCGGTTTTGTTGTTTTGAAACCAAGCTCTATTGATAAAACACGTACTGTTTGCGAATCTAATGTTATCGCTTTCTCTTTGTCGAATCACGTACTTTAGTTCATTTAGTCGGATAGGCAAAGATGTACCTAGAGTAGGACATAGATTAGGTCAGTGGTCTCCGATATACGGATTGATTTGCCTAATACAGCGCCTCTTTACCTTCGTAATGAACCAACTCCTAAGATCAACCATACCGGCTTCCAATGACATCAACCCACTGGCTTGTAATGAACCGGGGCCAGTATCAACCATATCAGCCGCAGGATCAAGCTCGCCTGCTTTGTAATGAACAAGCTGGGCATCAACCGTACTGGGTCAATAGGGCATCAACCTTACCCGGACTTTGTAATGAAAAATTGAGGCGAGAACATGGTTAGAAATTGAATCATTATTTATTGATAGTACCTTTTAAGGTGCATAACATTCCACATTCTAGTGTGTGTTCTATCTAGTTTATCTAATGTATTACGATCCGAATTCTACTTCATGTTACAATATAATAGTTCCTCCCGCTTATCGAACTTTCCGAATCGACCTGGATCAGCCGTGTTCTCAAAACTTTTCATGACCAGTCCCCAATAAACATTCAAGGTTTCACGCTGGCCTGTCAGACAAAAAGCTCACATCACGGCGGGTATGATGTTATTCGCACGTACCGCCGTCATGCAATTGCCTACCGCGTCTAGGCCTTAATACGTGACAGATTCCATCACTCAGTATATCGCCGTTTAGGCATGCCGACGCCATAGACTATAGCCTCCATCCCATAAGTGAGCCGCGTGGGAGGGGATATAATCGTCAGTTTCATGGGCCGTTGTTCAGAGGGCCCAAAGTACCCCGGGGAGTTCTTCCACCCATTTGCCTTTAGTTAAGTCTAATTGTTTCTTTAAGGCAGTCAACAGGGTTTTATTAGAAGCTTCTACTTGTCCGTTGCTAATTATTGCCCAAAAAGTACTATTTTGAACTCTGTTTAAGGTAGGTTTTGAGTACTTTTTATGTAATAATCAACTTAATTAACCCAGCTAACATGTTGAAGTCCTAACTGTGTTACTGATCGGTTTTTGAGGCAAATTTTGTAGTTTTCACAGGCTAATCATGCCAAGATGTTAAGACAGCTCTAGCACGATGAAGTAAAGTTGAACTCAGAGCTACAGATCAAAATCTAGAAGAAGAGAGTAGCAGAATGCAGAAAATTGGAGTAGCCTGCACTTTCGAGGGTCGCAAATTTCAGAAGATCAGGAAATTCGCATCGCTTCCTCCCGTTTCGAATTTTATGACCAATTTTTGTTTTCTCCCTAAACTGCCCTTCATGTAATAGTGGCCATCTCACACATTTTTGTAATTTTGGTTATCTTGAGCAGTATATAAGCCTCTTGTACAGACATCCCAATGGTTGATCATTTAATACATTTTCTGAGAGAATTTTTCCTCTTCTTTCACTTTCTTTCATTTTCTCGCCTGCCGAACACCCTCTAAGGATGACAACTCAGCGAATGAGTGGCTAAACCCCCTTTATCCTTAAAGAGGAAGGCTACTAGGTGAGGGTTCCAAGGGTTTTGAGGGTTTCTCACTGTTTCAACACAGGTATTTATTGTTATTTATGTGTCTCTTTTTAACCTCAGGTTCAAATCCCTTAGATGCATCTTGAATGACCAGTACTTGGCAATCTTTTAGGGTTTAGTGGATACTTATTGTTAGATCCACTGAGATTCATTAGTTGTCATTTATTAGTCACTATAAGGTGTGTCAAGGAGATAGGTTTTTACTGCCTAAGACCATTAATGCTCAATAAATGCCATCTTTCAAAAGGAAAATTATTAGGGGTCTAGTTTTTATAGCTAAATGAAGATCCAGTTCGGGAAATGACTATAGGTCATCCTCCCTAACGCGAGGAAAAGGGCCCGAGAACCTCTTAGTTACCATTAGGACCCAATCCCAGTAGCCAGATGCTTTAAGGAGCTTTCTTTTACATTTTACTTCATTTCATTTTCAGTTTTCAACCATCAAACCCCACTGTTTTTACAAAACCCTGAAATCCAAAAAAAATTCACCATTTTGAACTTAATTGTAAGTTATTTGTTCAAAGAAAACCCATCCCTATGTTCGACCCTAGAACCACTATACTGCAGTAGCCATGCTACGACAATAGGAGGTATTAGGTATAAATTTTGTTGATTCATGAACACCCTAGTGCACAACAAATCAGTTGCTCTGCGAATACCACGAAGTGGAGTATAGATTCTTTATTTTCAATTCCTAGCAGAAGTTCCTATGCCCAGCTATCAAATTGAGGCCCGTTGTCTAATACAATTGATCGGGGTATACTAAACCGGCAGAAAATATTCTTCCAAATGAACTGAGTGACATCCTTATTTTTAATAGATGCGAAAGCCTCGGCCTCTACCCACTTGCTGAAATAATCAATGGCTACCAACAATAATTTTTTCTGAGCTAAGGCGGTAGGGAGTGGCCCGACTATGTCAATCCCCCATTGAGTGAAAGGCTAAGGGCTTGAGATGGAAATTAAATCCTAAGCTGGTGATCTCAAGACAAGGGCTAGTCGCTCGCATCGATCACACTTTCGTACGTAGTCGGCGACTTCAGATCTCATGGTTGGCCAATAATACCCCTGAGTGTGGACTCTATGTGCAAATGTTCTATCGCCTAGATGATTACCACATATCCCTTCATGTAGTTCCTACTAATACATATTGTCCCCCGCTCTAGTTACACTTTAGGTAATGTACTCGCCTAAGGATCATTTAAATAGCTGCCCATTAACCAAAGAGAACCTGGTCGACTGGATTTGGATCTTGTGACCTTTTGTTCCTTTTGTTTGGGAGTTCTCTCATGTTGATATATTGTACTATAGGGTCCATCCAGGAAGGGGACACCTCGTCCACCTAACTTAATTCAAGTAGTGATAATCAAGAATCCTACTGATAATGATGGCAAGAATAACCATTTCACATCGAAAAGAGAAGCTTACCATGACGGCCAAGGCTGACGCTTTCTCATCAAGAGATCCCCTGTGGATGTGTTCGAGTCATAGCTGAAAAGCCACTGCCGCTACTTAAACCAGTGGATACATACTTTGCCATTTAGGGGTCTCGCGACTCATATTCTTCATTTACTTACCCCACCACCAATTAAGAATCACTTTGAATCGTGCTTCGCCGACCGACACGAGTCGCTAGTCTAATTCCTGCTAGATGGCCTCATTCGACTTTGTCGAGGCACCAAATCTCTAAATGGATAGCCTCGCTTCAATTTTATTCTCAACAGATTTAAGTAAACCGATGCTCTACCCGATTTGTCGAGATGCCCCCGCCTATATTAAGGGTTGATTAATACCAAAAGTGCTATTTTAAGTCCTATTCAAGATAGGTTTTTGAGTGCTTTTAAGACCAATCATATGAATTTGAGCCAATTAACATGTGCGTGTCACTTTAGCACCACCGACGATTTCAGCTCGCTTTTGGCAATTTTGCAGCTAAGTGGCTCCTCACCCAATAATACCTCTTTAAGTTCGATGTCAAGTCAGGTCAATGTCGAGGGACTCACAATGATTTCACCAACCAAAATGAAGAAATGTGGAAGTGGAATTGATGAGCGATGATGCAAGGCAAAACAGAGGAAACCGTAGATTTTCACCATGATTACAAAATTTTAGGATTATGAAGTTCTTCGCAATCATATAAAAATTTACAATCCTAGCGAAATTTTTCGCTTATGTAAAATTTACAGCTTGAATAAATTCCCGCTAGCCTAACAAATACTATTCATTGCGAAAATTTTGATTTCGCTATCTCAGGATTTTCGCTAAATTAGCGAAATTTCGCTAGCATAGCAAATTCCCGCTATGCTAGCGAAATTCCTCGTACAGCGAAATTGCCGCCTGTGTTTTTTATGTTTTGATCCAAACCACTACTTTTGATTAATTACCATTTTGTCCCTATTGTAATTTCATATTTTAGGCCTTTTGGTTATTTCACACATCAGTTGACTCATAAGCTCCTCACAACTCTTTGTAACCCTAACTTTTCCATTTTATGCAAGTTTCATGAATTTTTCATTTTAGGTTTTATTTTCGCTTCTCTTCTCTCTCCTCTTTCTTTTTCTTTTTCTCTGCCGCAAACACACCCTCGAGGATGACAACTCAAGGGGATGCTCGCTGCCTTAAAGCCTTGAAGATGATGGTTGCTAGCCTGGGTTTATGGGCTACTCGCAGTTGTCCCTATGCTTTAAATGATACAGACTGACGCAGGCTCCAAACTTTCCTAAACTGGGGTTTAATGCTATTAATGTCTTTTCTTCGTCAATACTTGCCATGCTTGCGGTTCAATGCATTCTTAATGTTGATGCACTGCGGACATTCTTATGTCACTTGCTGCTGTCGTTTCCATGAGTGTTGTCTTTCGTGGTTTAAACCCATCTGATATCAATGTTGGGGTATTTGACTGATCCAGTTAGAGTGTTCGTGGTTAGCTCTATAGTTAAATAAAGATCCTGCTTTGGTTTACTATATGTCATTGCCCTAATGCGAGGAAATGACCTGAGGACAATCAGAATACCCCTCATATTAAGCTAGTGACCCAAGCCTCAAGGTTACCATTTCACACTTTCATTTGCTTATTTCCCATTTATCCGAACAACCAACTCCCCGTTTTTAACCAAATCCACAAATCCAAACAAAAGCCTCACCATTTTCAGCATCAATGCGAATCATCTGTGGGATGAAAACTCATCCCGTGGTTCACCTCTAGACCGGCTATGCTGAAGAATGACTGGCTTAGTGTGGAGGAGTATAGGAAACAAATATTGTTGATTCCGATCACCCTACCGTGGCAATTTAATCAAATGGCGCCGTTGTTTCGGGTCAGCCAAACTAATAGTGATGAGTTGATATGTACTCAGAACTACATTACAAGTGTTGGTGACCTTCGTCCTTTTTGAATTTCATTTGTTCAACTGCAGTTTCTAGCAAAGCATCGTGACTGCTTTTGTTTCATACACGCTTTTTGTTTTAGATAACACCGCACCCTTTTCGCAAGTTTTGTTACTCTTCGCTTGTGTCATTTTCAGGTAATGTGTGTTTATGCAAAGACTGGACATAGGGATATCGTAGATTGCAAAGAGGAGTGTACCCGCTTGAGCAAGGTCAGAAATCGTTGTGCACAAAGCGTGACTAAATGGACCTCTACCCGAGGAACAAAGAAAAGTCAAATAAGCACCCCCATGAATCCAATAAAGATATTAGCCCATGAGGGATCACATACAATCTCCTAGAGTTAGTGCTCCTTCCTGCATCATACCTCCTCGGCTGAGGATGTGAAGCAGTTGAGACCCTACCTAGTGCCCCGCTTCCTACATTTCATGGTATGGAGAATGAAAATCCATACCACACATATGGGATTTTGAGAAGTATGCATAACTTTTAAGGAGGGTATAAACTCGATATGGAATTGTCAAGTCAAGGCATTCCAACCTCAAGGACAAAGCCAAATATGGCTCAATTCACTGAGGCCGAGAACGATTAGAAATTGGGTCGATCTTCAAGCTGAATTTTTTGAAGAAATTCTTCAGCATACCAAGACCAACCTGTTTTAAGAGACAGATTCTACACTTACTCCACCTTATGACAATGAGAAATTCTATCGTCGGGAGGTTCATGGATACCATCAATGCATGTCCACACCATGGTTTTGATACATGGATGCTAGTGAATCATTTCTATAATGGCATGTCCCCCGCCATGAAGAACCTGCTAGAAACCATGTGAGGTGATTTTTCGGAAAGCAAAACTGTGATGAAGCCACTGATTTCGAATTATGTGGCTGAAATTCTCCAAGGCTCGGGATGAACCGAATCCAAGGGAAACTGAAGAATGAAGCCTTCGACCCACCAAAGGGAGGCATTTACGCACTTTCTCCGAAGATATGGAAATGAAAGCAAGAATATCAACCCTACTTCTAGGAAGATGGAAGAAATGGAAGGAAAAGGTTCCATGAAGTGCGTGCAAAGGATCGAACACGCACAAAGCCAACCCACGATCAATCTGTCGTACCCCACTGCCCATCCAGAGAACACTCATCCGAATGCCCCTCAAAGGAAGGATTTGATGTCAAAGCATGCTAATGTCGTGGGCCAATACAAGCCACAACCTAATGCCCCATACGGTAATACGTACAATTCCAATGGAAGAATCACCCCAATCTCTCCTGGAAACCTAATCCCCGCCCATGTTCTCGGGTGCCAAACAACGCTGTTCTCATCTCAACCACACTCCATCATCATCCTCTCTCCCCGTTGAACAAGCTTATATTGAATTCCTGAGCAAGGTGGTGTACTCAGGGAAGAACAAAGGGGATCAACGTACAATTGGCACAAAGAATGATACCTAGAAAGTACATTGAACAAAAGAATATGGGCTTGAGAGCAACCTTATTCAAAATCATAACCTACGTGATTCAATCACAAAGATCAACAACTCGGAGGTACAGGAGAGAGGAAGGTTCCCTTCCCAAACATTGCCAAATCCAAAAGGGAACTAAGGAGGTAGGTTCGTCTCAAAGAATTCAGTGGATGTATGAAGTGAAAGCTTTCATCACTCTGAGGAGTGGAAAAGAGATAGAGAACCAAGGTCTATAACCCACGAAGAAACATGCAAGGAAAAGGAAGTCGAGCCCAAAGTGGTAATAATCGTTGAAGATCCGGGCTGAAGAAAAAGCATGCCCCTCCATTTCCCCCAAGCACCGAGGCAAGAAAACCCCAAACCAAGTCAACTAGAGGTGCTACAAGCGGTTGCAACATTCCACCGCTCGACACATGATTAAGCAGTCCCAACCTATGCAAAGTTCCTCAAGGACCCGTACGCTCAAGAAAGTGCTGGCCAGCATCAAAAGAAAGCCTTCCTAACCGAGCAAGGTCGCTGCTATAATCCAAAGCAAGACCCCAACACCATAAGGATCCGGTGATCCCCACAATTCCCGGGGCCAACATCAGCGGACTCAGACAGACAGCACTAGATTCGTGGGGCCAAGAACCTAATGCCACTCGCAAGGCTAGGCTTGTGGTAAAGCCCAAACCTACCAACATCACTTTGTCATCAAGGTCGATCGACGTTGAAAATCTAAGGAAGGCTTGAGTGATGTCTTCTGTGGAAGGTGGACAAATTCTACTATCCAGAAGACTTTGTAGTGCTTGATACTGAGCCAATAGCAAATGGGCCCAATCATGTGCCAATTATCCTGGGAAGACCATTTGGCTCGTTAAGCCCCAATTCCTGGTCTCGACCCGATCAAGGATCCAAACCGGAAGTTCCCGGACGCAAGACCATATAACGGACTCTTTACCTTAATATTTTTTTTTTTTTTTAAACCGACCGGTAATCGGTGGGTTATGACCCACATTCAGAATATCAAAGTATCATATACTTTTACCGGAACCTACATAATTACAAAACTGGTTTCTTACATTTACAAATCGTAGCACAAATCCACATGTAGTGAACCCTCCTCGGTGTGTCAGCCCACAAAGATGCTTAAGTTCTCGATGTCTTCTCTGTACTCCATACCTGGACAAAAACCCGTGCTAAACTTTACGCCTTAGTGGGGAAACATGTGTCTATGCATATACACATTTAACATAAATAATAATGTATAATATAAATTTCATGCATTTATTACAACTTATACAAGTATTCTTCTATAACAGTTTATAAGAGTTCAGACTTCGTAGAGTTACGTGAACTTATACTTTTACGGACTTATGTTTATTCAGGACTCCTGTAGGAGTTACAGAACTTATACTTATTCAGAACTTATACTTTTACGGACTTATGTTTATTCAGGACTCCCGTAGGAGTTACAGAACTTATACTTTTACGGACTTATGTTTATTCAGGACTCCCGTAGGAGTTACAGAACTTATTCTTATACAAGACTTATACTTATAACAGACTTATTTTCAGTCGGGACTCCTGTAGGAGTTACAGAACTTATACTTATACTTATACTACGGAGTTTACACTTGTTCGGAGGTACCCGTAGGTATCACAGAGATTACGGAACGTGTACTGGTATTACGGAACTTATTCTTATACAGAAGTACTTGTAAGTACTACAAAACTTATACCGGCATTTCAGCACATACCAAGAATTTGGATCTTATACGCAGACATGTGAGCTTTACATGTATTTCAAATCTCATACATGTATTACGTAACTTATAATTAATCTTACTGAACTTATACTGTCTTATGAAGCACTTTATCTTTACTGATCTTATCCTTATGCGAAGGTACCCGTAGGTACGATAAGTCAGAACTAATCATAATCGTATCACATACAGGGTCAGATCAAACGTATACAAATACATATCAGGTATGGACATTAGTCTATAACAGGTACAGATCAGAACAGATACATATACTTATTTTACGGATACGAGAGTACATATACTTATTTTTTTATTTGATACGAGTACCCTTAGATACCATCGATCACACTATTTTATCGATACGTGAGTACCCGTGAGAATACTTGTAGACTTATATTTATATTATCGTTATGGGAGTACCCGTAGGTACTACAGAACTTGATTAGATACAAGAGTATCCGTAGATACTACAGAACTTAATAAGATACAGACAGAACTTAATCAAATAAAGGAGTACCAGTAGGTACTACAGAACTTAATCAGAGGCAAACAGAACTTAATCCAATACAGGAGTACCATTTGGTACTACAAAACTTAATCGTATACGTAACGTAACTTACTGTGATATTGTGAGTACCCGTGAGGGTAGCCATGTGAACTAATCAAATACAGAGTACCCGTAGGTACTACGAAACTTAATCGACATACGTGAGTACCCGTGAGGTACTACGTAACTTGACCCGATGCAGAGTACCCGAAGTACTACAGACTTAACGAGACGTATACCTATAGGTACTGGCGTAACTTATTCGTGATGCAGATATTCAAGGTACTACTAACTAAATCGAGATGTAACTTAATCAAATACAAGAGTACCCGTGAGGTACCATGTAACTTAATCGATACGTGATGTAATCCATCAAATGTACGGAGTACCCGTAGGTACTGTATAACTTAATCTGACATGTGAGTACCTGTGAGGTACTACGTAGCCTAATCCGAGACAGAGTACCCGTAGGTACTACGTAACTTATTCAAAGACAGAGTACCCGTAGGCACTACGTACGATACGAGGTACATCTGTATCTTTAACTCTTATTCTTTTATTTAGAGTCTATCATATAACCTGCTTTCGACTTCCTATACCGTGAATACGTAATGAGTAGGACACGCACAATAAGTACCAAGATACTTATACAAGATGGAAGTGCCGTAGCACTAGTCGTGATAGAGTGTCGTAGCGCTTACCGTGACGTATGTCATAGCACTAATCGGAGTACCCGGCACTAATCGGGCGGCGAGCACTAATCGGGGAGTACCGGCATTACACCGGCGCCGGCACTAATCGAGTACCGGCATTTCACCGTGAGTACCGGCATTAATCAGAGTGCCGAGCACCACCGTGAGTACCGGTACACCGGGAGGCTTGAGCACTCCACTGGGGGAGTACCGGCACTAATCGTGAGTACCGTCCTAATCAGAGTACCGGTACTAATCGTGAGTACCGAATATTAATCAGAGGCCGCAGCATTCCACCGGGGGAGGCCCGGCATTTCACCGAGGCTCTGAGCACTAATCGAGTACTGGGCATAAACTGTGAGTACCAAGTACTGACGGGACAAGAGTGTTGCAGTCATTTAATAACTCGGTCTTAGGTAGTTTTACAATTATATGGAGTTCAAGAACTTACTATCTTATACTAGGGTATTTTTTTAGCCATTATGCTTTCACACGATCGTATTCCATATACTGGTAAGGTATGATGAGCATGTAATCACACCTTATTCATGTATTCTTATTCTTCTATGAATCTACTTTACTCAGGAATTAGAATCAATCCAATATGATCATCCAAACTAAAGTTATGGCATTTTCATGCCAACTAGTCATTTTCCCGATTTTACCGAGGGACGGTTTGCACTACTTATTTTCCAGTGCTTTAACTCCATATTTGACACTATTTCTTTGTACTAATTTTAAATCTAAGGTGCTAAGGGTTCTCCTCCAACTGGAATCACCCAATTCGGAGCACCGAAACTCAAGTTACGTCCGAAACAACTTTAATAATTCTGGCGATCAACTGATGCAAAGAAATGGGCTTCTGCACATGTTCTAATTTCGAGTGAATTTTTGGCTATTTAAAGTCAGAATTTGAGGTACCTATTAGGCTATGTTTGGTTCTCCTTGAAGTTTATTTTAATTGCCACTTGAACTACTCAAATCGATAATAAATGAGCGTTATGGCCAAAATACGAAAATCAGTCATATCAGAAAGTAGTAACATGGTGTACCGGTATTAACCCTAATGTGTACGGCATTACTGGCCAAAATGACCAGGAACACAAAGTGTACCGTACATGTTCAAAGGTACCGCAGACACATCACCCGAAATGCCCGTAATGTGTCTTTTCTCCCCTTTTCATGCACTTTCATCCATGGATCAATTCCTATACTTCCTACACATCAAAATCATTTCATATTGCTCTTATAACCTTTTTTTCTACTCAATTCATCTTCAATACTTATCTTTATTTCCAAAAACATATCATGAAATCCTTCCAAAACAATTCTAATATGGGTCACATCCCATACACATGATCCAAACATAGAGAGTTGTTAAGGTTTGTTCAACCCCAACTTCATTATTACCAATTTAACCATGAATTCAACTCTAACAAGGGGATTCCTTACTTATCTTATTCCTTGTGGGTTTAACCAACCCACTTCAAGAAATCTAAGGTTAAGAGATGCAATTCAATCAAAACCCTAGATTTGGAGACAAGCATTTAATCATAAAGCCTCATAATTCCATGTGGATCCATACAAATCCAAAGTTCCATACCTTTTGCTTGATCTCCTCCTCCTCTTTCTTCTTTCTTCTTCTTCCTCTTCTTCTCCTTCCTTCACATTTTTGAGCTCTCTCTCAAACATGAGACCAATTTTTTGGTCTTAAATCATGGATTTGTTAAGGCCATGTTCGCCTTTAAATAAAACCCATTTTTAAGTTAACTTTATTTGCTTTTAAGCCCAACTCCTTCTATTTATAATTAAATTTTCCTTTATTTCATTTCGTCTCAAATCTTCTTAATCCATGCCTTTGCCCTTTGGACAAATTACAATTTTGTCCTTAAGTTTTGTAACTTTCCCGGCCCTCGCTTCCATGTTTCGTGATTTAACTCATGAAACAATTTCAATTATGCTTATAAAATACTCCTAAACATGTCGAAACGACTAGGGTATATTTCGGTGTTATATGGCCACCGCTAATGGGGAATCATCAATTGCCGAAATGGAGTCATGCAGCTCAAGATTTGGCAACATGACATCGGAGCTCAATATTTTTCTACTCGAAAGTAACAAGCACGCTAGTGGAAAATGACAATCAAGGACCTGATGAAGTTTATTTAGTTGGCCTTAAATGCGTAGAAGCCAAATGTCCATAAATTGCACCGAATTGGCTAAGGAAAATGAAACACTGCGGGAGGATCAATGCTTTAGTCATTCCCGCAGAGTCAACAATCGTAATTCAAAATCACCCAAAGAGAAGAAATTAAATAAGAATGGACCAAGCATGAGGTCGCAGCGATTGCCACCGCAGGCTAAGGGAGCCCTCCTGACCCTCCATGAGTAATACCGCAGAAATTGAAATGGTTTCGTGTCCATCAAACCAAATCAAATTTCTCAAAATTCTTTGGTTTTTGCTTAAAATTGAATAATTTTTTATAAAGATGCTATTTTTAGTAACTTTCCTTTTAGTAGCCTAATTTTAATTTTATTTTATCTTTATTCTTAGTTTATGTTAAAAATTACATATTTTTTATTTTTGTTTTTAATCTACCTTTAATCAAATTTTTATTTTTATTCACAGATGAATCCAAGCTGGCAAGAATTTCGCATTGTAGCTAAATTAGCTCTCGCAAAGGCCCTTCTACACCCTCACGCCCCATAAAAGGGAGGGAGGGGGCCTCATTTTCAGTCACATTTCCACC
Source organism: Tetrastigma voinierianum (assembly GCA_016808115.1). NCBI lineage: Eukaryota > Viridiplantae > Streptophyta > Magnoliopsida > Vitales > Vitaceae > Tetrastigma > Tetrastigma voinierianum. Next base: position 353,981 of record JAEQBH010001010.1, read on the forward strand.
AGCCCCTAGCCTCCCTTGCCGTGAGCCATCCAAAGGCTCCAAGCCTGTCCCCGCCGCTTCTCCCCGCATGCCCCGTCTCTCAAGCCTGGCTGCTGCACGCGCAGCCCGTGCTTTCGCTCTCACCCGAGCCCTGGGGGCTAGCCCCCGCACCACCATTAGCCGAGCACAAAGAAGTAGGTCGGCCTAAGCCCCCACCTTCTACCGGCGCCGTCGCCAGCCACCGCCGGCAAGCCGCACCGTCGCGGCCACCGGTCCCAGCCCTCTCGCCTAGCCCACCAGCCTGCCAACTCGAGTGAGCGCCAGCTTGCACCGCGCCACCCCAACCTCGCGCCGGCTCCGCCCTATAGGCTCTGGATCACAGACAAGGTCCGTGACCGGTGGTTACCGTCTGCACCCAAGGTCGATCCAGGAGCTGCACCCCAGCAGCCGTGAAGTGTCCATTCTTCTGCCTTCATACGTAGATATTAATAAAACAAGCAGAGGCCCCAATTGCAGTCCCCGAGGAGCCTCGTGATCTCCGAGGTATCGCATCAGATGGGACCCCTGTCCCATCCCTGCTCCTCGAGATCACGCAGAGGGCCCTACCTCTGCTGCCCACATCGCCCTGGGAGTCCTCGACATCTCTGGCCAAATTATTTCCCAAATAGGAGAGCTCATCACCATCTATCGGCCGAGGATTAGCGCCATCGCTTCCACTGACCCCGATACCGTGGAACGATCCACGCCGGATGAGACTCCATTCGCGAGTCATTCTACGATGTACCATCATCACCGCGACCGATTCGTAGACTCCATGAGGCCGATCACGCAGCACCCCCGTCGCCGCTCATGACACCCCAGCCGACATCCCCGTAGCGCTTCGGCTTCTACTTACCCATGACTTCCCCGGAGTGCCGAGTCCGCTGGAGTCTGATTCACTATCATGATCGCCCCGAGTAATTTCGAGCCGCGACATTTGGGGGCCTACTCAGCCTCGCGAACAGCCGGCCAATTCCTGAGGTTATGTGAGTGGCCCCAACCATCACAGTAGGGAGATGGTCCGTCGTCCCGCTAGGAGATACCACAGCCAGCACCCAGACTTTCCGGGAGGCGCCGCCTCGATGCTCGGGACCACCCGCTCGACCAGCCTTGTTTCCATTGCAAAGACTACGACAACCCAGGGGAGCCACTGAGGCCCCGTATCGGATCTCAAGGATTCTGTCTCACCCCTATGAGGCCGGTCATGACCGCCTTGCTACACTTTGAGGATAAGGTCCATCGCAAGCGGGCCCCACCAGCCGAGGGTTTACCATTGCCGATGTCGCGCCACAGCCAGTCCTAGAGCATCCGGGATTCCCGGGAGGAGCCCCGCATCGAGAAGGGAGGATTAGCCGCACTGTGTCCCGTCTACAGCGATCATCACCATGCCGATCTCTTTGTTCCCTCCGCCAGCCAGGATCGGGAGGAGGTACCGATGAGATAGCGAGACCCCCGAGGCGAGGATCCTGTCTCTCGAGGGGTGGGAGGTAGAGGTGGAGAGGAGCCCAGTTCATGATTTATCTCCTCCGTCTCCACCTCCACCTCCTTCTACCTTGGCCCCTGCTGACACTGCCGGCCCTTCATCTACGCCGCTAAAGATTCTCCTGAGCATGTTCGAAGTCGGGCCGAGGGAGCTTGTCGCCATGGATGCTGTCGCGCTTGCTACCACACAGCGTAGGCTTGGACCTGGGCTGTCAGTCTCGAGCCGAGGCCACTATAAAGACAGCCCATGCCATGCTTCTACGAATCATGAGCCACCTCTGCCTCCCACTCGAGCCTACATCGAGAGATCAAATTCACGCCAGCTGTTCTCCTTAGACATGCAGCAAAGCACTGGCAGCTACTTCAGATCCACCAAAGACATCCATCACCACCGCGAGAGCAGGTCACACCCTTCTAGTTTTCCATCCAAATGGTGCATGTTTATACTTCTGTCGGGAGGAAAAGCTAGAGTTAGGAGTGTCTTCTATCATGTTTGAAATTGCTTTTATATTTATCAACGCCTACTCATTTCAGATAGGATTCATGTATTGAGCCAATAGTAGTAAGTGCTGATATTTTTGTTATGTTTAGCTATACTAATCATGTATTAGCCATTTTGGTTATATCAAAGCTTTATAGCATTTATCGCGCTTACTACACTTTTGCAAATCACTTTGTCTTACATTTCATGTTTCTACTTCGCCTTTAGTCAAGAATCAGTTCTCGTATGTTACCTTAATGATAGAACAACTCCATGCATGATTTAGTTTTTGCTCAATTGAAGTTCCATTATATTCAACCTTGAACATTTCCCCTTTAGCTAATTTACACACTGCACACTAGATTGTACCAATAGGTTGAGAAGCTTTATACCTCTTTCACTTTTGCAAAGCTTCACTTTAGATCTTTGGTTTAATCTATAATAGGTTTATGTTATTCATGTATGAAGACCAATGTAGTCTTCAAATGAAAAGAAAAGAAAAAGCAAAAGAAAAAGAAAAAGAAGAAAGAAGAATAAAAGTCAGACGCTGGCTTTGAAAAACCCGAACACGGTCCGAGGGGTATATGGCGAAAGCTTTTAAAGCCCGATGCCCTAAGCCTTAATCGTTCAAGTCATCGACTTAAGGGTCGCCACACGGTGCATGTGGTAGAGTTTAGCGTGGTTGTAGGTGCTTAATTCCTCGGTCATTCAGTCCGTGAAGCCGCGAGAGCTCAGGGTCAAGTGATCCTTTTTACCGATGCCCTAAACCCACCGTCAGAGTCACTTCCAGGACCTCGCTACACCACCTCGTGAAGTCGAGTTTTTAAAGATTGCACCCTACATTGCAATTAAGAAATAAATAAGAGTGTAACTAGTCCATTCAGTTATCACGCTTTAAAGGCCATGGCAAGAGCTAGGTCTGGGGGAGGGAATAGCTTTGCAATTTATCGTCTGCCGGTTACTTTAGGAACACTAGATTACGAGTTCAGTCGACTCCTTGGAACCGACGATGCCTTAAAGCTATTTCTTATATGGTTTTTATTCTTTCATGCTCTGCCAGACAGGTGTGGAGTTCATTTTAAAGGTAAAGCCTATCTCGTACATACACTTTGAAACTCAGATAAGTATACACTTTTTGTAAAAAGCGACATGCATACCTTGTGTTTTTAGCATTGCTAAAGGGACTATGGCGATGTCGGTTGGAGGTGTGATTAGTGCCCAAAAGTGCTATTTTGAAGTCTATTCAAGATAGGTTTGAGTGCTTTTGCGCCTTAATCATATGAATTGAGCCAATTAACATGTGCGGTCACTTAGTACCCTTGATTCCATTTAGAGTTTGTTTTTGGTAATTTTGCGAGTTTTGCGTGCCTCGCCCGATAATTTCAAGTCGATGTCGAGTTGGTCTTCGAATCTTTGAGGATTCATGATGATTCACCAACGAATGAAGAAATGTGAAGTGGAATTGATGAAAGGATGATGCGGTGGCAAAACGAGGAGGAAACCCGGATTTTAAGCTATGCATTGCGAAAATTTCGAGGATTGCGAAAATTCGTAATCATAGCGAAGAATTCATGATCTATCGAAATTTTCGTATCTTAGAGGTACCGCTAGCCTAGCGAAAATTACTGTTCATTGCGAAATTTTTCATTTTCGCTATCTCTTCATGATTTTAAGCTAGCTTAGCGAAATTTAATCTAGCATAGAATTTTAGCTATGTGAGGAATTCACTGCATAAGCTTGAAATTGCTGCCCCTGTGTTTTTGATGTTTGATTCCAAGCGATACGTTTGATTGAATTACCAATTTTGTCCCTATTGTAATTTCATACTTTAGGCCTTTTGTCATTTCACACATTAGGGTTGGCTATATAAAGCTCCCCTACAACTTTTGTAACCTAACTTTCCATTTATGCAAGTTTGTATGACTTTTCATTTTAGGTTTTATTTTGCTCTTCTCTCCTCTCTCTCTTTTTCGAGCATGACACACCCGCGGGGATGACAACTCGAGGATGTAGCTAACCTCAACCTGAAAGAGGAGAGGGTTGCTAGCTGGTTTAGGAGACTCTGCGGGTTGTCCTCATGCTTTAAATGATACGAGTCTTGCATTTATGGCTCGAAACTTTCAACTGGGTTTAATGCTACTGTCCTGCTTTCCTTTGGTCGATACTTGCCATGCTTTAGGGTTGATGCATTCTTAATGGCCAAGATGCCTTTGACATTCTTTAGATGTCATTACGAGCCATTGAAATGAGGTTAAATGCTAGGGTTTCAAACTGACTGGGACATTGAATGCTTAGTATTTGATTGGACTCAAATAGGAGTGGTTCTAGGGTTAGGTTTCATAGCTAAACAAAGATCAGGTTTTGGCTTTGACTATATGTCATTTGCTTACTGTGCGGAAATGACAGGGACAACGCAATCTTGTTATTAAGCTAGTGACTAAGCCTTGAGGTTACCATTTCGCACTTTCATTTAAGCTATTTAGGTTATCGATGAACAACCCGGCCTCCTGGTACCCAACGAATCTGAATCAAACAAAAAGCCTCGCATTTTTCAAACGCTTGATCTGAATCATTGGGTGGGATGAAAACCCCATCCCCGTGTTAGGCCCTGAGCCGCTATCTGCGATGGCTTGACTGCGGCGTTAGGAGGGTATAGGAAACCAATATTGTTGATTAGGATCACCTCTTAGTGGCACGAATCAGTACTAGTTCAGTATCTGGGTTCATTTGGATTGAGGATCTCTATTAGAAAATATGCCAAAACCTGTCCTTTTTCAGCCAATCTTGGTTTGTATTGAATACCGAATTCGTTCAATTCAATTGCCCATCGAACCATCATCCCAAGCAGTCAAAGACATAGATGGTGCTCAAAGGAAGGTCGGTGCTAACCGATGGGGTGTGCTTGGAAGTATGAATTGGAGCTTCTTCGTTGCTACGGGAGTAATTCCGCCACTTTCCGGGGTGGTTGTATCAGTTCACCGTGGCTGGGACTTGAAAAATACTAGCCTCTGCTTTCTATTTTCATATTCGCGAGCAGGCGGCCTGCTGGAACATACGGCGCGTATACAAAGAGTGTTTCGCCGACTTCAAGGCTATGGGGTTCAAGGTTCTACAGAATCTTGTTTGATGGCAGAGGCTTCATCCCATTCCTCCAGCTCCACGGCCTGGTTGGCCCCGCAGGGTAACAGACTCACTGAGCGTTTGTGTATCGAAATGAACCACCCGGCGACAGCGATCAGCGCGTTGCGCCCTTTTGGCGGGGGTAGGGAATCCAAAATAACTTTAAGGCGGTAGGGTTGGTTTGTCCCATACGGTCACCATGAAACCGAATCGGCTGCCTTGACTCGAAGGCACACTTTGAAAGTTGACTTCATACCATGCGCTTGTAGGAGTTCGAAAACCTCTTTGCGGTGTTTAACATGGTCAAGTGTTCTTGGGCTTTACTAACTATATCATCAATGTAAACACTCCATGGTCTTTCCACTGTGTGGCTTTGTTTTTATGGTCATAACATAAGTACATTGACGATATACTTTAATATAACGGCATCACATTGTAACAACGGCAGGTATGAGATGATGAAGGCTGTTTTCCATAATAAGCGGATGCATGGGTGATGATATCAGAAAGCATCAGAGCGACTAACATCGATTAGGTACCACGGTGGTGTATGAATCAACAAAATTATCCTAAATCCTGTAGTAACAGTCAGTGATATAGCGTTTCTTGAGTGGAACTGGATGGTTCTTATTATTCAATGGAGATTGTTGATTAAAATGATGATTCGTTTTGGGATTCTAGTTGGAAGCTGATAAGGATGATGGTTGGCCAAACCGTAGAAAATGTAAATGAGACGCCGAAGTGTCGGGCCAGTTTGGGTTTAAGGCAACCAACATGTCCCGAATTTTTCCTCGCGTTAGGGAGGATGACATATAGTCATTTCGGGCGAATCTTCATTGCTTTTAAAAAACTAAACCCTATGATTTTCCCTTTTGGAAACATAGCATTTAATGGGCATAAATGTCCCTAGCGGTGAAAAGCAGCATCTCAAAACCACCCTGATAACTATTAGAGTGACTAGCGGGCATCGGTGGATCTAATGAAAGTATCCTTTGAACCTAAAAGAGCTTGCCAAATACACATTAAAGAGAGCATGCTTAAGAGATTTTAACCTATTGTGGCAGAGCGTAAACAACCATAAATGTGCGTTAAGCGAGGCAGAGTGTTACTCGAGCCTTTGCTTGATAGCCCTCCTGCTTCAGGAGGAAGAGGTGCAGCCAACCATCCTCTTGGTTGTCATCTCGGAGGTGTTTGGCACAGCGAGAAAATGGAAAGAAAATGAAAGAAAGTGGAAGAAAAGGAGGAAGCGTGGCTGGCGCCGCCCCTCTCTATTCTTGAAGCGTGAAGTGAGTTGAGGTGATTGGGTTTATGCAGGAGGCAGAGGCTTATCTCATGAGGTGCTCGATGTATGAAATTACAAAAACTAAAACTAAAGCTATTCTGAGGTTAAAATCAGAAGAGCCAAAAATTGTAGCAAAAACAACAATGCGTGAAATGCGGGGAGAGCAGGGGCTGCGAGGGCGATTATACGCCCGGGATGCAGTGCTGTGAAAGGCATTCTGTCATTGCTCCAATTTCTTCGTGCTGCCCTTTCATGCTTTCCTCGATCTTTGATGCGCAATCTTGAGGTTGAAGCAGATTCTTCGGTTCTTGGATCGGCTCAACGATTTCAGTAATTAAGCTTATAGCGCCAAATGCCCCACAAAATCACGATCATTAGAATAGTAGGGACCTTAATGTACCGTGGGGTTAATTAGAATGATTAGTACACAAAAAGCGCTAAAATATAATAATGGGTTCAAACCAGTACTTTGGGGCACTAATCGTCTATGCGGTGACGTGTTTCAATACGGTCTGTCAGGGTGGGGGAAGCTCTTTGGGCATTCTGGATTGAGATCTATGTAGTCCACACCTGATCTTCATTTACATGGCTTTTTGGGGACTCTACCACATTGGCCAACCAATTACGGATGCTTTATCTTAGTGAATCTTGCTTTCAAATATTATCCATACCCTTTGAATAACGGATGTGTGGTCTAGGTGGAAGCGCCTCACTACGCCCTATGGCTGGCGGGGATGACGTGATTTGTGAGAGGCGTGTACGGGGTTAATGCCAGCCATGTCTAAATAGTCAGAGGCGAATACATCCATATTAAAGGCGAGCCTGTTTGTGTTGTTCCTTCTCCCCACTAGATGGGAGGGGAACTATGTGTGGTTATCTAGCCATCATTATGGCCCCCATTCTAGGGTCTCTGACGATCGCTCCACACATCCTCCTTCCGGCTTTGTGACGATCTATAATTGCTATTCTAAGGCTTGGGTCTCGAGGGGTCATCTTTGTGGAGCTCATTTTCTCACGCTCCTGCAACGACAGTTGAGTAACCTTCTTGAGTACGCTGTGGATCCAGGCTGCTCGGAAGGTCAATTGCATAGTCGGTGGCTGATCATTTGGTGGTAGGTCGAGGGCATGGCTTTCATCCCATGCAGCCAGGCTCGGCCAACAATGGCATTGTACGAGCCCATGTCTTCGACAACTAAAAATAAGACCTGCTGAACTACCAACCTTACCTTGACAAGAAGAGCAATGCATGACCATACGTTTACTATGGTTGCCTGTTAAAAGTAGGATAGGATTCTTCCGGTAGAACTCAACTTTTGAAAGGATCTTTCCATCTTGCTGAAGATGGGATGTTTACTGCGGTCGAGAATTTTACTTTTCTGGTCAGCAGATTTTCTTTGCATCAGATTATTAATACATAGTAAGATCTGAGGTGCATCGTGGTGTGGTGGCAATACTGGGCGGATTAATAGGGAAAGGATATACGGTTGCGATCATTTGCGGGTTAACTTCTTCTTTATCTGGGGCGTGGATGGTGTTTGAGCGAGGCCCGTGTTTGCCGCGCCCACCCGACCTCTTTAATCTGGCGGCAGATTGATATTGATGAGTCAGCGGGCGCCACTGTCTTGGTTTATGGCGACGGAGGTTCGAAGAGAAAGCGGGAGGCACCATTGATCATTATTCTTTTACAGCCAACGAGAGGCCACCTCGGCTTTCACGGCCCGATCTCTCGTTTTTATATCTCTGAATGAGTAGACCACGATTAATCTTTCCTGCCATAGAATTTGAGCTTCAGCATTAGTTGGTCTCATTACTTGCCGTCGTCTCTATTACATTGAAAATCACATCTCAAAAGTATTACAGGGTTCGCGTTCGTCTTGGGGATCATGAATAAAGTTATTAGAACCGTTTCGAAGTGTGAGGGTGAGTCCGTATGGAAGGTAAGTGTGAAATTTTCAAAGGGAGTAAAGCGTAGAATGTCTCTTTCTCTCACGATTTGTCTTAGGAGTTTGGTTCTCTCAAACCCACTTTTATTCAAGCCGACCCTTAGTGGCGACTTGCTACTTTGAAATTTGTGATGATACGATTTGAGATGCTGCCCGGATATTGTCCTCCAGTGCTAAATATTTATCTACCCGCCGGTACAATTCTTCCATTGTCGTAGGCGGATCCAGAGATCGCAAGTAGAAGAATGGGGTGATCAGCCCAAAGCTCCTTCGGAAATTATGGAGGGGACATCATATATATGAATCAAATATGTTTAAATGACACCGCACCCAAATATTTCTGCATTGAAATACGAATTGACAATACTCTACGCTTGAAAGATGGTTTGCAAAGAATTGATGTTTCCCTTTTGTCGGCGAGCTGCAGTCAAGGAAACAAATGCAGCCCACAACTCACGAGCAGGTTGATAAGTCTCAAGTGGGAGTTTGTGGAACAGCCGAGGCGGAACCCAGCTGGCCAGTAGAACCTTTTATAGGAAGTGAGGTCGTCTCACGCATTGATATCATTCTGCTTGATTGATGCTGACGTAGATCTCTGGATCGGAAGAGCCATCATACATGGAAAGATGGTATATGACATTTTGCGGCGTTCACGAAAGCTCGAGATGTAGCGGCCCGGCGAGCGCAGATAACATGTCTTGGGTCCGGGATGATGATGGATGTTGCCAGGCGTAATGCGAGCCAGTCACGACCGGTGAATCATGAGCGAAGGAAGTGATGGTCCTTTCGCCGTGCCGTGAACACGACCACCCCGAACTGCTCCGGTATTTGTCGCTCTTTGGCGATTTCGTGCTCGGCGTGCGTGCCTGCTGGAGCAGAGTGGAGCGGTAGCGGGGCCTCTTTCTCGATTCAACCTCCACATTGTTCTTTGTGGATGTGGATCTGGCGAAGCTGAGGATAACTCGTCGTCATTTCTTTGCATCTCGCTTCAGTAGAATCGAACTGTACTATTCTATTTGACTTAGAGATCTTGGATGTTTCCTCGTACATTTACCCCAGATCCTCTTCGAAGCGAACCCCTGGCGATCGTTCTCTTGTTGCGGATGGTCGATCTGATTCTTCAATTCAATCATCATGCGGCACGTACTAACTGCCGATCTGCCATATCTAGCGCCCGTGGCCCGGTCTGAGGCGATTTGTTGGGTTGTTGGCCGTATGATAGTACCCGATAGGCAGAGCAGTGGCCGGGAACCTCACAGAATCTTGAGGTGTGAGGATAAACGATAGCGGCGTAGCCTCACGTTGCCAATGAGACTTTTTGCTTGGTGTTCCCACAGTTAGCGCAATTGTTGTCTCCGGATTCTGAAGAGTCACCCAGGATCGTCGAGGCATTAGCAGCGGTAAGGACGCAAGCAAGCAGGCACTAGCGGTGGTGTGTCGATCGGCTCTCCGATGCTTAAGTTAGACAGAGAAATAAAAAGCGTCAATGTCAGTTTTTCAGTAGTGTATTTTTCACATACCTTTCTAGTGCGATTCCTTCCTCATTTATGAAGGAAGAGAATGATCCACTTTCTATGGAAAGTGGTGAATATAGAAATGGAAGGCGTTTTTCATTATCATCAACCATTTTTCCTTTTGGATAACCAAGTCATCCGAATCTTCCACCTCAATGATCATTTTGATCATCCTAAGGGCGGTTACGTGCGTGGTTTGTGGGAGGATGTGTTTGAAATTGTATGAGGATCGTAGAAATTATTAGGTGGCCATCTTCTTTGGGGCGGCGGCGGCCCGGCTAGAAGAGGATGTGCATGATGATAAATCCACAAAGTGCTCTTTGTGGTCAGGTGTCCCTGAGGTAGGTTACGGGCGTGGTTCTCATCCACATTCGTATGAGGATACTTGGGCCTCCTATGGGCTTTGGTCCAACTGGGCCTTCTGAATAGGGATGCTGGGCCAAAAGTCATGGTACCCACACTTCCTTCATTACTGCTCTAATCGTATTGCAAACAACTTATTTCTACAGCCTGTCTCTCTATCCCAAAACATGTATATTTTTTATTTGGTTATAAGAAAACATTAAAATATTTAATAAAGAAAAATAAAAATAAATGGTTCTTTTGAATCTTTTCATAGTTGATTTTATAATAAATAAGGTTAAAGGAAATTACATTTGTATCTACCTTATTTCCGTTTGCATTAGTCAGTTTCTAGGATAAAAATGCTCATTCATGAAATAACCAAATTACTGTTAATGAAAAATACATATTCCAATGGCTATATTTACGGCCGTTTGCATTGTTTTTTATAAAAGTGTTTTTAGCCAAAACTCTCTCTTGTAGCGTTTCTATCAAAAGCGCTTCATGTTGAAGCGCCTTTTATACTAATCTAGAAAAGTTATTCTATTCGATTAAAAAAAATAAAACTATTCAATTAAAACAAAAGTGATTCTATTAGTGTTTTTTTATAACATGTGATACACATAAAAACACTTTAATTTTTTTTTTAACAACTAAATAATTTAGTTATAATATAGTAATGAGACCCCCTCTCTTCCTATGCCCTGCCTTTTTCAAATATGAGTGTTATCACATGAGTTAAGCATGATGAGTAAACATTTTTATTTTTTATTTTATTTTTGAAGAAAACGCTTTTATATTATTAATATTACCAAAAATGACATTTACAATTTAATTTCAAAAATAGGATATCATAATAAATAAATAAAATTAATTACAAATTAAACTGTAAAAATACATATAAAAAAATTATATAAAAAGGGACAATTTCTGTTTAAATCCTGATTTTTTCGGACTTTTACTAATATATCTCGAACAAAAAAATTTGCTAATGAAATATACAAATTTTCATTTTAATTTATTTTCTAGATTCGGGAACCTAATTTCGAACCTAGACCACCCCTATGTGGCAAGTACAGTCCACGGAACAAACACAAATTACTGGCGGAAGTAAGAAACCATTTAAACCAAAAGGACGTTGTTTATGGACATCATTTTAATGCTTCTTTTTCTTCATTCCGAAAGAACCATTCCAACGATGATTACTCCTCTCCCTCCTTCCTCCCATACCAATTCAACAGGCTCCCAGAAGCAGCAAGAATGAGAGACTGGATAGTCGATCTCTTAGGAAACAACTGGCAATTTGAAGATAGGACTCTCCAGCCTTAATGAGTGACCACAGCAAAAATCTCAAATTCTGTACAAGTATCAGATTCACCCCCCGCGCCTCAAAAGCGAAAATTCTGTTTCCAAACCTGTTCCTGACAATGGAGGACAGGTATAGAGAGTCTAATACAATATATATAAATGTATTTTATATCATTGGATATAATTGTAATTATGTACTCTTCATACATAATATAAATACGCAACACCCATCTGTTTAGGGGTGAAGAGCCTTTCCTGCTTATATTGAATCTGAGCCATATCTTCTCATAATTCTCTCCTCATGGCTTCCTCACAAACTTCTGCTTCTTCCTCTACCTTCTTATCCTCCTCCCATCTTTCTTCCTCTTCTCTTCAACCTCAATCTGTTTTCAATATTAGCAAAATCAAGAACCATGATTCTGTTGTTCTAGATTTTACCAACTTCTTATTATGGCAGACTTTGTTTACCAATATTCTCCATTGTTACAGATTCATGATCATATCAAAGACCCTTCTCTGTGGCCTCCTTCAACTATTCCCCAATCTGCTGATGACCCCTTCTTCCATACAACCAAATTCAGCTTATACCTTATAGATTCAAATTGATCACTTTATTGTCTCTTGGCTTCATGCTACTACTATATATCCTGAAATCTTAAAACATGTAATACAACTGGGGAAACAACTTTCTGCTCATCAAACTTGGCTAGATATTCATAAACTTTTTCACGATCATGTCAATGCAAAATATATGCAGTTGAAGTTGGCCTTTAATCAAGCCTCCAAAGGAACAAGATCCATGACAAAATACCTACAGTTTATAAAATCAAAAGTTGATTCTTTGTGCTGTATTGGACGATCGCTTGATATTGCAAGTTTTGTCCGGCTTGCCATTTGAATATTCCGACGTGGTTCCGGTTATGACAGCAAAAAAGCCTTTGCCTAGCTTTCTTGATTTGTGATATTTCCTTCTTGCTCATGAATCACATCTTCAACAAGGAAACTCTATACACTCTTCAACTCCTCAAGTTTTGTTGACAACCAAAAGTCATGGTAATTATCAATCCTATTCTTATCGGGGTAATTTTCAAAGGGGTGGTCGTCAATCTTATTTTAGAGGATATCACAACTATAACCAACAGCCACAACCTCGATATTCAAACTCTTTTAATCACAATTTCTTCTCTCCTAATTCACAACCTCATTTTCAAGGGTGCTTAAGACCATGGTCTCCCTCTGTTTTAGGCGCTCCACCTCCTACCATGTGTTGTTAGATCTACGATGACTACTCTCATTTGGCCAAATTTTGTCCTCAACGGAATTTCAATGTTATAGATGTGTCGCAGTCCTTTACTGATTTACATATTTCACAACCCACTTAGTATGCTTATACAGGGGCCTCATACCACATGACTAATGACTTGAGCTGATTTAGTTTCTATAAATATACATATCACAGACCACGAGAGTGTTAAGAGTCGAGGAGATGGTCTTCATACCATATATCTCATATTGGTCAAAAAGTCTTACACACTTCACTTTCTAGTTTTATTCTTCTTGATGTTCTAGTTGTTCCTCAATTAAGTGATAGTTTAATTTCGGTATGTCGCTTTACTTTGGATAATTCTTGTGATCTTAATTTTTGATACAAGTGAAGGATCTCGACAACGGTTCACAAAATGTTTTAATAGTTAGGGTTCACTTTATCACTTTCTTGTTCCATGATGGCCGCGAACCTGATTAATCCACTATTCTGATAGTGCTTTATCAAAGTTTCTCTAGTCTATGTCGCATCAATGTCTGGCACATCCTAGAGTTCCTGTTTTGTCTCACTTTTACAAGTAACATTCCTATCTATTTTGTTCCAATAAAATTCATTCTAGTTGTCATGCTTGTGAATTGGGGAAGCATTCCAAACTCTCCTTCAGGCTTACAATTAATGTATCTCGGTTTCCTTTTAGTGGATTATGAGGTCTAGCGGTCTCCTATTCATCTTTTTGATGGTTTTTTCAATATTATGTCTCATTTATCCGATGATTTTACGCTTTATTCTTGGGTTTATCATATGAAACCAAAAGTGAAGTGTTTGACCATTTGTTCATTTAAAGCCTTAGTTGAAAAATCAATTTAATGCCCGCAAATCAAAGCAATTTCAATGTGACGATTAAGGGTAATTCTTAACAAGAAGTTTGAGCACTTATTTAATGCTTCTAGCATTGTTGCTCGATTTTCTTGTCCATAAACGCCACCAAAAAATGGCAAGGCAAAAAGAATGCATCACACTTTCTTGAATTTAGTTTGAACTCTATTGCTTAATACATCTATGTTGGCAAAGTTTTGGGTGAAGGCTTTACTTCTTGTTTATACTAAACAAAATTCCATAAGTGTACTCAAAGTCAAATAAATTCTGTTGCATAGCTAACAAATGTTTCCAATTTCAAGTTTTAGGGGCTTGGCTGCTCGCCCTTGTCACTAATCCTAACAAGTTGGCTCCACGATAAGAAAGTGTGTTTCTTGAGTGTGCTTCCCTCTCCACCAAAAAAGGCTATCAGTGTTTTGAATTGTCTAGTTCAAAAATTTATATTTCTAGACATGTTACTTTCACAAAAGATGTTTTTCCTTTTTCAAATATTGCAGGCAAATATGGTCAACATTCAAATTCAAATCACGCTAATGATTTTGGAAGGTTTCTCAATCCTGCAAGTTTTTTACTTCCCCCTTCTATCTCACTAGCTCAATTACCCATTTTCTCTCCTATTTCAATGTCATCTTTGTCCCATGACAACTCAAACCCTGCTCTTTCCTTATTACCCATCACTCCTACCTCACACACCTCTCCAACTAATCCACATGTTTACCACGACAATCCTCCTCCTTCTCTTTTAAACTCAACAGAATCTTCTCCCAAAAATCCTTACCATTCCATAGTTAATACGCCTAAATCTTCTCCATTTATTTCCCAATTAAATTCCCATAATCATCATGACCTTCCCTTTCCCTCATCTGATAAATTTAACCATCAAATCCTATACAATTACATGACCACATTCTATCCATGATCTTGATCTATTTTCTCTTTAATGTACCATCAATCCAAATCAAAATACTCATGCTATTACCACAAGAGGAAAGGCAGGAATTTCTAAACCGAAACATTGTATTTCTTTACATGCACGGATTGCCTCTGTTGAACCATCTTCTTACCATGAGGCTGTGAAGCATCAATCATGGCGAGATGTCATGTTAGTCGAATATAATTCCTTGCTTTCCAACAACACCTAGTCTTTGGTACCTCCACCAAGTGATGCTACTAATATTATCAGGAATAAATGGGTTTACAAATTGAAACACAAAGCTGATGGTACTGTAGAATGACATAAGGCAAGGCTGGTTGTGAAGGGTTTTAATCAATGCTAGGGAATTGATTTTGACGAGACCTTAGGGCCCCGATGGTGATGCCTGCTACTATTTGTTTGGTGTTTTCTATAGCTCTTTCTTACGATTGGCCTATTCATCAATTAGACATTAAGAATGCTTTTTCTTCACAATATAAATGATAAAGATGTTTATGTGTTTCAACCATAAGGTTTTGTTGATCCTGCTCGACCTAATTTTGTTTGTAAGTTAAATCGAGCTCTTTATGGTCTTCGTTAAGCTCCAAGAGCTTGGTTCCACAGGTTCACTTTGTACTTGTCTCACATCGGTCTTCAAGGATGCAAATCTAATTACAGTATGTTTGCATACTCGGGCAATGGTGGCATGACAGTGCTTCTTTTATATGTCGATGATATTGTTCTAACTGTTTCTTCTTCTTTATTATGTCATCTCATACAATTGTTGAAAAATGAGTTTTCTATGACTGATATGGGATCCCTTCACTCTTTTCTTGGTGTCCAAGTTCAAAAAAAAAATTGAGTGGTTTATTTCTTTGCCAGCAACAATATGCCTTGGATTTATTGAAAAAGGCAAACATGGAGTCTTGCAACCCTGTTGACTCTCCCTTCAGTACCCGCCATCATTCCACACACATTCCTCAATTTTTTCAAATCCGTCGTTATATAGAAGTATAGTTGGTGGTTTACAATATCTTACTTTCACCCAACTTGAACTCGCCTATGTTATTTATTATGTTTGCCAACATATGCATAATCATCTAGACGTTCATTGGCAAATGGTAAAAAGCATCTTATGTTATGTCAAAGGCACGGTCACTTCTGGCTTGCAGTTGTATAAGGGGTCTATCTCTCATATGGTGGCATATAGTGATGCTGATTGGTAGGGCTGTTCGGATACTCGTCGGTCAACTACTAGTTCTTGTGTTTTCTTAGGTAATACTCTTATTTCATGGTCTGCCAAGAAGCAACACACTGTTTCTCGTAGTAGTGTGGAATCTTAATATTGAGCTCTTGCTACTGTGTTTGCTGAAATTTGTTGGCCCTAGTCAATTTTGAATGAATTACATGTGTCTTTGCACTTCCCTATGGAAGTCTTTTGTGACAATACCAGTGCTACATACCTTGTTGTCAACCCTAATAATCACACTCGAACTAAGCATTTGGAGGTTGATTTACATTTTGTTCGAGAACATGTCTTATGGAGTGATATTGTTGTTCTTCATATTAGTGGAGATAGACATATAGCTTATATTTTTACTAAGGGTCTTTCTTCCTCTCGTTTTAAATTGTTATGTAATAATCTGGGCATTGTGTCCCACACTCAAATTGAGGGGGGTAATAGAGTATACATAAATGTATTTTATATCATTGGATATAATTGTAATTGTGTACTCTTCATACATAATATAAATACGGCAACACCCAACTGTTTAGGGGGTGAAGAGCCTTTCCTGTTTATAGAGTCATGTCCAAGGACAAGGAGAACTGCAAATATTGATCTATTTTGTTCTGATTGGAGAGTGCTCAAATCGCTTTATATGCACTACTGGGAGCCTTTCTTGACGGAGAGTTTCGCCTTTCTTGATAGTTTAGGCAGTACAATTGCTCTGGTCTTGAGAAGAGATCCAAGCAGCCCAAGAGAGTAGAGATGCTTGCATTCTCATTTGCCTGTTGAAGGTCAAATGCTCATGTCCAAGTTAAGAGAAATGTCCGCATATAGGCCATAGGTTGTCGAAGTAAATCCACAGGTTGTACAAGTGACTTCTGATCTCAATAGCCAAGAGAATGCTTTATGAGAGATACACTGGCAATCTCGGTTATCTTATCTGTGTTAAAAGGGGGGAAAAAACCTTCATCATCAGTTAAACAGAACACTAAACAATCTGGCAAACTTCTCCAAAAAATTTTACAGTCCTCAACAGATTTCTACTTTTATTGATTCCCAATTTATATGTCACAGCACACTTCACCATTCATAAATCTCAAATCAAATAATTACAGATAATCACAGATGTGTAGCACTGCTACCAGGCATGAGAAACAGGATCTTGTACATCACATATCAGCATGTGAAATGGAGAAAAAATGCTTCATCCTCTAGTACTTATATTGAAATATCAATTATCTAAGAAAACGACAAAGCAGTAGATCTCACAATCCAATTACCTTTATTTTGGGTGTTTTGATTTTCCTTCTTTCTCATGGATTTGGTCAAGCATTGAAATGAAGAACTCATGAGCATCTTGCTGCTCATAACTCGCTAGATTTTCCAAAAGCTGCCACCAACTGCAAACATAAACCAAATATTACCTTCCAAGTCGGAAAATAAGAATGAGATGCAAAAATAACAACATATTGGAATCATAAAAATGGGATATTCATGGAAAGAAACAGTTCCTCCATTAGTAAAAGCCATTACTCACAGATTCCAATCAGAACTGTATTCAATAATTTGTATAATGGCAATGAAATTAAATCACTATCCTGACATTCAATTTGCAAAATGGGATAACCAGAATCAATCTAATGGCGCAATGAATTCGACTAAGGTAGGGTCTATAAATCAATCCCCGAAATTCTAAAATTCAAAAATCAATGACGGCTAAATTAGGCTGAAAAACCAAGTGCAGATGGGCCGAAAAAGTGGGAAACTTGTAAAGAAACTGAGCAGGACTGTAAGGAGTCCGATCACTGGAAAAAGCAGCGGAGAAGATAACATGAAACAACGTCCTTGAGAGAAAATAATTTACGATTGCATTAGCAATACGTTGATGAGAAAAGCACATTATAATCGAAATCATTAAAACCTGAAATGATGAGAGCAACACATTCGGGTTAATAGCATCAAAAAGCGATAAACGCATCGTTTTGATAGTTGGTCTACTAGCGTTTGATATTACTATTGTGACTAGAATATCTTTTACTCAAGTTCTATGACTATCTTGAGAATCATTGATTTGATTCTTGTCTCTGTCGTATATATTTCTTTCCGTTTGAATCGTCGAAAACGCAAGTAATGCCGCGCAAAACAACGAAAACGAACCGTCATGCGAGATGCGCGACCACCCGCCAGCGTCAAGGCAGCGATAACCACCGGCGCTACGAAGGCGACGAAAAATCATCGCATATCGAAATGGTAAAAGTGCGAAAAAAAAGCGTATAAGCGCAGATCGTAGAAAAACCACTTTATTGAGAAAAAAATATGGAAAAGATATGTAGAAATTGTGATTTCAGGCTAAGAATGACCAAAAAATCGCGTATTCTTTAAAGAAAAGAATTCGGCGGAAAGTTGAAGAAAATGAGGTCAGGATTTAGAGAGGAAGAGATAATATAATAAAACACTTTTTTTTTCTTTTTTTCTTTTTTTCTTTTTTTCTTACAAAAAAAAACACTTCTTTTTTTAAAGTCTCAAAAGTGATTTTTAAAATATTGTCAAACACAAATTTTTTTTCCTAAAAAACTTTTAAATATTTTTAGGACTAGAATCACTTTTAAAAAAACACTGTCAAATGGGCCCTTAGTGACATTTGCATGGTATTTGTCCTTTTAGGTATGTACACCATGAGATAGGGTTTTCTTTTTCTTTTCCTAATTACATTTCTTCATGAAAAAATGGATTCATTAGTAAATTCTTTTTTAATTGTTATTCAATTATTTTATAAAAAGTTTGTATATGCATAATAAGTCATAAAAGATAATTCTTTTGTAACAATTATGTAGATATTATCTGCTTTAGTCCAAGGGAACCTGAAGACTCTAAAACGCATCTACTAGATTGAAAAGAAACACGTTTACTAGATTAAAAGGAGTCCATATTTATATAATATCATAAACTTTCTCCTTTATCATAGATGTGACATCATTTCTTGGATTTATTTCTTAGAGGAATAAAATCGAGAGAAAGTTTTTTTTTTTTTTTTAAGAGAAAAATAACTTCATTGATTTAAACTAGCAATACATCAATAGAAACATATAATCAAAATAAATAAAAACCACAAAAGATGAAACAACATTCATGTTAATAGCATAATGAAACGACTCAAACCCTATACATTTGATAGTTGAGTCTATATATTGATATTACCATTGTGACTAGAATATCTATGACTCTAGTTTTGCATCATACTGACGACCATTGATTTGATATTTTGTCTGTGATCATATATACTTTGCTCGTTTGAATCATCCAAATACAAATAAACGTCGCACCTAAAAGATGAAAACCAAACCGTCATACTGAGACAGCACAACCACCCTCCACACCAAGACAACGACAACCACACGAGCACCAAGACGACGACTAAATCACGAAAAAACAAATAAACCTAGATTTGTATGGAATAACCACTTTATTGTAAAAGAACAAGAAAATGATGAAAATAGGTATAAATGAGTTATTTCAGGCCAAGAATGACCAAAAAATCACCACTCCTTGCTTAAAGAGAAGAGGCTAATAGAGAAAAGTTAAGAGAAAATGAAGCTAGGGTTTAGAGAATTAATTATTTTTAATTAAAAAGTTCTTATATGCAAAATTTAATTAAAAATAGGATATCATAATAAATCAAGAATTTTATCACAAAATATATAAACACATAAAATTCTACTCTTAGGGCAATATCTAAATCCAACAAGATCAATTCAGTTCGATTAATTTAATGCTCAAGATTAAACTAAACCAAAAAAACTAGGCATAATCAATTTTCTCTTCAAATTTAATTTAGTTTTGTTCTTAATGAATCGGCTTGATTAAATTTAACTCTCAAGCCAATAAGCTTTACTAGAGTTGGTTTAAAACTGATTTAAAGCGCTAGGCTAGACATAGGGAGGAGAAGGATTAGGGTTCGAAACGTTTTAAGAACATATTATTACATTGTTGTAATTCCAAGTGAATAGTTATAAAAAAAAATTTAATGTTCAAAATCAAACCAATTAAATCATGCACACCCTTAATTAGCTATAAGCTAAAAATCCTTTTTTCTTATTATTTTTAAATGGGCCCTAATTTGAGGTAATTTAATTTCAACAAACTAAGTTATGATTCTCATCCTATTTTGGTATTTTAAACTAGGTAATTAAATTTGTGCTAGCTAGATTGTGGAGGGTTAAAAAATCCCATTACATCCCTTAAAAAAATACCATGGATCCAATGATCCAATTGGATCTAAAATTGGAACAAACAATCTTTAATGGAAAAAGATCCATGACATGATTAAAAAAATTCATAGCTAGCTAGTTAGCTATAATTGTATTTAAAAGATAAGACTACTAAATTTATCCGTTAACATAATATCTAAATTCAAATGAAATAGTCAAATATATAATTAAATATTCAAATGCAATCAAATAATTAAAACACAAAAATCCATTTGGATATTTTGAATTCAATGAAATAATTTCTCGGATCATCTTAACCCTTCTATATGATCATCCTCACAGTCCAGCAGCCCCGCATGCTTAACTTCAGAACCAGTGAGTGATTAATTCTCTATGAACACTAAGGCTGATATTTTGAATGGATACTAACAAAGCAGAAGCCAGTTATCAAAGTGTGACAACTATGAGCGTGGGCAGCAGCCAATCAAAGTGTGACAACTAGGAGTGTCAGACTGCCACGTAGGCTTCTTGAACACCATTCACCTGGCAGCTGCTAATGCTTCTCTCTTCCACCTGCCCTGCCCGTTATGTGTGTAGTGCCACTGCACTCACGTTTTCCATTTTCCCATTTACCAAACGCGATCCTTCTTTGATAAAACCGAAGCTGCAAGGCAAGAGAAGTAGAAAGAGAGTGATCCGCCCTATAATTCGTTCTACTAGTTGATTACTATTTATCGTACATGTAAGTTCAGATTTCAACTCTTATATCTGTTTTCATTTCTTTGATTGACCTAGTGTTTTCGCATTTTCCTTTCTCTTTTTTTTCTTTTGGGTTTAATCGATTTTGATTTCTCCGATTTTAATGATCGAACATGAATTAATGATGCAATATTACAGTTCAAAATGGAAGGTGGGTTTGAGCATGAAGGGAAGAACAACAGGGATAATGACTTGAACATGACGATAAGGGAGATCTTGGAAATGAAGGAGAAGAGTAGTGATGATGATGATGACTTGAACATGACCATAAATGAGATCTTGGAGATGAACTCGAGTCTTCGGTACGAAGAGATTGATCGTGAACTCAAGGAGATGAAAAAGTAGGGTTTCTGAATCTAATTAATAATGGAAGTCCATTTTATTTATTTATTTATTTATTTTTGGTTTTCTGGTCATACATTTTGATTCTAAAGGTTTTAGGGTTTTTTTTTTTGTCAGTTTTATTGAAGATGTTCCCAGTAAGATGGTGGAGCCTGAAGGAGATTTAGGGTTTCAGGTAAGAGAGGTAAACATGGTTTGCTGATGTAAACAGCATTGTATATTAGTTGCATGTAAATTTGTGGCAAAAAAGAAAAACCCTAGAAACCTGCTAATCTATTTGATAAAGCTCAGCTCATTTCTTTCATAGAACTGCAAGATCACAACACATCGAGTGTACAATTTTTATGCTTTCTCTTAAGCTCCTTTTGGAACACGGAAAGTACAAGGGGAAAAAAAATAAGGAAAGTTATTTTCTTATATTTGATTTCACCCCATAAAAATAAAAATAAATCAAATATAATCAAAACTCCTCATAATTTTAGATAATTTTAATTTTCTTAGTCCTTATATAATAAGGAGAAACACATAAAATTAGTTTGAATAAACATATAGAATTGATTTAGTAAGTTTAAACCTATTTTTTATTTTCCTCTCAATATTATTTCCTTTCACTTTTCCTCTCTATTTTTTTTCTTTTTCCTCAGTGCTGAAAGTTCCAAACATGAACCTTATTGATTTTGGATTCTTGTTTCCTAATTTAGAACTTATTGGTAGAAATGGATGTAATATTATTTTAATCTTCCCAGTTGCAGATTGACAATATCTCAGAAAGTGGTAGAGATGAAGAAACAGTTATGTCCTCTTCTACCCCACCCGCCTCACAAATAGCTCAATTTCTGACGTTAAGTACCGAGGTAGAGGATTTTGGATTGGTTTCAGGTGCTGGAATGGAGTTCGATCGAGCGAGTGATCTCCTTGTTTCAATTTCTGTTGGAACTGAGGAAACCAAGCAAAAAATTGCAGACCTCAGTTTCGCAGCATTGAAAGAATTACAAACAATGGCAAAGGAAAAACACCCCCTATGGCAAGAATGTGTAGATGGGGAAATTCTAAGTCATTTAGAATACACAAAGCAATTTTGGCAGATGGATAAAACAGTACTGGAGAAAGTAATGAGAAAGACCAAAGAAATTCCATTGTTGCCAAATTTGAGCAGCTCAAGATGCATTTCAGTATCACATCAAGAATCACTGGCGCCTCTTCGTTCCGAAGCTTCGAGACATACTGAGTTTCTCCCTGTCATTCCAGTCCACATAGTAGAACTTCTCATGGATATGGTACTTTTTCCATCTCAATTGTTGATCAAATATTTTATGATCATTAAGCTGGAATTGAGGACTAATTTTTGGTTTCCTTTTGTTTTGAAAATCAGAACCAATACTCAACTGTGTTTTCTAATATTGTCTCAAGAGCCGTGGTACTGGCCAACCTGTCAACAGAAGCCCCAAGGAACTATGATGGAGCTTTGCAAGTGGTAATCCAAAAAAAAAAAAAAGAATTTCCTTGCTCTATGTTTGTCCAAGTACAATAGCTGGGACAAGGAGAACAAATGCTCTGAGTTTTGCGCATATGTTTTACTTTGCTCCTAAACTTCTTTTCGGTTCCAAGGTATCCTTGACTTTTACTTCTATAGTCATCCATACTCATCCCGTTAAAAAAGTCACAACTAGGTTGGAAAGTCTTACACGTGTGGGGTGTTTAACGGGCATTTCAACAGACGTTTGTTCATCAGCAACTCAACAATGTGGACAGGATGTGCAACAAGAAACCTAGTTTCTCGGGAAGCTTCGGTCTGAAGCCGGGTGCGTATATGTTTCAACATTAGGTAAAGCTGGAAAATGTGGAGGGCAGCTCAAGTTTGGTGGCTGTAGAGGTTGTTGTTCCATCCGTGTCTTTTTTACAATCATCTCGAGTGTTGCATCCACCTGTCCAAATTGCTTTATGTACTCTACACAGTTTAGTACTCTACCATCTATGCTGGGATGCCATAAGGGCTCTTTCTCCCCATCTTTGCTAATTCGTTCATAGCTGTAATGGCGAGACCCAAGATTTTGATCTTGTATGCCTCAGTATGAACTGAGAAGTGAGAAGTACCTTGGAACCTGAAAAAAGTTCAAAGGCAAAGTGTGACATATATGCAAAACTGGAGGGCATTTGCATCCCTACAATAGCTGTATGTCCTTGAATTCATTTTTCTTTCTTTCAACAACATTCTTTTATCATTCATAAATCGAATTCTGATTCCTTGGATCATTCCAGATAGCGGTAGAGTTCAACGCCCCTTCACCACTACTTCCTACGAGAGAGTGTCATCTTGCAAGACACAGTAAGCAGCTAGCTAGTGGGATATGGGGAGTAGTAGATGTTTCCTTGGAAAGTTTATTTCCGAATCCGCTAATAAGATATCGAAGAAGGCCATCAGGCTGCTTAATTCAACCATTGCCAAATGGAGTCGCCAAGGTCAGTGGATATGTGACAAAATTAATATAAACATGAAAGTCCTTTTAGTTCACCTTAATCATATGTTTTTGTTAGTCTTTTGAATCAACAGATCGTGTGGGTTGAGCATTCGGAAGCGGGTGATGGTCTAGTACCTGAAATATTTCGGCCCCTTGTTGCCTCCGGCCATGCATATGGTGCAAAGCATTGGCTTGGAACTTTAGTAAGACAGTGTGAACGCTTAGGACATATAATCTCTAGGAGTGATCCAAAACCTGGTGGTAAGCATATCATGCCATAAGTCTGAAACCTTCCTGTTGGTTCCTTCTTTGAAAACTGAATTGTATCTGAAAACACAAGAATACCATTTTGATATATTCTTTGAAAACTGTTTTTGTTTTCTAAATTTAGGGCATTGTTTGGTTCATGTTTTTTAAAACTATTTTTGAAAATACAGAGAACATCATTTTTCTTTTTCTTTTTCTCTAAATTTAATGTTTTATGTGTTCTCCCTCCGTGTTTTTCTGAACAAAAACAAATGGGAACCAAACGTGTTCTCCCATTTTCCTCATTTTCATTTTTTTTGAGAATAGAAAACAATTTTCAAAAGCATCTCTTTGTTTTTGAGAATAGAAAATAGTTTTCAAAATCAAGAAAGTGTTTCTCGATGTTCTGTGTTTTTTAGAACAAAAAAACTATGAACCAAAAGTGTTTTTCTGTGTTTTCTACTAATCAAACACAGAAAATAGATTTTGAAAACATAAAAAGCACGTTTCGTTCGTTCTTTTTTTTGGTAAAACATGGAGAGAAAACACTAAATTCAGATAACACCAAAATAGTGTCTTCTATGTTTTCATAAACTGTTCTAAAAAACTGTTTTAAAAAACATGAACCAATAAAGCCTTAAATCTCCTACATTGATTTATACTCACTTTCAAATTGATCAAGTACAAAATGTTGGTTAAGTATTTGACCTTTGTTTCTCCACAGAAATTGTTTCTCCTGGAAGAGAGAATGTGTTGCGGCTTGCTGAGCGAATGATGAGAAAATTTTGGGCTAATCTCAGTGATTCAGCAGAAAACATATGGAGGCCAGTACCACTGAAGGGAGCTGAAAATGTTCTGGCCATGATCATTAATGCTGAAGATGAAGAAGGGCAGCCTCCTGGTACAGCAATAGTTATTGCAACAACGGTGTGGGTTCCTGCATCACCAAGGAGGGTTTTTGATTTCCTAAACAACGAGGGTACACGAAATCAGGTAAGTTTCGACGCAATAGCATTTTCCATTATTGATTATAGGCTCCATTTGGACCTGGAAAACACTCAGGAAAGAAAAAAAAACTAAGAAAAATGATTTTTTTTTTTTATATTTGGTTTCCCGTAGAAAATAAAAAGAAAATCAAATATAATCAAATTTTACATATTTTTTATTTTTTTAGTTTTTACATAATAGAGAAAAACAGATAAAAAGAGTTTGAATAAACATATTAAATTAATTTATTAAATTTAAACATATTTTTCTACATACAAGTATTGATAATGAAGGGATTAATTGCCAGCATATTTAGAGAAGGAAACATATTCATTAAGATGAAATCTAATTCTTATAAATCTAGAACTGTCATCTTTGAGTCGGTTGAACTCGAATGTCGAAATTGTTTTAATTACCATAGCATATATTGGTTTTCTCTTATATATGAATAGAATGTAGCATCTTCTTGAAGAGATCTTGCCACTGATTCTAACAAGTATATTGATCTACAGTGGGATATTCTTACTTATGGGCATCACGTTAGAGAAACTGGACACATTGATAATGGCTGTGATCATGGAAACCGAGTTTCTATTCTGGAAGTGAAGGTGAGTTGCACTGTGGCCTTTCATTCATTCATTAAGGCTCCATTTGGAACTAACAAAGTACTATAGAAAGAAAAAAAAAATATTGAGAAAAATGATTTCCTCATATTTGGTTTTGCTATGAAAAATATATAAGAAAATCAAATATAATTACAAATTTTTTAATTTCTTAGTCCTTATATAACATAATGAAACAATAAAATGAGTTTGAATAAACATATAAAATTAATTTAATAAGTTCAAACGTATTTCTTATTTCCAAATTTTCCTATTTATTTTCTTCCCTTAGTAATTTTCGGGTTCCAAATGAAGCCTAAGAAATCTGATGTGCATTTTCATCTGTCTCATAGCTAGTAGCATAACAACTACCTCATCCAATTCCAGTCTACAGAGGACCAAATTGTTGCAATACTTCTTCAAGAGAGCTATACTACTCTTACAGGCTCTTATGTAACTTTCGCACCTGTTGAAGCTTCTACCCTTGAGATGATCCTAAACGGAGGCAGCCCGGAAAATGTGCCGATCTTGCCCTCCGGGTTCTCTATACTTCCAGATGGCCCAAAAAGGAATGGAGGGAGCACTGGAAGTCTTGTAACAATGGCATTTCAGATCTTGGATACTGCTTCCTCTGCCACATTTATTCCTCCTGATTCAGTAGCGACTATTTTTAAGCTTGTGACGGAGACTGCTGAATGCATCAAGGCTGCAATGTTTAATCCATTAAACTTGGGTACATGATAAGAGGAAATCAATTTTAGAGGTTGCTGTTGTATGACTAACTTTGGTAAGTTCTCAGATCTTTTCTGGTTTACGGGTTATAAGTCGCGCAATGTATAGTAAAGTTTTAGTTTTGTTCAAGATTTCAAGGTAAAGCTTTGATGCAACGTGGACTGCAAGTTCTAGAACCTACTTTTTTTTTGTAAGTACAGTCCCTAATCAGCCAATATATAAGATAGAAGAAAACAGTGGCCAATTTCTAACTGTACCAACATGCACTAAAGTTAAAAATCAGCAAACCTTCCATGACTACTGACTGAAGAATCATTCTGACTTGTTCTTGTAGATGTAGCAGTCAGAAGGAAACCCCCAAACGAATGAAATCAGTGCAGAAAAGAGGTGGAAACACCTCAATTCTAATTCCAATACCTGTGTGTTAATATCCTTTGTCATACTTTCTTTGTATCTTCTCGTTGTAGAACTATTTGATGCTCATTTTAAGCTTATGATAGAAGTCTAGAAAACATTACTTCTCATATATAAACCATTATTTTATGCTTATTTTTTAAAGTTATTTCACATTTATAATTAATGCCAGTATCACCCTTCGAAATTAGGAATTTGATTTTTTTAATCAACTTCAACTTCTACTTCTAACCAAAGCTAAAAGCAAAAAACTATCGAAAATAGACTCATCATCAATTTGGTCCCATTCATTGTTCAAAAGGTGACTTTGAAATAGCTTAGATGGAACATTAGATAAACATAGAGGGATAAGGTATACATATGCCCATGATGTATGGCCATATATCCAACTTGACCCTTAAACTTTTTAGGTTTAATAAAGCCTCTAACATTTGTTCCGTAACTCAAATATACTCCTATTATCAACAACATGATGACATGTTAGCAAATTATTTCACATGTAAGTGACATGTCAGCGGCATTAGACGTCTTTGCACATCTATTGATGATAGGAGCATATTCGAGTCAGAAAACAAATGTTAGGGGGAGCAATGGACCCAAAAAAAAAAGTTTGAAGGCCAAGTTAGACATATGACCAAACATTAGGGGTATTTGTATAACTTATCCCTAAACATAGATTGTTATGTTCAAGGCTTCATTTTGTAAATATAAAGTAAGACAAGAAGTATTAATCATCTTTCTGACCATGCTTATTAGAATTTGGATTCCTTTTTTTCTTACACCATCATTTTGTTTAACTTGTGTCAAATGTTGTACATAAGCAACTATACTTTTTGTTCATAGACTCGGTATCTGTTGCTTTTTTTTTTTCTTCCTTTTATCTTACAGGGATCTGTTTTTTCCCTTTCATTTCTCTAACTCCAATTATAAGACTTGAAACTTTAAGATGTTTCAACCTAATTATCAAATTACATATGAAGATGCATCAATTTTCTATGATCATCAAAAAGTGAGATAATAATGTCTTTAAATAATGGATGACATTCTACTACAACTAAAACCAATGTTTTTTAAAATTTACAATTTACTAAATGAGATAAAATTTTACGATCATGCCTAATGTACCTGAAAAAAAAAAGACAAATTAATTCCCAACAAAACTTTTGACTTTTTGTGAGTAAAAAAATACTTATTCACAAATAGTTTTGACCTTAGATTTTTTTTTCACCATAGATATGTTTCTTGAGCATTTTATTTTTTACCTCAAAAATAAAGGACACAATTTTATATATATATATATATATATATATATATAATATATATATAGCGACAAAAACTTTTTGTCACAAAGACTTTTTTTATTTTATTTTTTTGCCACAAAACCTATTTTTTTTAACAAAATTGTATAAAACAAAAAAAAAACTTAATAAAACGTTAGAAAGATTGAGTTTACAAACACAAAAACCCTGTTTTAAGCTATGCTAGCCAAAGGTTTCAAGAAAACCCTTCACTTGTATAATGACTTTTATATTGAAGTCTAATATCACCTGGTATATAATTCACACGCGCATGAATTAAACAAGTATAAAACAATCCATGCATTAAAGTAATTAAGATTTTAAATGTGATAGAAGAACATCATACTAACATTGAGTTCTAAAATATCCCATGTTTTCACATTTCTAATTGTAACATAAACTGCGAGTTTTCCCTCTGACGAGTATCTAGTACATATAGTCTTCACAAACTCATTTCTATCTAACTCATAATATTTTCCTTTTATATTTTAGAATATTATAAAAATATTTTAATAACTTTTCTTATTTTATAAAAAATTATTATAACAATGAAACACCGGTGAACCAAAACAATTAAATCCCATTTAATTATTTTAAAAATAAGATAAATAAATAAATAATTCAACATTTAGTCAACGCCTTAGTTGGTGAATGTAATAAAATATCAAACTATAGAAATCCATTTAGATGGTTTCAATTAATCCACCATATAATATCTCATCAAATACAACATTATAACCCTATCCTACTCAAAACAGCTAGCAATTCAACAATTCTCCAATCACTTGTGCCTCTTAGATTCACTTGGGCTCCATTTGGAACCCAGAAATTACATATAATCAAAATTCATAAAAAAATTTACATATTTTTAAAATTCATAATCTTTGTATAATAAAGATAAATAAATAAAATGAGTTCCAATAAATATATAAAATTAATTTATTAAGTTTAAACATATTTTTTATTTTTTTCTTATGTTTTTCTCACTATCTTCTTTCCTGCTTTATAAGTTCTAGCCTTCAAACGACTCATGCTACAAACTATTTTCTTTCCTTAGAGCTTTATAAGTTCTAGCCTTCAAACGAGTCGTGCTACGAACGTAAAGACAAGCGAGTCATGCTTACGTCTCCTTCAGGTGATATCGCAGCAGATATGTAGAGGTAATAGGCCATTAATGGTGAGACAATGCAACACCTGGCAGCTATATTTCTGGCCTTTTTCCACCTGCCCATTACATAAAAGGCCCCACTCCGCTCTTGTCCCATTTCCCAAACACAATCCCGGTCGATACGAGCGAAGCTGCGAAGATAGAATTAATATTTGTTCTACTCCATTGTTAGCTATCTAACATCCATGTCTGTTCAGATTTCAGCATATACATTTTCATTTCCTTGATCCATCTTTGTGTGTGTGGTTTTTTTCACTCTGTATTCTGTTTTTCGGTTTCGGATTTTGATCTTATCGTCATTTTCATCACACCAAGTTTTTTTCTTCAGTGCAGAAGAGAAGAAATGGGAAGTAATGGTGAGGAGAAGAAAGATGGTAATGATATATCAATAGAAGGAAATCATAGATCACTCAGAAATGCCTGCATGATTGAACGTGAGCTCGAGGAGAGATTTAGAAAAGGTCGTGGTTTTAGTCTTGACCTTGAATTCACATATATATATTTTTTTTGAATGTTTTTGATATGTTTTTATTTCAAATGCTTTAGGTTTTTTGTTTTGTTTTTTCAGTTACATTGGAGGATTTCGTACTCGCAGGATGTTGTTTGGTGGAGGCTCAGGAGTTCAGTCAGAAGTACAAAGAGAGAGAGGTAAACAGAATTGCTGATAGACAGAAGGTTGGTAATAGACGTTGCTATTGTCTGGGGCATCAAAACAATTCCTGGTCAAAATCTCTCACCGGATGGATCCACGAGAGGGACTGTTTGTTTACCCTTTGTGAAAACTATTTTTTGTTTAGAAAAACAAGGAGAATAAAAACATAAAGAACACAGCTTTGTTCTCAGTTTTTTTTTTCTTGAAAAACACAAAGAACACCAAGCAAGCCCTTCGATCATGACACTCAAGATATGTATGTACGATATTAATGCTCTATTTGGAACCTAGAAAGTATTAGAGAAAGAAAAAAATATTATGAAAAATTATTTTTCTCATGATATATGTCTCACCGGTAGAAAAACTCATTTGAAGATGTATAAAGAAATCTTGTAAAACTCGAACAGTACAAAAATTTTACTAATTTTCTTGTTAGGGTTTCCACGAGAGACTGTAGATCACCAAATCGATATTTCTAGCATCATCTTTTATGCCTTTTTCTTATCTTATCTTTGGTTCTTGTAAAGTACTAAAAAAAGAAAAAAGTACTAAAGAAAATGGTTATGGTTTTGTTTGGTTTCATTTTGAATAGTATAAAAGAAAATAAAATATAATTAAAACTTATTTATATTTAAATTATTTAATTTTTCTAATTAAAGAGAATTGAGTAAGTAAGTTTTAAAAAACGTATAAATATAACTTATTGAATTTAAATATAATTTTTATTTTGTTTTACCTTTTTTCTTCATATTTCCTCTGAAATTTCATAAGAACCAAACATAAAGTCTAATGATTTTGCAATATTGTACTACTCTTCCTTTTTTTTTTTTTTTATGTTTTTTACTCTTTTGAAGAAGACCCCATGAATGCCAACTGCTTCTTTCATTTTGATTATAATTTTATTTATATATGTCTTCCCTACTTGCAGATTAATAATCTCTCAGATAGTGGTAGAGATAATAATGATCAAGGAAATCGTATGGCCTCTTCCTCTTCATCTACCGATAATGTCCAAACTTCTGGATCTTCACATGAAAGTGAGATCAAACACTTCTGGAGTCCGACAGGAGTGGGAATGGAATACGAGAGGAAAAGAAATCTGCTTGTCTCAGTTTCAGTTGGTACTGAGGCTTACAAGATCAAAATCTTGGACCTCGCCATTACTGCGATGAAGGAATTAGTAAATATGGCGACGGAGAATGAGCCCTTATGGCATCCCAGCGTAGATGGTAGAGTACTAAACGGTGAAGAGTACATAAAACAATTCGGACAGGTGGGTGCAACACTCGAGACGATGGTAAGAAATAGAGGGATGGAACAACAACCTCTACAGCCACCAAACTTGAGCTGCCCTTCACATTTTCCAGCTTTACCTATTGCTGAAACATATGCATACCCGCTTCAGACCGAAGCTTCCCGAGAAACTATGTTTTTTGCTGTACATCCTGTCCACATTGTTGAGTTGCTGATGAACAATGTAGGTCTTCACCTCTCAATTAACTGAAGAAATTCAATTTCATTATTTGTTTATATATATATTGATCAGGTTGATCATCAAGTCTTGTTTAATTTTTATTAATTTCCTAATTGTTTTATGCATGTATCAGGAACAGTACTCTCCTGTCTTCTCCAACATGGTCTCAAAAGCCAAGGTACTTGGGGTTCTATCAACACAAGCACAAGGGGATTACAATGGTGCTTTGCAAGTGGTAATACATATTTTATCTGAAATTAATTCCCATTTTATATCAACTGCTTTATTCATGTCTAGCATTCTCAAAATTTTGTATAGTTTTTTTTTTTTCTTTTTTGTGACTTCTATTCATGACTTTTGTATATTATGTGGTAGTACTATGTTCGTTCAAGGATTCGATTCCGGATTCTCTCGTATGACCATCCCCCTTTATCACTTGAGTCATACCTCAAGGGAAAATTTCATGTAGTTTTAATTAGCATCAATTGAAACATGAGTTCTAATCGACATATAGAAATTAGCAAAGGATGGATTTAGCATTACTAAGTTCGATCGCCTCTACCTTTGTTTATTATATAATCAAACAATTCATTAGTTTTCTTATGAAAAATCATTGTCATGATCATTTCTTTCAAGATTCTCAAATTCATCATATGCATTTCGTTATGGATTGTTTCATGTTTTCATGTCAAATAGTAATTAGTATAATCTTTTGGAATGAGTCTTGACTGAACTTCATCAATTAATTTACACTTTTTTTTTCATTTAGATGATTATGACATAGTGTATACACCATATTCTATTTGGTTAATTTTACCTCTATTGTATAATTGTTCTTTGTACTGCTGCTAGATATTAACAATTACCTAATTGTAGATTGCATGCATTCTCAAGTGTAATATGAATAGTACTTTTCCTTAACATCTGTTATAAGAAGAAATTCTAAAGTCAATAACTTTTCAGATGGCAGTAGAGTTTCATGCTCCTTCTCCTCTTGTTCCAAATAGAAAATGCTATTTGGCAAGATACAGTAGACGCTTACGCAACCACGTATGGGGAGTAGTCGATGTCTCCTTAGAAAGTTTGTTTCCTAATCTATTAATCAGATACCGAAGAAGGCCATCAGGCTGTTTAATCGAACGATTTCGAGATGGACTCTGTAAGGTGAGAAATGAGAATGGATATGTGACCTACAATATTACACATGAAATCTTAACTAAATATATATATATATATAATATATCTGTGCTAGCTTTTTATTTCATCACAATAGCATAGGTTGTTATAATGTGTATTTATATAATTGTTGTCTGTATGTATCCTTAGGTAACATGGTTGGAACATTGTGAAGCAGACAATAGCTCGGTTCCAGAAGTTTGCCGTTACTTCGTGACATCAGGACGTGCATATGGTGCTAAACAATGGCTTAGCACTTTAGTTAGGCAACATGAACGCTTAACTCATATAAGGGTTATGCATGATCCTAAGTTGCAATGTAAGCACATTGCATGTTTGTTTTTTAATTTTGATAGCTAAATTTTTAAAATTTTTGGCTGAATTAGAAAAAGATAAAGTATTTGGTTTTTTTGGTTTTTTCTTGTAGGGTCCTCATGGCATTTTATTTGAAAAATTATGCCTAAAAAAGCTAAAACTAGTACTAGTCCCTTTATGTAAAAAAATAATTGATAAAAGTTCAGGTAGGACCTTAATAAACCTTGGGTACTACCGTATGCATTAAGTACAACATTGTACCTAGCTAACGTTTGCTAAAGCCATACCTGAACTCTTTATCAAATATTTTGAATATTTTATTAATTATTTTTTACATAAAAGGATTAGGCCTAGGTTTTAACTTTTCTAGCCTATTTTTTCAAATAAAATGCCATGGGGAGCCTATACATAGCTTTCGCTTTTCTAAATTTTTTTTTCTATTATGAAAAAACTAAATATTCAAAAATATGAAAACAATATATACTTTATGATCCAATTGAAACTCTAATGATAAATTTTATGCTAATTAAATAAATGTATATGTATTTTTAATTTTTATTTAAAAATTTATTTTCTCAAAAATTAGATAAAAATTAAAAGATTGATTTTTTTTTTTTTAGAAATAACAAACAACCAAATAGCTAATCATATTTTGCACTTTTCAGAACAAAAACTCTATTTAGCATTAAGTAAACAAACAAACAAACCTCACCTAAATTCCAATGTCAATCCTTTATTTGAGAATTTGATTAAATGTTGATTAATTACAACTTAATCTTTATTTCTTTATTGAATTAGTATCTACTGGAGAAGCGAACCTACTGATCCTTGCTGACCAAATGATGAGGAATTTTTGGAGAAATCTGAGTTTCTCGAGAAAGAACCGATGGATGTTAGTATCATTGAGTGATGCTGAAAACATTAATAAGGCTATAATAAGGTTTGTAAAAGAGAAAGAAGGAAGGAGTCCTTGTCCGGCATTAGTCATGGCTGCAACCATCCGGATTCCTGCTTCATCAAGGAGAATTTTTTATTTCCTTCAGGATGAGAATAGTAGAAGAAAGGTATGTATGGTATTGATAGACAAGCTTTCAAATTTCCTCTTTATGGATGTGAAAACTAGCTAAAAGTAGTGAAATTGATTTTCTAGTGCTTTGTCATGCGATGGGATAAAGTGCACACATGTCCCCGAGTTTTGCATGTATATTCCACTTTACCTCTAAACTTTTTTTCGATTTCAAGATATCTTGACGTTTACTTTTGTAGTCACTCATACTCATTCCATTAAAAAAAGCCACAACCAAGTTGGAAACTCTGACACATGTGGAGTGTTTAACCAGACTTTGCACATCTGTGATGTTTTCTAACGGCATTGGTATGGCTGAGCTAAGAAAGTAAACGTCAAAAACATTTTAGGACCAAAAAAAAGTTCAAAAGCAAAAACTACAAAAGCAAACGTCAAAAACCTTTTAGGACCAAAAAAAAGTTCATGAGCAATATAGGACATACACGTAAAACTCGAGGGATTTGTGCATCTTATCCCGTCATGTGATACTAAAAGGTATGAAAATAATTTCCTTGTGGTTTTTTTGTTTAAGAGCTAGATTGCATTCTCAAATTAAAAAAAAAAAAAAACTACTTAAACAAGACGTGTGAATATAATTGATTTATCTTCGTACGGCAAATTTGCTTTAGTTACCGTCACATAGATTGATTCCTTTTCCTTCAAATATGGTTGGAAAATGGCATATTTTTTAAGAGATACTGTTACTCATCATAACCAGTTTCTTGATTTCAGTGGGACATTCTTTCACGTGGCCATATTGTCCAACAAACAAGATCCATCTCAAATGGTTGTGTTCCAGGAAATCGTGTGTCTGTCCTGGAAGTGAAGGTGAGTTGCAGATATATTCTCCTTTTTCATATAGGCTCGATTTGGAACCCGGAAAATACGAAGAAAAATGATTTTGTCACGTTTGGTTTCACCTAGGAAAATATAAAAGAAAATCAAATATAATCAAAATTCTTTACAATTTTACATATTTTTAAATTTCTATTTTTTTTCCCTTAATACTTTCTAGGTTCCAAAGTGAGCTGCAAGAATCTCAGCCTTCTTTCTTTCTTTCTTTATGTGTTGTCAATGTCTCCTAGCTTAACAAAATGCATTGCTTCATGGAAAAATTTACAGTCTCCAGAAGATCCAGATAGGGCTGTTAAGACCCTTCTTCAAGAGAGCTTCTCTACTTCTGCTTGCTCTTATGTAACTTTTACCCCTGTTGAAGCTTCTTCCATCAGTATGATCTTAAATGGAGGAGACTCAGACAATGTGCCGATCACGCCATCGGGATTTTCTATCTTGCCGGATGGCCTGACTGGAGATGAAGTCAGTCTCGTGACGATTGTATTTCAAATATTAGATAGTGCAGCCTCACCTATGTGTTTCCCTGCACATTCAGTGTATAGCATGTCTAAGCTCATTACAGAGACTGCTAAAGCTATCACAGCTGGGGTAGTTGATCCATATAACATGGGCTGAAGATATGGGAGATTCAGTTTACAAAGTTCAATTTGTAAGTCCTCACTCGATTTCTAATAAACATTAATTTATAAGTAATATGGTTTGAGGGCTAGGATTTTGTGGAAGATATTGAGCTTTTGTTTCAAATTTCCAACCTATTCAGTTTGTTTGTGGAGAATGCACATAGATCTAGAACACTTCAAGCATGGAAAGTCAGAAAATTTTCAGTACAAACTAGGGATTTGGTTGAACAGAGAAATATTGTTGAGCTTGCTAAATTTTGGGATAAAGGTACACAAACGTCCCGAGTTTTGCACATATGTCCCACTTTGTCCATAAACTTTTTTTCAGGTCCAAGCAAGATACCCCTAATATTTACTTTCATAGCTCAGTTAAATCCGTGTCGTTAGAAATTGTCATGAATAAACAAATGCTCGTTAAAACCCCATTAAACATCTTACACGTGTCAGAGTTTCCAGTTTAATTATGACTTTTTTTAACGAGATTGACATGGATGATTACAGAAGTTAACATCATGGGTATTTTGGGATCGAAAAAAAAATTTTGCAAAGTTGGTCATACATGCAAAACTCATGGACATTTGTGTATCTTCCCCTAAAATTTGTTAAATATTTGAAGATTTTTTTGTGGGAAATTAAGTCCTATGATTTTTTATTTCTTTATGTTGTAAAGGGCCAAAGTGATTTTCTATCTTTTACATGTAGATATACACTATACAATGGTATAGATATTTTCTTAACTATAGTTCTTCATCGTTAATTTTCCACTTGCAGATCATGCTGTAGCAACAGTGACAGTCAGGAGGAAGTTGAATGGGAAAGGGAAAAGAGAAAAGGGAAGAGTGTGGAGGAAACTAAAGGAGAAGTGTAGAGCTGTGTTGTTAAGTTATTTTCTCCTTGTATGTATCTTCTTTGCATGTGTATATATTGTTCAAGTGCAACATTGAGTGTTTTGTACATGGATGAACTTAGCTACCTGGAGTTGGAGTTTCCAATCAAATATTATAAATTAAAGAATTGTAGCTTCTAATTCTCTGCAGTTCTTAATTATACTCAATATGCTTCTTTTTTTGCTGCTTTTATGATATTTCCAAGTTGTTACATACTCTCTCTATTTGAAAATAATTGACGTTTTAGAGAGTTTGTTTTGTTTTTATTTATCTGTCTCGTTAATTGATTTTTCAATTTTCTAAGTTATTTCAACAAGTATGAAACATTTTTTACACCTTCCTAATATGGATTACTAATAATTATAACATTCTATTCACATATGATTTATAAATTTTTTTGGAAGAAGATCTAAAGTAAATGAGAAAAAATGATAATTTTTTAGAAAAGATAAAGAGTTAATGAGAAAAAAAAATGATAGTTTAGTCTTTTGTGGAGAGAGTGTGTATTTTAATAATTTTCTTAATATGTGTGCAAAATTATTTTCAAACGAAGGGATTACATACCTTGGAAGTTGGAACATTCTAAGATTTTTATGTGACTTCTAGAGAGAGAGAGAGGAGAAAAATGCTATGTTCGGATTTGACTTGGGTTGGCTCACAATCCGATCCAAACCACCCGAGTTACAGCCTTAGTAGCCAAAAGGAATAACAAAGAGTGTTCTGTAAAATGGTAAAATAAATTATAAAATAGGGAAACGCCTTCTGTCAAAAAAAAAAAAAAAAAATAGGGAAGGCCATCAATTGAATAAATTTAGGAAGGTCCTCATCCATTAACACAAAAATGTCTATAAAAACCATTGCATGAATTGGGTTAGTAGCATCACTTACACGTCAGTAAAAATAAAAGCAATAATACAATTGCAATCACGACCACAAAGCCATATTAAAACAAAATTATAAGGTAGTGATAAAAATATTTCAGGGCTATAATATAACCATAATTTTGAGCTAGAAAAAAAAATTGACTTCACTTTTTCATTAAATCTTTTCTTTTTTAAATAACACTGAGTTGGTTGAATATTACAACAGATCAAGCATGTTTCATTAATATTTGGGGTTGTGTCAATTGTCAACCAAAAACAAAAAATAATATTTTTGGGCAGAGAAGAAAAATATATCTTCGTTGGTGTGTTGTTTAAACGATAGCTTGGAGTCTTCACTTTAGTTGGTGCCGTTTCTGGATGTCCAAGCAGGGAATGCCTGGTGCGCAAAAGAACCACACTTTCTGAGGAGCAAATCTATAAGCTGCTTTCATCTTCTTCTCGGGAGGATATCTGAGAATGAAAAATCATGGAAGGGTGGACCTGCACCAAAGAGAGGATCGAGAAATCAATCCATGACTTGCAAAACAAAAGGCTTGTTTGCTTCCTGTTTTTTAAAACTGTTCTTGAGAATAATTTTTTAAAACAATTCTTATTCTCATAATTTAACAGTATGTGTTCTCCGTGTTTTTCTAAATTAAAAAAAAAACAAACAAACAAACTGGAAACCAAACATGTTTTCTGTGTTTCTCTCGTTCATTTTGTTTTTCAGAACAAAAAACAGTTTTCAAAAACTATAAACAAATAGGCCCAAATATTTCTAGATCACCCTTCTGGGATGAGAAAACATTCATTAAGCCCATCACATATAGGCAAGAAGGCATCTGCTTTTTTGAACAATGATCAATTGACCTGCCATGTTATTACTGGGATTTATTTATGCATCTTTTAGGACCTGTTTGGTTCTTGTTTTTGAAAATTGTTCTTGAGAACAATTAGTGTTTTCTATTCATGTTCTCTTAATTTAGTGTTTTTTGTGTTCTTTGTGTTTTTCAGAACCAAAAAAAAAAATTGAGAATCAAACGTGTTCTACCTGTTTTCCTGGTTTTTGAGAACAGAAAACAGTTTTCAAAAACATGAACCAAACAGGCCCTTAATCTTTGTGATGCATCACATACTCTTTTGGTTGAAGCATGTATTTTTCACAAGTGTGTGGGGGCATGAACACTAAGATTAACTTAAAAAACTAACTTGATCCCCCTTTGAAACTTTAAATAGGAGAAGGGTTTTTGAATGGAATGATCCGACCCTAAACAATGGTATTCATGTTTCAGAAATTTAAACTTTTAAAAAGACCATCACCTTCCTACTGAAAAGAAGTCTCATACCTTCTTGTTCGCCTAGAATGTAAAATGGAATATGAGCAATCATCTTTTTGCCGCCTTCACTCCAGTTGACGGTGCCTGGATTCTGCATCTGTCCATGTGAAGGCCCCAAAACTGATAAACATATTGCAGGTTCATTCATTAAGCCCAAATAATCATGTGCACGTTTCCAAACCCTTGCATCAGACATTCGAGATCGAGCTACCTAAGATGC
This sequence comes from Tetrastigma voinierianum, assembly GCA_016808115.1. Classification (NCBI taxonomy): domain Eukaryota; kingdom Viridiplantae; phylum Streptophyta; class Magnoliopsida; order Vitales; family Vitaceae; genus Tetrastigma; species Tetrastigma voinierianum. The sequence continues at coordinate 392,432 of JAEQBH010001010.1, forward strand.
ATTCAATACAAGTTGCTTTAGCACCAAACCCAATTTACAGACTAAGATATTATTTCTCAGTTTTTGCTGAGCAAAATATTACAGGTGAAAAACTGATAAACAGACCTTGGCCAGGGATACACGTGCCCTTGGTAATAATTCACGGTGGTATGTGGCAAGCTTTGCAATAGCAGTCACAACAAAACATAGGAGCCTTGACTGTGATGATTTTCTGAAATTTGCGCCCTCAGAGCTAAGAGCTGACTCCTGCCTTAAGCCCAGACGACTGCCCAGGCAAATAAAAGAGAGAAATCGGCATGTAATAAATAATACCCAAAATTACAAATTACACTGCAAATCTTAGAAGGTACAAATAGAAAGGGATATTGAAACACCTACCTAGAAGAAAGATTTTCATACAAAAGTAGTTCTAAACTCTCAAAAAGCTCACGAGCTTGATCTTTATGTGATGCACCACCTCCTCCATGCTCACCAATAGCCCAACACAATTGCAATGCCAATTCTGTCTGTAGAAGAAAACTAATAAGGCAAAAAGTTGTTCAACATTGCCTAGAGCAGCAGGAGGAAGACAACTGACCTTTGCGGAGCTGTCGTAAGCCTCTGCAAGTCTGTCCATTATAGGCTTCTGCAAGGGATTTAAGATGATCATAACTGTGCAATACATAGGAGTAGAAGAAAAAGTTCAAGTTTTCTACAACAAAAGACATATATTGCATAATTTTTGGCTACAACAAAATGCGCACACTTTTCTGACAATCATCACTTATGCAAGCAGACGAAACATACAGAGGGTAAACCACACTTTAATAAGCAATAAGGCTCATTATAAAGGCCTCATTTGGTTTCTATAAATCTCCCCATATTATGTATGTATCATCCAAGAAAATCACACCTTGTCCATATCAGAATATTCCAATAGCCAATTAAAATTTTCAAATTAGCATGGAAAAAATAGTTTGCTACCCAATAAAAATTACAGCATTTTAACACTTTCAGAAGATGTACAGACAGAATCAGGGCATTGGGGTCCATCCAGCAAGCTAAGACTCATCTTCCTCAGGTTACACCAGTTTTTTATGGTGAAAACTATTTAATTCATTCTTCTTGTAGTTAGGATTAGGTTTTAGTCAGGTGCCACTTATGCTTATCCATCAAATTCTATAATTGCAGTTTTGGTACTATTATAATTCAAATTATCTCACTAACATTTAAACTTATTTCAAAATTTTAGTAGGTATGGTAGACCATTCTAACAAGTGGTTGAATTACCATCAGTACAGAATACGGTATTAAATACACAAGCAAGATTGCAAAATACCTTCAGCAGAGCAATAAAATCTGGAGACCGCTGGAATGCAGCAAGCATAAATTCTAAGAGCCTCTTTCGAACCTACAAAGATAATATAATTAAGAAATCCAAAGCTCCATTCCACCAACTTTATAAACTTGTAAGTCAATGTAAGAATCACTCAGCAAAAACCTCATGATTTGTACAACAAATTATATCAGTGACTTAAGGTTTAAAATACAAATATAGCTTCCTATTCAAGCAGCAACAGTTTTATTTAGAAAAACAAGGATGTCCAGAAGAAGCAAGAGTGTAGATAACATTACATACAAAAGAGGCTACATTGAAAATATATATATATATATAATATTTGTGCATGCATTGGAAACTTATCATAAATGCAACTTTTAACAGTAAATACAATGTATAATCAATTGGAAGCAAGAAAATCATACAGGTGTAAAAGATTTAATAATGGAAAATATTGTTTCAGAAAAGAAAATCAACCAACAGGAACACTCTTTGGATCAGGGAGTGCATTTTGGATTCATAGTTCTCTTTTTGAGGAATCCTACAAAATCAAATCCCCATAAATTCAAAGTTTTGGACGAGAGAATCAAGTTCCAACAAATTAGTGGTGGGTATGTTTCTTATGATAGTTGTAGGGATCAGAAGGGTGCAAAACATTGAGGTCCAGGCATTGGTCATGGTGGTCATAGTGGCAGCTAGGGCAGTAGATAGCAATTCCCTACTGTGCAATCAAATCCCCCCTTTCTCAACATCCAAATGCACCCAAAACAACCTAAGATGGCCTTCTGAAAAAAAATATATATTTGAATCTTCTGAATCTTCAGTTTCCAGGCGAGACAGAGGATTTGTTTCTTTCAGTATGTTATTGTCCTTAACAAATAAAAATTCTAAGAGCAAACCAAAAACAAACTTGTATTAAAAAGAAAGAGGACATTAAAACTATATGAAAAGCTATTCAAGTACCTCATAAGAGAAAATTTTGTCAGGAAATATTGTGGCATTCCTTGTCATAATTAGGGGAAGTAATGCACAGATCAAAGCTGCAACAGAAATGTAGAAATTCAGAATTGCCACCTTGTTAGCAGGCTAATGATACATCTTATAATTGCCTTCAGCAAATACAAGCTTCCTATACAAGGAAATTTGATGCCAAGCAAATATGAAGATAAAAGTGATAATAACATACAATTATGGACGTCACGCAATGCAATAGCAAAATACAAATCCAGAATCCGAGGTGTCATATTGAGTGCTTGTTTAAGCCTATCAGAGTGAGGGGTATTAATGGCAGCCTGTAGAGCTGCAGCCATCCCAGGAGAAGTCCAGTGGCGTTCCTGAATATAACATAGGTTGTTAATAACCATTATTTCTTCAACTCTCAGGGTTGCTTGTCAAAAGAAATTCTGAAATCAATCAATAATACCAAGTATAAATGTATCACTGCAAATGAAGATAGTCCTGGTTTGAAAGAATTAAGTATAAGAAAAACAATGACCAAATACAGAGCTATCTAAGGCTAAAGGTAGGCCCATGACAAGGTCCAGGAACTGATATTACTGAACTCTGACCCTTGAGGAGAGATATATATTCATAAGATCAACATATTGTGATATGCTCCAACGTATTCATTGCAGCTTGTTTTAGTTGCAAGCCACTTTTAACCTTAAGAAGAATCAAGATTCCTTGGTATTCCTACACTATACTAGCTACACAAAATGCAATGTAAAAGTAAGACAGACAAAACCCTACAGCAAGGCCATCATTCTCATCTTTAAGGATGTCAAAAAACACAGGATCAGCTACATCTATTGCATTGCTATCCTCGGATTCAGAGTCTCCTCCTCCATCTCCTATTGTTGAACCGGTATAAGCTTCATCCATTAGTGCAAATAGCATCTACATTCATACAAACAGTATCTTCAGTTCAACTATTAACTTGATTTAACTTCCTGTTATGTAAAATGTCATAAGTTTCAAAAATAACCTCAGGAGCCGTACTCTTCTGAATTGAAGCTATGCTACTTCCAATCAGTGGTCCAGTGCTACGTTCTACCTTCTCCAATGCCACTACCAATACTGTGACAAACGAAACAAATGCCAAACCATGTAAGTTGGAAAAAAAAATTAAATAAAATTCAATTCATGATGCTCTGGAACCATGGTTTTCCAAATTGCAGGGCCAAATATCAAAATTACAGGAAAGCATCATTAACTAAGGAAAAAATATAGTACAAGTGTGTGGAGAATACTACTCGCATGTTTCTTTTTTAGGAAAAGAATTAAAAAATTGTTGAGAAATAAGTTTCCTAACAAAACTTTGTACCATCACAGCTGCTCCCTCAAAAAAATGGACAAGTTACCATGGCTTTTTCCTTCTTTTGATAATTTAGTTTAAGAAAGGTTATCACATAACCCCAAACAAGAATTGAAAGAAATTTTTATAAATACTATACTCTCTTCTTCATCTCTGACTCCACCGAATCTTGATCATTACTATTTTCTTCCATGTTTAGTAAAGAAAATAAATACTAAAAATTGCAAGCATCAAAATTCAGAAAAGGATTATTCAACTTGTGTTAGCTTCATTAAATCTGATGCTCTTGTGTGCACTGCTAACAGATCATTGAATATAGCAAGCATGTCTACAGTCTTCAACAAGATTATCTATAAAGCTTCTAAAGGTAAAATGACCCAAAAGATCACAAGAACATTACAGAAAAGAAATAAAAACAGAATGAAGTAGCTTGTGGCAAGCAATAAAATAAAATAAAAAAAAAAACACTCACTTGGCAAGTCCACAAGAGATGGGAACAGTGGAAGAAATGATCCAGGAGCTATTAATCCTGGAAAGACCTGTAAAAATGATTTCTCCAATCTGCATGACAAAATAGATATTAAAACATAAAAACAAAACAAAACAATTAGGTTGGCCTATATCCTTAATTCAATGCAGTTAGATGTTAAACTAATAAAAGTCTGATATTCACCATCTGTAGCATGTATAATAATGAATCTGTTACAGAGGAGCCAAGGATACATAAACAACAAAAATGGGAGCTCTGATTCTCAGTGATCTGGGGCTGAAAGAAATCCAAATACAACCAGCACAGAAGAATTGAATGATAATGCAAGGTAAATCTTCCAATGTCAATTCAAAGGCTCAATCTCATGAACAGTCTCTACTCAGAGCAGGAAAAGAAATAAGAAAAACTGCATAAAAAGAAAACACAAGCAGGAAACCCAAAAACAGATTCCAAGCTCCAATCCTGTGACAGAGCACAGCCCAGGGAACATTCCCCTTAACCTCACAATAATTCCTCCCTTTTTCTCCCCTGATTCTCCCTATTTGTCCCATCCAAAACTGTTAGCATCCTTTCTAGCTGGCCCCTCTTCTTTCCTCCCACATGCCCCTTTGTTTCTTCTACAATAAACCTGGCACATGGGCTGGCCAAACCTGGGCTCTAAGGCTGGACTCTCCTCTTTGCCTTCAACATGTCTTTCTCTAACACTGCGACCACTCCCACCCCTCCCCCATCCAACACAGGCTTGTGGTCAAGACTGAAGGTAGGGAACTTACCTTTGAAAACAAGTTCCTCCTCCCATGTGGCCTCTTCCACTGGTTTGCCATCCCATTGAATCAGAAACTGCTTAACAAGGTCACCATGCAATTTGATGGAGTGGTGAGCCAGGATTTTGTAAGGCAACAAGGTATCAGGTTCTTCTAATGTAAATTCAGTGGGTACCACAGCAGAAATAGTCCGAGTTGCCACAGCCCTTTTTAACAGTGATGCATGAAACACTGGGTGTATCTTAGAGCTAGCGGGCAATTTGAGCTTGTACACCACCGGACCAAATCTCTCTTCAATCTGAAATGGACCATAATAGCTTGGAGCAAGTTTTTTATTAATGTGCGACATATTGTTGTCTGTGGGGACGTAGTTTTAAGTAAACCCAATCCCCAATTTCAAATTTGACGTCTCGCCTATGCATTATTGGCTGCCCTCTTCATCTGTTCCTGAGCTTTAGTGAGATGGAGCTTAAGCTGTCTCAAAACTTCATCTCTATCCCTTAAGTCCCTAGCTACCACTTCAACTTTCACTTCGCCCGGAATGTGTTGAACCACAGTAGGAGGTTTTCTGTCGTAAACTGCTTCAAAAGGAGTAGCGCCAATAGAGGAATGGAAGCTGGCATTACACCAAAATTCAGCCCATGGGATCCATAAAGACCAATGGAGGGGCTGTTCTATAGCAAAGCATCACAAGTAGGTTTCTAGGCAGCAGTTTACAACCTTTGTCTGACCATCTGACTCAAGATGATATGAATGTCAATTGGATTGAATACCTCTCGTTGTGAGAGTTCCTCTCATTATATAGAAGGTGATAGAGTATAACAAGGCTGAATTCCAGCAATTACAACAATTAAGTCTAGCTAAATAAGGAAGCTACAACAATGATAATATATACAGCTACTCTAGCTAAATAAGGAAGTTGTATTACAGCTGTATTATTAATTACAATATATATATAGCTAGAATACAAGAATCATGCAACAATTTCTGGCGTGAAATATATGGCAACACATATCTAACTGACAATGAAGAACTCATGTGTAACTCTATTCCTTGTTGACTGAATAATTCTTGCCATAATTTGCTCATGAAAGGGGATCCCTATCACTGAGAATTGATTTAGGAATCTCATGCAAACACATTATGTACTTCACAAAAATTTCAGCAACACTTCGAGCTGTATAGGGATGTTTCAGCAATATAAAATGGTTGTAATTGGACAGCCTATCAACCACCACCAAAATTGTGTCATATCCTCTTGATCTTGGTAAACCTGAAATAAAATCCATAGATATGTGCTCCCAAATACTTTCTGGAATCTGCAATGGTTATAGTAACCCACCTAGTGCTAAGGTGCTTGATTTACTTCGTTGACAAACCTCACATTCTTGAACATGCGTTTGTACTGTAGGACTCATCCCAATCGAATACAAATTATTTGCTAAACGTCTATAAGTGTGGTAATAACCTGAATGGCCCCCTGTGTGAGTTCCATGGAATTCTTGTAGTGATTTCTGGATGTGCTTAGAAGTAGAGGAAAGGACCAATCTCCCTTTGTACCGTTCTGCAGTTTAAATCCAGGTCTGGATAAAGGATTCTGAAGCAAATCAGCCCTGATTTTCTGCAAAACTGAATCTTGGTTTGCTTCTTGGACTGTATGGTACCCTTCTTCCCATACTGGAAATGAAATCAAAGAGTTGTAAGTTCCTTCATCCCTTCAAGATAAGGCATCTGCAGCTCTGTTTTCTCTGCTAGCTTTGTAGGTAATCTCAAAGTTATATCCCAATAATTTTGCCACCCAATTTTGTTGAGCAGTGGTAGTAATCCTCTGTTGTAAGAGGTGTCCAAGGCTCTTTTGGTCTGAAAAGACCATGAATTTCTGCCCGACAAGTAAGGGCGCCAGTGCTGGACAGCCGACGCCAAAGCCATGATTTCCCGCTCGTATGCTGATTTGGACAAATTCTTTTCCGAAAGAGCCTTGCTGAAATAAGCAATTGGGTGTTTATGTTGCATCAGGACAGCACCAATGCCCCTGCCAAAAGCATCACATTCAATTTCGAATGGTTGAGAGAAATCTGGCAATTTGAGTACCAGCGTTGTCACCATTGCTCTCTTTAACTGATCAAAAGCACTCTGGGTGTCCTGTACCCACTTGAAGTTGTCTTTCTTGGTTAGTGTTGTTAGAGGCTTAGCAATAGAACCATAGTCACGTATGAACTTGTGATAATACCCTGTCAAGCCCAGAAAACTGTGAACTCTCTTAACAGTGTGAGGAGTTGGCCAGCTCAAAATTGCTTGAATTTTACTGGATTGCATGGCAACTCCTTGCTTATCAATTGTATGACCCAAATAATTGACTGATGTTTGCCCAAAGGTACATTTCTTCCTATTAGCATAAAATTTTTGGTTTTGCAAGGTCTCCAAGACTAACTGGAGATGCTGTGCATGTTCATCCCAACTCCGACTATAAATGAGAATATCATCGAAAAATACCAAGACATACCTCCGGAGCAAAGGAAGAAAGAGATCATTCATTACTGCCTAAAATGTTGAAGGGGCATAACCAGATATTCGTAATGTCCATCGTGTGTTCTGAAGGCCGTTTTTTCTATATTTGTAGGTCTCATCAAAATTTGATGGTAGCTAGATTTCAAATCCAGCTTTGTGAAATAATAAGAACCATGTAGCTCATCTATCAGTTCTTCAATGACAGGAATGGGGAACTTGTCTAGAATGGTGACCTTGTTGAGGGCTCTGATAGAGAAAGTCACAGAGAAGTCAAGGAAGAGGAAAATAATCCTAAATCCAGGCAAGACCAACCTATTTGGCATTTTTATTCTAGAAGGAAAAAAGGGGACACGTGGACGAGGGGAAGAATGACCAGCTGAGAAGGGCATAATGGATTGAGATGGGGACAAAAAGGAGGGCAGCAGAGAGTGAAAGGGGGATCAATTTTTGAACAACCAAAAGAGGAAGGGGTCATCCTAGGGCTATGCGTCTTGCAGAGTTACAAATCATATCTGTTGATTTGGTTTGTTGTTTTCCGATGTTGTGCATCGTTTTTTGTTTTGCTTGAGAATATTTGTAGTCATCTCTTCTTTTCTATTCCCAGCAATTTGGAATACTTTTAAGATGAGTAATTGAGGAAACTTACATTTAGCCCTGTTCTTTTTTTTCTTTCCTTGTTGTTTGGATTTCTACTGCTTGGTTGCATTTTTATTCCTATCACTAGTCCAACCTGCCTTTTCACCCATCATCCATGGGAAAGACATGAGCTCAATCCCGGCTGGACACTCAATACGACCGTATACACACTCTCACCACTCAACTCGAATCATTACATCAAAACCAAGAGTGTCATTAAGCACAAATGCAGGAAAACCAGGAGAAATTTTAGAGCATGGTGATGCAATGCATAAGACGTATGGAGACGTATGGAGAAATTCCAGGGCTCACATATGTATGGAAGGGGTAGCGGTCCATAGGTTCACCGTTGTTCGAGAATCAAACAACAATTTTTCGTGGGAGGTTTCAAGACGGAACTATTGAATAGATTTGGGGGAATCACAAACCTGAACCCCTATGAACAATTTGCAACGCTATACCAGTCCGACAATGTTGATAACTATATCGACCATTTCAAAACAATAGCAAAGATGGTTCCACGAGATTTTGAAGCTTTGTATTTAGGTTACTTTAGGCTCTATAATCAACACACAAACGCCAAGACTGATATTTTTTTCTTACCAAAATAACTGGATTGGAATAGGCACTCTTGCTTTGTCGAATAAGTCCCTTGTCTAACATCTCCTACACCTGTCTTTCAATTTCTGCTGTCTATACATATGGGTAGCGATAAGGTCTTACACTAACGGGGCCTTGGTTGGATAGTAGGTTGATAGCATGGGCACAAGAGCAAGGAGGGGGTAAGCCTAGTGGTTTAGAAAACAACTCAGAATATGTATGCAGCAGGCGAGACAATTGTTGTTGCTGCAAGAAATTTAAACTGCAATTCTGCATAGGAGAAGGATCCCATTCTTGCACTGATGTAAGTTGCCCACAGTAGTTGTCTGTATTTTTTTCCAACCATACTTTCAGGGACGTAGGTGAGCTCAAAGGTGAAACACTAACCTTCAATTCTACCCAACGATTCCCCTGTTTGAATCGCATGGATTGCTCTTTCCAGTTGTGAACGACCTCCCCCAGGGTTTTCAATCAATCAATGCCGAGAACCAAATCCAAATTGCCCAAATCAAAGACCAAAGCATTTAGTTGACAAGAAAAATCACCCAAAACGATATCCATATGTTCACATTTCTCTTGTACCCTTACCCAATGGCCATCTCCCAACCGGATGTGTAATCCCAAGAAGGAATGTGTAGGAAGGCTCAAATTCGACACCAATTTGCGAGAAATAAAATTGTGAGAGGCTCTGCTATCAATTAATACCTAAATGGGTATACCCCAAAGTTCACCATGTAGCTTTAGGGTTTGCAATGAAGGATTGGGTTGTTCAACTTGGCCCAAGAAATCCAAAATCCGACATTCTCCCTCGTCTTCATGTTTTCCAGAGTCCCCATCGTCGCGGAGGGTAACGATATTGCCGTCGTCATCAACCTCTTCGTCATCGCTCAACAAAAGCACACAAAACTGGCCGTCAGGGCATCGATGTTGTGGGGAGAAAGTTTGCCCACATTTGAAACACAAACCTTTGCGACATCGTTCTTCAATCTTTGTTCTCGTCGGATGCTTAAAATCGCGGTTACGTGATGGCGGATCAAGGACGGAAGGGGAAGCTTTGGTGTCGACAGAAGGCTAACCAAAGGAGATGCGTTCCGTAGAGGGTTAAGGTTGTCTCCTTACCCGATTTGAAGTTGTTTGGGCTGACCCAAATTTTCTAGTGGGGTATGGCCTAGCACGTGACACCCCTCAAACTTTGTCCCTTCAACACTTGCCCTAGGTCATGAGATACCTGGCATCCCACCCTCCCCGTCGATGGTGATTTCAACATTGATCGCGACTTGGAAGGCATGAAGGCTTGTTTCCGATGCCCACAAGCGCACCCAGTGCTTTATTTCATCTTGCAGTTCATTCATGAAATAACCCAAATAGAGGGCCTCGACTTCCATTGGAATCATGGTTGCAACCATCTCAAAATCATCAATGTACTTAGCAATGGTTCCTCTCTGTTGAAGAGCTGCCAACTGTTCATAAGCACTTAGATGTGCTACTCCTCCAAATCGGTTCAATAGTTCTTTCTTGAAGTTGTCTGATGACAAATCTACATTTAATTGGTGTACCATGGAGAACCAATGCACTACAACTGCAACGCCCTCCATAAAAATGTGAACCAGGGGAATTCTATGAGTTTCGAGGATAGTATGAATGTTAAAGTACATCTCCGCTCTAGTGAGCCAACCACGAGGATCTACACTGGAGAATATGGGGAGTTTCACCTTTGATGTCAAATGGGAGAAATCTGGTAGAGTATTTGGACAAACAATCTCTTGGGCATGGTGCCCTATTATGAACCCTACTGTGTGAACATCTTGGATGGGTATAGAAGGGTTAGGTTCCACGGTAGATTGTCTGGGACTATAGCTGTCGTCAGCACCCATGGGTTGTTTTTCCATGCATTTCATCCACTGCGTTATCAACCCCTAAAGTTTCTCATGGTTCTCTTGAAGAATGGAGTATTGTTAATTTTGGCTTTGTTATAATGCTTGAAGTTGTCTGGTAAGAGTTCTAATGTGCTCGTCTTGTGCATCCAATCGTGATTGGGTTCTTGTTTCCATATTACTATCATTTTTTCCCATGGCCGGTCCGACCAGTGTTACAAAGGAGCCAAGAACACAAACAAAAAAAATGGGAGCCCTGATTCTCAGTGATCTGAGCTGAAACAAATCCAAATACAACCAGCACAGAAGAATTGAATGATAATGCAAGGTAAATCTTTCAATGCTAATTCAAAGGCTCAATCTCATGCACAGTCTCTACTCATAGTAGGAAAAGAAATAAGAAAAACTACATCAAAAAAAAAATACAAGCAGGAACATTCCCCTCAACCTCCAATAATTACTCCCTTTTTCTCCCCTGATTCCCCCTATTTGCCCCATCCAAAACCGTTAGCATCCTTCCAACTAGCCCCTCTTCTTTCCTCCCATGTGCCCCTTTGTTTCTTCTACCCCTTTGTTTCTTCTACAATAAACCTGGCACATGAACCTGGGCTCTAAGGCTGGACTCTCCGCCTCGCCTTCAACATGACTTTCTCTAATAGAATCATAATCATGATAGGTAAACAACATTTTGCCAACCATAGGGATCATACTCAAAACACTTCAAATTAATTCTAGCAAAGGAGCAACATCAACTAATGTTAAAGAGAGAAAAAAAATAGCATGAAAGAACACCCATATTAGAATTTAAGGCATAAGAAGAATTCATCAAAAATTAGTTCCTATTCTACCATATTAAATTTGACTACCATGGCAAGATATAAAAAAGAAATATTTAAAACTACGGGTGATGAAGCAATCATAAATTGCTTCACATGTAAATCAGAGTTCCATCAATTAATATTAACTTCTTACCCGTAACATCAAAATAAGTAAGGACATTTTTTTTTCTAAAACCCTAATTTCTTTCATTCCATGTTAGAGAGGAGGGGTGGTTTTTTAGCCTTCCTTGGCCTTAAATCACACCTCTCATTGTTTCGTTTAATCAGATCTAGGCTTTCTCCCTCAATAAAGTGGTTTCTTCCACCCGATCTGAGTTTTTCATTTGATTTTCCTTTGTTTTCTTATGTTTTTGTCTCTGACTTGTTGTAGCGTATGGTTATTCGTTATTTTGTTCGTTGGTTTTTGTATAGGCGATTAAGACGACAGCGTTGCTTTGATCAAACGGAGAAGTCACTTCAAATCCCTATTCGTCAATATGCTTCATCAGACCTAGAATCTTATTTATTCTAGGCATATTATAATTATCTCTTGCGTAGCTTAAGCCGTTTCTTCTTGCTATTAACTTGGATGCTGTGTCATCTTCTAATGTTTTTAGCAGTTTAATTTATGTGTTCAGATGTAAAGGTATTACTGTTCTAAATCAATAAATTTTCAGTTTGCATTGTCAAAAAAAAAAAAGTTAGGACATTTTTTTCAGTTAACAATTAAAATAAAGACAAAATAGGAAGCTTACTTCTCTCCATTCCAAGCAATCAGCTTCAGCAGTAATGGAAAAAACTGCAAACATATATTAAGATTAGATGAAGATAAAAGTGATCATAGCATTTAATTCTTTCTCGTATAAAAAGATTGAGTACTAATCTTATTCACTTTGGTTTTTTAAATTTGATATCTATGTCCTCACTTTAATATAGAACCACCAGATCTTATCAAGCCAAAAATTGATACCCCTGTTCTGTTCCAAGTTTCCTCTTTTTATGATAAACTTTCATTCCATAATTACACAAAAAGCTTAGTGGAAAAAGAAAAGATGAACTGTTTGTTTCAGACATTGCAAGCCATAAATACTTAAATGAAACCATGGGGGCTTTTTTTTTCCATCTTTTTCTTTCTTAAGTCGTGGGAATTTCTGGTCTAAACATAAAAGGCTTGTACCACCAAATATGCATGTTTGAGCAAGCACTGGAGGTTAGAACTAAACCCAAATTAATCCACCAAAGACTATTACTTGCAGGATCGGTATAGGGTAATAAGCCTGTTCAACTTGAAATTTAAGCTGGTCAACCAAGGCAGAACTTGGGCAAATATCAAGCCTGAAGTTGTGGTTAGGTCTAGACTGGTACATAATTGAGAAACTCAAACTCAGGAATCAGACCAATGCTCTAGGCTGTTCACTAAAAAATATGATGGATAAGTTTAGGGGAAGAATAAAATGAACATAAAGGTTGGAAAGGCTCATGCTGGGTATCTACAGTTAGTCTGTTAGAGCTGAGTTTGGCTGAGTTTAACCCTGACTAGCCTGAAAAGACAGTAAGCCGTAGGTAGATATACATAAGGGTGTTTCCATGGCTAAGCATTCCCTTGATAAGACTCAACAGCGCCATGTTTTTATGGTTAAGTAACATTAACATATCTTATTACAATACATGTATTATGGATAAATTATAACCTTTGTAACAGAACTAAACAATAAACAGCAAAATTTGACAGAGGTTCCAATCAGGTTCCAAATTTTCGTTCATTTCAGCAGCAACTATTTGAATCTGTTAGCATACCTGTGGCAGCAATGTTGAGAAAGAAGTTAAAATCTTCTTCTTATTCACATTCAGAAAATCAAGCGTCGCTTTTGCAACAACAGGATCTGCAAACTCACTGCATTACATAATAGCAAACAGTTGGTGTGTGCAACCATTGAATTTGTGGCTACAAAGAACTCTATGTTAAGAAAAGGTGTGTCAAACATAAGAATATGCTAGATAAACACATGTTTATACATGGGAATTAAAACAATGTTCCAAATCGATTGATAAAGCAATTTGTAGCGTTGTGATTAGGATTGAGACTTGGGTGCTATTATGAAATCCCAGAAGATATTCCACATAACTGAATGGCTGCAGGGTAAGGCATTTACATGTAAATCATTAAGAAGTGTAATCCACTTGGGATAAGAGCTACATGATCTAGAAGAAGAATTTGGCTCATAGTTCAATGAACGTCAGATAGTATTGTGAAATTGTAAACATTGTCCTCCACCACAAAGAGAACCAGTGACTAAATACTTGTTTGCATGCAATTTTCATTAATTGAAATCCAATCTCCATGTGGATTATACAGTTATGTAGAAGAAAAGAAGCATTTAGTATGATCTCTCAGCAAAAAGGCTGCAAAAATGCAAAGAAGAACAACAAAATCCAAACTTATCAAATGACTAATCAGGATGTAAGAACCATGAGATCAGCCTAAGGAATGGAGTTAATCAATCAACCAAATTTGATGATATCTGATCCATTCAATCATTTTAACGGAGTATAAACAAGTTAAAGATGTCTATTTAAACAAAACTAGATATTGAAATAAAACATCAGTCCATTGAATACCAAAGATTATTTGAACAAACAACACAAAGGGACCTGGATTCCTTCATTTCATTGGGGATTAAGTTGTTTCCTCTTATGTTGTTTGGAGCTGCAAACAATGAATGAAATGAGAGGAAAAAATTCTACCTCAATTGCTTGGGGTTTGATCCATCAAAGGAAAAATTGTGTGGCCCATTGTTTGCCTTTCGTATATGTTGTTAATGTGGAAGGAAAGAAATGTTACGATTTTCAAGGATAAGTGGAGGACTTAAGAAACAATTTGAGATCTAACTCATTTCTGTTCATCTTTTTAGGCCTCCTGCACAAAAGCATTTAAGGGCATCCCTCTCGATTTTATTGAGCGCGAGTGACATCTAACATGTAGACTATGAGGGTTTAAATAATGAGTTCAAAAGATTTGTACTGATACTATTTGATCAAGATGTCCTTATACCTCATCATTATTAAGATGTTTAAAACTCAGTTGAGAAGTTTTGTAATCATTTTTCTCTTTCAGATCTGCATAGATGCATAGGTCTTTTTAGTACACTAGAGTAGGTCTTTCTTTCCTCTTTGTTTAGCAGCATATATATATATATAGCATATATATATATATATATATATATATATATTCTAACTCCAAGTTCATTTCCATCCTTTCTAGGTTTCAACCATGTAGATCACTACAAGTTTCAAAATAATAAATAAAACAAGAGGGTTTGATTTTATCACCAACTTCTCCTCCAGTTGTTCCAGGGCATTCAACCATTTGGATTGCTCCAAGTTCCAGAAGAATGAATAAAAAAAGGGAAAACAATTGTATTCCCACCTTTTCTCCTGTTTCTATACTGAAAAGGAGCAAATGTTTAGTTTCTTCTCTGTTCTGTCCTCGATTGTATTTTCTTCTCATTTTTAGGCAACTAAGCAAACCATGATGGAGAGGTAACTTGAACACACAATTATGCCTGCTATCCTCAAGAACAGCTGAATAAATAACTGATAGGTATCTATTAAGAAAGGATCTTAAACTACAGAATGCAGAAATGACTATTATGATGAAAGCGTTAAGTGTACCATTACTGGCCCAAGCATGACATACAATGAAGCCTACCATCCCCAAGAACAGCTGTAGAAATAACTGATAGATATTCTATTAAGAAAGATTTGTAAACCAAAGAATGCAGAAATAACTATTATGATGCAAAAATTAAGAACATCATTACCGGCTCAAGCATGATCGGAAAAATGTCCTTAGAGATGGATCAGCATCATGTAGAACAATCTCACCAAAATCAAGGAAAAACTGAAGAATGGCCTGATGGATAAACCCAAAAAAATATTACCAGAGAGAAAGCCACTTTTGTAGCACGCAAATGTTTGGTAGGTGGACAACACAGTAGCTGTAATCAACTCTAAAAAATACACTAAATCACCAGAAAAAAAAATGTAACTGAGAATCTGGGGCACTTTTAGCAACAGCATAGTCTAATGGCTAAGGTATTTACAGTGTGTGAACATAAGAGAGAGCAAAGTAAGCTGAAGGAGAAATTTTATAGTATTTCAAAGTAACTCAATGCCATTTCAAATTTTAAACGTAGAAGTTTCCAGCTGTTTCTCAGTAACCAAACAGCACTTTAACTGTCTTTTTCCAATCATTGATAAAAAATAAAATAAAATATTTCTTAAATTTCTTCAAAACCAAATAGCGTATTAATATTAATGATTGCCCACAAATCTTTGCCAAAATTGCCCGTTCAAATACAGAAAATAAATAAATAAATCAGAAAGCAAAAAAATAAAATAAAACATAGAAGAAAATTAGAGAAAAGAGCAGACCAGAAAGATAAGGCCGTTAGAGATTCGAGACTGAGAAACGGAAGATACCAATCTCTGAAAAATCTTATTAATCTGCGGATAAACCCTAGTCACCAAATCCTCAGATTCCTCTGATTTACACAATTCATAAAGCTTCCTCACCTGATCAAATCAACACACACAAAAAACTCATCCATCAAAACCAAAAATAAAATACAAATAAAGGCATAATTATACAAATGCGAGAGGATTTGTGGTAGAGAGAACAAACGGATGGGAGAAGATTATGATCGGAGGCGGGGTCGGCGGAGAAATTAGAGTCTCTGGCGGAGGCAGAGAGTGATCTCAGATGAAACTCCCAGTCTCTATCTCGATCAACCATTTCGGAAGCAGACCGAAGTGTTTTTCTTGTTGTGGAATCTGAACTTGAAGTGTTTTCACCGTTTTCAGTGCTTTCCTCTATCGGTGACGATGGTCAGGCTTTGGTTCGTTATTAGACGGCGTCGTTTTCCTTGACGTAGACGTGGGTAAAAACCGTGACCGTTGTTTGTCTCTTAAAAGTTCGCCTTCTCGCTTTTCAAAAGAAAATTTGATGGACAATTTTATCTAATAAAAGGAGTTTACTATCAAAATAATTCATTTTGTAAAAGAAATACAGGGAAATTAATATTAAAATGCTGAACTTTCATGATTTTTTATTTGTGTCTTGAACAAAAATATTGCTTTTAAATATAGCAATTTTTTAAAATTTTGTTTTTATATCTCTAATTTTTATTTTAATTATAGTTCTAACATCAAAATTATGTCGTCAACAAAATTATGAAAATTGTTATATGAATAAGAACTTTTGCTCACTATCAAACGTGAAAAGTCAAGAGTCACGATTTTTTAAATACTAATTTTCAAAAAAATACATATATGGACTGTTTTTTTAAATAATCGCCAGCTGGGTTTAGCTAAATCGTATTCATCAATTACGCTAAAATTAACCTTAAAACAAAGAATAACATGATTAAAACACCTTAAAACTATTGCTAGTGAATATAGTTTTTAAAACATAAAAAGGGTAGTTCAATTATTATTTTGAGAAATATTTGGTTAAAAGACATCAAATACTTTTAAATTTGTGAATCTAAGAGCATCTCCAACTCACTCTCTATTTCTTATTTTTTAGCCATTTTAGCTAGCCAAACACAAAAAATTCTCTCCAACCCACTTTCATTACTCATACTAATAAAATTTTCAACTCTATCCGTAATCTGTAATACGAAAATTTTTCAATGACTTCTAATCTTTAGTTTTCATTTTTAAAATACGTTTGCATTAATTTGACAGTAATAAAGAATGTTAAAATCCGCTTGTAAAACCATTTTCTTGAAAATTAAGTTATAAAATGTTGAAAATAAAATTTTGTTTTCGACACCAAAACAAGCGAAACAGTGAGAAAGAGCTTCGATTCATATATAAAAATGTCAAAATAATTCCATTTTCTGCTTTTCAAATCTTGTTTTGTCTAATTCCTCGAATTCAACTGTTTTCCTTGTTTTCAAAAATTTGGCCAGAGAAACGTAAAATTTTTCATCTACTAAAATTATGGCTCACTCTATTTCTAATTAACCCAAATGACACCAACGCTGAGAAATTATTTGTACTTCTCTAAATTCTCTCTCTACATTTTTTTCTCTCTATCTCTCTCTATATATATGTTTTACCTTTTTTAAATTATTGAAAGTTAGTGAAAATTGGGTGTAAAATAGAGAATGTGGTTGGAGTGAATTTTAAAAAGTTGCTAGCTAAATAGTGAATTTAATATTTAAATATATTTTGAGTAGCTAATTTATTGAGTGTGGTTGGAGATGCTCTAACATCTCTTATGTATTTTCTTGAAAAATAACTTATTTTAGACAAAAATGCCCATTATATTTCATGTATTTATATTCTCTCTTAAAAGAATGGTTTTTTTATAAGGAAATAAGAAGGATATTTATGTCAAAATGAGGCAAAAGTGGAAGAAGGGGCAGATTTCAAAATTTTGGGTTTCAAAATGTCCATTATTTTGATATCAAACTCCAATAAAAGTTTTTTTTTTTGTCCACTTATTATTATTTAATATTTGAAAACCTTTTTTGTTACAACCATTCACTTTGCATTATCATTCTCATGGACATGGGGGCGGACCGGTTATATGCTTAGGGGGGCAAATGCCCCTGCAATTTTGGGAAAAAATATTTATATTAGGATTTAAAGTAGTATATTTTAATTGGATGTAAAATCTAATTGTTATTAAACTATTTAAGTAATTTGTGCTTTGATTTGCCCCCCTATAATTAATTTAGCCTATGTTTCCAGAAAATGCTAAGGAAAATCTAAATATGGATGAAAAAATGAAAGAAAATAAAAATAGAGTTAAATCTAACATATTATTTTTACTTACTAATTCAAACAAAATCTATTATTTTAACTCATTAATATAAAGATTAAATAATTTACAAATTGGTAAGTTTTGAAGTAATTTTATTTATATTTGATTTTCTTTAGGGCTATGTTTGGTTCCCGGAAAGTTTGAGGGTAAAATCAAAGCAAAGAAAATAGGAAGGAAAAGTAGAAGAAAAAAAATATAAAGGAACATAAAAATAGAATTAAATTTCATATGATATTTTTATTTTCTATCTCAAATCAATTTTATCTATTTATACTCATCATTATAGAGATTAAATAATTATAAAATACTTAAATTTCTGAGTAATTTTATTTATATTTGATTTTCTTTAATTTTTTTAGTAAACAATCAAACAAAAGAAAATCATGTTCTTTACCATTTTTTTTCTTTTGTTAGTATTCTCTAAGAACCAAACATAACCTAAATTTTTTTTTTCTTAGTTATCTAAACATAAAAAAATCATTTTGTTTAGAATTTTTTTATTAGATAAAAAAAAATTTCTTACATTAGTATTTTTCGGAAACCAAACACAACATTAGTGTTTTGCCCCCCTCAACTTATTTTATGGGTCCTTCATTGCTCATGGAGACTCTAACTTGGTTTTTCTCTGTGTTCTACTCAATACTTAACCACTTAGCCAAATGTTATTGGCATTTGAAATATATATTTAATTCACTTATTATATATAATCATTTTTTTTTTTTTTGTGATTTGATTAAAAGACCTTTTGAAAGCTAAATTTCATAAATCTAACTATGAGTACCATGGTCCTTAGACCCACTACTCAATGGGCCCAAGGCCCGTTTGGCACGAGGCCCGCTCAGTCTCACAGGAGAAGCCACCAAGCCACTTTACCATATTAAATTTGGGGTAATTACAAGATCTAGAACTAAACCCGCTTCAAGCGAAAGTTTTGTTATTTTCTCAGCGCCACTCGTGGCAATGACTAGAGTTTGAAGCCCTCAACTCGGCTATTCTTCAGATATGGTAAAAGTTCGCGATTATCGATAATCAGATAAAGACGGGAATACGCAGCGGATGACCGCAAATTTAGCTTCAAATTCATATTGAGGAATACCTTTATAAGGGAAAATTAGTCTTTTTGAGCAATGAAAATCGGCTGGACAAGAAAAAAACATATTTATATAGTAAAATTGGAGATTCCTTCCTGAGATAGGAGAGTGATTCAACAACCGTTTTCTATTACTCAGGAAGATCCCCCACGAGGGAGAGGTATGCAATTCCCAATCCAGCACTCTCCGCTTTTCCATCTCACGACTTAAACATAGAAGAGGCGGTTGGCACACTGTCACGGATCACGACATTTTGCAAGTTCATTATCATACTGCCGATGCCCAGAGTACAAAGCATCAAGGTAGCAACAATTACGCCAGTTTATGGAAATCAAATTGTAAAGTCTCGCTTTATAAAGGTAAGGGTTTGCTTCAATCGACATTTATCACCCTTCACACGGTGGGCTTTCTCTAATTCCCTATCCTAAGTCTCGATTCATTCCGAGGTAGTCATGCCGCCAACAAACTGGTCCACCGTAAAGATCAATTCCTCTATTAGCGCTGGGGATACGGAGAAGAAATAGAGGAGCAAGTGCGTGTGGATGAAGGAGTCAAGATCGTGTTAACGCCTACCGCCAGAAATGGTTGCTACAAGCCCAGATAGAAAAAGACGTGATCTTAGTGAAAGAGATGTGCAAGATAGCGGTCAAGCTTTGCATTCAATCCTTTGCAATAAAGGGAAGGAGCCCATTATCCCGGATAAGGCCAATGCCCCAGCAGATGATAAGTTATCCTTAGGTAGTGCCCCACCTTTGGGCCTCTCACCAGCATAGAACATAAGGGTCAAATCGCGTAAGAGGACCTCACATCGCCTTGCCTTCAGCGATGCCGTTAGTGGAGCGTCCCACCAAGTAAGGAGAGAAGAAACTAAGGGTAGTACAATAAAACGAGCCCCACGATGCGCAGACGCTTATAAAGGAGCGCCATCAATGCCATTTCAGAGCATCCCGCTTCGATATAGGGCCGGTATTTTACATGCCTCCACACGACTGGGACTGGAATGATATGCCTCTTCACCCCTAAGGCAACACATTCTTGGATCATGAGCCACCTCGCGGTTCATCATAATTCACGCTGTTCGAGATGGCTTTACTAACCCTGACGATCACATTGCTCCACTCATAATCGCAATGATACAAATGCTTTCGGGCAAATTGGAACCGTCCGGTTGTGTAGTATTCAAATTAATTATTGTGGAACCGCGTTAGCCTGGTTCCATAAGCTCCCTCCCAATTCAATGAACTAATTCAATGAACTATGGGCGCATTCAGATCGCTGAAGACCTTGTTCCTAAGGCGACAAAAGAGGAAACATCACCTCCATGTGCTACTTCCTCAAGGTGAAGTGGAATCTATTCGACACTTCACGAAGATTTGTGTGCTTATTCTAGAGGTAGAATCTACAAAGATGGATACTATCTCTCCTTTAACTTTAGAAGGTTTGGCCATCCATCAGCCGTTTCCAATAAGCATTCTTTATACCCACCGTATGGAAGTTAATTATACAGCAGGTCGATAAGTACTCAATGTCGAGGACAACATCGCAGTAACCCAAACTCATGATTTATAAGTCACCACCTAAGGACATAACTTATCCGGGAAGGTGTCAGCCCGAGTCCAAAGAAGGCGTAATAGAGACCGAAGCGATCTCGCACGCTTACAAAAAAAGCTCCCACAATCTATCCCCTTTGAACATCTCAGATCAAAGGTTATCGCCATCATTCGTGGATTTTCCAAAGTTTAAATGGCCGCACCAATCCTGTGCATGCATCCTTCCAAAAGAAACAAATCCTTTACGCGACATTTCATGGTGGATCGTATATGAGACCACGTGTCAGCTTCAAAGTTCTTAGTGGAAAATTTGTTTCGCCGGACATCGCAAGAGATATATCAAAGAAGCATACCACAGAGATGAGTCGTATTCTGTTGAAGATTGGCCAGGATTGCAGCCAGAGCGCAACTCCGCTGTATAACTCAGACTCAAGAAATTATATACTAGGCGGCCCGTCTAATGACCAGTATCAGTTGAAGCGCCAACAAAAGAAGATCTTACAAGCAGCGACAATCAAAGCCAAGGTAAATGATATCAACACAGAAAGTAGCCGTGAAGAAACCAGGCCCATAGATGGCCTCATATCCTTCCCTCCTATCAACCCGAACAGAATTATTGTGCCCCACTATGATGCATTAGTACTCACCCTTTGTATTAGCAATTTTGATGTGCACAGGATTATGTGACTAACATTGGTTAAGTCGACTCGCGCTTAAATGTCGTGCAAGGCAAGGTTATCGCTTATCTATGGAAACGTAGAGGTGAGAATAACCTCAAAAGTCCTCCTCTTGAGGATTAAACCCCCGCCAGAATAATCACAGCCACACCCATTAGGGTGAGGAGAAGGATCACGCTGGTGGATCCCTTAGAAAAGTAATGTTAGGGACGGCCGAGAAGTTCACTATGCCGCCTCTTTGATCGATAACGAAAAAGAATAGTTACAACTTGCGCTGTTGAGTAACATAGATGTGTTCGCCTAGAGCAACTCAGATATGGTCGGAATTCATCCAACGGTGGCCTCTCACAAACTAAACATCATCTCCACGACTAAACCAATGAGACAGAAAGTAAGGTGTTTTCACCTGGATCGCCATCAGATCATCCAGACGGAGGTAGACAATCTACTAAGAGCAAGTTTCATGAGAGAAGTAAAGTACCCCGAATGGCTAGACAATGTAGGTAGAGTTCCAGTTAAGGCGGGGCGGCGAGTATGTATAGACACATCGACTCAAACGTAAGCGCACTCAAAAGATATACAGCCTCTCACCGCGATAGATCAAATTGCTCGATCCCACGCCCATGCATGGGATACTACTGCTTCTCGACTCCTTTCTCTCGATATCACCGCATTCCCATGCACCCGCTAACGCTTAAGAATGACCTCTGGCCATAACTACAGCGGATTATATATCGCTACAATGTGATGCCTTTCGATTGAAGAAATGTTAAAACTCTATCAAAGATCAACCCAGATATTCGACCGTTGTTAAGAAACACCATGGAAGCCTATATCGACAATATGCTTATAAAATCTAGAGAACGCTTCGATCATATCCAACATCTATAAGAGGCCTCGAGCTATCGGGCAAGGTACGTGATGAAACTCAACCTTCAAATGTGCTTGGAGTCGGTCAGCAAGTTTCAGCTTTATGGTGACCTAGAGAGGAATAGAGGCCACCCCATGCAACTCAAAGCTATAATGGACTCTCAAGCTCCTACCCTGTGAAAGGAGTATTAACAACTTACCCGGTCAAGCAATGTTCTTCGAGGTTCATATCCCGTTTCACAGATCGGGTAAAGCCATTTTTTATCACTCTAAAAGGAGCCATAAGGGCCAGCTAAAATGAGGAGTGCGACCAAGTTTTCATGGCAATCAAACAATATCTTATCGAACCACCACTCGACTAAATTTCAAAGTGCGATACATTCTATCTCTCTACTCTAACAAAGGTCAAGTCTTAGTAAGTGCAGCTGTGTTCAATGAAGACGAAAGCAAAAAACAAAGACCAATATTCTTCATAAGCAAATCCCTGGCCGAAGTAGAAACTCGGTACACCTGTCTCGAACAAGCGGCATTGACCCTCCTTGTGGTAACCAAGAAGCTTTGCCCTTACTTCCAGGCACACCCTATCGTCGTGCTAACCAATCCCCCTTTTCGAAACACTATACACAAGCCTGACCTATCATGAAGGATGGCCCGGTTGGCGATTGAGCTTGCTGCAGTTTGGTATTCAAGATAAACCTCGCTGATGTCAAGGGGGGCGTGTATCGCGCATTTTTAGTAATCCACCGAACCGTGACGTGGGACCAGATAACGGCGATCGTGGATTTTTACCGTGGGACAAGCCAGTAGTTTCATTTACACGGAGGTAGAGTCTGCTTGCAACTTAAAGCCCTAACTGGGGAAAGGGTAGAGCAAGTCGTACTACTAGACTTCCCCACTTCAAATAATGAGATCGACACATGAAGTAATCCTGGCTGAGTCGATCTCACAACTGTGACATCGCAAAAATCCCTCACACGAAGTGACTCTTTATCTGGGTAGTAGACAAGAATCCTGAGAATACGAAACGCGAGACCTACAGATGACCACATGGCGTGGTCTGGCCAAGCAACGACTAGGAGTTTTGCATTGAAGCCGAACATATCCCAAGGGGCTCAATGGAAAAGTGGGCACTGATACGTCATGGGCCGAATCCATCCTAATAAATGTAAATCAGATTCCTCCTAATCTACTAATACCTCGACGTCAGTTACAACCGATCGTGTTAGATAGATAAAGCAAGTTCTTCTACTGACTCCTATAATGCATTATCTCGAGCTTCAAGAGAACTGGCTTGATAACATAGTTGAAGTCCATATGGTCCAGATCCAGGCAGCGAGATTTTCCTTGGTGAACGAGCAATTATACAAGCGGTCTTTGGACGAGTCGTATCTTAAGTGTCTCACCACTCAGTAAGGACAATATATACTGACAGAACTCCATGAAGGGGTATGCGGAAACCATCTGGGTGGCAGAACTTTAGCTCATAGGGCCCTTACACAAGGGTATTATTGGCCAACTATGAAAGCCAATGTGACCGCCTACGTCAAGAAGTGCGATCGTTGCCAACGACAAGCCCTTATGTCAAGGATGTTGACTCATAACCTAGCCACCATCACGAGCCCCTAGCCCTTGCTCAAGTGGGAATTGAGTATAGACTGCTGCTCACGCCCCAACTACAAAAAAAGTCATTGGCTGGGTCGCCAATCACTATTTTAGTAAATAAATAGAAGCCAAGCCTTCACCCATCAAAGTAAGGTTGTCTGCCCAATTTGTGTGGACACATTGCTTATTCGCTCGTATCAATTTCTAATCGACATTGTAATCGAGTAATGGGCCCAATATTAATAACGGCAGATATAGAAATTTTTGCCGTGAGTCAAGATCAAAAAAATTTGTACTCAACCCCGTGGTACCCATAGAGCAATGGCTAGGCGAAAGCATCTAACAAACCCTTTACGCTTTGAAAAGCGTCGTATTCGGCCAAGGGAAAACGTGGTGAACGAAGTACTGTGGAGTTCTTTCGGGGCCAATAGGATAAACTAAACTTAATTCGATCGGGAGGTCACCATTTGCCCTCACCTATGGGATAGAGGCCATCATTCCTAAAAAAATTGGGATGCCCACACTTCGGACTGAAATCCCTAGAAAGACTAATACTGAAACCATCACCAAAGACCTAGATATATGTGACGAACTCGGGAAGCAACAGAAGTATAATGCAGCTCCTCGTACCAACAAAGGATGAGACAAACTCATATAACAAAAGTGCAAGGTCACAGACGCCCAAGCCGAAGACCTAGTTTTAAGAAGGGTCTTTAAAAACACGACTGACTCGGCGATTGGCAAGTTCCAACCTAATTGGGAGGGGTCCTACATGATAGTAAAGGTGGGGGCAGCCAACTCCTACGCACTAAATAAACTAGACGGGACTCTAGTACCTAGTATGTGGAATGCTACGCATCTTAAGAGGTATTATCAATAAAGTTCTCATTTGAAGTGTTTTCTTGCAATCTTTGTAACTACCCTCATGCAAAAGCCCAGATGTGGCTCTAAGACTGTTGACACTCTCAAAAGTCCAAATGTGGCTCTAAGCCTACTGGTACTTTCAAAAACCTAGATGTGGCCCTAAGCTTGCTGGCACTTTCAAAAGCCCAGAAGTGGCTCTAAGCCTGTTGGCACTTTCAAAAGCCTAGATGTGGCTCCAAGCCTGCTGGCCCAGATGTGGCTCCAAGCCTGTTGGCATTTTCAAAAGCCTAGATGTGGCTCTAAGTCTACTGACACTTTCAAAAGACTAGACTTGTGGCTCTAAGCCTACGGGCACTTTCAAAAGACCAAAGATGTGGCTCTAAGCCTGTTGACACTTTCAAAGGACTAGCCTTGTGGCTCTTAGCCCCCTGGCGCATGTTTAAGCACAACAGTAACTCTTAAGCTTGTTGACTAAAGCCAAAGCTCAAGAATGGTGCCTTGCCTGTTGGCCCAGGCGTAATCCCTACCAGCTCCTAGCTCCTAAAAAACTTAACATTGATACCCCCAAAGCAACTATCCTAGCCAATGTTCATAGAAAGGATGAGAAATAAAAGGGATTCATTGTATGAGTATGCCAAAAATTATATTTCATTATAATACGCCAATAAGCATCATTAGTAACTATAAAATATGTATGTCTTGGTGGCAAAACGGGGCCCCTTACAGAAATTTCAAAAAAAAAAAAACAAAGGAAGGGGGAAGAGAAGTAAGGAGAGCAAAATCAGCTTTGAACCCTAATGGAGGCATTCTCCTCAGGATCCTTGGTCGTTTCGATCAGATCCACCTCAGCTGTTGTCACCTCAGTAATTGCTGAGACTGGAGGGCACCTGGGGGATCACGAAGAACTCCGGAGGTAGCGGGTAGGAGGAGTCGGGCATGCCGTCTAGAACCTTTGGTTGGCTTCCACAAATGGTGTGTTTGAACATACAACATCCGTAATCGTAGGCAAAGATCACCTCCAGGGCCTTCTGATAGTCATCTTCCATGGATTCTTTGTCTTTATCGACCTGGGACTGAAGGGAGGACACTTCACCTTTTGCCACCTCGAGCTCCAAAAGGAGGGACGTTTGTTCAACCTCCAGGCAGGCGATCTCATCCTCGGCCTTGTGCTCAACAAGCACCAGGGCGTCTAGGACCCTAGCCAAGTCATCCTCCGTTCGTGCCTTTACGTCACCCGCTGCAGTAACTGCCAACCGGGCATGTCGAGCTTCCTCCTTAGCCTCATCCCTCTCCTTCTTCGCCCCACAACCTCTTTGCACCTCCTTGCCTTCCACCTCAGTGCCTAGGACTTAGTCCCGGTTCTGCCAAGAGCATCATCTAGGCATCAGGCTTTAGAGACGGATCGAGCCGTGAGCTTCGCAATCCCTGCGACGTTCAACCTCCAAGATAAAGTCCTGGCGGGCGCCATATTCCCATGGTGTGTGGGACACCGTAAAAGACGCAGGCATTGAAAAACATGATGACACAAGAATTCAGTGTTCAAATGAAAGTTTAAACATACCAAATTTCAACTGGTTTCAGTTAAAATCATGGTCAAGATGAGTGATCACATCTCGACATGCGAATCGAGGAAGGATCGGCACTTTTTTGAAAGCACGGTACCACCGATATGCGATGGCTGGTAGGGTAGAGGTCAATTATGTGAGCGATGCGGCGTCTCTCCGTTGAAGCGGGCTTTAGCTGCGCCGATGATCTATTGGGCTTTATTGGGATTCGGGACAGCATCGCCCGTCGGCGTTACTCCCACTTCATCGGATGAAGAACGAGCCGAAGCACCAACCTATCGCATCCCTCGCATACCGGGCTGGAATTTGCAAGCCTCGTTGAGAACGGCAACTCAACGACTATCTCTAATGGAGCCTCCCCCATAACTACCGCCATTAGAGTGCCCCCACCTGGAACCCCATCCTTCATCAATGCAATGCCTCCTCGATCCTAGCAAAGACCCTCCAAAGCCGACTAAGGCGCTCCGAGGCACGCTCCGAGAATCCATGTTGATTATATAGCCGTTGTTTCAGCCTTTTCATCCGCACTTAGACCGCTTGGGAGCTGCTGTCTGGCATTTCAGCCGGGGTAGTTCCCCTTGAGAGCTCGCACCGCCATGCGATCCGCGGCGGAATCCAAAGAACAAGGCCGACATATCATCCTCTCTTCCTCAATGACCACTAGCGCTTGATCCGGCCCAATCCATAAAGCCCTCTAGTCCCATGCCGGAAGCCTTGGTCTATCCACCCTTGTTTGCTTTCTTCTTCTTCTTCTTTTCACCGGGGCAAGTTAGGATCTCAAGCCAACCAAAGGTAATCGGGTCGAGCCGAACAAATTTCACCAAGGCCCTTCGCGAATTTCTGGCTTAGAGTGAGAACTCGCTTGAAAAGTGTTGCTCGAGATTGACTTGAAAAGGTCAGCAAAAACAAAGTGCTCTCCCTTAACAAGCTCTACCGGCAGCGAGTGAGGGATGACGGGGACAATGTAACGAAAGGGGTTAGTGCCTAACTTCTGAAAGTTCTTCACCGACAAGAGGAGCTCGTGATTACGCCCGCCTCGCAGAATCTCGAAAGCAAATTGGCCCGATATGCCTCCAAATCGGCCTTCCACTCCAACCACTAGCCGCCTGCTTTGAGCTTACCAACAAAGTCTGAAGAAAAGGGCCACGTTAGAATGTGGGTGATCTAAAAAAACACCAGCCCCATCAAGCTAAGACAAACTTGGGAACGCGAGGGACTAGTTCTGGTCAAACGGGAGCCTAAGAGAGTCTGACATCTCATACCACGGTCCTTTCACTAAGACAACCCCTTTGGCCTCAGTCTTTGGGGAGTCAAGAAGCCTGGTTACAAATTGCAATCGGAGGCTGTATGCCGACAAAGATAGTCGGCCCCCAATCCCAAGCTTCAAAGTGTAAACAAAACGAATCTCTACCAGAGAAATATCTAACTGGTAGGGAAAGTTTAGCACACTGCAACCCATCAGAATCCGAAAGAAGTTCGATGTATGTGTGCGCAATGCCCTGGTAAAGTGCATAAACCGGCTTCACCAACGGCGACAGGGAAGCGAAGACTAAATGACAATCAAGGCTTCCTGTGAAGTAGATGACATTGTCTACCCCTCCCACAGTCCAGGCAACTATGCCATCAGACAACTCCAGACCGACGTCAACCGGGACTTGATAGTAGGACATCAACTCCCTATAGATGATAAAGATAATTTTCGGGATCGCTGTTGTATGCATTCCTGTGGTTCCTCTACGCCCCAACCTAATCGTGGAAGTCTTTCCGATCTCGCCATTCTATAGGTAAAAAAAAGAAAAGTGGATTAGCTTATGGATCTTTTAAATTGCAGAGGAAAACGATGACCCTAGGAAGACAAAAGTACTCTCGAGGTTCGACAAAACCCAGAACCCCAGTGAAAGATCCTTAAACTCCGCCCGCACTCACACTTAACTCGCCGCGAACGACGACTACACCCTCAAACACACCTAAAACCTTCTAACCTAAAAATGCTCATCCAATTGCGCCAAAAAAAAAAAAACAACACAACAAAGGAGGCAATACAAACTCACCAGAAAATTAAAAGTTCTTGAGGGGCCTTTGGTGATGCCTAGAGAGCAAGATTTGCAAAAGCACAATGGAAACTAGACAAGTAATAAAGAAAGAAATTTTTAAGAAATATAAAATGGAACACTTAGAGCCCAAATTTCCTATATATGGGGTAACACTCAACAGCACATTAAATGTGCCACAGAACTCAGGAAAACGTGCACTCCCATGCGCCCGTGGTCCCTCGCATGCTTCACCTTTCTGGGCAAGGCTCAATGAATGTGTTAATTATCCTTGTCCTTTCGACTTTCCACACTCTAGGTTTAAAGCATAGTATTTTCCCCAACTGAAAAAGCACAAATTTCCAACCGAGGAAAATGGGGGCATTATGAGTACCATGGTCCTTAAACCCACTACTCAATGGGCCTAAGGCTTGTTTCCGCCAGAGCCCACTACTACCACGACGTGCCGCCCAAACTCCATTCCACTCATATTAAAACCAGGCACTCACTAGACTCGAGAATCCGAAAGTCCCGCCTCAAAGGTTAGCTTTTGTGGTGGGTCCGCTTCCAAAGCTCTTTAAACCCCCTTAATAAGCCATCCTCCAGATACTAAGAAGTCTGCTATTATAATTAGATAAAGGCAGGAAATACTCAAAGGATATTTATCTGCAAATTTCCTAATTTCCAAATCTCATACTTCTTGGAGGAATAATCTTTGATAAGGAAGAATTAGTATTTGATATGGAAAATCGCCTGATAGCGAAAAACATATTTATCCCTAAAACAGTGAGATTCCTTCCTTGATATGAGATTCGACAACAATTTTCTATAAATCAAAGAAGATCCTCCACATGAGAGTTATAATCTAACTACGAACTCTCTCGGGGCTTCTTCTTCCATCCTTTCACTGACTTATCTCATCTGGGTTATGTCGATACACTGACGCCTGATCATCACCCATTTTGCGCGTGCTCATATCATAGGCTGACGCCCCAAGAGTCAAGCAGAGACGATCAAGGTAACAACACTAACATTTCATCAATTTTTTACCTTATTTTGACAAAAATATCCTCGTTGTTTTTTTGTAAAAATAACTTTCTTTTGAAAGATGCATGTAATGATAAAAGACATTTTTACTAAAATGAGTTATTTTTCAAGAGAAAATATGGAAGGGGTTAGATTTACAAATTTTGACATATTTAAGGTATTTTAACCAAATATTTCTTTCTATTTTTTCATTATTTTGATGATATAATCATGATTCAACTTTCAAATCAATAAATTATAAATCGGTAATGTTAAGAAAAAAAATGAAAACAAATAATAGAAAAACGTAACATACATATTTATATACAAAACAATGAGATGAATAAATTGATCAATATTGGTGGTACAAGTTTGTAATATCGCAACTGTTAATAAAAACCAGAAAACTCTATAATAAATCATATATTTATAGTCATTCCAAAATCCTATAGTCCCAATCCTTTTCCTACCATCACAAATATCGAAATAATATCCACGAAATTTTTCAGAATGATCAGACAAAATTTGGATCACCCGAATCTAATACTTATTCCATTCGATGAATAGTTGGATTTGTGTAATATTCAAAATAGCCAGAATTTACGCTAATATTCAAAATAATACAGAATGTCAGTTATCTACATTAACTAAGAATCGTAATTATTAAATTACCAAAAGCCACATTACGAATCGTAATACTCCAATGAGCCGAGTGGGGAGTGCATGAGAGAACAAGAAAGCAAGACTTGGAACAAATAAAATACTCAAATTCCACTATCCAAGACATAACCAGAATCAAGAAATTTAAAAATCAAAACGACATCATTCACACAATCCAGAATCGAATCAAATTCAAATCTCAGGTCAGAATTGGCTGTGATTTCAACTTTCAAGAAAAACATTATAAAAAATAAATCTGCAGATTCGCTAAACACACTAATTTGAACATTAATTTGATTAAAAAATTAAATTCCTCATTTTTTTTCCTTTAAACACTATTTCGATCTAAAACTCAGTATACTTTCTTATATTTTGAGATACATTAATTGAAAAAAGAGCGAGGCCAAATGGAAAAAGTAAAATGTTGTCGTCAATCTTATTGTTTTTGCCTCAACCTCCCACGTCCATGTCACAGTCACAGTCACAGATGGATATTTATCCTTTCCTTCCATGGAAGACCCAAACCACTCTTATGATATCATCATCAGAAAACTAAAAAGTAAAAACAGTATGCCGGTCTCTGAAATCTCACTTCGCCATTTCTTACAGCCAAACTCTTCCCAATTCCACAATCCAAACAATCTCACCACAAGGTACCTACTTGTTCTTCTTCTGGCAAGGGTTGCTTCTATAAACCCAAGAAACCTTTTGTTACTCATGTCGATTCAGAATTCTCTTCAATTTTAATGGATTTTTGTATTGAAGATGTAGGCAGAAGTTCACTTCAGTAAGGTGCAGCAGCAACAGAAGTGCTGGTCAAAGAGCAAGAACAAGGAAGAGTTATTATGAGTTGCTTGGGGTTTCAGTTGATTCAAATCCTAAGGAGATCAAAGAAGCTTACAGGAAGCTTCAAAAGAAATATCACCCAGATGTTGCAGGCGAAAAGGTCATTTCCTTTTTTCTAAGTTACAAATTCAACTTATTTTCCCTCTTGGGGTTTTGAAGATTCATAGACTTATGAGTAGCATTGTAAATGTTTGAAGAATTTCCCTGTATTTGTTATAGGGACATGAGTACAGTTTGATGCTGAATGAGGCGTACAGGGTTCTGACAAGGGAAGATCTGAGAAGAGAGTACGATGCTACGATCGGCCAAATGGGAGTGGGGCTTGGGGGAAGCTTTTCTGACATGGGTTACAGTTCTTGGAATGGCCCCTTGAGACCCCAAGCTCTGTTTGTTGATGAAAATGAATGCATTGGTAGGCATGAAAGGCTCATAATTTAACGGGTTTGGATTAATATATTATTTCCCCACTTGTTCTGGCCTTAGGTTTGCTTCTGATGGTTATTGGTTCGGGTCCCCTTAGCACCATTGAATAATTTACTTAGCTTTTAACTTCAAGGTCCATGAAATTTGTTGAGCGGCCTTGGGTTTGCTCTCAATGATTACTAGTTCAAGTTCTCTTAGGACCATTGAAAATTTTACCCGGTTTTTAACTTCATGGTCCCATGAAATTAGTGGATGTGTTAGCAAGTTGGATGGGACACCCACCAAATATTGAAAATAAATAAATTGAAAAAGGTCTTGCAAGCTTATCATTTCTGGAATTTCAACTGATTTTTCAATATCTTTCACAGCTTGCAGAGAATGTGTCCACCATGCAAGTAATACTTTTATGATGGATGATGCTCTTGGGTGTGCAAGAGTCAAAGTTCAGTATGGAGATGATGACAAGAAAATTGAGGTATGACACTTGCCCATAGCCTTTTTGATAATGAGGCAATCAGTATATTTAAAACTAACCAATTGGGCGACTTGGAGTTGGGATCTTGCAGGTTTCAGTTGATTCATGTCCTGTAAACTGCATTCACTGGGTTGATAGGGAAGAGTTGGCAGTACTAGAGTTCCTAATTCAGCCTCAGCCAAAGGAAGGTTATGGTGTTTTTGGTGGAGGATGGGAAAGGCCTGCAAATGTTTTCATGGCAGCTAAGGCCTTCAACAAGCAACTGAAACAGCAGGCTGACCACCATCAAAGGAATGGTAATTGCAGTCGCCTTATTGCCTTTTCTTTTCTTTAAGTGAAAAACAAGTTTTCTTTTGTACTGAATCATGATTCATGCTCTGTTTTCCATAAATTCTGCTCAAATTGCAGCATCCAGAACAGTTGAAGAAGAGACTCCAGCTCAGGCAGAGGCTCGGGCCAATGCGAGTATGAAAATAAAGATGGAGAGATTGTCAAGGATTTGGAATTGGGTGAAGGAAGTCTCTGGCTCCAACAAGGGAAATGAAGAGTAAATATACAAGGTATGCAATGAGGAGAGCCTGAAATAGTCAGGGCTTCCAACCATGTAGATGTTGTTTATTTGAACCATATTATTTTTAAGAACTTAAAAATGAGTTTACATATGTATAACACTACAATATCACATATGTGTACATAAGTTTGAGCAACATTGAGATTGCCTTGAAACTCATAATTTCATCGAACACAAGCTTCATCAATATGAGCTCCATCGCTATCTCAGAATTCCAAACAAATCGGGCTTTGAGTTCTCGATATATTCTGCATATATATAATCTCTCATTGTTAAATTTCTTTCAAACAGATCTGAAACTTCTGCTTCTAAGTAGTGAAAATCAACTTGGCCAGATTTATTGACTTGCTTCTCAAGAACTTCAGAAGCTCAGCACCAGCTGAATATCCTTGGTTGGTGTGCTGTCTTGAGAGAAAATTTGTTCCTGAATGCCCTTATGATTGGTCGCTTCAAAAAATTTATCATGAGAGATTATGAACTCAAAAACTCTGTCTGTGCTATGTTAGCGAAGGATGTTGGGACTTGAACCACAAACCCATGTCAACGGTAAAAAGATTTGGTCCCCATTGACTAATTGTAAATGTGTTAATGAGATGAAATTTCTTTAAATACTGAAAGATCTCAACGCCGCCTCAAGGCACCCACTTTTGTGGAAGGGAGAGGACTCACACCAAGGTAGGTCGGTGCCCCCCCACCACGCACGCCGCAGCCGTCCGTCCGTCTGCCCGAGTCCACCCGTTGCAGATATTTATACTCCCGTTTTTCCAATCTTTTTATAACAAAAAATAAAATCTTCTCCTCACTTCTTCATCACTGTCATTTTTTGTACGACGCTCGCGCAAACGTTGAGTTCGTCTGGGTCCTCCGACCACGACGTCGAGGATCGAGATCGGGCCGATCCCGGGAGACGATTGTCCACTATCTTCTGCGACTTCACCGAGGCCACCCGCTCTTTGCCGACATGACGCTCAAGGCCTGGATTGCGCTTTCCGCTTCGATTGTTTGCTCAGACCGCAGTTTGTTTCCTTCATATTTTATTTCTGTTTTCGAACGAACACAAAGACTCTACAATCTTAAGACGAATTTGTTTCTGTTCGTTCAGTTCTGTTTATGCAGTGCCTCACCTTCAAATTTTGTTTAGGCACGAATTAGATAACTGTTAGGCCCGAATTTTGTTTAGGCAAAACCAGTAATCTGTTTGTGTTATTTTTATATTTCAGTACACTGTATGTTTTATTGCTTTGCTCAAGTTTGCAAAAACAGTAATCGGTTTATGTTATTTTAAATATAGATTTCAGTACTGCACTGGATTTAATTGTTTTATTTCAGATATAAATATCAGTTCTGAAATACAGAACTTCCTGTAAACTGTTTTCAGTTTTGAACTACAGTTCTCATTTTTTTAATTTTGCAAAAAAGTTATGTTTCTGCTGCACTGTAAAAGCATTATGTTTCTGTTTTAATATTTTTACTTACCTGCACTGCTATGCTTTTTTTCTCCGTTTCTGTCTGTCAATTTGTTAGTGTTCGATTCAAATTTTGAAGACGAAATTTGATTATGTTCCTTTCTGTATTACAATATTTGTTACAATTCTTCATTTCAGACATAAATTTTTGCAGCGCTTTTTTCGCTTTTATGTTCAAATTTTCTAGAATATGTTCTCGCTTTTTATCCTTCGTAAATGGTTTCTCACACTCCTGCTAACCCTATTCAATCATGGAGAAAAGCTTTAAAGGTTTAATAGTACTGATTTCAAGAGATGGCGAATGCGACGCTGTTTCTATTTCATAACTCAACTGCAAGATTTCTTAATGAGGATGGTCCTAATCGACGCCGGAGAGATGCATAAAAAAAGTTGGTTGTTGTGGATGCATGGAATCACTCTGATTTCCTGTGTCGCAACTATGTCCTCAACGGTCTGGAAAATACTCTTTATAATGTCTATAGTCTACTGAAAACGGCTAAGGAGTTATGGGATAGTTTGGACAAGAAGTACAAAATCGAAGATGCCGGACTGAAGAAATTCATTGTCGGTAAATTGACTTCGCATGGTTGATTCAAAGACCGCCTTAAGTCGTCTAAGAGCTTGCTGGCGCATGATATCTATGTCAAAGAATTCACTCTAAGCGAGACATTTCAAGCTATTGCATTCATTGAAAAACTACCACCATCTCGAGGGATTTCAAAAATATCTCAACACAAGAGAAAGGAGTTGTCACTGAGGACTGATTGCTCTGGGTTGAGGATCGAGGAAGACAATAGTCAGTTCGAAGAAAGTTGGGAAGAATCTAGAGGTTTCAAAGGCCAATGTTGTTGAAGAAGGATCAAACCCAACAAGAAGAGGAAAATGCCTAGTAAGTCTCGGAGGGATTCAAATCCAAGGCCTAAGAAGTTCGCCGCGCGCCTAACCGCGGGCAAAGTCTGGACATCGAGCCAAAGACTGCAGAGCCAAGAAAAGATAGAAAACGCAAACTAATGTGGTGGAAAAGATCTCCAATGGTGTTGATGATATCAATCTGACTGCTATGATATCCGAGTGTAATATGGTGGGAAACCCCAAAGAGTGGTGGATTGATACTGGAGCAACTCATCACATCTGTGCAAACAGATCGATGTTTTCGTCCTACACAACCGTGGGGGGTGATGAAAACTTATATGGTAATTCATCAACCTCTAAGGTTGAAGGTGTCGGAAAGATTGTTTGAAGATGACATCTCGAAAGATTTGCACACTAATTAATGTTCGTATGTGCCAGATGTTTGCAAGAATTTAGTGTCGTCATCTCTCCCAGTAAGGATGGCTTCAAGTCGTTTTTGTGGACCGACAAGTTTGTACTTCAAAAATGAAATGTCAGCCATTTTTCAGACGATTACTTCGCGTCGCCATCTCTCCTAGCAAGGATGGCTTCAAGTTGGTTTTATCCGACAAGTTTGTACTCAAATGAAATGTATGTGAGGAAAGGGTTATCTCGAAAGGGATGGTTTGTTCAAGCTAAATGTAATGAATGTTGTAACCAAGGATGATTTGAATAAAGTTGCTTCTTCTTATGTGCTTGAGTCTTCTAACATTCGTATTACTAGGACACGCGCACTATAAGTCAATAAAGAAATTAATGAATATGGGACTGTTGCCGAAGTTTGACTGTCCAAGTGAGAAATGCCAAGTGTGTGTTGAATCTAAATTTTCTAAGCCCTCTTCCACTCTGTAGATAATAGAGTTTCAGAACCTTTAAATTTAATACACAGATATATGCGATATGAAATCAATAATTCACAAAAGGTGGTAATAAAGTACTGACATTTTTATGTATTTACTCACTGCGGTATTGTTATGTTTATTTGCTTAGTAGCAAAGATGAGGTTGTACGCTTTTAAACCCAGGCGCCAAAGTCAAAACTCGCGCTTGAACAAGAGTAAATAATCATAAGGAGGATAGAGGAGGTGAATATGAATTTCGCTTGAGGAAATTTGTACCTAGTTCGTATCATTCACCAAATGATCAAGCCTCTTATACACTATAATCTAATGAGGGCGGGGAAAGGAAAATCGGTCTTTAAATAAACAAATTAACGCATTGTCAATAGTTCCAATGAATGCCAGAATTTGTGGATAGTTGTTTTGATCGATTTAATTTTATTTTAAATAGAGTAACTTATAGAAGACAATAAACAAACTCCCTACGAGAATGGAAAAGCGCATGCCTAATCCTTAATTGTCTCAAAGTGTGGGGGTTTTGGCCAAGGTTGTGGTTCCTAAGCCTAAAAAGGCGTAGACCAGCATCAGTTGACCTGCTTATCTGATGATGCTTTCAAATAAAGAATTATTATCGCTTTCTGTCTACAAGTCGAGATCCCAGGATATACACATGTCAATACGATCATTGAATCAAGGGACACTGCTCTTTTGAAAATATATTTCCGTATAACATAGTATATGAGTCAATTGATAATAATAAGAGGTCTCGGTGATACTATATCTGGCGATATGGGGATGAACCTAGGCGTAGTAAAAGACAAAGGACTTCCACGATACTTTTGGACGATTTCTTAACGTATCGTGAAGAATGAGCCTCATTACATTCAAAAGAAAATTTGTGACTTCACGAAGCCCAGATTACGGAAAGAAGCTATCAATAGTGAAAAGTTGAATCTATCTTGTCAAATCACACACATGGAAATTGGTTGACGCCATTACGGTAATAAAAGCCACTTCGATGTAGTGGATTTTCAAGAAGGAAAATGAAAGCGGATGGTGCTATTGATAAATATAATAAGGCTATGCTTGTAGTAGAAGATTTAAAAACAGCGAGAAGGTCTTGATTATTTTGATACTTATTCACACATTACTAGAATTACATACATAAGGATCTTAGTATAGCGGCGGTGTATAAGCGAAATCCAATAAATGGATGTGAAAGCGGCCTTAAACGGAGATTTGGAAGAAGAAATATATTGAACGACGAAGGAGTTCATTATTCGGGACAAGAAGTAGAAAGTATATGCCTTATCAAGTCACTACATGGATTGAAAACAGCGGCGAGCAAGGAGCGAGATCGTTATCACAAGGCGATTGTCCACTTTATCCTCGGTACTGGTGGGGGGGCCCAGGTCGTCTTAAGGACCACGACGCGTCTGTCTTTGGGCTCGGATGCGCTACGGCACTACGATTGTTTGTTTATCTTGCGAGGTTTGTTTCCTTCATATTTTTATTTCTGTTTTAGAACGAACACGAAGACTACAGGATGCATCTTCGTTGTTCCAGAAAAATTATGGTTCAAAAGCATACTTACGTTGGAAACCACCATTGAACTGACAATAGAGGAGAGCTTAGGTTATAAAAATATGCAGTTTAAGAAAATGCGAACGAGAATATGACAAGCAGAGTCTCCTTGTAACTCTTGAAAGCGATCGTTCATAAGCGCGGCCAATTCTCCGGCTTAGGACGAGGCCCTCGGCGTGATGCTATCACAGGAGCTCGACTTCTCAGTCTAGTATTCGAGCCCCGCGAGATGGGCAGCCCTGAGCAACGGGATTTCACTGGCGATTTTTGACTTTTAATATAAGGCCAAAGTGCAAATTATGTCATAAATTTAGTAATTAGCCCCAGTAAAGTTCGTATCACGTATCAAAGCAATTTATGGTATCAATAAGGTCGAGCTAATTTTCTTTTTGTCGTTCTTTCAAATTGTAATTTAAGTGAAAGAATTAGAAAGAAAAAAGTAGTTGCGCTAACGGAAGCTTTGATACAAATAGTATTAATGATTGGATTTAAGAATACAAAGATAAAAGTAATTCACATGAAGATGCATGAGATATTTACGAGATTGAATCAATCATATCTATATGCATGGATGAGAGAAAAATTTTCCACTATACCATAGAAATATTTCAAAGGATAAAATGGCATACGATTGGGTTCTTGAAAACGACATATAATTGGGTTCTTGGGTTCTTGAAAAAGACATATAATTGGGTTCTTGAAGGCATTCGTTCACTTATTTGCATGTCAAATACATGACGAGTGTAATCCCACCATCATCAAATATCTCTTGTTCTTCTCACATCTCTAAATACTCCATATGACCTTTACAAGTCCATCTCCCACTCACAACTTTTTCCCCTTGTTACTCCTTTACAAGCCTATCTCTTTTCCTTTTACGACACAAAATATTTATAGTGATATTCTTAACAACTTTCATTAATTCTATAAAGAAGTCTTTCCCTAAACTATTTGAGGTTATAATCATACTTGACTTTAGTTAATTGCCCGAAAAGTGCTATTTTGAGCCACACATCGAGAGATAGGTTTTGAGTGCTTTAACGCGCTCAATCTCATATCGATTAAACGATTGATGTGTGCGAATTAAACTTAGTTCGTTAATCTTAGTTTTGAGCTTGTTTTTTGGTTATTTGCGGTTTTTTAGTACACTTGATCCTGTTAGTTCAAGTATGACGTAAAGATATGTACCGAATGCTGAGGAATCATGGTATTTTCGATATAAAATGCTCCGAAATTCGAGTGTGGAATTGAAGGCAAGCGATGAAGAAGAAGTGCAAGAGGATGCGGAGTGGGAGCGATCGGCTGGATCGGAAGAGCGGGAATTTCGGTATGGCTGCGAAATTTCGCTAGGATTCTTGAAAATTTCGCAATCATAGCGTCGCAATCATAGCGAGGAATTGAGAAAATTAAACTAGACTAGTAGAGAATTTAAACTCTCTAGCGAGAATTCCACTTGGAGTGCCTAGTGAAATTAAGTAGTTTGGCTATCTCACATATTTTTTGCTAATTTGTGAAATTATTTGTAGATAGTGAAATTCTCAGATTGTCTCTGTAGGGCTCGCTAAGTATGAGAGACTAACTAAGTTTAGCGAGTTTTATTATCTTCATGAAATTCTCCTCAGTAGAGAAAATGGTTTGCCTTTGTGATTTTGTGTAGTGTACCAAGCATTTAGTTTGGTGTATTACCACCTTGTCCCTTTTGTAAGCCAATATTTTAAACGTTCTTGTATTTCACACTTTTAGATTGGACTATATAAACCAGTAATTTTGTAACCACTACTTGATTTTGGCGTAATTTGTTCATTTTATAAAATTCATGACTTTCATTTTAGGGTTTCATTGCTCTCTTCTCTCTTCTTTCTTTCATTGAGACATGCCGCAGGGATGACGACTCGAGATCGCGGTAGCACCATTAGCATGAGAATTGCTAGCTCTGGTTTTGAGACTCTTGCGAGGTTGTCCTCTTGTTTTTAAATGATCACGAGTACTGCATTTATGGTTCCATACCTTCAAACTAAGGGTTTAATGCCATTTAATGTTGTTCCTTTGAGTGATACTTGCCATGCTTTAGGGTTCGGTGCCCTTAATGCCCACCGATCTGCTGATATCCTTTAGATGCGTTCTGGCCAGTTGAAATGAGGTTAGTGCTAGGTTTTTAAATGAATGGGACTTTGAATGCTTAGTACTTGTGTTGACTCGAATAGGAGTGGTTCTAGGGTTAGGTTTTATGGCTAAACAAGATCAGATTTTGGCTTTTGGCTATATGTCGCCTTAATGCGAGGAAATAACGAGGACCTTTGTAATACCCCATGTTGTCAAGGTAGTGACTGACCTTGAGTTACCATTTCACATTTCACTTTTCGACCATTACAGGTTAGTCGAGTAAACAAACAACCCCAACTATTTTTTTGAACCAAATCCAAAAAATCCAAACTAAAAGCCTCACCAATTTTTCCAAACACTAATGCAAATCATTCGTGGGATGAAACTTATAAAATGTTGAGCCACTGAAGCTATCACTGTGATGGCTTGTCTCTGACAGTGGGAGGAACATAGGAAACAAATTTTGTTGATTAAGCTCACCTACGGTAGCACCCGAATCAAATGGCGTCGATTCACAGGGGGTTGTGCCCAAACTCATTATGATGAGTTGGGAGTGTACTTATGTCCTCATTACAAGAAGTGTAGGTGACCTTTAGGCCTTTTTGAATTTCGATTCTTTATGCTTGCAAGTTTTCAGCACTTGGCGATCCTTTGCCTTGTTTTTTGTTTCTCTTGGTCAGTTTTGTTTTAACTAGCACGACTTCTTTGTAAGCTTTGTTTGTGCTCTTCTTTGATCTCATTTGTGTAACGGGTGTTTATGCACCGATGGGATGAACACTTCGGGTAGGTACCAAGAATCGATTACACAGGTTAAGGAACAAGTTGTGAAATCGGTGTGCCTGCGATTGAGAATATGGATCCTGCGAGGCAGTAGTCGGTGGGTACCCGGTGAATCAATGACACAGTCGGTAAGGGGAACACATACACCCTCCCAGGTTAGTGCTCCTTCTGCATCGTACCTCTCTTTGAAGATGTGGCGATTGAGACCTACTGGTACTTACTGCTTCCCATTTTCATGGTATAAGAATGAAAATCCATATTCGCATATAAGGGATTTTGAGGTATGCACTCACGTTCAAGGAAGGTAATGCGGCATGTGGATTTGCTCAGTGAAGCGTTCGGGTTGTACTCGAATAGCGAGATTTAGCTCGATTAAGCTGAGTGAAACTTGATTAGAAATTGGTAGATCTTCAAAATTTGAATTTTGAAAAAAATTCTTTAGTGCGAAAAGACCCAGCCAGAGTTTGAAGGATCTACACTTACTTGCTATGACAATGAAATTCTAATCTTTGGGAGGTCATGAATCGTGATCTTTGTCACATCGTGGAGTTCGATACGGATGTAGTGAATCCATTTCTATAATGGTATGTCCCTGCCATGAAGCAATTGCTAGAAACCGTATGTGGAGGTGATTTTCTAAGCAAAAACGGATGAGGCCATGGATTTCTTGAGTTATGTGGCTGAAACCAAGGGTTGGATAGACAAACCCGAGAGAGGTGGAGAAAATGAGGCCCTCACCACACGAAGGAGGATTTTTACACTGGAGGACATGGAAATGGCAGGTAAAATCTCAACCCTAGGCTAGGAGTGGAGGTTAGAAGGAAAGAGGCTCTGAAGTGCATGGTGGCGAAAATCCTGCACAAGCGATCCATGCCAATTTCAATCCACTTTGCCCACGGAAGAACGGTATCGATGGCCTTCGGTGAAGGATTTGATGTCGGAATATGCAAATCTGGTAAGGTGATATGGCCCTCACGACCCAGTGCCCCGTATGGTATGCCTACCCGATTGGAGATCACCACTAACTCTGCAGAGCCCTAATCCCTTGCTATGTGCCCCCGGTGCCAAACCACAATTTGGTTCTCATCTAACCAAGCCCACCCATCATCCACTTCTCGGTTAGACAAGCGTCACCGAGATTTGAGCAAGGTGGTAGGCAACTTTGTGGAAGAACAAAAGGGATCAATGCATGATTAGCCTGAAGAGTTAATCTTGTAGAAACCTTATTTAGACAAAGAATAGATGGAAGCGAGAGCGATCTTAATCGGAGAAATAGACAGCTTGCGGTATTCAATCACAAGATGACAATGATACGGAGTACGGAGAGAGGAGGAAGGTTCCTTCGAACGTGCCAATCAGAAAAGTCTGTAGAGGTAAGTTCATCTAGCGATTCGGGGGAATGGATGAGGTCGAGGCTATAATCACTGCTGAGGAGTGGAAAGAAGTTGATCGGACGATACTGAGCCCGATTGAAACTAAGAGAAAAATTGGAGCCTGCTTACATTTTCCTAAAGGAGGACTCGATGACTTGCTGCATGCCCTCCATTTCCCAGACTAACTAGAAGCGAGGCATCCCGAGGCGGGCATCTAGGAGTCTAGGAAGCGGTGAAGGTTAAAATACCCCTTTTGGACATCATTAGAAACAAGTCCTGCCTATGCAAAAGTTTTGAAGGATCTTTGTACAATCGAAGGGGTTGGGCATTGAAAAAGGCATTTTAAGCGGCTTAGTCGATTGCCATAATCCGGCAGAACCCGGTCGAATCTGAGGATCCGGGATCTCCCACAGATTTCGATTAACATTGGTGGGACTTGCGTAGACAAGCAACTTTGCTAGATTTAGGGCAGTGTGAACCTACGCATTACTCGGTGTATGGCAGTTAGGTTTGGTAGAGCTTAAACCTACCAATTACCTCTATCATGACGATCGATCGATGAAGATCCCTAAGGGGATAGTTGAGGATGTGTTGGTTAAGGTAGACAAATTCTGCTATCCGATGAACTTTGTAGTGCTTGACAGAAACGATAGCAAATGGGCCCCGATCATGTGCCAATCATCACGGGAAGACCATTTTAAATGCCCGATCACCCGATTATCAATTCTTGAAATGAGTCATGCGACTCACATTGGCAACATGACATTGGAGCTGAATATCTTCCTTTGAAGTCTAGCCAAAAATCATTGGAAGGTGAAATGAAGGAAATGATGAAGTTTGTTCGATTAGGCGAGAATACGGGGAAGGCGAATGTCCGAAGTGCGAAATAGCCAACCAAGGTAGACGGGTGTTTTGGTATTGCCATCAGTAGCCACTGCAGGGCAATTGCTCAGTTCAGAATCAACCAGTGGGAGGAAAATTAACCATGGGAAATCAAACATCAAGGCTGCTGCACAAACCACTACAGGGGTTGAGGAGTTCCTCCTCCTTGACCCTCCATGAGTAATTCTGTGACATTGGGATGGTTTGGTGTTCTCTAAAACCAAATTGCAGCTCAATAATTTTTGGTTTTTATTTTAAATTGGTCAATTTTCATTTTTGACTATTTTTAGTAATTTCCCGATTTAGCAGCTTTCCTTTTTAAGTAACCTAAGTTTAATATTATTTTCTTATTTTTATTTTTATTATTAGGTTTTTGTTGAAAATAATATTTATTTTGCTCGCTTGTAGTGTGGTTTATTTGGTCTAATTAAATTTTTTTATTGCGGGAGGGCAGGATATTTTTAAGGTTGAATTTAGCTATAATAGCGAAATCAACCTGGTATTCGGCTCCCGCAGCTCTATTTAAGCAAGGGAGGCGAACGGTGACTTCATTTCTATTCCCATCTGATAAGGCCACCTTGCCGTGCCTTGCATTAGAGCCACAGGCCGCTATAGCACATACCGCGCGCCACAATTCGCGCTGCACCGCCATCACGGTGCCACCTGCTAGACCACCGACCTTGGTGAGCCACTTCACACCGTCACGGGCGTACCACGTAGGCCGTAGCCCCTCTTTGTCTGTGGCGTCGATTGCCACTGGTCTAGTGTCATTCCTGCTTCGCGGTCTCGTAGTGCCGGTCTGCTTCATTGCCGTGCCACGACCTCAGTGTCGGCTTTGCTTTCCGCGCCTTTGCCACGAATTGGCGCTCCGGTCGATTGGCTCGCCCACAATGTCCTTTTCTGGCGCTCGACCATGGTACTTTGAGGTGGGTCCGCCTCGAGCCACCGGGTCGAGGTTCGGCCTCAGGCGGGAGGCGTAGGCCTGATTCGGCTCGGATCCGGCCCCGTGCAGGCTCGGTCCGGGGCGAGTCACGAGGCCTCGGGGGTTCGGGAGATACGGACACGGATGGGACC
This sequence comes from Tetrastigma voinierianum, assembly GCA_016808115.1. Taxonomy (NCBI): domain Eukaryota; kingdom Viridiplantae; phylum Streptophyta; class Magnoliopsida; order Vitales; family Vitaceae; genus Tetrastigma; species Tetrastigma voinierianum. The sequence continues at coordinate 435,830 of JAEQBH010001010.1, forward strand.
CCGGGCCTTCACACGATGCCACGAGAGGAGATCTAGGAGGGCAGGCCCTCAGCGGGCCGTGCACGGGCCGGGGGAGTCATCATCGTCCAGGGCCTCGGCCATCACGGTCCTCGGCGGCGGAGCGACCTCATCGCCTCGATTATCGCACGCCTCGAGGATCGGGAGGCCATGATGCGTCGGGCATCCTATCCGCAGAATGTAGGACTACGAGGGATTTTCATGGGGGTATTATTCTGACGTCCGGTCTTGTTTCATGACCCAGATTCGGGGACTCGATGCAATTGATCAAGCATTACTCCCTGCTTGCATTTATGGCCTTGACGGTTCTATTACCGGGTGATTCCCTGGGTTCTGCCATTACATGACCTCGGGAGAGCCGTCCGTTAGACTCCGGTCAGTGTCGGCTTGTCGACGGGACACCGGAGCGGTGGACATGGCGGTACGTTGGGCTGCCACGGGGCGGGGCCCGACTCGGAGGTTATAGGGATTGGCCTCTGGAGCACCGCGGGGAGATGGTCAGCGGTCTCATTGGGAACCTACGACGGGACTGTCTTTATTCGGAGAGGCGGCTCCGCCTCATATGCTCCTTATTGATCATCTGCTTTCGGGACTAGCCTCTTTCCGTGCGACCGCTACGTCCGGCGTAGGGACCCTCCTCGAGCTACATCTTAGGATCGAGGAGGATTACAGTTGATCCCTTTGAGTTAGTGATGACCTCCACACTACATTTGAGAAGATAAGGTCCACCGCCCGAGAACTGGCTCGGCTTGAAGGGTTTACAGTGATGCCACCACGGCTAACCATGCCCGGAGTCTGGAGCACTTGGGCACCGGGGCCCAGTTGAAAGGAGGATCGGATGCCCTCGAGGTCCGCATGCATGGGCAGGCTATGGTTGCTTTATTTCTTTTCTCCTCCGGCGGGACCGGGAGGAGTGCGGGATCTGGGGCGGGAGGACTCATAGAGGGGAGAGATGTGCATGCTCTGAGGTCGAGATGGAGAGGGTCGAGTTCCGGATATATATCTCCTCAATCTCCTCCTCTCCCTGGCAGCCCTGACCCTCTTGGCCTCCCAGACCCATCATATCTGGCGCGGCACTCTCGAGATCACGTTCATGTCGATCTGGGGGCTTGCGGGTGTGGATGCCCCTATATGTTCGTGCGGTAGCTACCGAGGCGGCCTGGGACGGAGAGTTGGCGGCGGGGCCACTTTAGGTCACTTTGTCACTCCATGTACTCCGGCGGATCATGGGTCACTGGGTCCTACCACATGATCCTTCCCGGAGACGAGGCCCACGGCGGCGACGTGCTCCTTAGACATGTTGGCGGTAGCATCCATGGGTCCACCATCGCTACGGATTGGGGTGGTCCTCCCACGTCTCTAAACTTTCACCTTTATGACATGTACATTTTGGTAGGTTAGAGTTAGGAGTGTTTTCTTATGTTTTTTTGTTTAGTTTTCAAAGATTATCAACTCCGCCTACCAATTTTGTGTGAATCATGACAGCCATAAAGTAAAGTAAAGTGGATACTTTGTATGTTCAAATGATATTAAGCATGTACTAGCCATTTTGGTTATATCAAAAGCTTTACAAGATATTTCCAGCTTATTACACTTTTCGCATATCACTTTGTGCCTCCACTTTCAGGTATCTATTTCTTGCCTTCAATCGAACAATTGAATTGCTTCAATTGAACAATTGAATCGGGCTTTTAATTGGAAAATTGAAACCCTCGTATGCTACCTTAATGCTAGAACAATTCCATGTAAGCGATCTCAGCTGTCAATTGTAGTTCCAAATAAGATTCAACTTGAACATTTCCTTGAGCCAATCTCACACACTCCGCACACCATTTCGCGATAGGTCAGAATTTATATACCTTCTTCACTTTTGCATAGCCTGACTTAGACATGCTGACAACCCGCACAGGTTAGTGTTTCCCATTTGGAAGACCAATGTAGTCTTCCAAAAAAGAAAAGAAAAAGAAAAGAAGAAAAGAAAATAAAAAGTCGTGCTTATTCTGAAACCCGAACACGGTCCGAGGGGTATACGGCGGCCTTTAAGCCCGATGCCCTAAACCTTAGCTGTCGGGAGTCATCGACTCAGTGTTCAAGCATGGGTGGACGGTAGAGTTTAGCGTGCTGTAGGAGCTCACTCCTCGAAGTCATCGTGAGTCCGGTGAACCCGCAGCTTCGCGGGTCAAGTGGATCCTGCCGGATGCCCTAAACTCTTATCATATCGGGAGTCACTTGGGACTCTGCTACACCCGACTTTGGTGAAGCTTCCAGTCTTTAGCATTGCACCCTGCTACCCCAATCAAGTAAAGAAATAAGTGTGTAGCTAATCCTATTTAGGTTGTTCAAATGGGGCCATACAAGTGGAATTAAAATAGTTTGAGGTGGGGAATAATTTTGGTGCAATTTATCGCCTAATCCTAATACTAGAATCACAGATTTTGGTGGAAATTCAAAGCTGATTTCCTCAGGGATCCGATGTTGGACTTAAAATTGTTCTAATATGGTTTTTGCTCTCTCATGTCGTTTTCAAACTAGGTCTCACTCTGGTTCATTTTAAAGGTAATGCTTATCTCGTATATACACCTTTTGGAACCGCATACACTTTGTAAAATCACCAAGAGCAATGCCCCATATTTTTAACATTGCTATGGGCTAGCAACGGTTTGTTGGTGTGATTAGGTGCCCAAAGTGCTATTTTAGCCCTATCCAAGATAGGTTTTTGAAAGTGCTTTTAAGTGGACTAATCATATCATCACAATTGACGGTGCGTGTCCACTTAGTTCCACTAATGCCAAGCCGAGCTTGTTTTTGGTTATTTTGCGTTTTGAGGCAATTCTTGGTCATTTAGTTCATGCATACGTAAAGATATACCACGCCGAGGAATCGCAGGAGTTTTCAATATCAAAATATCAAAATTCGCTAGAATTGGAAGGCAAACTCGATGAAGAAGAAGAGATGTAATGATGCAAAGAGCTGGATCAGAAGGCAGAATTTTCGCTGGCGGCTGAATTTTTAGATTGGTGGTGGCTCAAGAATCATATTAAAATTCGCATCCTAGCTTAAATGCGCCAATCCCAGCTAAGAAATTTCTCACAGTTAGCTAAATCGGGAAATTTCCTTTACGAGGTTAGTTTAAATTTTCGCCATGCTAGCTAAATTCTCCTCCATACGAAATGGCCGCCTCGATTTTGTGCAATTAATGCCAAACGATCAAGGTTTTTTTGGGTGTATTACTCACCTTGGTCCCTTTTGTAAGCCAATATTTTAGGCATTTCTGCTTTCTACCAAGTGATCAGAGAACTCCCCATAATTTGTAACCCTAAGCAATTTTTGGCAAGAAATGCTCATTTTATAAAATTCTCGCAGATTTTCATTTTGTGTGGTTTCATTTGCTCTCTTTCTCTCTTTTCTCTTTTCTTTCATTCTTCCCTACCGCCAAACACCCCCTCGAGATGACAACTCAAGGATGCTTCTTGGCTGCTTCTCACAAATTTTGAAGATGAGGGAAGGTTAGCTTGGTTTTCGGCCAATGCAGTTGTCCTCTTATGTTTTAAATGATGGGCTGAGGTACCGCATTTATGTTCCATACCTTCCAAACTAGGTTTAATGCCATTTAATGTTGTTCCTGGGTCAATACTTGCCATGCTTAGTGGTTCAAAGGCATACTTAATGCTAGGGATACACCGATATCCTTAGACATTACTTTCTACGAGCCATTGAAATGAGGGTCGAGTGCTAGGTTTTTAAACCTGAACGGGACTTTTGAATGTTTAGTTCTTGTGTTGACTCCAAATAGAGTGGTTCAGGGTTAGGCTCTTATACTAAACAAAGATCCTGGCTTTGGCTCGACTATATGTCACATAATGCGAGGAAATAACCCGAGGACACCACACGCCTCCCCATGTTAATGTGCTTAGCGCACTCCAAGCCTTCAAGGTTACCATTTCACATTTCACTTTCTCACATTACAGCTTGTCGCAAACAAACAACCCCCCCACCTGCTTTGAACCAAATCCAAAATCCAAACTAAAGCCTCACAATTTTCAAACACTAATGTAAATCATTCGCGGGATGAAAACCCATCATCCCCGTGTTCGACCCTAGACCGCTATACTGCAGTAGCTTGACTACGACAGTAGGAGGAACATAGGAAACAAATTTTGTTGATTCCGCTCACCCTACCGTGGCACGAATCACTTTCCTTTTATAAGAAAGTAGTTGGGAAACTTGTGTTTTACCCCATTGATTTGGAAATAATTGTAAGTAAGGCATAAAAATGTAAAATATATGATTCAAAGACGACTTCACATGCACAATTGTATTTCAAATATGCTAGCACTCCAGGCACCACCAATAAATTTATAGGCAATTATCTTGACTGTTCATAAACAACATAATAAATGTTGTCAAATGTAGTACCTACAGTTTATTAAGATAGTACCTAAGTACTATTATACCTGAAACACAATTATCTTTTATGAAACCGTATTGAATCATGTATTTTGTATTCATTTTACCTTATTTATAATTATTCCTAAATCAATTGGTTGAAACATAAGTTTCTGAAAGTGTTTTCTTGTGCTACTAGGAATTATCCTATACAATGTTTTAGTTTTAGTTTTCTATCATAATTGAAAATCCAATTGGGAAATGCATACCTGAATACACTAGCTACATAGTTCAAGCACTTTAGATGTAGTTTGAGATTTCTTGAGCAGGTTAAGGAAGTTAAGCTAATATTGAAGATCACGCAGACCCCTGTAGATGACTATGACTACTCCCTTTTGAAACACATTTTCCCATCTCAATCATAGAATGATCAGTGATTCCGTCAAATAGCCAGACTATCCTCTCATCATAAGTCACATCTCATAGGAATGCAAAACTCTCTACAAATCTGGCCATCTCAAACTCTGCTTGGTCAAATCTAGGATATGATGTGCGAGGCTGGGGTATATGGAAGGAAAGATGTATAACATGTTAGAATATGGTTCGAAACTCAAAGGCCAAATTTTAATATTTAAATTAGTTTTACTAATTTAATTAAGTCTCCTATTTGGTTTACTCCTCCTATTTAATATGGAATAAGTCTTAGCCATTGATTTTGGTAATTGATGGATGTACCAGATTTATAGTGATACACATAAATAAATTGGTCATCTCTCTGCCTATTAGGGTTAGCAAAATTCAAGACACTAACTTCTCCACCAAGTTCTTTGCTACATGAGATTAGGGTTAAGGGAGAAAAACCAGTTTATAGTCAAAATCTAATTGGATTCAATTCCCTCTAGATGACTAATTCTGCATCAAGTAAGTGCATCGATATATTTTTGTTTATGTGACATGTATCGAAACTTGACGTTATTGGGTTTACTTTTAAGATTGGAAATGGATGTTTCAATTTATTTAATAAAAATGATTCCTTTATTGGTTCAGGAATCCATATGGATAATTTATATAAATTGAAGCTTGATGTTAATTTCTCTGCATTCTTAATGTGTGTTCATCAGAATATTGGAAGTAAGCGTAGTATGGCAAATGAAAACTCTGCTTACTTGTGGCATAAACGTTTAGGTCATATATCCAAGGAAAGATTGCAAAGATTAGTAAAGAATGAGATTTTACCAAATCTAGAGTTTACTGATCTTGGTTTATGTGTGGATTGCATTAAGGGAAAGCAAACCAAACATAACAGAAGAACCACCAAGTAATCATCTTCTTGAAATAATACACATCGATATATGTGGACCTTTTGCTGTTCCATCTTTTAGTGGAGAAAAATATTTTATCACCTTTATAGATGATTTTTCACGTTATGGATATGTCTATTTGCTTAAAGAAAAATCTCAAGCTAAAAATGCCCTTGAGGTGTTTGTTAATGAAGTTGAGAGGCAACTACACAGAAAGGTGACAATAGTAAGGTTTGATAGAGGTGATGAATATTATGGAAATTATGATGAATCGAGACAAAATCCAGGTCCATTTGCAAAGTTTCTCGAAAGACATGGCATATGAGCACAATATACTATGCCAAGCACACCTCAACCGAATGGTGTGGTAGAAAGGCGAAATAGAATATTAATGGATATGATTAGGAGTATGATGAGTAATTCCTCATTACCCAAATCCTTGTGGATGTATGCTGTGACGCCCCAACCCGGCACCTCGTGTCAAGAAAGGGTGTCACAAATCTGAGAACTATAAACTTGTTAACTTACATCATTCTAAACAATTATCTTGAAAATATAAACTTACAAAAACAAAAAAAAAATTATCATATTACAAAATAATATCACAACCCACAATTGGAGTGATCAACATATTCAATTACATTATATACAAAACTTTTCATTGTTTTCAAAAATATATGCGGATCATCTGAAAATAAACCAAAACATCATTGATGGGCACCTAATGTTGTGTGGCGCTGCTGATAATGGGGCGTCCTTTACTATCACACCCTCGACCTACACGGATAAACACATGTGTCGCTTTATAGCTTAGCGGGATCCATAAATATAGACTGACCTGCTGATCATCACAAACACATGTACAAAAGCATCTAACTATACATATACATATACATTCCAACCATATATGACACAATACTTCAACCACTTATTACTAACATTTCAGCATAAGTGGCAATCATAATAATTCCATTAATTGATTTGTTTATATTCATTAATCTTTAGCCCATGAGTTGTGCTTCATCTTATATCTTGTCATTTATAATTTCATTATATTTTTATTTCATTATTTCATATTTATGCCTTTATAATATTAAAATTTTCATCTCATCTTATAGCCATTCACATAGGCCCCAAAAGTGGACCATGGGCCATGTTTGCGAAGGTACTATCCTTTGTCTGAGACGGTGATTTATAAGCTAATACTATATTGCCATGATCAAGCGGGGCCTTGTAATGATCAAGCGGGATCCATGACATTGACAACAGCCAGGAGCCACTCTGTTTTATGGAATTGTATCTTTTAACATTATCCTTATGAAGCGCCTATCTATCAACTTTACTAGTCATAAGCGGACAATAAGTTTTATTATGTTTCTTACTTTCCAGATATCAAAAACGCCTCCACCTTAACCCTTCACAGGTATCATGTATACCTATAGAAATATTCATTATCAAATAATCTCTTATAAATTTAATTGTACTTTGCACTTTTTCCTTATAGCAAAAATATATGTGTATTCTCTTCTTTCATAGCACATGTTATCACAATCATCTTACTATCTTTGCATTGTTTCATATAACAATAAATTTATATAGCCTTTATCTGATTCGGTTTCCATAACCGATTACCTTAAATAGTTCGAGCGGCTCCCAAGTCCATTTCGATTACAATTTTGACTGTAAATGGGGTGTTGAATATGAAATGATCTTTTGACCTAATATACTTTTCTGTCTTAGGATTCCCTATGGTTAAAAAATCATGTCATTTGGACTTTAATTTGGAGATATGGTCCACAATATCGGACTACTCCCGAGACAATTTTGGGGGACATAATTGTTTCCCTTTCTTTGAAAAACTTCACAGGAACAAAGGGAGCAGTAGAGACATTTATCTGATCATCTCATTTACCCAAAAATTGGAATCACTGCATTTGGATCAACCTATCCTAAGATATGACTTAAACACTCAAGGCTAGTGCGGATGAACCTTAAGCGACTAAAAGCAGGCTCCAGTAAATTTCACAGGTACAATGGGGTCTAAATTTGAATATCTTCCCTTCATGGAAGTTATTCTACAAAGTCCTAGTTTACCTAAAAATTGAAATTGCTCATTTTTGGATCACCAAAACTCCAGGATATATTACAAACATCAAGGCTGGTTTGGGCCAGACCTTAGCGGTGAAAATAGAGCCTACTTTGATGAATTTAAATTTTATAGGTCCACTTCCTTCATGAATTTATTTTACAAAGTATGGATTTACAAAATTAAGAATCCTTTCGATTTGGGATCTAGGCCAAGAATGCTGTGACACTCACCCAGGTTTGAGGAAAATTTAGCCAGTATCTCCCACCCACCAACCTACTTCTCCTTACACCAATTTCTTCCTCATTTGAAGAACCTAACAAACAACAACTACCAAGCAGTTCAAAATATACAACAAACCCAACAAGATTGGAAATCCCATACCTTTCTTGACAAATATCTCAAACCTTAGCTTCTCCTTCTCCTTGTTCTTCACTTCTTCTCTTGAACAAGGCTAGATCTCCAAAGCAAATGAAAAGAAAGAAATCACCAAGAATGGCTTCTCCTCTCAAACCTGTAAATGCCCTAGCTCTCCAACACAAAATGGGAAATGCTTCTTCTATAAGGTCATGTTTGGCTTTATCCCATTTTTGGCCCAAGCCCAATTTCCCATTTTGCTATTTAGTTCTCACCTCTTTTACTCTTAAGCCCTTCAAACTTCATTTTTTTATAGTTTTTATCTTAAACTTTAGCCAACTCTCTTATTAAACAATTCCATCTATGTCCTTGACTATTAAATTACCATATTACCCTTGGTCTTTTTAATAATTCCAATTATACCCTTCTTTTCTAATCATTTTAATTACCTAAACATATATTTAGCTTTAATTACCCTTAATCATAACGTAAACTACTAGGGTATATATTGGGGTGTTACATATGCACTTAAACCTGCGGTGCATTTGTTAAATAGGATTCCTAGTAAGGCAGTTCCCAAAACTCCTTTTGGGTTATAGAGTGGAAGGAAACCTAGTTTGAGACACCGGCATGTTTGGGGTTGTCTAGTAGAAGCATGAGTATATAATCCACATGAAAAGAAATTGGATTCTCGAACTGTAAGTGGTTACTTTATTGGTCACCCAGAGAAATCCAAAGGGTATTGGTTTTACTGTCCAAACCATAGTTCTAGAATTATTGAAATAGGCAATGCCAAATTTATTGAGAATGGTGAATTTAGTGTGAGTGCTAACAAAAAAATTGTGGATATCAATGAAATAAGGGTTAATGTTTCATTACCCATCAACATTTCTACATCCGGTGGGCAAATGTTGTTCAAAATTGCAAGAACAAAATAATAGTGAACAACAACATTTGAATGAAAACTTGCAAGGAAGAACCTAACCCACAACAAACTGACATAAATGAACCACGACGAATAGCCTTAAATAAACCTGTAAGGGTAAGGAGGTCAGCTATTTCAGATGATTATGTGGTTTATTTGCAAGAGTCAAATTATGATTGTGGCATTAGTAATGATCCCGTTTCATTTTCACAAGCCATTATGTAACACCCCAAATTATATCATGATAGTTTTATAACATGTTGAGGGTGTGATACAAGTTAAAAGTTAAAGTTTTCGGGAATAATAATGCTAAAAATAAAATAGGCAAAACCAGAATTTCTAAGAATTCGAGGAGTAAATTAGTAATTTACCAACCAGAACAATGTCATAAGATCCTTAAGACTATGCCAAATTAGAATTATATGAAAGAAAGAATGTGTAAATAGAAAAGGGAATAGGACATAAATGCAAATGGGTAATAATCATAAAGCCATTTGTTAAACACTTAGCCTTAGCCATGTAAGTGGATAAGACTACATTGGTCTTGCAATTTGGGCAATTGTCGATTTGAGCTAGGTCACATTGAGGAGAGAAAGGAGGAGAGAAGAAGAAGAGAGAGAGGAAGAAGGAGAAGCCTTTAAGGTATGGATACTAGTTTGAATCCTTGTCTATACAAGGATTTATATGGATATTGATGGAATTGTGTTTAGGTTTGGGTTTTCCACATTTGTTGGTTAGAATTCTCCTACCTCCAATAATGAAGTTGATTGGTTTGGTTCGGTTTTGGGGGTTACTCTAAGTTGTTATATGGTTGTTTGGTTTGGTTGTGGTCCTCAATGGAGGAAAAATTTGTATAGAAAAAATGATGGGATTTAAGGGAGATGTTGTCCGTTTTTTTTTAAAACCCATGTTTTTGTTTTGACCATAACTTGGCCATCACTCATCCAAATTGAGTGATTCAAAATTCTGGGTAAATTATACTTCTAGTAGAACAAATATCCTTGAAATATAAGTATGCAAATTTGGACCCCCATTCATAAATTAGATCAAGAGTGGAACTATAATTATGACATAGTTTGTTTTGGTTGTTTTGACATTAAAATTAGTCTGGATTTGTTTCAGGCCATAACTTGGCCATCACTCATCCAAATTGAGTGATTCAAAATTATGGGTAAACTAGACTTCTAGGATAACAAATCTCCTTGGAATAGGTGTCTTCAAATTTGGACCTCATTGAAGCCAGAAAATTTTTCAAAAATGGAGCTCTGTAAAACCCTAGAAAATTCTAATTTTCTAAAAAAAAAAGTAAAACAGTAATTCGGTCAAAATCCGGAATTTTTCTAAATCTCGATTGATGAAACAGACTTCATAGTTAGGTCGTCTGCGCGAAATCTAGTTACCACATGTCGAATTTAAGTCGGTGAGATAGTGAATTTCATGTTTTTCGAAGACACTTAGAGTAGTAATGGATATGGCATGTTGAGTTACCAATGAGCGCCATGTGTCAAATTAATCAGACATGGAGAACATGTGGCATCATGTCATTGGGTGAAAATCCATGGTAGATGGATAATTGGATAGGGTGTAATCCAAAGAACCATTTAGAAGTGGACAAGTGGCATGAGAGGACAAGTTCTCTTGACCAACATTGACACAACCGGTTTGGGAGGGAAAAAGAGAGAAAGAGAGAGAAAGAGGGAGAAAGGAAGAGAGTTTAGAGAGAGAGGTTCTACCTTCTCTCTAGATTTTCCAGCGATCGGTCCATCAGTCCCATGGGAATGAGCAAGGTGGATCCCACTCTAGGGAGCTACGGCGTGGGTCTGGAAGTATTGAGTTTCGACAACTCCGTGAGGTAGGGGTTTTCTCCTACTTGATTTATTCTTTGGCTAGAGCCATTTTAATGGATGGGGATATCTTGAAACTGGATGACGTGTTTTATGTTGAATTGGGACAGTGAGAAATCCCTAAGGTGGTCGTTGGGCAGTTTAAGACCCTAGGGTATCTTATTCACATGACTTTGTGTGTTGTTTGTGTGATGCTTTGGGCAGTTCCAAGATGGACTGTCGGTTTGTTTATTAGCCAATGTGAGCTAATTTTTGGTGTTATTGTTATGAATGAATAACATGTTTCTTTGTGTGAATTTCGTTAATATATGCATGCTTGATATATTGACATGAATTATTGTGAAATGGCATATTGCCTTTCATATACACTAGGGTAACCTTGAATAGTAGGTATGAGTGCATGACATGAAAAACATGGTTGTCAAATGAATTTCATGGGAAGATTTTCCAAAGAATTGCCTTGGAGAGTTGTCCAACAATTCATATCAAAGGATGACCATGTTGTTTGGAGGTTATCGACAATTCACCTTGGAGGGTGGTCAATAGAATTTATCGAAAAATTGGTATTATGTTTTGAACAAAGCCCTTTGTTTTGAAAACAGTGTTTTCTCACACTTGGCTTAGGCATGCGTGAGGGAGTCAGTGAGGGCTCGAGATGTGGGAAGGGGTGAGTCACATTCTTATCCATAACATTTAGACATTTAAGTAGAGACTTATATGTTTTACTTGAATGTTTGGTGTGCCATTGCATGAGTACTTAGGTGGGGAGTAACCCATGTAAGAAAATTCAACTACTGGGCATTGCTCACCCCATCGTGGGATCCCCCTTTCAAGTACAGGGAGTATTCAGAAGATGACACTCTACTTCAGAGGCCGCCAGAAGAAAGTCGACATGACTTTGATTATATGTTTTTGTAAAACATGTTTGTATAAGAGCAGATAACTCTGAAACTATTGTAATATAGTTGGTTATATTTTATGAGTGGATGTATGGGCTGACGCGTGACCATTTTTACTCATGTTTAAGTTCCTGGTAGAAAGACACTCATTTTCATGGGCATCGAGACACTTAATGGCTACATGTGACCTGTGAGTCACTGTTACAACAACCCTTAGGTTTGGGGCGTCACAAGCTCTGTTTGTAAGAAATATTTGATAGTATATGGAAATACATGAAAATGCAAATATAGATAATATTCAAATATCTGATATCTTCATTCTGACAATAACAAGATTCGGATATTGAGATATGTACTGAAAATGAAATAAAAATTTATTGTCTGCTTAGAACCTGATAGGGGGATAGATGGGCATGCCTATTAGGATTAAAGTCTCGCAACATACCGATCGCTTGGCCCCGTTGTTGTCATTACAAGACCTTCGGTCCTGAGAGAGAGGAGAGGTCATTGTCTCGTACAATGATAATAGCGCCTTCGGGCTCTTATAGTTCATTGTCTCATACAATGATAACAGCGTTTTCGGGCCCTTGTAGTTCATTGTCTCATACATTGATAATGGCACCTTCGGGTCCTTATAGTTTCCTATATCCACTTCTAAGGTATATGTAGACATGAAACATAAAAACAAATGACAAGAATATGCAAATTATTTGAATATGATAACACATGACAGAACTGATTCTTCCTCCAACTTTAGAAACAGAGCATCATTTATGTGATGACAAGTACACTGTGACAAGAATAAGAAGCAAAGTGTAAAATGACACAAAATGTATATGAACGATGATAATAAATGAAACATGATATGATAAGTAAGTATGAGATATGTATAAACATATGTATGAAATATATAAGCATATGTATAAGTATATGATATGTTAAATGTATATACAATTAAAGGTGATGATCCTGGTCAGGGTCATCCACGCACATTCCACCAAGCTATAAGCTTAGCAAGGGCTTCATTCGTAAAAATAAGAAGGAAATAGAAGATAGGACAACTGTGATCAATAATCAAGGTAAATCAACACTCAGTGCCCATCGAGACGCTGGTCCATTGGGAGTATGTCTTTGTTTTTTAAACAATGTAAAGTTTGTATATGTTGAACACCCCATTTATGGAGTTTGAATATATTTGTAATCCGCTACATAATATATTTCAAGAACGCTTAACAAGATAGTTAAATGAACAAGTTTATAGTAAACAGAAAAAGACACCCGCCTCGACACGTGCCGAGTCAGCGTCTCACACGCTGATAAGTCCGATAAATGGATTGATGCTAAGTGAAAGAAGACTTAAAATCAATGACTCAAAAACAATGTTTGGGATCTCGTCGAATTGCTAGAAAGTTCAAAACGAGTTGGATGTAATTGGGTTTTTAAGACTAAACGTGACTCGAATGGCAATATCGAACGATATAAAGCTAGACTTGTTGCCAAGGGTTATACTAAAAAAGATGACATTTATTATAGAGAGACATCTTCACATGTTTCAAAGAAAGATTCATTAAGAATCATTATGGCTTTAATAGCTTAATATGATTTAGAGTTACAGCAAATGTGTAAAACTCGGGTAAGTTTGAACTTTAAGACGATGAAACGGACCTCATCGTTAAATTCGTCTCGTGAATTCTAGTCGCTTAGCCAAATTTCGTTGAATTCCGAATATACGGAATTTCGTGTTTTTCAAGGCAACAGGTAATGGGTGACCCCCAGAAACAGAATTTTTAAGAAAATTCTAAAAGTTGCAAAATAAATTAAATAAAGTTTATACAAAATTTGTTTGAACTGAAATCGGGATGAAATGAAGTGTTTCGAGGCAAAAGTGAAACCAAATGAGTTTGTGACACATGGCATGATGACACATGCCATGTGACTCATGCCATGGTGACACTTGGCATGATGAGGGCTAAGTGTCATGGATATAGATAAGTGAGTGGGTGACACATGACATGATGAGAGCCACGTGTCAAGCCACAACGAGGAAAGAAAGAGGAAAGATCTTCTTGGTCCTTAATACAAAGAGAGGATAAGTGAGTGTGGGGTAGGGAATCGATGGAGAAAAACAAAGAGAAGAAAGAAAAGAAAGAGAGAAAGAGAAGGAGAAGAAAGGGAGAGAGAAAGAGGGAAAGGAATGAAGACCGACTGTTCTTCCTCTAATTTATCGGCGTTCTAATGGTCAGAGTTCACCAGGCAGAGAGTTAAGTCCATCTACTCGACTAGGGCTATGCTCCAAGAGGTAAGGACTCTTCCTACTTTGGTTACCATCCATGGCTATACGATTTCATTATAGGGTTGCCTCGGTTGACTCCTTACACTCCGCCTTCGCCATGGGACCTGCTTTTTGTCAGGGAAACGGCGAAATTGGGCTTGTGTTCTTCATAGAAGTTGTATTTGCATATGTGAAATTGATGTTAGGCTTTGAATAACCTAAATTGGACCTCTACAACTCAAGTTATGGTCCATTTCCCGGGATTGCCACAACTTAGGCTATTTATTTGTTTGTGTCCAAATCTTGGGACTGGTTTTCGGCTGGGAAACATAGGAAATTTGGACTCGTGTTCTTCATAGAAGTTGTAGCTGCATCTATAAAATTTGTGTTAGGATTTTGAATCACCTAAATCGGTCCTCTACAAATTCAGTTAGGTCCATCGACTCCGCCACAAATTAGGTTGTTTATTCGTTAGTGTCTAGATTTCGGGATTCGCTTTCTACTGGGGAAAAGGAGGGAATTTCACCAAAGAATCTAGAAGTTGTCTGAATCTTGAACTGATGTTAGGCTTTTTGAATCACTCTAATTTGATTCCTCTACAACTCAAGTTATGGTTCATCCCTCGGGACTACCACAACTTAGGTTGTATGTCCTGTTGTGGATGGTTTAAAAGGGGACTGTTTGGGGTTGAGTAGGACTGATTTCGGGACTATTTTATGACCGATTTTTAAAAAGATTGGTCCACCTTGAAAACTCTAGATCACATGGACCGATTCGGCTCGGGTGATGGCTAGTGTTCTCAGGGTCTAATTCAAGGCTGCTTTAAGGTCGGGTTCTCAGATCACGCTGCGGGTCGGTTTCATTACTCATTTATGATAGCTCTCAGGATTGTTTGCAAGTTCCGATTCCGGGGAATTGTCTGAGACTAAATTATGAGCTGAGCTTGAATCCCATAAATGTGTATGCTTCTTCATATCTACCAGTAGGGTTGGTTTTGTGGCCCCGATCGGCTTGGTCAGGATACCAATGGATCGATCGTTTATGTCCGGGTTGTAATATGCTTGGTGGTAATTGTTGATCAAATGTTGTTATATGAGTGTTAATATATATTGACATTGAGATGGGTTTTATTTCGAAATTATATGCTTTTGATATAATTATTCATAATACATGGTGAATTGTATGGTTTGAATTGATATATGTGACATGATATAACATGCAATGGTGCATTACATTGCATATGCGCTGGGACTTCGCATTGAATGGTGAGTGCATGATTATGATGAATCACCATACTTGATGATTGATGGGTGGGCTCTGTATTGTTGGGCAATGTCCAATAGAGTCGCACGGTTGCAAAACATGAAAAAAAATGTGTGGTGGGTAATAGCAAGAAAGGTTAGACATCCCCTCGAGTGAAAGGCCTGGACTGGTTTATACACTCCACAGTAAAGTCCAAAAGTGTAGAAGACTGGAGCCCTACTGAGACCCGAAATCACGCCCATGAAACACACACGATTTTGATTACAGATCATCCAAATGACACTTCATCCATAAAAGTTTCAATATAAAAATACTTTTAATTTCAAAGTGTTCATTGGATGCGATTCATCAATGACGGTTTATCACACATTGACATTCGCATTGTGTGGTGGGAGTTGGTGAGGACTTGGGGCATGGTACAGGGTTGAGTCTCATCTCATTTCATGACATGTCATGTATGATTTCATTGTAGAAATGACATATGCTTTTACTAGGGAGTGAATGTGGAACATGACCATTACATGTGCACTTAGGTGAGGAGTAGTCTTTGTAGGAAGTTTTTCTACTAAGCGTGGTTCACCCTATAAGGGAAAATATTTCAAGTACGGAACAGACACCGGTGAACGGCGCTCATTCGAGGCTATAATTGTGAAGAAAGCCGACATATGGCTTTTAATAACTTTTTTGTAAAATGTTTTGGAACAATCTAGTTCTAACTTGTAATTTTATTATGCACGAGAGTTGTAATTAAACCCTTATAGGTCGCTTAAATTACGACTCGTATGTTTCAAAATGAATATGGATGAATGGAACCTGGAGGGCCCAGTTAATCCCCATGGTTTCAGAATGGGATATGAGGTGGTATCAATAATTAAATCCACAAGTTTCGTAAGTTGACAACGACCCTGTGTTCTTGTGGTGTCACAAAATGGATGTGAAAACAACATTTCTCAATGGAGATCTAGAGGAGGAAGTTTATATGGATCAACTTGATGGTTTTTCCATAGAAGGAAACAATCACACGGTGTGAACTTAAGAAATCAATATATGGACTTAAACAAGCTTCCAGACAATGGTATCTTAAGTTCAATGATACTATCACCTCTTTCGGTTTTCATGAAAACACTATTGATTAGTGCATTTATCGAAAGATTAGTGGGAGTAAGTTTATATTCTTAGTTCTATATGTTGATGATATTTTGGTTGTTGCTAATGATTTAGGCATCTTGTATGAGACTAAAGATTTTCTCTCTAAGAATTTTGAAATGAGAGATATGGGAGAGGCATCTTATGTGATTGGAATTTCTATATTTAGAAAGAGATCACAAGGATTGTTAGGATTGTCTCAGAAAACTTATATTGAGGAAATTCTTGGGAGATTTAATATGAACAATTGTTCAGCGGGTATTGCTCCATTACATAAATGAGATAAATTTAGTCTCAAGCAATGTCCAAAGAATGATGTGGAACATAAGGAAATGGAAAATATTCCATATGTTTCTATCGTTGGTAGTTTTATGTACTGTAAACTTAAAACTGCACTGAAGTATTAGCTTTGCGTTTGAATGTTGGTCGAGACAAAAGCAACTCCTATATTGATCATTGGAAAGCTACAAAGAAAGTGTCGAGATACCTTCAGTGAACTAAGGATTACATGCTCACATTTAAATGATCTGATCAGTTAGAAGTGATTGGATATACAAATTTAGATTTTGCTAGTTGTCTTGACAGTAGAAAGTCAACAATTGGTTATTTGTTCCTGTTAGCATAAGGGGCAATTTCATGGAAAAGTGTCAAACAATCTATCATTGCTGCATCTACTATGGAGGCTGAGTTTGTAGCTTGTTATGAAGCTATGATTCATGCTTTATGGCTACGAAACTTTATTTCAGGACTTGGGGTTGTCGACACCATTACCAAGTCGTTGAAAATGGCTATGATAATTCGCCGTAGTTCTCTCCGCAATCCATAAATATCTGTGAGGTGCTAAACACATGGAATTAAAGTATTTTGTCATATGAGGAGGTTCGTAAACATGAGTGTGTATCAACATATTAGAACGGATTCATGATCGAGATCCTACCTAAAGGCTTTACAACACAACCAAAGACACTTAAAGAACGCGTACATGTGCACGGTCCGTCAAACATTACTGACTTAAGATGCGCTCACAATACATTTTCAGCTCATTAATATGATATATTTAAGTGACTTCTACAAGTTATTCTCGTTCCTATGTTTGTGTATTCTAACAGATTTGAACAAGAAATCAAGTGTCTTTTAAGACAATTAAGAGGACATTATGTTATTTATATATAACTTAAGTGGTCTAATATGATAAGTTAATAGTGTAGTAGTATATGGAAGGAAGTATGCAATTTGAAAGTGTATGACCGCCATAACTCTCTCTCTCACTATGCGGTTTATTATGTTAAGGCTAATTATGACGAAATAATGGCATTATGAGATTTATTTTATGTGCCTAATGTTTACACTATTAAATGTTAATGTTATGAATTGTCGGACAAAATGGGAGAATGTTAGAATATGGTTTGAAACTCAAAGACCATATTTTAATATTTAAATTAGTTTTACTAATTTAATTAAGTTTCCTATTTGGTTAACCGCTTCTATTTAATAGTGGAATAAGTCTTAGGCATTGATTTTGGTATTTAATGGATGTACCAAATTTATAGTGATACACATATATAAATTTGTCCTATCTCTACCTATTAGGGTTAGCAAAATTCAAGAAACTAATTTCTCCATCAAGCTATTTGCTACATGATATTAGGGTTAAGGAAGAGAAACCAATTTACAGTCAAAAACCAATTGGATTCAATTTCCTCTACGAAGATGGCTAATTTGTACCAAAACTACGTTGATATATTTTTATTTATGTGATAATTATTGTCCAAAATCCAATAATTATTATGAAGTGTGAATATGGATGTGATCATATTCTCTTAAAAAAAATATTGTCTACATAACAATGTAAAGGTGTGGAGAAGTCACTATATAGGACTCACAATGTAAAGTTGATGTACAGTTCTTCTTAGACGTTTTTCTGGAAGGCGAAAATAATCCAAGACTGCACGTCCGACACCATTTTCTTCCCGCACCTTAAAGAAACGGAAAACCGTTTGATATTCCGGCCACGGTGGTGGCGGACGAAGTGATTTATGGATGGGTGGATTTCTTTTCCCCTGACTTGTACCCATCGGTAACTGAAATCGACATTAGAAGTAAGCTTCCATAGGTTCCTCCATGTTCGGGAGACGAATTGGGAGGTAGCGACGGCGTCTTCCATAGGGAGTTTGTTTAAGATGATAAGAAGAATATCGAGTGGTAATCTGCTGATGAAGTCGTTCTCGTTTCGGTCATGTCCGTTTTCTGAGCCTTCCGAGATTTCTCTCATGCGCTTTTGATCTCAACTTGTGCAACCCATTTTTAAAGTTTTCCTTTCTTTTTCTTTGCGCTTTGGAGGTTTCAAACTACAAAAGGATTGATAGGGTAAGCTTATGTGAATTCTAAACAATAAATAAATAAATTTTCAATTATTTTTGAAATTTTATAATTTTAATTTTTAAAAAAAAATTGTATTTGATTATTTTTTAATTTTCCATTAATAGTTATAAAAATAAAAATGAACATGTATAATTATAATTATAATTAGGATTTATCACACCTAACCCTTGTAATTTATATTGTGTTTTGTGCATTGTACTTTGAGTTCAAAGTACAATTTTTGAACTCAACTTAAAGCAACGTTCAAAATCAAGTTAAAAACAATGTTCCCTCTAAACTTTATTTATTTTTATTTAATGCACGTTTAAAGGTTACACGATTAACCTTTTTATTCCAAATAAAAAATAAAAAAAAATGGTTCTAAGCCTATTTTCAAACTATCGTTCACTCTATCCTCGTATATTGGTTCAAAGTTGGAAGCTACACTTACTAATTATAACTTTAGTTCAAAAATGAAGCCACGATTACTAGTTAGGCTTTTAACTTATATTAAAAAAATAAAAATTTTAGCATCTCTTACATGGCATGAATTGAAGCTAGATTATACAATTGTTTGGAAAAAGGCCTAAAATCAATATATATTTTTTTCATTAATGGTCATTTTGACCCAAAGGCACATATTTGGATGACAAACCCACATCACATGCAAGAGTTTGGGGCCAAAATGATTTTTGTCCAAAAGGCTGATTTTGTGCCACTTTTAAAAACTATTGGTCGAATATAGCCTCTTATATATATATATATATATATATATATATATATATATATATATATATATATATATGGGATGTAGAAAAGATGTTCATTTAAAAAAAAATTTTAATACAAGAAGTTTTAGTTAAACCGTGGTTTATTTTTCTAACTAAACCGCAGACTAGAAACTACTGGCTTTATTTTTTAAACTAAAGCTAAATTAAATTGAAAAAAAATAAAATCTAAACATCTCTCTTATGTGGTATAAGAGAACTATTTTGAAACAAAAAAGTTTCAAAAAGTTCTGTAATTATATATATATATATATATATATATATATATATATATATATATATATATATATATATATATATATATATATATATATAATTTTTTATTTTATTTTTATAAAAGGGTTATTTTGAACTCAAAATCCCACATGTGAAAAGGCATATAGTCTCTGCAATAATGGTAATATTTATATTGAAAAGAAATTCCAAAATTCTTCTTTGCTATTGTAGGCTCAGGTCAAGTAGTAAAAAGGGATTACAAAGATCACAAGATCTAATCGGTAAAGTATTACAATGATAGATATCTTTACTAAGAAAAGTACAACATGTTTTACACTTTTTAATTATAAAACCATCCTTTGTAATACAGTTTTTCTTCCCAAACTACCCTTATTAATGTATTTGTAATTGATCTATCTTTTGTCTTTCCTAATCAATTATATGTAAATGTTATCTTGATTACTTATAATTGATTTGTAATTGATTGCATGTCTTTCCTAATCAATTATATGTAAACGTTACCGTTACCTGATTAGTTGTATCTAATCGTTAAAAGAAATTATATTTATCTTCCCTAATTGATTGTCTATATTCCCTAATAATTGTATCTAAACGTTAAAGTAAATTATTTTCCTTTTTATTTCTTCTTCTTCATCGAGTCTTAGCAGATATAGCGATTGATTGCATGTCTTTCCTAATCAATTATCTATAATGGTTACATTGATTAATTGTATCTAACCTTTAAAAAGAAATTATATTTATCTTCCCTAATTGATTGTCTATATTCCCTAATAATTGTATCTAAAGATTAAAGGAAATTATTTTCCTTTTTATTTCTTCTTCTTCATTGAGTCTCGAGTGTGAAATTGCACCAAGTGAGAAACTGCATCAATTGAAGAGTTGCATCACTGGCATAGAATCTCATAATAACAGAGATTAGATACACACGATGCTGAAGGTTCAAGACCAACAATCACAACCTCATCCTCGGGTTTGAGAGTATTTTACCAAAAGATGTCTAACAACCTGCAACGGTTAAGTATCAACCTACTTGTCATCCATCCTTTACATCATCAGACATCTAACTTATAGCCTCAAAACCAGGGCAAACAGTACTCTTGCATGACCCGGGTACAAAATCCATGTCCAGGTGTTGAGAATCAACGTCTTATAAGGAATCATTAATTTGTTTTATAAAGACACAACTATTTGCTTCATAGCCAAGGCAAGTTCATTCAATTTGGAGTCAAGATTTTACAATCTTCTCACTAGGAGCCTAAATAATAGATTCATCAACACTAGCTTGATGTTCATTAGTCTCTTCAGTAACAGAGTGCATTAGGTGATGGCCACTTCCAATAGATTTTAATGATTGTCTCTTAGTTATTACTTTGAACAACGATAGAATGAAATGGTTTTTAATAGATTGCAATTCACATTCTTTTCATCTTATTTTTTTTATTCATTCTTCTTCTTATACATATTTCGTTCTTTCATTTTTCTTTGTGTACATATTTGTTCTTTTTAACAAAAAGACCAATCATACACCCGAGTCAAAGTCATTATTTTTTAGTAACAATAAGTAATAATATTTAAAATCAATTTTCAAGTTTCCTTTATTTATTCAAAATAAAGCATTTTTTTATTCTATATATAACTAATAAAATATGGTTCGATTAAAAAAAAACAAAATATGGTATGAGGTATAAGGACCACATAATCAAAAGGCTATTACATACCTCTTATATTTTCTTACCAAATAGAAAAATTGTTCATGTTCAACAACAAGATGATCAAGGAACCTCTTAATTTTCCTATTTAATAAATAGGAAATTTTTATAATGAAAATTTTTATAATCGCTCCATAATCAAGGAAATATTACATATCTTTTATATTTTCATAATAAATAGGAAAATTATACCAATATCAACATTAAATTCTCCATTAAAGAAAATAATTGATAAGATCGTGGTTTCATGGACCCATAAATATTATATGCCTCTTATATTTTGAAAATAAAATATTTATAATTCATTGAACTCAATTATCTTATTTTCTTACTAATACTCTTTTTTTAATACAACTTACTAATGTTATGTAAATACACAAATTTTTAATTAATATTAATCATATATGTGGATATTATGATGGTAACTTGGTGGTTAGAGTTCTTAGTATATTAACTTGTGCCTTGGCTCCAATCTCTCAATTGTAGAAATGGAATTTTTTTTGGAAATGTTTTAGTGGACCATTAGGCTCTGGTTGTAACCCGAAGTGTACTGAGGAAAGAAAATAGAGAAGAAAAATGGAAAAAAAGAAAATTTGAAGAAAAATAAAAACAAATGTTTAAACTTAATAAATTAATTATATATGTTTATTCAAACTCGTTTAATTAGTTTTTCTCTATCACATAAGGACTAAGAAATTTAAAAATATATAAAAATTTTAGAAATCTTGATTACATTTTATTTTCTTTTATATTTTTCATGGTGAAATCAAATATAAGAAAATCATTTTCCTTAATATTTTTTTTCTTTTCAAACCTAAGACCCTTCCCCACTCCGAATGTCCTGCCTTTTTAAACTTTGAACGTTATACCAACTGAGCTAAGCATGTGGACTAGATGCTAACACCATATTTATGTATAAATGTTATGTGACACCCTAATTTCCGGATGTCTCGTTAACAACCCGTCAACCATGAGAATTTACGTCTTGAGTTAAGTGCCACCTAGTCTTGGTACCCGTCCGGTACCAACTACCCCATGGACCGTGTTGCTCGGCACCACTTCCATACGTCTCTTCACCGGGACCTATTCATTCATATTTAAATCTAAAATATGAAAAGAAAATGAATAATTACAGTCTGTATGGATCTGATCACGACCCTCTTACCATTATTACATACCCAACTATTTATACAATAGTCCAAAAGAATTTTATAAAAATATATTTATACAAAACACTTTTACTCGGCCTCCTTCGCAATCACGACCTTGTCGGAGCATCATCTCCCTGTACACTCCTTGTACTTGTACACGAAGGGTCCTGTGGGATGAGCAATGTCCCGATAGAAAAATTCTCCTACAAGGGCTACTCCACACCTAAATGCACATGCAATGACATACATACATCAAACCACATTCCATACAGAAAATGCAATTGTATATGGAATACTTCATGTCATGCATGAGATGAGACTCCTCATGCCCATAAACCCGAGTCCTGGCCAAATCTCTCACACATGCAACGCCAAGTGTGAAAACTATGTTGTAAACAATGGGTTTTTTCAATAAAAACAAAAACAAAAAGTTGTGTCCCACATGGAACAAAGACAAGGTTTTTTTTGAGTTTATATATTAAAACCCGTTTGTGAAACTATAGTTGAGAAAGGGGCGCCAGCATGAGAATGGGCTGAAGGCACGAGTCAGTGTAAATCGATGGATTCCCTTGCGCGTGTATAAACCGGGGACACATTCGGTTTTGCTCTGAATTAATTTAATTTGTAAAGCTTGAATAAAAAAACCCGAGTTTTAAGCCTTTAAAATCAAATCGGTTTTGAAGTCATAAAATGGAAATAAATACCAAAAGGTTTTCTTTGAATCAAAGTAATAATGCTTAAATATAAAACAACCGTTTTGTATTTTGAATTCAAAGTCAGAATCCGTTTTGTGCATGTTATAATATAATTATTTTATTAACTCCTATAGAATCCGTTTTGTTAAATGCTATAATACCATTTAATTTTATTAAATGCTACGGTCAAATGGAGACTAGCTTTGAAAAAGGATCTTCTTCATCCAATTTTTCCTCTCTACGATGCAGTTCTCCTCTTTTTGTTATTCACGATCCGAACCTCTCGGTTCTAAGAATTTGTTGGATCTGGGGAAATAAATTCCTATGGACAGTGTTATACACACCTCAGTCCTCGATTACGGTACTTAAGATCCTTTACATCTCAGTGTGTTTTACGGGTACAGTTACTTGTTACCTTTGCTGGCTGCTCCACCACCACGGCTCTTTGCTGCTCTCCACACCACAACTTCTTCTTGCTCCACCGCGGCCCATTTCTTCATTTCGAAACATACAACTTTTCTTCTCTACTTGATCATCTTTCTTTCTTTGCCTGCCATCATCCTCATTTGCGTTGCCATCATCATTTATCTGTTCTTCTTTGGATTGATATATAACTAACAATCTTAGGAATTTATTTGCTCCACTTTGATCATGAAACAAATGCTCGACTTCCCCGCCCATACAGCCGATCATTCTGGATTCACGCCTTTGCGTAAATCGGCATGGTTACAACTCCACCAATCACTACTATACCACTAGTTCCTGCTCTCCCTGCTTATGCGAAGCCATTTCCGGACATCTCCAGAATTGAGGTATTTTCTGGCCAAAATTATAAGCGGCGGCGGGAACGATTACTCCTCTCGATGTGCATGGAGTGGCGTGATTCTTGACAGCCCCAGCCCCTTCCCCATACAGTCGTGGACATATGCCAACAAGGTTTGTCGACATACCATCCTAACTACATTATCTAATGAATTATTTGATGTCTACTGTGCCTATAAGGAAGCAAAGGTTATATGGGGATTCATCTTTGAAAAATACATGGCGAGGATGTGGGCGAGCGAGAAATTTGTTGTAGGAAACTACTACAAATGGGAGATGGTCGACAACAAAGACATAAAACTCCAAATCAATGAGTACCATAAATTGCTGGAGGAACTAAAAGCTGAAAAAATAGAACTACCAGAACAGTTTGTAGCAGGATTGTTGATAGAGAAACTACTTGACTCATGGAGTGAGTACAAACAACGGTTGAAGCACAACCAAAAGTAATTATCCCTTGGTAATCTAATCACTCACGTCATTATAGAAGATACAAACCAATAAAACAGGTAGCCAGCGAAGCGAGATGTTGACCAAACCTGGTCGAACCGACACAAAAAGTCTGAACATAAATCTCGAAACTCGGGAACAAACCCAAAATTTCTAACCCTCATGTTAAAGAGAGGCAACTGCTTTGTTTGTAGCAAACTGTGCCATCATGCACCACAGGGTGAAAGAGAGTAAAAACTGAAAACAATGGAAATCCTCCTAAAGCCAACTTGGTCGAAGGAGATGACATAATAGCTGATGTTGTCTCACAAGCTAATATGGTGACCAATTCCAAGAATCGCGACTCAAGGCAACAAGGCATGGCTCAGGCAAACAAAGATGCTTTTACCTCCTACACTCCGGTAGGGGATGATGAAAAGGTTGTCTACCTTGGTGACTCCTCACACCGCTTCAAGTCTGTAAAGGCAGTGTCATGTCAAGCTCACTTCTGAAAGACTCGCCTTAAATAATGTAGTCATGTTCCCAATAATATAAGAGAAAATTTAGTTTCAAAGGGCTCTTATCAGAAAAGGTGGAGGTTAAAGTGTCATTTGAATCTAACAAGATTATAATGACAAAAAGATAATATCTTTTGTAGGAAAAGGGTTTTGTAATCGTGGGCTCTTTGTGCTTAGTATCTCCGTTGGGCGAATGAGAATGCTTTCCGCTTACCGTCACTTTTATGATATATGGCATGCTAGATTGTGACATGTGAGTATGGATATATTAAGAAAATGCAAACTCTAGGCCTAATCAATAATATTGATTATTCAAGCTTAAGTAAGTGCCAACATAAAGCAATTTCTAAGCTAAATTAAAAAGACATGTAGCTTAGTGACTAGAGAAAACAAAGTTATTAACTTATTCATTCTCGACTAGAGATTTAAACAAAACCATGATTAGGAGGTAAGAAATTCTATGTAACCTTTATTGATGATTATGCTAGGTTTGCTAGAATTTACTTACTTAGAAGTAAGGATGAAAGGCTTGACATGTTCTTAAGCTATAAAGTCAAGAAAATCAACTTGATAGAAAAATCAAAAGGATTGGGGATTCGATAGGGGCGACACATCCTTTAAATGATTATTGTGAAAAGGAAGGAATAATTCATGAAGTGACTCCTCCTTATTCACCCGAGTCAAATGGAGTTGTTGAAAGAAAAAATAGATTCTTAAAGAGATGATGAATTCTCTACTTGTTAGTGCTTCAAAGACCTAACAATCAGGTGAAGCCATACTCGCATGTCACCGCACAAAATAGAATTCCATACAAGAAAACTCGGTAAAACACCCTACGAAGTTATGGAAAGGTCATGAACTCAACCTTAAATATTTGAAAGTGTGGGGTGTCTTGCCACAGTTATGTTACCCGATCCTAAAAAGAAGAAAATAGGGTCAAAGACTTCTGATTGCATGTTTATTGGGTATGCTAATTAAGCTTATAGATTTCTAGTTTTGAAAAGTGATATTCTAGAAAGCAACACTATTATTGAGACAAAAAATGCCGAATTTTTTGAACACATTTTCCCACTTTTGAACAAATTTCTCATACACCCATAATTGTGGATGCTGTAAAATCATATGATGAGCATGTGCCCACTAGTGTGGATGATATGGAAAGCTCTCATGATGAGTTGAGAAGGAGTAAGAGACGAAGAAAAGGGGTTTCCTTTGGAGATGATTTTTATACTTACTTAATTGAAAATGAACCGTCATCTTATTTTGAAGCGATTTCTTCCCCTGACGCATTACTTTGGAAAGAAGCCATTAAAATTGAGCTTGACTCTATTTTAAAGAATCAAACATGGGAGTTAGTCGATTTACCTTCAGGAGCAAAACTCATTGGTTACAAGTGGATTTTCAAAAGAAAATACTTTCCAGATGGTTCCATTGAAAAATACAAAGCTAGGTTAGTAGCCAAGGGTTTTTCACAAAAACAAAATATTGATTATTTTGATACATTTGCTCATGTTACTAGGATCTCTTCCATTCGTATTTTAATTTTTTTGGCTTCAATTCATAAACTTTTATCCATCAAATGGATGTTAAAACGGCCTTTTTAAATGGGGACTTGGATGAAGAAATTTACATGTTACAACCTGAAGGTTGTATTACACCTGGAAAAGAACATAAAGTTTGCAAATTAAACAAGTCTCTATATGGTTTAAAACAAGCACCTAAACAATGGAATGAGAAATTTGATAATGCTTGTTGAAAACGGGCTTTTATCTCTGCTGAAGTGGATAAATGTGTATATACAAAGTGTACAGGAAAAGAATGTGTAATCATTGCATTGTATGTAGATGATATGTTGATCTTTGGCACTAGCCTGAGTATGGTACATAGTACTAAGAGATTTCTAGCTTCACAGTTTGACATGAAAGAAATGGGTGAAGCTAAGGTCATTTTGGGTGTGAAAATCATAAGGATGGGTGATAGTATAATGCTATCACAAGAACATTATGTTGAGAAAAAACTCAAGAGGTTTGGACATTTCGATGCCAAACCTTTGAGTACCCCTTATGATGCAAACACTCATTTAATGAAAAATGGAGATGATCCTGTGGGTCAAGCTGAGTATGTCACGCCCGTCGGATCTCGGTCCGACCCGATTGGCGGATCCGAACCGAAGTTCGGGGCGCGAGACTATCTATACTATATACTGTATACTGGGACTCTCATTGACCTGTTCTTTCGTAGTTGCAATTGTACTCTATGGGTACAAACAATTTCTCAGAAATACATACAAGTTCCATATTTAATAGTGTTCAACATTTACATTGTTTTCAAAAAGAAACAAAAAGACATATATATTATACCAAAAGTCTTCCAATGGACCCCTATTGATGTGTTGACCCTGATGATGTGGATCGACTCGGCCTCCGGTTTCCTCTCTTCGTACTCCACAATGCATTGAACACCCATGCTAAGCTTTACGCTAGTGGGGAACATAAGCATGGACAACCACCAATGGTGACCGCCACGCTTAATATACATATGCATATTCATATAACTTTTAATTACTTATCTATCACATACTTTGCCTATTGCATGTCAATCTCTTTGGTACATATTCTATGTCTTTGGCATATCTTTTATCTATACTTTTATCAGATTCCCTCGTTTTTTATACTTTACATATCCCATACTTCATCTTTCATATCTCCCATAGGAGTATAAGACTTATATTTTTACTATCATGTCATATACTATCATATGTTTTCACATATGTTTTCATGTGTTTTCATACTATACTTTTCTTCATATACCTTTCTTTTATCTACTTTCGTATTCCTTTACTTGTTCATATCCTTTTCGTGTATTATACTTTGTACTTTCTATATACTATATTCATGTACTGTTCATGTACTATTTTCATATACCTATATTCATGTACTGTTCATTTCATATACTATTTTCCTGTTATACTTTTCATATGATAGTCATATACTATGCTTTTCATCTTATACTGTCATATACTATACTTTCATATGATATTCATATACTGTGCTTTTCATATGCATTTCATATACTTTATCTGTCATATACATTTCGTGTCATTGACACTTTATTTCTTGTGCTTGTATACTTGTCATATTGTACTTTTCTTCTTGTTCTTGTAACTGTCTATACTTTCATCGCATAGCAGTGCTATGCTTCTCATATCATGTCATATATTCTATACATGTCATTTCTTTAGGTTCTTGCGCGTCCAGAAATACCTTGGAAGTCGATACTGGAAATAACTATATGTACCCGAAGGTACTATCACCGCACGCATGTTGATCGATCTCAGATGCATCTCAAGGTACTATCACCGTACGAGATAGTGATCACTATCCGCTATACCCGAAGGTATCATCACTGCACGGTGATGCTGACCTATGCCATGCTATGTAGGTGACCCTTTCGTGGGCCACCATGGATCCAAATCCGGATTCTATGTCATCGACCTAAACGAGGCCTCGATATCTCGTATCCGTATTCTCAGATCTCTGTGAGATGTCGCAAAGAATCAGATCCTTATGCATGCCTATCTATCCTCTACTAGGTTCTAAGCGCATAATCGCCTTTATTACGTTTTCAGATATTATCTCATGCGCTGAATAACTATTGTTATCATAATTGCTTATGCAATATATACTATCATTACTTTAACTGTGATTTCGTTTTCATATCTCAGATTCATATTATGGTTCTCATATTTCTCTATAATACATATATATTCATATCTTTGCTATCATTTAGTTTTACGTATCATATGTGTAACTTATCATATATCATGAATGCATCTATGCACTCTTATATTCATATAGTCATATATATATATATATATATATATATATATATATATATATATATATATCTTTATCTATTCATATCCTTTTATCTCATGTTTGCATCATGTCCTTTATGCGTTTCTATCATGATTTAGCTATTCATGTACTTTCTATATTTATATCATATATGCTTTTACTCCTTCATATATTCATATATGTACCTATCATTTGTGTACTTGTACTCATTCCAGTGCTTTGTCATCTTTTACTTATCTCTATCGTTTCTGTCATTTACATTTCTATCATGCTGCTCCAAGATGTTCCATCATATTCATTTCGGTATGTCTATCATATATTCATATCATTTACGTATTCCTATCATGTCTTTATCTATTCATATACTTTATATATTTCTATCATGTTCCATCTATTCGTTTATGTATGACAATCATATGTTCACATCATATAATCTATATTCATATGTGCCTATCATTCCTCGTGGTACTTTAGACTATCATATCTTATGACATATCCTATCATATCTTATCATATCTTATGACTTATACCTATCATATCTTATGACATAATCCCTATACCTTCTATACTGCATTTTACTTCAGACTTTATCGTGACTCCGTCCCATTCCCGTGTAGAGGAAGAACGTAGACTTTTCGTTGATACCGTATATTTCTTACCTATACTCTTTTACATATCAAATCTTACATATATCTCTATTTCTTGTTCATATTCATATCCTTTCTTTACCATGTATTTCATTTAACTTTAACCAAGCGATTAGTACACTTAGTACAACAATTCAGTTTTTAGACAAGACATGGGCACCAAATGCCATTAAATAGCATATGGTTAGATTCCAGACTCAATGGTCTTTCCATAGAGTCCAAGAATACCCATAATGGAGTCCTAACGAAGGAATTACGTTAAGTTTGTAAGCTCGTGATTAAAATCAGCAATTCTAAGATTTAAAAGACTTGGTAAAAGAATAAAGAAGAAATTAATCGTGATTTTTGTCATTTTCGGGGATCTTAACTTTACATTTGACACTGGTATTTTGTACTCATTTAAAGATAAGGTGCTAAGGGTTCTACTCCAACTGGAATCACCCAAATCGGAGCACCGAAACTCAAGTTACGTCCGAAACAACCCGGACTACTCTATAATCAAAACTAAAGCAGAATTTAGCTGGATTATTGCCCTACTTTGAGTGAATTTTTGGGCCACCTAGAATCATAATTTGACGATTCCTATTTCTAGATGTTTGGTTTTCCGAAGCTTCATTTTACTCAACCACTCTGAATCTTCTTCTCACTCAAATCGGATAGAAATGAAAGTTATGGCTAAAATACGAAAGCCGATCGAAATAGGAAAGCGTAACATTTTCAATTGCACTCTGGTGACAAATTTCTCCGACCTGCACGGCAGACACCCCCTCAATTTTGCCGTAATGTGGGCTTTTCTTCCCTTTTTCCATATATTACTACCCAAATCATCTCAATACTCTATATACACCTTAAAACCACTCCAATTCATCTTGAAATCTCTATTTTTACTCAATTCATCTTTCAATATTCATCTTACTTCCAAAAACCTATCATGAATTTCTCCCAAAACAACTCTAAAATGGGTTTTAACCCATACACAAACTACATATAAAAATTAGTTAGGGTTTGTTCTAAACCCTAACTCTATTACTTACCATTAAACTATTAATCCAACCTCAAAGAGAGATTGTATGCTTTTGTACCATTTAAGGTTTTACCAATCTTTCTTTTTAAGAATTTTAGGGTTAAGAAGGAATCCTAACAAAACCCTAGGTTTGGAGACAACTAATAACCATCTAAGCATGGAAATTCCTACAAAACTTTAGAATTCCATGTAGTTCCATACCTTTTTGCTCCTCCATCTTCTTCCTCTTATCTTCTTCTTCTCTTCCTCTTCCTCTTCTCTCTCTCTATGGTTTGGTCTCTAAAAAATGAGACCAAATTTGCTCTTATCCATGTTTTGTTAAGGCCATGTTTGGCCAAGACAAGAAAACCCATTTTTGGTTTTAAGTTTTCATTTTTGCATTTAGGTCCTTAAACTCCTTTCTTTTTGCAAAGCAACTTATGCCATATTCTAATTTAACCCCTAATCTTTCCTCAAATTCCATAATTGCATATAAACTTATGCTTTTTTGCCTTTTATGTTCTCAAGTGGTAAATTACCACTTTACCCTTGTCTCCAATATTAATTCCGGGTCTCTTATTTTATTCCGAAAAATTCCATTTAGCTTTTAATATACCCTAAACAAGTCCGAAAACTGCTAGGGTATATTTCGAGGTGTTACAGAGTATGCATAGATTATTAGGAGTCTGATGCTTTTAATGAACTTTTCTGACCGACATAGCATATGCAAGGTAGATTAAGTAGATATACACATAATCCCAATAATGATCATTGGAGTGCATTAGCTAGACTAATGAAATACTTAAGGGGTACCATGAACTATGGTATCCTATATAGTGGATTTCCCGCTGTGTTGGAAGGATACAGAGATGCTAACTGGAGCTTTGATTCAGATGAGATAAAATCCATGAGCGGTTATGTCTTTACTTTGGGAGGTGGTGTTGTACCTTGGAAATCATCTAAACAAACTCTCATTGCTTCTTCTACCATGGAATCAGAGTTTATAGCCTGAATCACAAGTAAAGAAGTTTCAGTGGTTAACAACTTCCTATCAGAACACTCCTTTGGGAATGCATCCAATAAATCTTCAAGTAGTCTATTCATCAGTGGATTGCCAAGAAGTAATATCGATCGCAAAGAATAAAGCTTTTAATGGGAAAAACAAACATATTCGTCTAAGACATGAGGTAGTGAAATAACTGTTGAAAGATGGAATAATTTCCATTGATTATGTAAAGTCAAGTGAACGGCCGATCCTTGACTAATTTTTTCGGGGAAGAAAATTAATTTAAAAGACGAGTGGAATGGGACTTAAGCCAATATGAGATTAACAAAGTGATGGAAACCCAACCTTGTGATGGAGATCCCATGAAGAAGGTTCATATAGGTAATAACAAGTCACTTGTTAATCCTGCTAGCACCAACAAAATGGTCCCTTCCTATGGTGTGTGATTATGGTGCTAGAATGCATAATTTGAGAGGTTGATTAATATTCTTAATGATTTCATATCCCTTATGGGTGGTACATATAAATGCAGTATGTATTTGATGAAATCACCTATATAAGTGTGGAGTGGGGCCGCTCCTATGAAGTGGTATGGCAAGATTTCAGACAATTCTTATGAATTAATGTGCACGCGCATGGCCTAATCACAAGATAATCTACAAGTGGAATGTACAAGAATCGTAATGTGTGGTGCCGATGATAAGGTCTCTAATTTACGATCAAGAGTACTCTGGTTTATAGAAGCTATAAGCTTCACCAAAGCTTTCAGGTTAAACCTTATTCCATTCATGTTTGTCTTATAGTTCATCAACACCAAACTTAAGGCATTAACACCTTCTTCCATATTCCAAACAATATGTTTTAAAATACAAAAGTTTTTCTTCTTTGGAAAAATGCTGGGGATTGCCGAAACAACGGGTTTTTTCAATAAAAAACAAAACAAAAATCAGGTTCACATGGAACAAAGACAAGGTTTTTTTGAGTTTATATATTAAAAACTCATTTATGGGCTTATACATGGATTGAGAAAAGGGAGGCCTCACAAGACAAGGAATGGGCCAAAGCCTGAGTCCGTTGTAAATCTGGATTCAAAATGTGCTTTTGCTCAATTAAACCTGTTATAATACCATTTAATTTTATTAAATGCTACGGTCAACTATTGTTGCCTATAAAATCAAATGGAGACTAGCTTTGAAAAAGTATTTTCTTCATCCTATTTCTCCTCTCACCAAGATCAGCTTCTCCTCCTTGTCGCTCCCCGATCCGCACTCTCGATTCTCAAGGACCGCTGATCATAGTGGTTTAATTCCTGGTGATACCAAGTATACACGCCTCGCCCTCGATTACGGTATTCTTGATCACCGCGATCTCAGTTATTGTTTACGTGTTACGCATTTGTTACACCGCCGCTACCGCCGCCCACACCACAACCTCGTTGTCGCGTATCGCCGCTTCCACACGCGGCCGCCGGCTCCACACGCATATAGCTTTTCTTCTCTACTGATCATCTTTGCTACTACTGCCCATCATCCTCGCTGCAGCTGTCATCTACATCATTTTATTTCTTGCTGCTGGATTGATATATAACTAACAAACTAGTCATTAGTGTTTCACCTAATGTAAGACCTTGAATTTACAGTTTCTATGGATAGTAGATTTCGTTTTCGATCAGTTATGTATTTGACTGGAAACAGTCAAATGAATAATAAATTTCAAAAAACAAGCCCCAAAAATAAAAAAATGTTCATAATAATGTATTGAGTCTAAAGAAGTTGAAATAGATTAAAACGAAATTATGTTAAGGGGTGAAAATGCAATTGTTCTGAAAAATGGCAAAACTTTAATTTGCTACGCGTAAAAATCTGAAAATTTTCGCAGACTCGGATGACAAACGACTTCACCGTTGAATTCATCTCGCGAAATCTGGGCTACTACCGACCCTCACAATTCCGAGACAGTCGAATTTTCATGAAATTCGAGGCGATGGGCATCGAGTTTACCTCAAAAACGAGATTTTTAGAAAAATCCCGAAAAATATCAAATATTTATAGAATTTTCATTTAATATAGATGGAACTGAAACTGGGACGAAATAAATTGTTTCGGGGCGAGAATAGAACCGAATAAGTGTGACACGTGGCACGACGTGAGCCATGTGTCCACATACTATGTCGCTCCAAAATATCTAACATGGCTAAAGCTCTCATTTTGGTCTAAGACTCAAATCAGAGAGAGAGAGAGAAAAAAGAGAAAGCTGCTTCTCTCGACATTCACCGAGATTTACGCTCTGGTCGGGAATCTCTGCAGAACCGAGAGCGTGTTTCGATCTACAAACGCGAGGGCTACGGCGTGGTACCGTATCAACAAGACTTCGCCAAGGTCCAAGGTTCGGCCTTCGTTGAAACCGAGAGTGCTGCGGTGTCCCGAAACCACGCTATTTAAGGTAGGTTGTTCTCCCACCGCTAATCGTTTCATGGCATGTGTGTGTCCAAGGGAAATGCTATCCAGTTTTTTTCCTCCGACCCCTTGACTGTATTTTGTCCATAACTTGGCCATCACTCATCCAAATTGAGTGATTCAAATTTCTAGATAAACTAGACTGATAGGAGAACATATCTCCTTGAAATAGGTCAATCCAAATTCCGACCCCTTTGGACTCAAAAATGCATTCAAAGTGAGTTACTGCTCAGCAAGCCTGTTCGCTGAGATCTATGATCAGAGCCACATAACTTGGCCATCACTCATCCGACTGAGTGATTTAAATCGATGGACTAACTAGACTCGATAGGAGACCATATTTCTTGAAATAGCTATATATTCAAATTCGACCCATTTGGACTCAAAAGCATTCAAAGGGAGCTTGTTCGCATAGCTTAGTTCTGCTTAAAACCGAAAATAACCTGCTGTTTCAGATATATCTCGAGTTTCTGATCCGATCTGGGGTGATTCCAAAGCTTGAGAAGAACCCTAAGAACCGTATCTTCAAATGAGTATAAAGAACCAGTGTCAAATTATGAATTAAGACCCCTAAAATCGGGTATCACGGACTGTTTCCAGTGTAAACAGAGTAAATTGACCAGTTTTGAATGAAAATGCCATAACTTCTTCGTCCGAACTCCATTTTGGGTGTTCTCGACCTATGGAGTTTTCATTTAAATAAGATTCTTTGCCATATTCTTGTAGAGGATAGGGGATGATCATAACATGGCTGAAAATTTATTTTTTGCACCAAGTGTGCAAGTTGCTTAGTTATGTCGACGTGAATAGCCGGGTTTTGGCATGACCATTTAATGGCATGTTGTGGGCTATTGTATGGAGTAGTAATTGCCATGAGTTAGCATAAGAAAAGCATGAGAACAAAAGAGGTTGAGTTCAATTGATTTTAATCAATTGGAAGTGATTAAATGCTTAAGGGTTGCTTGAAAGTATATTA
Organism: Tetrastigma voinierianum; assembly: GCA_016808115.1. Lineage (NCBI taxonomy): Eukaryota > Viridiplantae > Streptophyta > Magnoliopsida > Vitales > Vitaceae > Tetrastigma > Tetrastigma voinierianum. The sequence goes on from JAEQBH010001010.1 coordinate 470,982, forward strand.
TAGTCAATGATTTAATTGAACATGATTAAGGTATGGATGTTAATGGATTTTATGGATAATGTGACTTGTAGGAGGAAGGTGATTAAGGACAAGGGTGGAGGTGGAAATTTTTGTTTAAAGGAGAAAAAATGGCTTAAATAACTAAGGTGAGGGAAAATATAATGAATATAAGATATATATATATATATATATATATTAATGTTTACCAATGAATATGTTTCCATATCTATGTTATAAATGTTCAGATGAAAAAAGGAAATGTGGTTTTCTTGATTTTAAATTATGTTGAGAATATATGACATGAGTATGGTTTCCATAGTTTTATAAAGCATGATTTATTGTTTCCATATTAAAGGAAATGTTTATGAACATATATTATATATATATATATATATATATATATATATAGGTTTATATGAAAATGTTTGAATTCATGGTTACCCTATGTTACAAAGATAAAGTTAAAGAAAAGTCGACTAAAGTATTTTACGTGTACATGGTACATGGGAAAGGTTTAGGATTTTTTTTATAGAGGGAAGGGAAAAGTGATGCATATTGCCATGCACGTGAAAAGTACGAAAAGTTTACCAAATCATAATATGATTTATTCCATAGTGCAATGGTATTTAAAAGAAAGGCACGATTTATCGGAGGTTCCTTTTCAGCTACTCCAGGATCGTAAGACCTGCTTTCTGAGGTTCTTTTCATGGACCAACGATGGTTAACGATAGGCGGGTTCCATTAGATATGACGGATTCAAAAAGGAAAATAAAGTATATTGAAAAGATATGTTGATACAATTGTTTTACACATTGTATTTGAACTATATGGAAAAGAAGGTAAAGTAAATGTTTATTGAAAGAATATGTTTATACAATTGTTTTACACATTGTATTTGAACTATATGGAAAAGAAAGTAAAGTGCAATGTTTATCAAAGGATATGTTTATACTGCTTGCACATTGTATTTGAACTATATAGAAAAGAAAGTAAAGTAAATGTTTATGGAAATGCTATCTCATAAATTGTTTTGGCTACATTGTATTTGAACTATATCTGGAAACATTATTTTCCTATGAACTATACTCTCACTGAGCTCCTTTAGCTCACTCTTTTCCCAAATGTTTTATAAAATATACAATTGTTTTACACATTGTATTTGAACTATATCTGGAAACATTATTTTCCTATGAACTATACTCTCACTGAGCTCCTTTAGCTCACTCTTTTCCCAAATGTTTTATAAAATGTTCAGGGGCATAGACTGACGTGCAGTTCGAGCATCCTCCGAGCCAATGACACTCTGCCTCAAGCAACGACCACTTTTTGAAAATGTATAGTTTTTGTTGTAAATAACTACTTGTGCACCTTTCTTTTGTGATATATATATGTTTTAGAAAAAATGAACTACGAGAGCTCTGATCCTATGTTTGGTAGAGGTATGTAGGCGGTTGGGTGTAATTCCCAACTCGAGCCCACCGGTTATAGAAAAAAAAAATTGTTTATATATCTATAGTATTCAGAAAATGATTTTAAAGTTTGATTTGAAATTGTTGTGGTTGACTTGATGTCCTATTGTTGGATGTGGAGTAAATTAAATTGTTTTATTACAGGTGTTGTAAATTGGGATATATCCGAAAAACAGATGAAACTATGCCCGATTTTCTATAAAGGGTTTAATGTTTAAAAGAAAAAAAAAATTTTGTCCCACCATGTTTCATAAGATTTTAATGGAAAACGAATCGTATAAATGTTCGCCTCCACTGATTCACTTTTTAAAAAGGTTTAAAAGAAATGAAAGGTTTTTTTCGAATCCTCAGAGGTCGAGGGTCCCGGTGCTACTTTAAAAAGAAACTCGAGTTGGGTCTCTTCACCCAATGACTTAACCCATTGGACAACCATTCGATATTTATTTTAATTTATCAAATCTCATGTGTTTTTGTGGGTAGCGAATTTCCGGGGTCTCATTGCAGTCTTCGCACTCCTTCCGACACTTTCACGAACTTTCATCACTTGATCCATATGTCTAACCAAGAATATAATTTGAGTCTTTCACTTTAGAGGGATCTACCCCCATCTTGCTTTACCAAAACACACGAAATTTATTATTATTATTTTATGCACCCGTGAGTCTCAATTTTGGACGTCGTCCCATTTCCGAGCTCACTACACATTCACCAAAATGGTGAATGACCAATACCATGCACACACATCTGACTTGACGTGATGTCCCCGTGCATATGAAATGCAATTATGTCATTTCATACTATAACATGTTACATGCAAAATGAGAACTGCATATAACATATTCAACACATGGATAATTATATTTTCTACATATAATTTACATCTATCATAAATTCCATGTCAATACATCCATAAACATGCATTAATATGATTTTCACACAACCAACATGTTGTTCAAATATTTTGCAATAACACATAAAAAAAACAGCACACACAGTTCGAAAATCAGTCCCGGATTGCCCAAAAACAGTCCTTAAAATCCTGTCCGGACTGTCTGAAAACAGTCCCGAAAATTCAGCCCGGACTATCTGAAAACAATCTCGAAAATTTAGTCTAGACTGTCCGAAAATAGTCCTGAAAATTATGTCCTGACTGCTCGAAAACAGTCCCGAAAATTTCTACACTAAGTCCCAAGATTTTGGAACTGAAATTTACGGCCTCTCACGACCTCATAGAAAACCCCAAGCCATTAAATGACCTTTATGCTAGAAATCACCCAAGTAGAAAAATTCTCTAACTTGTGGAATTTGATGAAACTCCAAGATTTTTGTACTCACGTGTAGCTCTCGATGCATGGATCGACTTTAACTCTCCGACCGTCGAGATTCAACTATTGAAACACTGGGAAAAATCTTCTTTTATTTTCTCCCCCTTTCTTCCTCTCTCCCTCTGTCCGTTTTTCTTTCTCTCCTTCTTTTCTTTTTTTCTTTCCTTCTCTCTCCCTTCTTATCCACTGAATTCCCCTTTCCTTTTTGTTTGCTCCTCTCCTCCTTTCCTTTTCATTTTCCATTTTCTCTTTTTTGTCATTTTCTCCTATCGCTCTTTCTTTTTCTCATTTCTTTTTTTCTCATTTTGTTTGACTTTTCCTCCTTTTCTCCCTTATCCATCGACTGCCCAAGGGAAAATCTCCCCACCTACTTTCCTTGTGACATGTCATCTCTAATGGCCTTCTTAATTCTTTCTTTCTTATTTTGCTTTCCCATTAATTCATCCACTTGTCACTTGACTTAATGTGAGTCATTCACATAAGTGCACTACATGGCTCATGCCATGTGTCACTCCCCTAGGATGCCATGTGGTATCCACATGCTTATGCCATGCGTCACCTAACACATGGTGTCTCGAAAAACGTGAAATTCAGACTGTCTCGGAATTCAACAAAATTTGACTGGGTAACTAGATTTCACGTGAATTCAACAGTGAAGTCCGTTTCGTCATCCGAGATCTAGAAAATTTCCGGTTTCCAACCAAAATTACCATTTTACCCCTTTCAGAAAAATTCAATTTTTCCCGGGTTTTGCATGTTAAAAGTTGAATATTAAAGATACTTGTAAGCATGTAATTTTTTATTTTTTCCCCTTTATTTTATCATTTCAAAAGAATTGAACATCTTAGTTTTAAATTTTATTAGATAATGAATTTGATTTTCTTGTTTTGTTTTTTAAACTTTATTTTTAACTGGTACTTATGACTTGAATATTATAATGAGAAAAATAAAATTAGTAATTTCATTTAACATTAGGATAAATGTTTACTAAGTTATGTATAATTTAGTTAAATCTTTATTTTGAAACATTTAACCCTCTTTAATTTTATCATAAAAATTATTATTTTAATAAAAATATTTAAAAAAATGTTTTATGAGTTGAAATGGAATATCATATAATATATTTAGAAGATCAAATAATATTGTTATTTTAAATTTTTAACAAAAAATATCATATATACATTTGAAAAGGAAAGAAACTTGTGAAATAAAATTGATGAAATTAGTAACTTACAAGGAAAGTGATAATGTGTGTAGTTAATATTATGTAAAACGTAAACATTTCATGAGTGTTTATGATTTAATAGTAATACTCATTTTCAGTAATTAAATTATGTATTATTTCATATGTTTCAATGCAAAATCTCATGATAATAGTTTTAACTACTACATACAAGAAAAAAAAAAAAACTATTACGTACAAAAAGTGTAACGCCCCGTCCCGAGAGGGTGTATGGTATGTGTAACCGTAGGTCGCATATGTGCACCAAGGGCTTCCTTAATTATCTGAGTGTCATAGTAGTATTTTTGAAAGTTGTTTTTAAGGATGAAATTGTAAAGTTTTCAAAGCATTGTGGCACTTTTGCAATTAAGGAAAGTGGAGGGGTAAAAGTACAAATTATGGAATAATAATAATGATAATAAATCGTCATACTGCCGCCAAGCTGTAAAATTCTCTAGATCTCATTTATGAAACGACTGCTTAAATTTGTCTCGCGAAATCTAGTGACCTAGAAAAGTTTCATCGAATTATGAGACAATCGGAATATTTTATGATTTTCTGGGTGATAAGTCGTCAATGACTCAAGGGACGAGATTTTTATGAAAATCTTAGGAGTCAGAAAATAACTGGAGTTAAGTTCATTTAAAATAAATTTTTTTCGAGGTAGAAACGGACCCAAATGAGGCAATATGTAAAACCCGAGAAAATTCTAATTTCAAAAAAGGTAGTCGGTAATTTTTGGCCGTAACCAAATTTTTCTAGATCTCATATGACAAAATGGACTACACCGTTGAATCGCCTCACGAAATCTAAATACTACATCAATTTCCGGCATACCGAATTTTACGCCGAGGCAACTTCCAAGCTGGTGTCAGATGATCTGCTACGAGAGTATTATGCGACGCGAAAAAGTCACCTAATACACGCACCCACGCTAATATGTCGCACGACACGATGACGAGATAATGGCTCGGGATTAAGCCATGTGTCAAAAATCCAAACTAAAGGACAAAAATTGTGGATTTAGTGAAAAGATTAAAATGAATAGACAAAAGAAGAAATAGTCTTCTTCTTCTCCAAAATTGAAAAAACGGCAAGGAGGTGAGATCCGTACCTTGCAGAGAGAAAGTTTGACTTATCTCTAGATTTCCTGCTCGACCGCTGATTCTCGTCTGAGCAAAGGTTGTGGCTCGGTTTACGCTGCAAGGCTACGCGCGCAAGACTGATTCTCACAGCTTCCGACAACCCAAGAGGTGTGATCTTTTCCTACTTGGTTTATTCTCTTGGCCAAGAGCCATTTTATGGATTTGGGATTTGCTGAGGCCTCGAATGGCCGTAAGCCACTCGGGCCTTAAAATCTTTGAACCGAGGAAGAATCCTTACATTATATGGGCCGTGAACAAAGGTTTACCCGAGGGTTTCACCGTTCACGGATTGCCAGTGATTTTTGTGTTGTCAAGTGATTCAAAATGAATTGCTTGATTGTTATTGTAAATTTCCATGTGAGCTAATTTTTGGTGTTATTGATTGTGAATTAAATAACATGAATTATGAATTATTCTTGTTAATATATATATATATATATATATATATATATATATATATATATATATATATATATATATATATATATATATATATATATATATATATATATATATATTAGGCATGAGTATTTTGGAAATGGCATACGTATTTATATGCATCAAGGCACCCTTAGAACGAGCAGTGGAGTGCATGACATATGAAAATGAAAGAAAAGTGAAATGGCTGTGAAAGGAATTCCCAAGTAAGATTTTCGAAGAATCGCTGAGAGTGGTCCAATAGTTCATCTCGAGGCTTTTGACCATGACTGCTTTTAAAATGATCCAACAATTCCTACTGGAGGGTAGTCCAATATTTACCAAAACTTGGTAGTGAGTTTTCGAGAACAAAAAACTTTTGTTTTGAACCAGATTTGCTCGTGATTTGGCTTAGGTACTGTGAGAGAGCTCTGAGGACTCGAGACATGGGATTGGGCATGTAGACATTCAAGTAGGATCATGTATTTGCTTGAGTGTGTTTGTTTTGCCATGACATGTGCACTTAGGTGAGGAGTAACCCATGTAGGAAATTATCACTACTAGGCATTGCTCACCCTGTCGAGGGATCGTTATTTCAGGTACAGGGAGTGTTCGGGATGACAGCGCTCATTAGAGGCCGCTTTGAGAAGAAAGCCGACATGTGGCTTTGGTATTCATTTTGTATAACATGTATTGAAACTCTAAAATTTGATATATGTTTTGGTTAAGAGTAATGTAATAACTCTTGAACTATTGTTATATAGTTGATGTATTATTGACGGAAGATTGATGGCGTAGCCTATGACCGTTTTTTAACATGCATGATGTCTCATGATATGAGATACGTATATTCTCATAGCGACGACTGTCAATCTAGACACCCTAGGATTTGGGGCATCACATAAGATAAACTGTGTATCCAAATAATAATAATTAAAAAAAAGGATAAAATCAAAACTAAAAGTCAAAAGAGACGGGCGTGGGAGAGAGCGTGTTGAGAGGGATATTTTTATTTTTATTTTTTCTTCTCTTCGTTTTTTTCTAAGATCTATGGAAATCGAACCGTAGGTTTTCATCGGAGCAGAAGGCAAAGTTGGATTATGCGACGAGAGCTACGTGTGGGCACCAAAATCTTAGCATTTTGTCAAACTCCATGAGATAGGAAATTTTCCTACTTTTATTATTTCTAGCCTAAAGACTATGTAATGGCTTGAAATTTTCTTAGAAGCCGTGAAATGCCGTAAATTTCAGTCCCAAAATTTTTAGACTAAGTTTAGGAATTTTAGGAATTTTTGGGACTATTTTCAAACAGTCCGGGCTAGGTTTTGGGACTGTTTTCGGACAGTTCAGGTTGAAATTTCAAGATTTTAATCGGACAGTCTGGACATAATTTTCAGAAATGTTTTCGGGTGTTTTTAGATTCTATGAAAATTCCCTTAAGTTTAGAATCTAGTCATATGTCTGTGAATAGCATTTGGTGCCCACATATTTTCTGAAAAATTTAATTGTAGCACCAAGTGTGCAAATTGCTTGGTTGTGCTGACGTGTGTGGTCTAATACATCGAATGTGTAGGGTAATAGCGGAGGCGGGAGAAATTGTGAAGTCGTGCTCAATTGTTGTAACCGGAAAGGTGAGTGTTCTAAACTCTATTTTTAAATACTAGTGTATTGTTTATAAATCGTTTTACGCTGGTATGTTATGGTTTTAAATTATTAAACCATATTTCAAGCAAGCAATGGTTTTATTTCAAGCAAGCAATGGTTTTAAAGTATTAAACCATATTTCAAGCAAGCAAGCAAAAATTATATATTTATAAATCAAGCCTTAAGAAAATCCCTAGTTTAAGCAAGCATACCGGTCAGAGGTATTCCATACGTGCACGGTGAAGTTAGGACATGATTTCATTGCATTTTAGATTTTCCTGATCGGTAAACTTAGCTCATGCATTATGGCATATTAGAGGAGGTCGTGGCACGTACTGGGGGTATATAGGGTTAGCGTGCTAGTTAGAGTATGGTGATGTAGACACGAGGTCTTTCCACCATATTTATTGGAAAAGGTGATGTGGACACAAGGTCCTTCCGCGCATCTGGCCGAGACCCACGCTTCCTCGTGTTTACTAGTAAGGCATGCCAGAAGAAGGCCTCCAAGCTGCTGATCTTATTTATAAGCATTTTTCATACAGTTTAAAAATCAACCACTAGTAAGCAAGCAAGCATATTATGAAAAGTTTTTAGAAACTTTTAAAACAAGCAAGCATAGAATGAAAAGTTTTTTAGAAACTTTCAAAGCAAGCAAGTAGTTTTATGAAAAGTTTTAGAAACTTTTAAAGCAAAGCAAGCAAGCAGTTTCTGAAAAGTTTTAGAAACTTTTATAGCAAAGCAAGTAAGGTTTTCTGAAAATGTTTTGTAAAAGGTAGTTTTACAGTTTTGAGACATTTTTCAGAAAAAGCAACAATTTTATAAAGATACACTCACTAAGCTCGTTTATCTCATTATTTTCCTATTTTAAAAACTATTTTCCTGGTACAGGCACGCCGGACGCTAAGACATATTAGGATTCTCCTGACTTCTAGTATAAGTGTTGTATTAACTAACTTTGTAAGAAAATACTTGGAACTTGTATAGTTGTATATATGTATGTGTAGTTCCCTAGTTCGTTCAAAAAATAGAAACAAAAACATAAAGGAAGCAAACCTGCAGTGCAAACAAATGATTAGGAAGCAGATTCGAGCCCAACGATAATGTTGTGTCCTTAAGACGAATTTGGCCCCTCAACTTGTACCGAGGATAATGGACAATCGCCTTCAGATAGAACGGATCTCGCTCCGGCGGTACTCTGATCGGAGGACCCGACGAACTCAACTCTGGCAACAACGCACCAAAACGATGACGGCTGAGAAGAATAGTTTCTTCGTTATTGTTGAAAAAATGGGAAAACCGGAGCAATAGCTTTAGGAAGGTTCCACGAACAGACATGCCTGTCAAAAGGCATGCAATCCAAGCAAAGTGTCTGTTCGATGAGGGACACATCTTTTCATTCATTTAATTCCCAACAGTATGTACATAGTTTTGGTTTATGAAAATGTGATGAGCTTGAGACTATTTTGAAGAAGTGTTGTTGGTTGCTATGATTTAAAAGTGTAAACTTGTGATATACTGTGTTTTGGATCCGTCTCGATATGCGCATGTTATTACGCATAAATTTTATAAAATCACAAGTTGTAGTTAAAAATAGAAAAAAATATTTATCTGAGGGTTTTTGGTAACAACACGACTTAACATGTTCTAATTGTTGGAAATACTTGGTTAGGGGTTTTTGTGGGGTAAGCCATTTCTCTAGCACTTAAGTAGGAGTGGGGGTGGGGGTGGGGGTGTCAAAAAGTATGTTTGAATTATATTCTTTACAATGTAGCTTATAATACCCTCAATTAAACCCATTTGTTATTTGACTGTTTCATTGTTATAAATTCATATCCATTTTAAATTGATTTTTCATTTCTTGCTCATAAATATCATCATATGTTTCAATAGGCCATAGTGGAAATATTTAAGTTTAAATATTCAAATTCAGCTCATAATAAATCGCAGTGTATAGACCAGATAAAAACTTTGTATTTTCTTTTCATAATTTTACTACTTAATCATTGATTATTTATAATATAGAAAAAATTACTTCACCTTAAAATCGTAAAATCTTTATCTTGGTCGATTTGAATTTTATTTTATTTTTTATTTTTGAATGATTGGTGTAAAACAAAGTTATATGATAATACAAATCAAAATATAATTTATTTTATTTCATTTCCTTTTGAGTGTTTTTTATAATTTGGGAAACCTTTTATTGCATTGTTTTATTTTAGATGTAGAAAATTTTACAATTTTAATTCAAGTTTAATACACTCTTTTGAAATTTTGTGACTATTCACTTTTTGATTTAACATTGTAATATTATGTTATCATGGAGACGTGTCCCCTTCCCGATTACCTCTTCAATTGAAAATCATCATTTTTAGCACACTTTTCATGACATGCATTTTTTATTTATTAATTTATTTTTATTCTTCAAGAAAAATATGAAATACAATATACAAATAAAATTTTATTTTCTATTATTAACCTTTTTTACTAACTAACCAAAAACTAGGGGTTCTGTTTGAATATTTATTGATTCAATATCATTATCTCAAAAATTTGAATTTTTTACATTTTATTTTGAAAGCTTTTGGGAAAATACAATAATTAATTAAAGCACATTTTACTATTTTGTTTCTTTTATCTTTTGTTTTCAACGGTCTTGATTTAAATCTTATAAAAGAAAAATGATATAAATGTTTTTAATTAAAATGAGGGTAACTGCTTCTTGAGTTTTTCTTAATTAAATTACTATTCTAAAAATTATTTTAAACAAATATGTTATATGATTTAAAAAAAAAAAATCAACTAGTATATTTGGGAAGGTAAAAATGCTTTTTAACAGATTTGTTATTTTGTCATAAATAAAATAATTTATACATATTTTTGAAATTAGAAAGTAAATTATTAAGATTAAAAGGAAAATAGCAGGAAAAATACCAAAAGGCTATCGTAATTTAAGCATGTAAAATATAATTACTTCATGGGTTAACAATTCAATCGTAATATAAAATTTTCATCAATAAAATTATAATTTATTTAATAGGTTGTAATGTGAAACCAAACCAAAACTATTTAACAAATACAAAACTTAATTTAATTTGTATTTTTTGTAGTGTTTGTATTTTTTTTTTTAATAAGAACTCGAGAATGACTTTAAACACAAAGTTATTAAATCAATTATTAAGTTGCTAAAATTATTTAACATTTGTAATAATAAAGAGTGAAAAAATGACAACAATAATATCTTGTCCTTAGCTCAAATGGTTAAAGGGTGTGATGGGTTTACAGGAGGTCTCAAATCCATATAAGAACATAATACTACAACCATATAATATGAAGTGAATATAAGTAAAAAATAATAATATTATCTTAAAAATACAAAGACACATATAATAATCATAAATATTATAATAATTAAAAGAGATATATCTAAATTACATATAAAATAATTTACTGAAAAAATTACCAGATTTAGTACCCAAAAAAATTAACAATGTGTTTTGAACATGATTCTTAAAAAAAAATACAAAATTGTAAATTCATCTCACATCCATTAGCACGTGTAACACTTACTAGTTAAAAGAAAAAATCCAAAATCCTCTTTCCTTCTCGCTTTTTGTAGAAGCTATAAAGTCGTAAATGTTGCCACATAATCCATAAATATTGAAAGGTAATACTGAATCTAATCTAAAGCCTAGAATCCCCAAATTTTATGCTTTTGGAAATTTGGAAAATCCCCAAATTTGAATCAACCCCTAGAAACTGATATAGCGACTTAAAGTTCAAGATTTATGAAGAAACAGTAAAAAAACAGCCACGAATATTGATAGAAATCACTCACTTTACCATTTTTTTTTTCTTGTATTTAATTTTTTTAGTTTTTTTCATTTTGTTTAAAGTTATGACGAAGTCAATGAGTTGGTGAAATATGTTTTTCAACTCTTGTGAGGGAAGGAATTCTTGAAACTACGAGCTGATTTTACAGTATGCCGGATTTCACCAATATATATATATATATATATATATATATATATATATATATATATATATATATATTAATACAATATACATATAAGGGTTGCCGGGTTGATATTTTTAACTAAACCTACAAAGGAGACTTAAATATCTTTTAACTCAATTGAACCTACTAGATTAAAGAAATTAATAAGAGTTGTTGGTTCTTATTTACTACCTGCCTCTCATTTTTTTTCTCATCTTGTTTTTTCTAACCTATTTTCGATAAATAAGGAGTGATGATTTTTTTTTTTTTGTCATTTTTGGCTTAAAATCATCCATCTACATCTATTTCAACCAATTTTCTTTTTTAATAAAGTGGTTATTCCACAAAAATATAGATTTTTAATTTTTTTTTCGTCGTCTTGTGTGGTGTGTGTTTTGTATGTGGTTTGTATGACGTTTTAGCTTGCGTAGTTTTGATACAGATGCTTTCTTAAATGTTGTAGTGGTGTTTGAGATGAAAAAGTATGTTGATCGAACCATGACGTGAGTCGTGGTTATGATATGGTGCGAGAATTTGAATAATATATATTCTAGTCGTTATGGGTGCCAGTCATGAGAACTTTAAGACTTTAAGTTGATTCATTGTGCTATTAACCTGAATGTTACGTCATCTTTTAGAGTTTTTAGTGAATTTGATTATGTGTTTCTCCCGAGCACTTGTTAATGGATTTTGAATAAAGCCAAAATTATTCTCGCTGAAAAGATTAAATAAATTATTTTTGTTTGAAGATAGATTAAAGAAATTAATGAAAAAGCAATCACAACGAAAAGATATTTTACATGAAAAAACTTACCTGATATCTTTTACTTTTGATGATTGATTCTCTCAAACATTCCCATAAAACATATTTAGGCAGGGTATGTACAAAAAGAAAATTTTAGTAACACATCCATGATATGAAATATATACGAAATTTTTTTAGCGGACTTCCAATTAATTTACAAATAGTGTTTTCCTCCTCCTCCTCTTCTATATTTTTCATATTCCTTTTATATATAACTTTTTGAAGACTTAATCACTTTTACAATGTACTAAACTGTATATACCGAGATTCAATATATAAAGATAAACAAATAAAATAAGTTTTAACAAATAGTATATAATTAATTTATTAAGTTTAAACAAGGGCATAAAAAAGAGAACAAAGAGAGAGGCAACTAAGGTTTCCAATGAGGATATTTAAATCAATTTTATTTATTTAAGCTCATTAATATAGAGATTAAATAATTTTAAAATAATTAAATTTCTAATTATATATTTATATATGATTTTCTTTGAATTTTTTATTACACAATTAAGAAGACGAGAAAATAATTTTTCTTCGTACTTTTCAAAAACCAAACACAATCTTATTGGGCATTTTTTTCTTTTACTTAATACTGAAAATAGAAGTTTTATTTAGTTAAGTGCTAAATAAGACTTAATAATATTAAGTGTTAAATCATTTATTTTTTTAATCTTGTATTTTTATTAAGTATTAAGTTGTCTATTTTTTATATACTTAAAATCAACATTTTAAATATATTAAAAATAATAATTTAGGCCCGTGCTTGTTTATCTAAAGATGATATAACTTTATTATTATAAATATTTCGTTTTTTTATAAAAGAATAGAAATATTTGGTTAAAGACCTCAAATAGTAAAGCTAATGCTTTCTATTTTTTTTTTCTTGAAAAATGACCTATGATGGAAAAAAAAATTATATTTTCTATTTCATGTATTTACATATATCTTTGAAAAAAATGGATTATTTTTACAAGAAAACAATGAGAGATATTTTTGTCAAAATAAAGTAAAAATTAATAAAAGATTAGATTTCTGAAATTTAATTTTCAAAATGTCTTATAATCAAATCACTTTATTATTATGATAAAATAAAAATTCTTTGTTTAATACATGTATAACATATTAACATATTTATAAAAATTAAAATGATAAAATTATTATGATAAATAGTTTATTATTATCATTTTTACAAAAATAATTATTTATAAATTAAAATAAATATATAAAATTAATAATTTTAAAATAATAAATTGTTGAAACCAAATTAAAAATATTTTGTGTTTTTAAAATATTTTGAAATATTATGTGTGAAATTTAAAATATTTTATACAAATTCTAAAATATGACTTTTTATGAAGAAAAATTAAAAAATTAAAAAAAAAAAGTTATGTAAAAATGAAAAAACAAATTATAAATCTGAAAGCAACAAACGCACCTTAATGTTTTTGTCCCCCTCAAACTTATTTTCTGGGTCCATCACTGTTTGGGTTGGTTTGTTTTGTAAAGCAGAGGATTGCCTTGTCAGTGAAGTTTGTTCTTTTATTTGCATTCAATGGGTTTGGTGCTGGTTAGTGTGTTCTCTTTTGTTGTTTTGATGTGGGCTTTCGTTATTTAAATCTCTTGTGATGATTTGAAGGACATGCAATCGGGGTATATATATATTATGGACATATTTTTCTGAAATTGAGTTCATCTTAGTTCTCCTTTATGATTATCTAGATTTCTAGGTCATTTTCATGGATATATATATATATTCGGAAATTGTTTGTTTGATCTTTTAGAATAGTTTCAATAATTTATAATTACAATAGGAAAAACCATTGTGCTTTCACATAGATTTCGTTGTGTTGTACTTTGGTTTTTGATTGTTCATACTTTGTATTAGGAAGAGGAGCACTTTGATGAACAATTCTCAGGTCAAGAGGCAGAGGCTGAATAACAATAGGACAGATAGAATCAATCATTTACCTCACGGCTTTCTCATTCACATACTTTCTTTTCTTCCAAATATGGATGTTGTTTGGAGGGTTTTGAACGTATTTAGTTTTTTTGAAATTTTTTTTTACTAAAATAGTTTGAAAATGAAAATAATGTTTTAAAATACCCAATGACATTAACTTATTGATTTAAAAAAAAAAAAAAAATTCAATGCCACATACACTAACCATGGCATTACTGTTTAGACATTATTTTTCATTTCCAAAACTATTTTAGTAACTTTTTTTTCTAAAAAACCTAAATAATTCCAAAACTCTTGTTTGGACTTGTATTCTATCGAGAAGATGGGAATTCCTCTGGACTGGACATATCTCTGTAACATTGATATTGATGACAAGTTATACTTAGACGAAGTGAATATGTGGAACCCGCAACCAGTTTTAACTTGATTCTTGGATGCAATTGAAGATGAACTAGTTTCCAATTCATGTTTGATATGAAAAAACTTCTTTTGGGGGAAGGGAAGATGAACCAGTTTCCCAAGATGAACTTGTTTCAAGTTAGAAATTCAACTTCTTTTCCCTCATGGGGGTTTTGGAGATTCATAGACTTATGAGTAGCGCACTGTAAGTGTTTGAAGAATTTCCCTGTATTTGTTATAGGGACGTGAGTACAGTTTGATGCTGAATGAGGCGTATAGGGTTCTGGAAAGGGAAGATCTGAGAAGAGAATAGAGTATGATGCTACCTTCTGTTGGATACGATTTCTAACAACCTAGATCACCATGGTAGAACATAAGCAAATATTAATGGAGAAAAACTGTAAATTACATACCTTTGGAATCCATGGATCTCTTTCTTTGTTGATGCGGAATTGATGGAAGAGCTGCAGTTATAATCCCATCTCAAGATCTTCTCCCAAACGACCCTTTTGAAACTCCAAGCATGAGACGCGATCACTTTTTCTCGTAAAACCTTAGAGAGAATTGTACGTATGTGACAGAAATGTATCCTAGGGCTCGGAGTGACCACTTTCTCTTAAATAGAGTTCCGACCACGGGCCCTCTCATAACGGGCCGGGCCGAACTCAGCCCACACACTAGCCTGCAAGGCCCATATAATTTATTAAGGTTCTAATAACCTCACTTAATTAGACCAAGAATTAATTCAGTTTTAATTCCAATTAATGAAGCCCACTTAATGAAAACCTTACACCTTCAGCCAAATGGGAGCGGGTTACAGTCTCTTGGAATGGCCCCTTCAGACCCCAAGCACTGTTTGTTGGTGAAAATGAATGCATAGGTAGGGATTAAAGGCTCATATTCTTTCCTCACTTGGACCGGCCTTGGATTTGCTCCAAATGGAAACTAGTTCAAGTCCCCTTAGGACCATTGGAGGATTTACTCGGCTTTTAACTTTAGGGTCCATGAAATTAGTCGAGTTGCTAACAAGCTAGCTCGGACACCCACCAAAAATGGAAAATAAATAAATTAAAAAAGGGTCTTGCAAGCTGATCATTTTCTGGAATTTCATCTGATTTTCCAATGTTTTTGACAGGTTGCAGAGAATGTGTTCACCATGCAAGTAGTACTTTTATGATGGATGATGCTCTTGGGTGTGCAAGAGTCAAAGTTTAGTACTATGGAGATGGTGACAGAAAAAATTGAGGTATGACACTTTCAAATAGGCCATTGGATAATGAGGGTGGTTTTGGGATCTTGCAGGTTTCAGTTGATTCATGCCCATTAAACTGCATTCTCTGGGTGGATAAGGAAGGGTTGTCATTCTGTCTCTGGCTCCAACAAGGCAAATGACGAGTAAATACACAAGATACGCAATGAGGAGAGCATGCTGTAGTCAGGTCTATAGTTATTATCATCCGTAGATATTGTCTCTTTGAAACCATACTATTTTTACTGACATGTATAACACTACAATATCACATTTGAGCAAAATTAAGATTGGCCTCAAACTCTTAATTTCATCGAACACAAGCTTCATCAATATCAGGCCTTGAATTCGATATATTCTCAGTATATATAACCTTTCATGGTTAAATTTATTTCAAACAGATCTGACACTGCTGCTTCTTAGTAGTGAAAATCAACTTGGCCAGATTTTTTGACTTGCTTCTCAAGAACTTCAGAAGCTCAACCCCAGCTGAATATCCTTGGATGTTGTCTTGATAGAAAAATTGTTCCTCAATGCTCTCATCGGCGGCTTCAAAGAAATTATCATGAGAGATCCTGAACTCAACAACAGCTAGTTGTCGCAAGCAGTCGGTGAAGGATGCTTCTTGGTCGATCCAGAAAAATTCTGGTTTGAAAGCATATCTTCGTTGAAAAGCACCATTGAACTGACAATAGAGGGGAGCTTAGATCAGAAAAAAAAAAACAGTTTAAGATAATGCAAAACAGAATATGAGCAAAAAAGTCTCACTTCTAACTCCTCAGCTTGATCATTGATAACTATGACAAGATTCTCTAGCTTAGGACAGGCCATCAGCAGCAATGCAATCCCTGGGAGTTCCCAAATTTTCAGTCCAGTATTCAGCACAAGATGGGTGGTAGCGTTAAACAAAAGATTGTCCTGCTGTTTGACTTTTAATATAGACAAAATCTGCAAATAATGTCATAAATTTGGTAAATCGAGGACTCAGCTATCCTGTACCAAAATCAATTTGGCTGTCAATAAGGTCGAGCTAATTTTCTTTTTATCATTGTCTTTCAAATTGCAACTTAAGGTTATGTTTGGTTCCCATTCTGGTAAAAGGGGAAAAAAATACTATAAAAAATACAAAGGAAAGAAAGGAAAATATTGTAATATTTTTCTTTTTACTTTCCTCAAAAAGTAAGGAGGAAAATAAGAAAGAAAGGAAAGAGAAAAATTACTATTTATGTAAAACTAGATTCCCAATCATCATATATATATATATATATATATATATATTTAATATTGAAGAAAATTATTAAAATTGTGAAAAGAAAAATATATAAAATATGTTTTTTTTTTCCTTTAAAAATTTAATGTACTTTTCTTACCTTTTCCTTTCCTTCCATTTTTTAGGTTTTAATTTTCTTTTTCTAACATTTTTTGCAACAAAGTGAAAGAATTAGGAAGAACCAAACTTTTATTTTTTAACACCATGAGTGTCCTTGTCACCTTGGCTACACCTCGACTAATCCCACGATTCAAGAAAGTAATCATTAGAGAACAAACTCAAAATCGGACTAATCGGGCTATGGGTGTTGGACATACACAGGACAAAGTCGAGCTATGGGTGTTGGACATATACAGGACAAAGTCGGGCATATGCACAAAACTCTGAGAACATTTGTGCATACCTTATTCTGTGAAAGAAATAAGAAGAAAATAGTTTTTATTATAAGAAGTGAAAGTTCAATCGGGAAATGCGTACCTGAATACACCAGCTGCATAATTCAAGCACCTTAGCAGTCCGAAATTTGGTGAGAAGGTTAAGAAAGTTAAGTTGACAGTGGGAATTAAGGAGACCATTAGAGGTGGCTTTGCATGCTCCCAGCTTCCGAAACATCATACCTAGACTGAACCTTGCTTCCGTACCAAATCCCATTCTCCCTATCTTATACCCCCTCCTCGTTATCCCCGGCAAAAATTCTATCCTCCTAAGTTTCGGAGCATCGATGAAAATACCATTCTCTCTGTTAAACACCATGAATTCATCATCAATTATCAGCTTCCGCAGATCAGAATTCGGAGATATCTTGACAGAAAGATCCTGATTCATATTACATTTAACCAACCGAAGAACTTGCAGCGCAGAAGATTTTTCGGTGATTCCTTCGATTTCATCGTTGGGTAATTCGAGGTTTTCTAGGTAAAGCTCTTGCAGGGATTTACAGTTAGGGAAGGAATCGACATCCAGCCGTACGGATTTTAGCGTCAACTTCATCAGTGAAGAAAAGCTCAAAACAGGGACGGGAAAACACAAATGACTGTACATATTCTTCGACCTGTCGTCATCTCTGTCACTCAAATTAATGTACAGTTCTTCGACATGTTTCTTGGCGGCAAAGGTAACCCAAGATTGTACATCTTTCACCATTCTCTTCCGGCACCTTAAAGAAACCGAAAACCGTTTGATATTCCGGCCGTGGTGGCGGCGGACGAAGTGGTTTACAGACCGGTGGATTTCTTTTCCCGTTACTTGAACCCACCGGTAACTGAAATCGACGTTGGAAGCGAGCTTCCATAAGTCCCTCCATGTTCGGGAGACTAAGGTGGTAGCGACGGCGTCTTCCATGGGGAGTTTGTTTAAGATGATGAGAAGAATATCCTCTGGTAATCTGCTGATGAAGTCCTTCTGATGCAGTTCATGCCCTGTTTCTGAGATTTTTCTCCTGCGCTTTTGAGGTCTCAATGCGTAACCCATATTCAGAAATTTCCTTTTCCTTGCAGTTTGGAGGAATCAACCTAGAAGAAGACAGATAGAGTAGATTTAAGGGTGTTTGTTTAAAATTTTAGATAAAATTGATTATTTATTTATTTGTAGATAGGAATTAGGATATTTATTTTTGTTTAAAAATATTTTTTCATAGGTAATATATGAATTTCTCTAGTGTGGGCCTTATTATAGATGATTGTATCTCTCTGCTTAGCTGCATATCATGTTGTTCTATTAAAGAAAAGTGGGTAAGGAGGATGATTTTTGTTCGTGGTGTTTTTTTTTTTTTAAGAATAACTTTAAATAATAAAAACATAAATTATTTACCATAATAGTTTTTTTTACCGCTACCATAATAGTTTTTATTTCTTATAAATATATATCACAATGCATAATTATATGTATAAGTAATATTAAACTTATTCCCTTTAAAAAGTATATTTAAAAATCCTTGATTGATTAATTTGTTAAGAAATCTAAGAATTTTGTCCAGGGATTAAAATTATTGATGGGATTGCAGCAGAAATAAATGTATAATAAATAATAAAAATGAATATCAAACTATAAATTTAATAAAGAAAAACATAAATCCCTTAAGGTTTAGCTAAAGTGGTGAGTGAGTGCGATGAGGTACCGGAGTTCCCAAGCTTGAATCCAAAAATCAAATAAGAGTTTTATAATATAATATGTAAAGTGAATAGAACTCAGTGTAAGGCCGTCATAAGGATGAAAGGGATCCAGGGTTCAAGTCTTAGTGAGACAAATTTATGAGAAACAAAATATTATAACATTATAATTCCAAGTGAATGAATATTAAAAAAGCAAATAAAGAAAAACATAAAGGTTAGAAGATATATTTTATATAAAAAATCACAAAAATATTTTACATGGAAAACCTTACATTAATAATAAAAATCGAATCACAAGACAAAGATATTTTACATGGAAAAGCCTCACATTAGTAATAAAAATCGAAGTTTATAGATTTACCTTATATATCTTTACTTTCAGTATCTATACCTTGATCCCTCTGTCCAGTTATCTTGGTTCCTATATACTAATGATAGATTATAAGTTAAGATTGATTCTCTCAAGTATATATCCGTGTAAAACATATTAAGGTAAGATATATATATATATATATATATATATATATATATAAGAAAATTTTAGTAACACAACTAGGTATGATATATGTAAGAGAAATCTAATCAATTTATAAATCATATTTTATTCCAAAACAATTTAGAAACTTAAGAGTTTCAAAAGGATTTAGAAAGATTTTTTAAACTTAAAAGAGTCTCAAAATTTAGATAAAAATAAAAAGATTGATTTTTTTTTTAAACAACTAAATACTTAATCATATTAAACATTATAAAGAACAAAAGTTCACCTAAATGTCCAAAAAGAATCCTAAACTAGAATTAGAAAAAAAAAATTGTCACTAAGTGCACATAATTTACAGTCATTTTACTTTCAATTTTTATTGTTATCTTACTTTTAGGGTATAAATACTTCTTTAAGGAAAAGCGAGTTTCTATTCATTCATAATATAAAAATGGAAAGAAAATCCCAAAATTTTAAAATTAATATTATCTCTTTTTATTTTAAATTACATTAAATTATATGCACTTTTCATTTTTCAATGAGTCATAATTAATTTTAATTTCACGAGATTTATAAGTCTAACCGCTCTCTTCATGTGTTTTCTCTTTCAAGCCCTTCTTCTTTAGGCAAGATGAATGATTTCACCTACTCTATTTTCATTAACGACAAATAACGTACTACAATGTATAATGCAAGGTGAATATTTTGACATTATTCACCTTACATTATACATTGTAGTACTCTATTTTTATAAGGACTTGAGTTTAGAACCTGCTATTCACCTACTCTTTTTACCATTTGAGTCAAGCCTCACGGGCACATGTTGAACAGATTTTAGTTAGGTATTTCCTGGGCTTTTTCGACATTTAGCCCAAAAAAATAAAAATTCTTCCAATGCAAAAGGTTGAAAAATATTCCTAAATTTAATTTATTTTTTTGCCATGTGAAAAGTGTCTCTTGAAGAGATACTTTCTAAAATTTTGAAAACCTTAACTTTTAACTGAAAGTGTATTTTGAAGAAATCCTTTCTAAAGTCTCATAATTAAAAATTTAAATGAAAGTGTTTTTTGAAAAGACACCTTCTAAAGTTTTAACAATTTTGAAATTAGATTGAAAGTATATTTTGAAAAGACATTTTCATAGCAATTTTGAATTTAGATTAAAAATATCTTTTGAAGATACACTTTTACTTTTTAAAATTTTCATCCTACCTGGAAAGCCTAAGTGAAAAAACTACATTAAAATTGAGATTATTTTTCAAACTATGTTTTTGTTAGATTTACTTTTAATTTTTGTATTATTTATCTAAAACTCCCTTAACATCCAATTCATTCGTAAGAATTTTTTTATTATTCATTCCGTAAATTCCATCAAATATTCCCGAAAACATATTTTCCCTATTTGTACTGTAACACCCTATGAAAAGCCTTAGCCCTAATCAATAACATTGCAATGAAACATAAACGTTAGAGGGGATATTTCACATGAAAAATCAATCACAAGAGAACAATATCAATCACAAGAAAAAGGTATTTTACATGAAAAAATCTCATCACATTGATTGTAAAATTAAAGTATATAGATTTACCTGATATCTTTACTTTCGGTATCAATATCTTGATCCCTTGATCCACCTTCACAATGATCATAGCACGTATACCTTGATAAGAGAAAAATAAGTTATTCCTCAGAACATCCACGTGAAACTTATTTTAAGTAGAATCTGTATAGAAGAAACAGGATAAATTTTTAGTGAACTTCTAGTCAACTTACAATTCATATTTTATTCCAAAACGATTTAGAAATTTTAGAGTTTTAAAAGGATTTAGAAATATTTTATCATAATCTCAAATGGAAAGTTAATGTCCAAAAAAATCCTGAATTATAATTAAAAAAAGGGAAAATTATGTTATGATTTATCAATATAATTATATTTAAAAAAAAGTTTATGAGTAATTGAAAATCAGGAGCAAGTTAACTCATTTAAAAATAATTTATATTAGGTTGTTTACCAGAGTTATTGTTTCAAAAATGCTGGTATGATTTATCAATTTAATTCTATTTAAAAAATAAGTTTACGAGGAATAGAAAACTAAGGGCAAATTAACCCATTTAAAAATAATTCCTAATAGGTATGGAAAACTAAGGACAAGTTAACTCATTTAAAAATAATTTATATTAGGTTTTTACCTTGGAGGGAGTTTTTGTTCCAAATATGTTATTTTTATTAGTCAAGAAAATCCAAAAAATAAACAAATAAAAAAGAAACAAATATTTTTAAAATAACAGATTTTGAAAGATTCAGAAAAATGAAAGTAAATATACTATATATATATATATATATACTTTAACCCGAATTTTTGAAGGGTTGGGTTGTAAAATTCGGGTTGGGTTGTAAAATTTAAGGCCTGAATAAAACCGAGCCAATTTGGCTCGACCCATTTTGGCCCCGTGACCCATGTGGGTTTGGTTCGGGTTAGCCCAATTGACCCGAATTTTTTATTTAACTTTTTTAAGTAATTGAGATTTTCAAGTATTCATCTATAAAATTTGATATTTTCAGAAGATGTAGGTTTTAAAAAATAATTATTATTATAATATATAATTAATAAATTAAATTTTTGTTGAACAGTCATTTTATTTAATTTCTAAATGTATATTTTTAATATATTTTATATGATAATTTAATATTTAAAAAATCTTGTATAAAAATTAAAAATTAAATCAAATATTAAATATATTTTTATTTATCTCGTTAATCCTATTTTAAATATTTACAATTTCATTTTTTTATTTATCCTTCAAATTTTTTTCAATCATATATGTTTTTTCTTATAAAAACGAAATTGTACTAGTTTATAAATTAAATTAAATTTAATAACTAAATTATCAGTATATTTTAAATAATTTTATTACTTAAACAAGTGTTAATAACAAAATTATGTTATTTTTAAAATAATTAACAAAAATTATATACTAATTTATTTCCTAATTATATCTTTTACCAAGATAGATTTTCAAACAAATATGATATTTCATTATTATAAGGTTGAGATGCATTTTTGGAAAAAATATTTTTTTATTCCAAATATAAATGAATTTTTATGTTGTTAACATTATAAATTAATTAATAGATGATGATAACCTCAACCACCATCGAGCACATATCTTTTATAATGTGGAATCACATGTTATTATTGATATAATGAGAATGAAGATTAGAAACATAGAGATTTCATTTGATACTTTGAGTTGGCTTTTCTGTATATGTTATTAAGTCATACTTTATCATTTTTATTACTATTTAGGTAGTTAGTTCGATACTTTACTTATATCGTATTATAAGATATTTATTTATTTGCTTGTTTACTATTATTATATTGTTTAAACTCAATCATTTTATATATTAATTATTATTATATATTTGTGTATTGTTTATTTTTATTTGAGGAATGATAAATTTGTAAAATTAATTTTTTTTAGCATTTTTTTAAAGTTTTGTCCGCTGGATTCGTAACCGCATAGCTTAAGCTGAAATGGTCAAAACTAAATCAATGTAAATCATTAGAGCTAAGCCTAGCCCATTTTGGCCCGCAGCCTAAATGGTTAGCCCGAAATGGGTTGGGCTGGCCCGTTTACCAGCTTTAAATATAAATGTACATAAAATTAAAAATATAAAAATTTGAAATTAATATTATTTTAATTTTAATTTTTACATTTATCTTTTATATTTTGACTTATTTTGAATGTTTTTGGCTTCAAAATATTAAAATATAAATTCGTAAAAAGTAATGAAGTTCTTAATTATTTTGATAAAATAAATTAGTAAAATATTTATACTTTATAATTTTTACTTCAATTTATATTTTTAATATTTTAAAAATAAACACACACACACACACACACACACACACACACACACATATATATATATATATATATATATATATATATATATATATATATATATATATATATATATATATATATATATATATATATAAGTTTTATATTTAAATTTTATGCACAAACTTATTTTATATATTTTTTGAATACACTTTACTTTCCTTTTGAATATTTCAAAATCTATTATTTTAAAAAATATATATGTTTTTTTTGTATTCTTACTACAATTAAAAATGATATTTTTTGAAACAATAACTCTTATAAGAACTTAATAAAAATTATTTTTAAATGACTTAACTTGCCCTTAATTTCCTATTTTTTATAAACTTTTTTCAAGTTTTAGAATAATTTTCTCTATTTTTTTTTTTTAAATAACAGATTTTGAAAGATTAAAAAAAAAAAAAAGGAAAGTAAAGAGTATTCAAAAAATACATGCATTATGTTTAGAATAAAATTAAAATTATAAATTTGAAATTACTATTATTTTACTCTTTTATATTTTTCTTTAATTTTTGATTTATTTTGAATGTTTTATTTTAAAATATTAAAATAGTATTCGAAAAAAATTCTAAAGTGTAAACATTTTAATAAATATTAGAAACTTCATTAATTTTTTATACTTTAGAATTTTTTTTACGACTTATTTTTAATATTTCCATCAAAAAAATATTCAAAATAAATTTGAAAATATAAAATTAAAAATTTAAAATAATAGTAATTTTAAATTTTAATTTTATGCATAAAACATATTATATATATTTTATTACACTTTACCTTCCTTTTTCTAAATCTTTCAAAATTCTATTTAAAAAATATTAGTTTCTTTTTATTTAATTTTTTTGGGTTTTCTAACAGGTTAAAAATGACATTTTTAGAACAAGAACTCCCTCTCATTGATAACAATCTACTATGAATTATTTTTAAATAAGATAACTTGCCTATAATTTTCCGATTTATCATAAACTTTTTTTAAATAAAATCAATAGATAAAACATAACATAATTTTCCCATTACAAAAACAAAATTGTCATAAAAGTGTACTTATATTAATAATTATTTGTTGTAACTATAATTAAAAAAACAAAACTGTCATAAAAGTGTACTTATCTTAATAATTACTTGTCTTTCTATTTTTTATTGTTACTTTACCTTGGAAAATTATGTTTAAGTGCATTGTTGGACCAAAACCAATTTACCAAGTTGGCCTAATTTATTTATTACATAGGAGAGAGAAAATCATCAAATCAAATCTCCCTTCATATCATCAAATCAAATATCCCTCCCTTCTCTTTTTCATGGATCACATTAGGGTTTTTGAGGAGACAAACCAATGGAGAAGAAAAGACCTAGCTTTTTTTTAGTTATTAAAAAAATCAAAACTAATATATTGTGAGTACTAACTTCTTTATTTCTCTTTTACATACGATTATATATTTTTAATTTAGATAATGAAGGTTTTTTGGCGTTTTGAGAGATGGATTGCGGAGGAGAGTATAAGGCTGGCAAAGCAAGCTGTTAATTGTTATCCCAAGTGGGTAAGGAAATCTTAATTAAGGTTGTCCGGCAAGCTTGTCCTGCATATTGCATGGGTACTTTCATGCTTCCAAAAACGTTGTCTGAGGAACTGAACGAAATCCTGAATACATTATCGTGAGCCCCAAATTCAGATGGTAAATGGAAAATAAATTGGTTCAGCTGGGAGAAGCTATTGTTAGCTTAATTTATTAATTTATAGACTAAACATAATCATATTATAATATTGTGTATGTTAATTATAAGTCATTTATGAGATGATTTAATATCAATTGACGCTTATGATTATATCTTCTTTCTTACTTTGGTAAACCTAAGGAACAAAATTTCAGAAATTTCGGCTAAAATATTGGCAAATTTTTCGATTTTTCCCTCATTTTGCCTTTGGCCAGAAAATCTTGAAAACGACCGCTGCGGTTTCAACCTCCGCCAGATATATGGAAGTGGCACCCTCCAGCCACAAAGCCAACGATTGCACTCATTTTATGTAGTGCAAACTTTTTTTATATTCTATGATTATAATATTTTATTTTATTTTTATTTTATATTATAACTTATAATATTTTTAAATCAAATATTAATTTGAAAGAAAAGATAAAATAATATCATTTAAAAAATTAAAATTATAATATACAATATTTTGAACTCTTCATTATTTATATAATATTTATAATAATAACGAAAACAAATAAATAATATCTTTTTAACATAATAATATATTAAATATAACATATTTAATTTAATAATTACTAATCAATTTGATTTTAATCTACCTTAATTAAGATATGAATCATTTCTCATCATCTATATAATTAAAATATGAAAATTTAATCGAACTGATGAGTTTTTGTAAAACATTCACCGATATTTCTGATATTTCTGTAAAATCCAATTATCAATATATCCATATTTACCGATATTTTGATCATTGGGTAAATCCATTGACCAAAGCCTAATTATTTATTTATGCTATATATATATATATATATATATATATATATATATATATACACACACACACGAGTAAATAAAACTCTAGAATTTACAAGGATTTGCGAGAATATACTTTGAGAAAAAGGTAGGATCTGTCTTCAATCATAGTCTTTTTAGATCCTATCACTTGCAGATTTGGAAGACAAAAGACAGTCAATAATTTCGAATCTATGATATATATATATTTCTACCTAATACGAATTGATATTCTTCTTTGTTTAATAAAATTTATATTTTATAATATATTTATTGGGTTATTTGATTATTGATAAATTATTTTTAAAATCAATAAATACTCTTAATTTTTATAAAATAATTTAACAATAGATATAAGAACCGCTTTATTTGAAAATGAGGCTGTCAAATTTATTTTTCTGCGTTTTATGGGTTCTGTTCGTTTTGTTATCGATCTCATGAAATCACGGCGCTGCCAGATCGACGCCACATTTGAGATGAACAATTACGGTTCTTTGTTTAGACTTTAGAGGAATGCAAATTGGAAATATGTGGGATATAAATAAAGATCTTCATTGGTTATAAAATAATAATAAAAAAAATTGTGATTGATTTGACGCACAAGAAATAAAGTGACAATCATTCCTTGTCAATAATAAAAATTTGTTTTTTATCCATTTTTTTTGTTGGCCATCAATGCCACTTTATATCTTGTCATATAATTTGTTTTTATTATTTATTTTATTTGATTGATAATGGTATTTTCATATTTCTTAATTGAAATCATCTTTTTTTGATATATTTATTTAATTCACATCTAGGAGAAGTTGTGTTTTCTGTCGTATCAAGTTATTTATTTATTTTTAAATCTTTTTGCTACATTAATTATTGGGATTCTAATGGAAATAATATAAAATTAGAAGCAACTAGAATCGAATCCCATTAAATATTAAATATGTTTTTTTGGAACAAAATTAATTTTTAATCCAATTTTGTAATATTTTTATTATTTCATTTTTTACATATTGCTTTAGCAATTTATGTTTGTGATATTTGTGATTACTTATAACATCATATTATGAATATGATTATTATTATTATTATTACACTTGGTAAAATTTGAGAAATATTGAATGCTTATGAACTTGTCTTCCATGAGTCTGAGTGTTACACCCCGATTCCTGGTCCGACCCGATTGACGGATCCGAACCGGTTTCGGGGTGCGAGAACATATACTGAGACTCTTTACTTGATTTTTTTTTTTAAAAGCCGAACTGGTACCTGTGGGTATGGCCCACATCTTATAACAGAATCACAATGTCATAAACATATCAAAAGAACTACCACCAGAGTGGTGTCCATCAAAATCTATAAACATTTACCAAGTCCCATTTACAAATACAAAACTGTACTTTTATATTTATAAATCAGAGCATGGAACCTACATGTAGTGAACCCCTACTGGTGTGCTGGCCCAACTGAATGCGGAAGATCGCACATGTCCTCCTTTGTACCTACACGGATTAAAACTCGTGCTAAGCTTTTACGCTTAGTGGGAAACATATCTATAACTTATACCGAGGCACATGCATTTAGATCGAATCATGATAAACATATAATAGAATGTATATAAAAATCTTTCATGAATTTATATAATCCAAATGTATAACAGTCGATCATATTCGGGAAAGTAAACTTAGATATACAATGCAAGGCATCTAATTCGTCTCTTTTACATGTATCATGACTTTCTCAGTTTTCGTGTCATTTTCCTATTCTTGTCATTGACATAATTTCGCTTCACTTGTACCTTGTGACTTTTAACTGAATTCTTACATCTCCCATAGGAGTATATCATCTACTGTACTGAACTTATACTTAGAGCAACTTATACTTACTCAAATCTTACACTTATGGCAGACTTATTCTTATTCGGAACTTATACTTATAACATTCTGATCTTATACTTACTCAGATCTTACACTCATGACAGACTTATTCTTATTCCGATCTCCCGTAGGACACAGATTTATTCAGATTCCTTATATACGGTACTGAACTTATACATATACTTAGACGGAGGTACTTATCACGTACTCATACTTCTATCTGTCTTATACTTGTTCAGATCTCCCGTAGGAGTTACAGAGCTTATGCTTATACAGAGGTACTTATACACGTACTGGTACTTATATCTATCTCAGACCTCCCGTAGGAGTTTACAGAACTTATGCTTATACCATAGGGCTTATACTTATACTACAAAGTTTACACTTATTCGGAGGTACCCGTAGGTACTACAGAGATATTACGGAACGTATACTGGTATTGCGGAACTTATCCTTATACGGAAGTACCCGTAAGTACTACAAAACTTATACTGGTACTTCATATCTTATACTTGTACTACGAAGTATATCCTGGTCTTACGGAACTTATACTTGTATTACTAAACTTATACATGTATTTCAGATCTTATACTAGTCTTACAGAGCATATACTTGTCTTACCTGACCTTACACCTGAGCTTATTCCTCGACAGTAATCGTGAGGTACTACAGAGATATTACTCGAACGTATAATCGGTATTGCGAACTTAGCCTCAGACACAGAAAGATAATCTCAGACTTCGATCTTATTCACGTACGGCGTACCGTAGAAACAGCCCGAACATCAGAATCATATCACATGCAAGGTCGATCAGACTTATGCATATGACACGTACATGGACATTGAACTACAGCAAATACTCTGACGTAACGCATACATACCGGATTCATACAGATTCTAAACATATCCAATAACAAACAGATTATCGGTTTAAATCATAATCATATTCAGAGTTACACTTGCTCGGAGGTACTCGTAGGTACTACTGGACTTATACTTATATTATAGAACTTAAGTTATTTTACTGATACGAGAGTACCCGTGGGTACTCAGCAGAATTTAATCGTATTCAGTAGGAGTACCCAGAGGTACTTCCGTAACTTAATAAGATACGTGAGTATCCAGAGTATACCTGGGCCGCACAGACACAGATACATTCGGATCTTTACTCTTATTCTTTATTCGTTGTTTTATCATATGTCCTGGTTCGACTACCTGCACTAATCATAAGAAATGAGCAGACGCAAGATGGGCTGGCAATTCTAAGGTACAATACGTAATGTGAGTGCCGTACACTGCAGAGTGCCGAAGCACCGCTTAGGATGTGTCTTCACCACTACCAGGATGTACCGTATACTGCCAGGAGTGCCGGAGCACCGATTAGGATGTGCCTGCTCACGCAACAGAGTGGAGGAAGATTCGCCAGGAGTGCCGGAGACAATCAAAAACGTGGCTACCCACGTTAAACAGAGTGCCGAGCACTACCAGGAGTGCCGAAGCACCAACAAGATCACTCATTCATTTTTCTAGCCCTAGGTAGTCATATGACTTCATGTCTTTCGTAACTCATAATCTCTTTTTCTTAATCACATTCTCAGGATCATGACATTTTATCTTCATATTCATGTGTTCATATGTTCATATTTCAGCTCGCTTTCATGTTTCATATCAAATTCATGTTTCATGAACATATCTATACATATGGCATTTCATATACTTTATATTGAGAATAATGGGGATGTATTCACACATCGCTCATGTATTCTTGTCCCTCAATGCATCTACTTTCTTAGAAATTGAATCATTCCAATTGAACATCCGAATCTTAAGTTATGGCATTTTCATGCCAAACTAGTCGGGCTTTACTCGGATTACACTAGAACAATCTGAATTTCTGCTTTAAGGAGGCTTAACTTCATACCGACCGGTTCTGTATTCATCAGTTAAGGTGCCAAGGGCTCTCTCCAATTAAATCACCAAAATCGAGCACCGAATCAAGTTAAGTCCTAAGCAACTTATCTCACTCTATGATCAAAACTAAGCGTACTTAGCCGGATTATAAATTTACTTATGAATTCTGGACCACTTAGAGTTAGAATTAGAAGGTATCTATTTCAGGATGTTTTGTTCTCCTTGACGTTTATTTTAACCAACAACTTGAATCACTCAAATCGGATTAGAAATGAGCAAGTTATGGTCAAAATACGAACACCGTCGAATAGAAAATTAACGCTACCTATACCGGTATGTACCGAATTGCATCGTACAAAAAGTCAATTTGCCCAGAAATTGGGCTTTTCTTCACTTTTTCCATATATTACTACCCAAATCATCTCAATACTCCATATACATATCAAAACCACTCCAAATTCATCTTGAAATGGTAGTTTAGAACCTTATAATCATCTTTCAATACATATGTTTCTTCAAAACCTTTCATGAATACTCCCAAACAACTCTAATATGGGTCTTAACCCATACACAAACCAAGCACCAAGATTTGTTAGGGTTTGTTCTAAACCCTAACTCAATTTCTTTCCATTTAACTATGAATCCAATATCAAAGGGAGTATTTTATACTCTTGATTCCATCTAAGGTTTTACCACCCCTAATTTCAAGAAATCCTAGGTTAGGATGAAACTTATCAAACCCTAGGTTTGCAAAAAACATAAACATCCTTACTATGGTCTAAATACACATAATTTCATACAAAATCCAAATATCCACTGCCAATTCCATACCAAAAACCATAGAATCCATACCTTTTGGCTCCTCCTTCTTCCTCTTCTTCTTCTTTCCTTCCTCTCTCCCCCCTTCTTCTCTCCATACGAAGCTTCTCTCCCCCAATTTGAGATCTGGGAATTTGGTCTTAACCAATTTAGGAGTTAAGGCCATGTTTCAAGCCAAGACAAGAAAACCCATTTTTAGTTTTTTAAGTCTCTCTAATTGTCTTGCCCATAACCTCTATTTATAAATAAACTTTTCCTTTATTTGCTTTTTTTGGCCTCAAATCTTGTTAACTACGACTTTAAGTCCCTTTGACAAAAATTACAATTTTATCCTTAAATCTTGTCAATTTCCGAGTCTTCGCTTCCATGTTTCCATTTAACCTACTTAAACATCTAAATTACGCTTACAAAATACCCTAAACATGTCGAAAACTGCTAGGGTATATTTTGGGGTGTTACACTGAGCATGTCGGATATTTTGGAATTGATGCTGCAACTATAATTTCTCTTGTCTTGCACATCAATTTTGCTAAGATTCATATGGATGGTAAAGTTATCATATCAATGACTTTATTATTTGGTAGGATGCTTAGTTTGGTGAAAAGATTTCATTAAGTGTCATGAATTGCGTAATTTTACTACCCTATCGGTGGGAAATTGACGTATTTGGTTGTGAGGGCTGGTAAATTGCTCTTACATGTGTATGAGTCTTTTTTTTTTTATTTTATAGACTCTAGCATTTGATGACCACTTTTGTGGGTCATTTGGTAAGTCGAAGAATTGAGCAATTTGCATGTCCTTGTTTTACATGTATTTTTGACATTGCTTTCTTGTTTATTCTTTACCTTTGAGCTTTCCTTTGTTCTTTGCCATCACAAAACTTAATGAGACTAATTACAAGAATAAGAAAAATGAGCTATCTGATAATCATTAGGCGAATGTTTGTTTTGAATCCAATATCATTGATGTGTCATATGATACTTAGCGGTTAGATAGTGGTGCTACCATTCACACTTGCAATTCTATGCGAGCGGTGATAAGCAAAAGAAGTCCAACTAGTTTGGAGTAGTATGTGTACAGGGAAGCCGGTACAAAAGTCCAAGTTGATTCTCTAGGAGTTGTTAGATTACAGCTCAATATAGGAAATTTTTTGAATTGGTGTGGTGCGTGTGTACATACCCCCGATCGTGAGAAATGACATCAAGATTTCATTGATACACTCGATATAGTTTTCTTTTTTGAACTGGAAAAGTTAAACTATACACAGATTCACTATTGCTTGGCAATGAAACACTTTGTGGGATCTTACAAATTGTGTTTGTATAGTTTAGTTTCTCTTCTCATAATGTTAACACTGCTTAGTAGCACTAAGTGTTAAAATTGAATGAAAATTTCTATTCTTCGCACAAGCGAACGGGTCATATTTTATTAAAGAATATCTATTTTAAGGATGATACTGGTACAAGCTAAGGGCCAAGAGAAATTGTGTTCAAAGAACACCAATTTTTATTCCTATGCCTATTGCTTTCGCTTCGATCTCTAGCCCTGTTGTTAACCAACATCTAGTAGGCACTATTGATGATGAACCAATTGAGGATGTAGATCCAATAGCCCCAGATGTAGACCTAGTAGCCCCAAATGTAGTCATGGATATACCCTTAAGGAGGTTAGAGATGGCGCACCATGTGGGTGATATATTAGATCCGACTACCTATAAGGAAGCCATTATTAGTCCTCAATCCAACTTCTAGATCGATGTAATGAAAGATGAGATGACCTCTATGTAACATAATGAAGTGTGGAGCTTGGTAGATTTGCTAGATGGCTAGAGACTTATTGGGTGCAAATGGGCGTTCAAGACCAAGCATGATGCCAAGGGATAAGTAGAGAGATATAAAGCAAGATTAGTGGCTAAGGGTTACAGTCAACAATAAGGTATTGATTTTAAGGAAACCTTTTCTCTCGTGTCCACTAAAGACTCCATACGCATTATTATGGCTATATTGGCTCATTTTGATTTGGAGTTGCATCAAATGGATGTGAGGACAACTTTCTTGAATGGAGACTTAGTTGAGGATGCTTACATGTCTCAACCTATTGGCTTTGAAGAAGTTGGTAAGTAACACATAGTTTATAAACTCCAGAAATCCATTTATAGTCTAAAGCAGGCTTCTAGAGAAGTGATATCTCAAGTTCGATGAAGTTGTCACCGCCAATGGTTTTAAGGAGAACATCTTCGATCAATGCATATATATGAAGGTTAGTGGGAGCAAATACTTATTCTTGGTTTAATATGTTGATGATATTTTGCTCCCAGCCAATGATACTGGCCTGTTGATTGAGACAAAACAATTATTGTTTAGTCATTTTGATATGAAGGATCTTAGGGAAGTATCTTATGTCTTGGGCATACAAATACTTCACGACAGACCTAGTGGCATTTTGAGATTGTCTCAATAGACGTATATTGAATGCATTCTGAAAATGTTCAATATGTAATCATGTTCTTCTGGTAAGACACCAATTGTAAAGGGTGATGGATTTTCCAAAGGCTAATGTCCCCAAAATGATATTGAGAGATAGTATATGCCAACTTTATTCTTTAGTCAGGCAAACTCCTTATGTAGCTACTCGGGCATGCACGCATCTTGATATTGCTTTCGTTTGTCTGGGTGTGTTGGAGCTGTGCATTTGAGTGACTTCGTCAAAGCCACTAGAAAGCAACTAAGAAAGTTTAGAGGTATCTTCAGGGTACTAAGGATCTCATGTTGACATATCGACGCATCGATTTACTCGGGTGGTTATTCCAAGGATTTCGATTATGCGCAAGATCCCCATGATAAACTCGCTTTGATTATAGGAAACCAAAAAGATGTGTCCAACTCATTTTTTAGCACTGCTACCAAAGAATTTTCAATCCCCAACGGTCATGCCAAAAACTTATTTGACTAAATATATATAAAATTTATTTTCTACTGTTTAAGTAATAATTTGTAATTTAAATTTGTTTTGGTCCACTCACTGCAAGTGCACAGGTCATACAAGTAATAAAGTGGATTTTTAAGTCAAAATATCATTCTTACGAGAATTGATTAGAAAATTTAAAGATTAACTAATACTACTCAAGTATCTATTATTATTGAACTTCAAATTTCGTAGATAAATTTAACTTCTAAAGTAAAGTGAATCAAAGAAATAATGAAATTCTAAAATACATGATTAGAGAGTTCACTGGATTGAAATAACACTAGGAATGAAAACAGTGTTGTGACCATCACTTTTCAAGTTCCAAATAAAATATAAAGTATGAGACAAGAACCTTGGAATTGTCCAAGAGCAAATTAGTATATCAATGGATTTCTCCTAACACCACACATTTTACCCTCCAGCTTACCACACTTCTATCTCTAGACAATGGGTTTGAAGAGCTACTTGTATAAATTGATTCTCTTTAAGATCTGACCATTTTTCCTTCTCAGTACTTCACAATCATCTCTTAGGACTGCAAATTACTTGCCCCCATAGACAGGGTAATGCAAGCACTCCAATTAAATGGCACTCTCAACATCACTGTACAAGAATTCCCTCCCCATCTAAGATTTGTTAACACAGGCTGAGATTGTTCATCTCAACTAAGGTGAAACCTCTCACTAAATTGCTGGGGATCAAGAGGGTGGATCATATGTCTCGTGAACACACTCCTCGCTTAATGCATTGCGAGGGAACCTTAAAGTCGAGTAGATCTTCACTAGCATATACCGCAGTGATAAAGAGCGCATTAGCCTCAAATAATATTAGTGTAATTTACTCCCTGCGATCGCTTCGCTTCTCGTGTAGTCAATCTTTGTGTCACTCGTAGGGATTTTGGAAATCAGAAAGCAATGATACAACTCGGGGTACCAAACACCGATATTAAGAATGGGCTTCAATGTAGGAGTAATACTAGTTGAATCACTCCAATTTTTCTATACCCAAACATCACAAATTTGCAATCAATAATCCTAACAACAGATTCTTTCCTAGGAGCTAACCTTTCAACTGATCAAATGACAATGACTAGTTGATCAGACAAATTCATTAACATTGTAATCAAAACTGAAAATAAATGAATTCTAGAAAATTTCCCAGATTCCATTGAAGTTTAGACAGAAATAGAAGCTTGAAATACATTCATCCAACTCAGAATCCCAGTTCGGATCACTACTCTAATAATAAAACTAAATCCAAAAACAAACTAAAAAGGAAAAATAAAAAGAATAAAAAGAACAATATATACAATGAGACTCCAGCCCTCCCATAAAGCACAAAAAAAACATGATGAAAGGCGGTTGGAAGCTATGCACTACTCCCTAGGAGCTTCTATTTATAGGCTCAGATCTTAGGCCCTAAAAACGAGGCAAGAATCACACACTTTGAAAAGCCCAGAAATTCTACCCTAGCTGTTGATGTCTTGGTGATTGTCGTGGTGATGTTGCGACATCGGAGTTGTTAATGTCGTGGGTCAAATCTGATGTCGCGAAATTGAAAGTATGTTGGGTAGTCATCAATTTTCAGTGATCAGTCAATGTTGTGATGATGTCGCGACATTGAGTGCAGTGTTGTAGATCAACTCTGATGTCTAGACACTGCCTTTCTGGTGTTGCAACATTGATTTGATGTCGCGACACTGAGTTGATGTTGCAACATTACTTCTGTGGTTTTGATCATTTTAACTGATGTCGCGACATTGCCTATTAGTACTGCTGTTGATGTCGTGACATTACATTGATGTTTCAACGATGTTGTGGCGATGTCGCGACATTGGTAAGTCAAACTTCACCTCAAGGTTGCTTTTATCTGATGTCACGACATTACTTTGATGTCGCGACATTGCACCAATCGATGTTTCACCGAACAGCAGCTGTTTTGATGGCGGCAATGAGGTCGCAGGATGTCGCGACATTGGCTAATCTGATAATACCACTTGACAATCATTGATGATGTCATGACATAGAGTTGTGATATCACGACATTGAACATTTCAATTCTTCTCACTACAGCTAATGTCGTAGCCGTGTCATGGCGATGTCACGACATTGGATGTCTGATGTAGTTTGACTGTTAAGGCTGCTTCTGATGTCGTGATATTGAGTTGTGATGTAGCAACATTGGTTTGGTGTCACGACAAAGTCGTGACGATGTCGCGACATTGGCATATCTTTGCCTTCCCCTCTTCAGCCAATATCGCGGCTATGTAGTGATGTCAAGACCTTCTCATCACAGTGTCGCGACATTGGTCCTTTTTTCTGCACAATGTTGATTTATGCTATTTTTCTGTTGAATTCTGATTCTTTTCCTTAATTTCCTGCAAAACATAAATCTGGGTGAAAGCTCCATAATTTTACATTAAACTAAACTTTTAAGCTTGAAATATACTTAAAAAATGGGCTTAAAAATAGATGAGTTTTAGACTCATCAAACTCCCCCAAACTTAAAGTTTTGCTTGTCCTCAAGCAAAGAAAAAACTATTTGTTTATCCTCAAACAATAAAATCAATTTTTAAGGACATTTTTCAATTAAATCATCTTTTCAGGTAGCTCAACAATTTGTCCTCAGTAGTATTTCAGTTGTGACATCAATTCCAATTAAGCTTCATTTCTAGAATTCTAAATTTTTTTCAATTTAGATCATTCAATACAGCATGTAATTCATAGTTAATGAACAAATACAGTTCTTGACTATGTGAGTGAGTGTTGGTTTTCCCTTTATGACTAATTTGCAGATTAGGTAACCTTATGAGAGTTACTATGCAGAAAGATATCCCTTTAGAGTAACTTAGGTCCCATAAGCTTGTTGGTCATATTATTCTCCACTAATGTAAGCATAACACAACCCTCGGAATCAATTAGGTCTTTTGAGCTTGTAATGTATGGCTAGGGCACTTGAGTAGATA
Source organism: Tetrastigma voinierianum (assembly GCA_016808115.1). Classification (NCBI taxonomy): domain Eukaryota; kingdom Viridiplantae; phylum Streptophyta; class Magnoliopsida; order Vitales; family Vitaceae; genus Tetrastigma; species Tetrastigma voinierianum. The sequence goes on from JAEQBH010001010.1 coordinate 507,412, forward strand.
ATTGGACATTTTAGGCTCAAGTTTACCCAGATTGCATACACGTTCTCAACATTTTGCCTTCACTACTCATCCTATTTTTCTGTTAAAGTACCTTTTTCAAGCATAACCAAACCTGGTTTGGTGCATTTTTCTGCATTTTCTCCTCTGTGGCTTTTTCTTTTCCACTGCTATTTTCAATTATGCTCCGTAGTTTTCTCTGCTATTTTGTCGTGCTTGGAGCAGGTGCATGTTTTTACCTTTCTAAGCTTTCTACTACCCCTTAACAAGTTTTGGGTTAACAACTCTCATACCAGTTGACATTAGGGTACTAGGTGTAAAACACCCCTAAGGACTTAATTGCTCAAGGTAAGCAGACTACAAGGCAAAACTCACTCCTTTAAAACTGTCATTCTTTTTCAGCTTCTCAATTTTATGTTGTGCACCTCCTTTAGTACAAATTTTCTCAATTGTTTTTCTTTCACATCCTTAATTCTCCTCCATTTTAATTCAAATTTGTACTCCCCCAAACTTATCCTCTTGATCATTTTTGCTGCTCTGATATGCAGTTTTGGGTAAATTCAAGGTTCTTTACTATAAGGTGAGACTTAAGGAAGGTTTAAGGTTATTCTTTATGGATTTGGTGATGAAACTAGGCTTAGGCTCAAAATAGGTACTAAGGTATATGCATATAGCATATCAAAGGGTAGACTTTTGAAAGTCCCAAAATGTCCAAGGATGGCCTAAATCATTTTCTGCTGGTTGTAATGCCTAGGATTTCACCTTGAATAATAATGCATCAAGTTCTAGGACCTTTAGATATTTTTGATAGTAAGTCCAATAAAGTTTTCCTAACCCAAACACAATCAGTTTTCAAGGTACTTAAGCCCAATGTGTTAATTTAGTCATTTTCTGAACTGTACTATTCAATCAGACTAGAGTTAGTAGCCTTATTAGCTTTGATTTCAATTTTAGTTTTTCAGAATCTAAAAATTTAGCTTAAATATCCTTGACATCACAAATTTAAAAAACCCGCTTCATAATTTCAAAATTTATTTGCATTTTAGAGTTTTGCCTTGTTTGGTTTGGGGAAATGCATTGTTGTGTTAGTTGTTCAACTTTTTTACAAGCCATTCTCGATTAACAATAATAATGCCAAATATCTCAACAATTTTCACAATCATCAAACAAGCAAATCACAAAATTTCTTCGTAAAATATGCAATAAAACATCCTAAAAATTTTCAATCATATTTCAACTCTGCAGCATTCTTACATTCAACACACTGAATTCTCATTTATTCAGAAAAACAAACACAAGCTCATATTTATTATAGTTCTCAGACATGTAAAATTAAAAGAAAATAAAAAGAATAAGAAAATTCAGCACACAAAATTTAGAAACTTCCTTTTTATTTATAGAGAGAAGAATTACACTGAGGATTACAATGAATGAGCAATATTAAGAGAGATAGAAAGAGATGGAGGGATAGAGAGAGAGATAGAGAGGAATATAGCCTATTTTTTTCTTCTTTGGTATTTTGAGGGCTTGAGATTGACAGGTTCGAACTTATAGTTAGCATTAGAGGGTGTGAATTTAGGGATTGAGGGTTATGGTTTTTTAGTTGAGCCACCTCCACCCTTGTCAAAGAGGTACCATTCTTGTGTTCTAATGTGTCGCTTGATGAGCTCATTTTGCCTTTGCCCAATTGAATTCAGGGACTGCTCAAACTCACCCTAGGCTTGATACATTTTTATCATATTTTGGTTCACCAGATCAATGCTCTTTGTCCACAGTTTATCCTTGTAGTTTAGGGTGGACCCTAGCTTTTCATCCCTCTTTTAGATGGTAGCTGTGATTTCCTTCTGGTGTTCCTTGTAGAGGTACCCAAAGGCTTCTGCCTTATGGAGTAGGTTCTGTTCCATTTATTTTTCCCTAACCTCCATAAGCTTGATCAGCTCCTGATCTCTTCAGATGATCAGTGACAAAAACCCTTTCCCTCTCTTTCAGCTCAGCCCTCAATGCTCTATCCCTTTGTGCTATCTCTCCTTTCCTCTCCTCATCTCTTTGCTAGAGAAGTGCTGCTAAGTTTTCTTCTCTCGTTCTATTTTCTGAAGCCTGATTCTCATCTTCTCATCTCAGTTCTTCCTTGAGCTTCTCATCCCTAATCTTTATTTATTCTCATCTCGTTAGTGTTATAAACATCCTTCGTAATTGTCGGCCTCTTTGCTCTTCTATTCTTCTCTTCCCTTTTTTTGCTCTGCTTTGAGCAAGCACTGTTTTTTTCAAGATCAAGTTGCTCTAGGTAGTCTCAAACCACTCCCACCCTTTCTTCGGTTTTGCCCTCCCTAATCGTAGGGGTTGCCTTGGAAGTTCTCAGGAGTCGCTTTCTCCTCTTTTCTTGCTCTCTACCTCTTCACCTTGTGCTGGAGTTTTGAGGACCCTAGTGAGAGTGAGAGGAGAGGCTCTTAGGCACTTTTCCTATGTCTCGCTGAATGTTACACCCCCCTTGATGCATAGGAGAGTGATCAAGGAAAGGTGGGGGATGTTCCTTGAGAAACTGTTCTCATCGTAGTCTAAAATGGACTGTTCTACTATCTTCCCCACATTCAAACTACACCCCTTGACCAGTTCATATAGGAGTATGGCATAGTCTTGTCTCATAGTTGAGACATGATTTGAGGGGGTGAGAATAGAGTTGACAAAATAGAACCATACCTTATTCGCCTTAGTCAAATAACCTCTGTTGATGTAGGTGTTGCGGATGGTTTTGGTCCTCTGCCATTGTCCTAGACCATTTGTTAGCTCCCTGACGATTTCCTCGAACTTTGGGCTCTCCTGGAGCTTGTCATACTATGCGCACTCACCCACTGGTCTCAACCAAGAGTTGGGAGATGGCTTTTTCCCTAAAAGGGATCCATCTCCCCCTGACATAGTACGTAAGGTTCTTCTGCTCGCCTAGATTAGCGTAAAATTATTTGATGAGAGCCCTTACCCCTCGCTTTCTATGCTTGCTCACCTTCTCCCAGCCTCGTCGCTTGATTTCCTCCTTACATGGTGACACCAGCTACTTGAATCCTCTTTCCTCCACAAAGCCCTTCTTAGCCAGATGCTTCTGGAACGCTTCTACTCCCTTGTTGGAGTAGAAGGCTCTGACTTCTCCTTCTTCCACCACTACTTCTATTTCCTCCGACACGACCTCGAGGGTAGTTCCTTGGTTGTGTTCCTCTGCTCTTTCTCTCAGAACCTCTTCCACCACATTTCCTATTACTTCATCAAGGGTCAGAGAGCTTGGATTCGACATGGCTTGGCTTTTTGAAGAGATTTGAAAATTGGAGCTCAAAATTTTGAGAGATTAGGCTTGAGAATGAAAATTTCTCCAAGTGTTCCTTTTATAGGTGGGTTGCCCTAACTGTAATGTTATGACATTGGAGTTATGATGTCGTGACATTGGAGTTGTCTTCTAAGTAACTCAATGCAATGTCTCGACATTGGAGTTCTGATGTCACGATATTGGCTTGATGTCGCGACGATGTCATGGTGATGTTGCGACATCGCTTAGAGTTTACTAATTGGCTTCACCTGATGTTGCGACATTGAAATTGTTATTCGCGACATTGCTTAGGTTTTCAAATTGGCTTTTTTGGATGTCGAGATATTGGAAATACAATGTCGCAACATTGACTTGATGTCGTGACATTTCTTCAAGGCCAGTCTTGGTGTTGCTCTTCTATAAATGCGATGTCGCTACATTGGGGAAATTATTAGAACTAGTGTCGCGACATTGCTGTCGATGTCGCGACATTGAGAAGGATTTTTTTTTTTTTGCAAGTAGAAAATTTTTACTTGTTTTCCCCATTTTATTTTTGCAATTTCAATTCATGCTCGTGAATATAAGTCTATCAATATTGAAAAACATCTCAATTCAAGCATGAACAGTAATACTCAAATTTTCAATTCAATCAATTCAACATTTATTCATTGTAATGCAAAAATTTTCACACAGCTATTCAACATAGGGACAATGAAGCTACTATGTGAATTTCCAACTCAGATAAATTACACTCCACCAAACTTAGTATTTGCATCATTTTCATAGAACAAGTAATGGAAATAGACCCCCCTTTGTAGTTAACTCTGCATAACTTGATCTGGTTGGAGATGCTTAAAAAATGACCTTCATATATCCTTGCAGCTTTATTATCCTGACATTCAACAGATTGTGATTAAATAAATTGCAAATAAATTCTAACAAATCTACTATATTTCTAGACTATTCAAAACACACTGAATTGAACAAAATCACACTAAAAGAAAATGGAAATTACTTGGGTTGCCTCCCAAGTAGCTACTCATTTTTATGTCTTTAGCTAGACATTGCTACAACGTGTTCTCATTTTAGCGATTCTATTGATCTCTTCAAACCTGGGACTGTTCTTCATTTGGTCTTCCTCCCAAGTAATGCTTAAGCCTCTGACCATTTACTTTGAGCTCATCTTCAGAATTGGTTTTTGTGTCACTACTCCAAAAGGGGTCACTATAACTACTGTGTATGGATCACTGCACCTTGACTTGAGTTTTCCTAGAAAAAGTTTTAGCTTGGAATTGTATAGTAGGACTAGCTCTCCTACTCTGAATTCTTTCCTCAGAATCTTCTGATCTTGCCACTTTTTAGTCTTATCTTTGTAGATTCTGGCATTATTATAGGCTTCATTTCTTAGCTCTTCAAGTTCATTCATTTGGAGTAGTCTATCTTCTCTTTAGCAACTTTGAAATCACAGTTCATTTTCTTGATGGCCCACGTAGTTTTATATTCAAGCTCAAGAGGGAGATGGCAAGGTTTTCTAAATACTTTTTTATATGGGGACATTCCAATAAGAGATTTATAAGTAAATTCCGTAAGCCCACAAAGGATCTTCCAACTCGACCGACTTAAGTTCTTCCTCCAGTTTACCGTCTTTCCTAATATGTTCTTTATCTCCTCAAGGATATTTCTTCATCCATTTGATTGAGGGTGATAAGCCAATCTCATTACATGTCTGATTCCATATCTACTCATGAGTTTTGCAAACAACTTGTTTGCAAAATGGCTCCCCTCATCACTGATGATTGTTCTTGTGGCTCAAAATCTGCTCAGGATATTTCTTTGAATAAACCCCAACACTATGTTGGCATCATTCCTTGGACATGCTATAGCTTCCACCCATTTAGATACATAATCCACAGCTAGGAAAATGTATTGATTTCCAAATGAGGGTGGGAAAGGTCCCATAAAATCTATCCCCCATACATCAAAAATCTACACCACCAGGATTCCCTATAGGGGCATCTCATTTCTTATGTTTATATTGCCCATTCTCTAACATCTATCACAATGTTTAACCCATTCAGCACAGTCTCTTAATAGAGTAGGCCAGTAAAAACTTGGTTGGAGAATTTTCTGGGCTATTCTTTCTCCTGTAAAGTGTCCTCCATATGGTGATACATGACAATTATCAATTATTCCATCGTGCTTATCTTTTGGCACATATCTTCTGATGATCTGATCTACCCCTTTTCTAAATAACAGTGTGTCATCCCATATATATACTTTGGCATCAGTTCTCAACTTTCTTTTCTGCTAGTAGCTGAAATCTGTTGGCATGATTCCACAAGCTAAATAATTAACAATATAAACATACCAGGGTAATTGGATAGACACTTGAAAAAGCTGCTCATCAGGGAAATTTTCTTCTATTTTTTTCCTTTTTTCCTCTTTAATAGGTTTTTCAATTTGTGGACCCTACCTGATCCCCGTGCTGGTTTAACTCGCTATTATTAGAAAAAAGTGAGTTGATTTTTGAGCTTTGGAAAATCCGTCCTGAGTGAGGAATGGTTTTGTTTGGAGTCGCCACTTACTTTTTATTTTTATTTTATTAAGGGGGGAAATTAAGTAAGAACAAAAACCCCTAATTGACTCAAGTTAGGAAAAAAGGGTCCACAAAAACTAGATTTCTAGGTTCGGGGATTAGGTTACCTATTGGGAAGGTACCCCATGCGAGGTAGCACCCCTCTAGGCCCGAAACTCGGTCTCTACTAATGAATTGGGTACATGGGATCATACGGGAGCAAAGACTGACCGATCACTTAAAGCAAAACAGAGACCGAATCACACCAACCTACTCAGTATCTAACAAGCATAAACACTCGACCAAACAAAACAATGGGTGGGTACCTATGTTCCCTAGCCAAGCGCTGCATAAGAGGTCAGTCAACAAGCTCAAATGCACCAAAAACATCAAAGACCAAACACCATGTACGCATATAAATACAAATACCAAAGCCCAAGCACTTACCTGTGGTCCCTAGCCATGCGCTGCAAGGGAAGGTTAGTCGCACATTTCGGGCATACAACAATCTCTCAAAATTAAATATCAAAAGAAAAGGCCAGAGAACCATACATCGCGATCTCAACCACTCATTGATGCTACAAATCTCAGGCAACTATACAAACATGTCTATTCATCTCAAAGAATCGGGCTCGACAAAACACTGTAATTACTAGTGCCAACTAACCACCCTTTGACCCGCATTGACCCTAACTCTTATGAATCCAAAATGGTACCACATTAACCTAAAATAAACCCTATTTCAGACCCTAAACATAGTTGTACACTAATCTGGAGTGAATGGGCTTGACTCACAAAGGTCATGAGCTCCAATTAAACTAAAATCATGCTATTCCTAAAAAAAAAAAAAACCCAACGAACTGGCTGATTCAGTTTCCCAACTGGTTGAGCTGATTGAGAAAAAATATCAAATTTTGTTAGAACATTCCTCACAGAGTAAGGAACCCAAAAAAAGCAATGGTGTATGATTCCAACTCCGGATGAGTGAGAACTAATTTTAAACAATGCAGTACCCTAACTCGGCCGTTTCGAATAGAACCTAATAAACTCTCCCCTTAACCGGTTGAGTCAAGTTGAGAACGCTGTGGCCTTGTAAGAAAGACTTTTTATAGAGTAAGGAATCCAAAAAACAAATGGTGTACAATTGCGACTCTGAATGAGTGAGAATTGACCCAAACAATGCCTAGTGCCCTAACTGCTATTCCTGAAAATATAACCTAATAAACCGGCTGATCTGGTTCCCTAATCAGTTGAGCTAGTTAAGAATAGTTCTCAAAATTTTTCAGAACATTCCTTATAGAGTAAAGAACTAAAAACAACCTGTACAATTCCATAATCAATGAGTTAAGATCGACTAAACAACCTAGTGCCTTAACTATCGTTCGAAAAACATAACCTAATGAACCTACGACCTAGTTCCCCAACCGTAGCTGAGTTCCGCTGAGAACGCTGTGGCCTTGTGTCAAAATTCCTTACAAGGAATCGAAAAAAATAAATGGTGTACACTTCGACTGAATGAGTTATATGACTCAACAATGCCTAGTGCCCTAAAAAGAGGCTGCAAACATCAAAGGCAAAGACAAACGCAAAAGAAACGGGAGAAGCATACAACGTTCATACCTGTAGGATTCACGGCTACTCCCCCTTTGTCTTCCTTCTTTTCAAAACTAGGTATCCACTCCCTTAAACCTTTAGGAAATCCCCTTCAAAATGAGAGACCACTCACACCTGGATCTAGAGAATCTCTCATCATTTTTCCTTTCTTTTCTTCTCTTGGCTTCTTTTTGCTTGTCCCCTTCCTTTTTTCATTTTTTTTCTTGTATTTCTCCTTCATAAACATCTGAGCTCACCCATTTGCACACCCAACCCTGTGAACTCCCCAATCGCCTTCTGACTTCCCTAGCCTCCACAAACACTCATTTATTCACGAGGTTAGGAGATGGCCACATTAACTCATTTTCTTAACCACCAAGAATCCAAAATGGATTTCAAGGTGGGGCTGGGTGTGCAACCACAATGACCCATAACTAGACCCAAATCGTGTTTCAGGGACTCCATTTGGAGCCATGGGTCTCTAAATCCAAGTAGGATTTGGGCTCCAAAACCACCAAAATCAGTTCTCCATACAAGCTGACACAATGATATGGCTGAACCGATTCCCAACCGCTTGAGAAAAAAACTGAAAATTTGACATAAGGCAATACTCCTTGTTCCATGAGTGAGTCATTGTGAATTCTTTGGCCCAATTGATGAAGAAGTGAGTCAAGCTTGGCTATTATGGCGGCAAAACTATCTTTTATCAATCACCTCCATATAACAACAGTAAGAAAAACAAAAGAAAATAAAGTACAAAATATCACAAAAAAGCTAATTAAGTTAAAACAAATCACAAATCATTTCAAAAATATATAAAAAAATAAATAAAATTTGCCTAAATTGAAAATCACCATCTTTCAAAATGTCAACTTCCACCTGAGAAAGGATTGTGTTAACCACGTGAATTTACACAAAACTGCTGGACAAATTTATTTATATATGAAACATAATTATGAGTGACAGTAAATACTCAAAATTATTCAAAGAAAGTACGGATTTAAAAACCAGAAATGAAGGGTGACACTAACACTCCAACCCCTTCCGCAAGTGCACTGCCATACAGTGAAGGTGCTGGACTCTGGTGAGTCCGGATATCAGACTGTACCCACGAGGATCGAGGTTCTCTATAATTGGAATTTGATCACCTCTAATTACAAGGCACTTCACTATTAGGCAACCAACAGGATGTGGAATAAAATCAATTTAATTGAAATAAAACTAATTTTAAAACTAATCCTAAAATATACCTTGCCAAATAAAAACCTACTTAATTCTTAAAAAGGTATGAAAAGAGACACTAGGATGGAGATAATTATTTATGCAAAATGGGCATTTTGAAAACACACAACATTTGCAGTCACGTCTGATTTGTCCAAGAGCAATGTAGTATAGCTAAGATTACAAGGCTCATACATTTCACTAATTAGTATCCATGTTCTTTTCGTAGACATGAGTCTAATTAGTTACTTGTAAAACCGAATTCCTCTTTAAGATTTGATTGTTTTCTTTCCAATATTTCACAACCATTTCTCTTAGACCTACAATTTCATCTATAGACAAGGATTGCAAGCCTTCTCCAATCTTAATTAGTATCTCTTGGCCCTTTAAATCTAATAAAATTTTTCATCTTCTTGATTTATATCATTGCTGCCCACAGATCACATCATTTCATCATTTGAGGTGAGACTCCTTCAAATATTTAAACCCACAATACTTCATCTACCAATTGGCCACCATCTATAAATTAGTGACTCATCAAAGTAATCTTTTAGAGCCTTATTAGTTTCCATAATATTAGCCCACATACCCCGTTACTCGGCCTTTACTCTCGTGAATCTCCATCTCTCGTGGTCACCTGTAGGGCCTCCTGGAAATCAGAGCAAGATATAGCTATTTTTTGGGTATAAGCTACTAATATTCTGAACATTTAATTATATGAACAATACCAATTATATAAATTCAGTCTTCAAACCCACAAAATAACTGAGAATCTGCAAATCTGAATGTTCAACAATTAATCCCCACCCCTAGAGGGTGTTTAATGTTCCAGATCGGACTCCAATCACGCTCAATCAAACAAAAAGGAAATGAAGAAAGAAATCAGATAGATAAAAAGTAAGAGGAAAACTCGCATTTTAGTCAACTATCCCCGGCACGAAATCTCGACCTCGTTGTACAACACTGAAATCTCTTCAATACAAATAAAATATGCTCTAAAATTACTCTAAGATCTACTAAAAATCAAAATATGTAGAAGAACTAAAAAAATGGGCAGTTTAGAGAGAGAAACCCATGAGAGGTGTTCTCCCATCTTCCCGTTACCCTAAAAACCTAAAAAAACGAGTATTTATAGACCTAGGGTGAAATGGGCTTGAAAACAAGCCAAAATATCCATTTTCTGCATTTTTTTGGTTTTTTCTAGCCGCTTATTGGTAAACACAATTTTTTTTGTCACGACATGTTTCTCTCGTTGGTGTTAAAACTATGTCCAACTTGTCAGACCATAATCTCTTCTGCTTTCTTTAATCCTGATTGGGTGTGTGAGGTGTCGTTGGAACGCTCTTGAATGGTGGTCGTAACCATGAGTAGATTCAATCTTTGATGCTCCAGATAATACAGAAAAATTTATCTTCTCAATGACGCAACAGAGACATCCGATTAACTCTTTTGGAAACATTTCTTTATATTTTTCTACTAAATCACTTCAAGTTTCCATCAAAATCCCAAACCAAGTTAGAGAATGCGAGTTTCAAATGAATATGGATAAAAGACTAAAATGCATGTGAAATGAATTAAAACATAGATGAGCTTTACACTCATCATGTAATTCAATCAAGATCAACTCCGCCCATATGAAATGCGCCGGCAAACACTTAGATCCTCGCGGTCTCTGTGGTGGTATTTTACCACTGGACCAGAATGGTAAAGCCAGAGGAAAGGAATGAAATGATGGGAAAACAAAGGCCTAAATACTCCAATAGATAATGCTAAACCTGTATCAATGCCAATGTTGAGAATCATGTGAGCAGTTTTAATTCGACTCAACATATAGTGCCGAACAATGCCAAGCAACAAGTGATGTATTCAGTAAAGACACGCTGCTCATGAAGCGACGAATGACCGTCGACGATGAAAAATGAATAGGGATATGACGTAAATGATGAATAGATGTAAGAAAATGGAGAAAACAAGATGGGGATACAAACAGCAATATGTGACAAATGAAGAACAACTCATCCTCTAATGCCAAATCCGTGCAAGTCACTTATGAAGATGAATTATGATATGATGAAACACTGACCCAAGGGACCTAGCGTAAAGGAAACCCAAACTCACTCCCAATGTGTCTCCATCCATAGAGAAAAGGATCATACAATGTTATCCATTTTCAAAAGAAAAAATAAGTTCCTCAATCCAAATGACCTTCCGTGATCAAAGCCATAATACCACCCACAAACCAGCGTTAGTCCCAAATACCAATGAAGTGAATATCGAATGAGCGTAGAACTTTTTTTTTTTTTCTTTCTTTTTTTTTTTCGCCGATCAACCAACAAAAGCAAGATGACGCTACACTAGCACAATCTAACCACTAACTTTAAACTAAACCCAGCTGGTCTCCCTCAAACTAAGACCCCTCGCTCTCCTCTCTTCTCTCCTCTCTCGGATCAAACCTGCAGGAACGAAGGGTGACCAGTCAACTCCAGAGTCTCGGACATGAGTGTGTCATCATCACGTAAGGAAAATAAAAGTGAAAAGAAACAAGATGATAGAAACAAACTCAAAGGCAAGAAAAGTGAGAAGATGTACGAGAAGAAAAGAAACTAGCAATGATAAAGAAAGAACAAAATCATGAATGACACAATGCTCACAATGTTCACAGATCCATTTAATAAATACAAAGTGCATAGGGGAAGGCCCCCAACCCAGGTTAGAAAAGGTATGCGAGGCAGAATGAAAAAAAGGCCATAATAAACCGCGTGAGGCTTAAAGGGCTAGTACACATATATCACTACAGGTGTGCAATAGGAATATGGCTACTCAAGTGATGGCCAATCAATCCTCCGAGCATGATCTCACGCATAAAACTTCTTCGCCTGATCCACGCGGATCGCCCGTGGAACTCGATTTCCGCCTAGGTTTGTCACCCAAGGTTCTCTCTGTGTCAAATCTCGAATAACATACAAACCCACCCAAGTCGGTCTAAATCCTGCCTCGGTCACTTAACCTGGGTCCCCCCAAGGACTTTCAAGACTAGGTCGCCTTTTTGAAACTTCCTAGGCTTGACCCCTTTTTTGAATGCATGGGTCATCTTCCTTTAATAGGCCTGAACATTATCTGCTGCCCTCAATCTCCTCTCATCCAAAAGGCTAATCTGATCATAACAAGACTGGGCCCACTCGGCCTCGGATATCTGATGCTCTAGTGCTACTCTCAAAGATCCCATCTTAATCTCAACAGTAGCACTGCCTCCATACCATACACCAAAGAATACTGGAAGCTCTAGTGTGAGGTACAAAAAGATGTACGATAAGCCCACAACGTGAAAGGGAGCTTCTCTGACCAATCCTGAGAAGTCTCGACCATCTTTCTCAAAATCCTCTTGATATTCTTATTCGTGGCCTCAACTGCCCCATTAGTCTATGGTTTGTACACATACGATCTGTGATGCTGAATGCCATACTCCTGAATCAACGTGTCCACCTCGCCCCTGAAATGTACCCCTCTATTAGAAATCACCAGAGGGACTTTCTGTCAAGTGCATAATGTGTGATCCGATGAATTTAGCATTCCGGTCGCCGGCCAATCAACATAGGAAGCAGCCTTCCACCACTTGGTGAAATAGTCACGACAACGCAAATGTACTCATGCCCATCGTGACTTAGTAGATCTTCCTAATAATATCAATACCCCATAACGAAAATGGCCAAGGGGATGAGGCCAACCCGAAGGCGGTATGCATCAAGTCTCCACGCGGCATCCGACACCCGACATCTCCGTACAAACCGAGAACAACTGCCTCCATGGTCAACCAAAAGTACCCAATCCTCATGATTTTATAAGAAGCATATGACCTCCCATGTAATACAGATCTGCACATGAACCTCTCTCATCACTCAATTTGTAGAGGCACTGTCCAGACATAATATCAACATGACATCGAGCGATCTCCTATACAGTGCATCCCCACAAACAACAAATCTGGAAGCCAAATGTCTCAATGCTCTCCTATCCTCGGGTCGAGGTCGACTTTGCAGCTGCCGATGACAGAACCCATAAATATCGTGGTACTGTGGTAGCTCATCTTGATCCTCAATATCTCAATCAAACAACAAAGAAGTTGGTGCGCACTAGTCTCCGATCAACAATGGTCGACAAATACCCTAATGAATCTCAATTATAGAAGCCAAGGTGGCTAATGCATTAGGAAACTGATTCTTTACTCTGGGCAGATGTTTATCTCAACTCATCAAACTTGTCAACCAACAAATCCAAGTAAGCATGGTAGGGCTTCAGCTTCTCATCTCGAGTCCTCCAAATACCCTGAGTCCATTGAATAACAAAGTTGGAATCCTTGTGGATCTCTAATTGTCTAATTCCAAGACCAAGTGCAGTCTCTAGGCCTGTAATGCAAGCCTCATACTCAACTATATTATTCATCAACCGATGATCATTAGAGAATGTCAACTTGACTGATATGGGAATATGATCACCTTATGGTGATATTAACAGGATACTAATGCCAAATCCTGATTGATTGGCGACACCATCAAAGTACAACCACCATCCCTGTGATACTGGTCATGGAAACAAACTTCTCATCAGGGAAATCATCATCAATCGACCATCTGATATGTGCAGTTGAAGTCGATGATCTACATCAACACTTCCCTTTACTGATTTCTATGTGACATACTGAATATCAAACTCTGTCAGCAATACTAACAATCTCATGAGCTTATAAGTTAGAACAGGTTTATCAAACAGATACCTCAACGGATCTAATTGTGAGACCAAAAGTATGGAATACTCTGTCACATAATGTCTCAATCTCTTAGTGGCCCAAACTTATGCTGCATTGTAGGTGCCTAATCATAATATGTCTCGCACTCATACTCTTAGCATCCTCTACTAAATAATAGATGACTCGCCCTTCCTTTGAATCATCGAATCCAAGCTTAGCATGCATCCTAAGGCCACGTCTAAACCGACAAATACAAGTGTGCGGCGCCTCGTATGTGAGGCACTAAAACTGGAGGAGAAAGGAGACACTCCTTAATCTTCTCAAAAGCACGCTAGCAATCACCATTCCAAATTGTAGGTTGGTTCTTCTTCAAAAGATGGAAGATAGGCTCACATGTTCGCTGGGCCAAGAATGAAACGACCGATATATCAGGACCGCTTAGAAAGCCTCTTATCTCTTTCTGGCCCTCAAGGCAGATCTCAAGTATGGACTCCGATCATTTCGTGGATTAACCTCTAGCGTCTCGCTCACTAACAATGTGTCCCAATTTCCTGTTACTCCTGCAAAGGTGCACTTTAGGGTTCAACTCACCGAACCGTCTCGATCCTCTCAAAGAACCTCTCTACAAGTGTGCCTAAGTGATTTTCTCTTCTGACTTCACTATCATGTCGCCCATACTCACATCTCTCATCATGTCATGGAACAAAGTAGTAGTAGCTCTTTAATAAGTGGCTCCTGCATTCTTCAACCTAAATGGCATAACCTAATAGCAGTAAGTACCTCACTTAGTAATGAAAGAAGTCTTCTCCATATCCTCTAGAGCCATCAGAATCTGATTATACCTAGAAAATCCATCCATGAAGGACAACATCGAATGTCCTCCGCAAAGGTCGCCAACCAAACATATCAATGTGTGGGAGGGGAAAATCATCCTTGGGACTTATTGGCTTTGTTCAGATCACGAAAGTCTACACAAACTCTAACCTTGCCATCCTTTTGGGAACGTGGACACATTAGCCACCACTAAAATATTCAACTCATCGATAAAAGTTAACACTAAGTTGCAGTTTCGACTCTTCCTGTCGCAAACTCCATCGAGGGTGTAGTCTCCTCAATTTCTACTTAATTGGCTTAGCATGTGGTAGAATGGGTAAGTGATGTTGCACCATAGAAGAGTCTAGGCCCGGCATGTCCTCATATGACCATGCAAATACATCCAAGTATGACATGAGTAGGTCAATCAATCTACTCCTCTCATCAGGAGATAGGGAAGAGCCAATACTAATCTCCTTGGGCTGATCTGGTTACCTAAAATCTATCAACTCGTAAGCACCACATGGGTAACTTTCCCTGGGTCCCTCCTCAGGATAGAATTACACTATGACTGGCCACCTAGTGGGTCATCTGTGTCTCCCACATCATCAACATCATATATATGTGTTGTGGGTGCTAGTGGTGTAATCAAAGGAAAATTCTATGACACAGGAAAATACTCAAAAATACTCATGTCATTATTACCATCAAAAATATCATCAAAGAGGGTGACAAACCCGGACATAGTGTCGGGTAAAGAAAGGGTCCATTAGCTCCGACGCCCCTCAACATAAAATGATTATGAATAATACGCAGCCATGCCCATCATCATCATCTATCTCTAGCATAGAAATCCCAAACATATAAAAAACAGAGAGGGGCCTAGGTGGGGCTGCATCCAGAATGTGGCCAATGCCAATCATGTCCATTGCATTAGCGCAGGCATCATAAAGTGTCACATCCTCAAAAACAAAAGTAGAAACTCCAAACATGTAAAAATCATAATGGGGCGGCCTATGCCGATCATGTCCATCTCGTCTATGTAAGTATCAGGAAGAGTCACTCTATCAGTATCATCCCCCAAATCCGTAAGTAGGTCATAGTTGAGGACCTCCTCGGGGAAACACATAGAGAACACACTAGTTCGTCCCGGTGATGGGGGTACAACTATCATGGCACTAGGTGCCTTAGTAGTCTCGTTAACTAAACACATCCTGTCCTGTGGCCTCGCTAGATGCCTGATTCCATTTGTCTCTGCCAAAGATGATCGCACCCTATGCGAGGTGCATGTTCTAATCCTCTAATAAAGTAGTCGACCAACTGAAAGGTATACGGACGGAGGGGATTATTAAATGGAACCCTAGACAGGCGAGCCCTCACCTTGTCCCTGCGTAGTTGCGCCATGTGACATGCATCGTCCTCTATAGGAATGTAACCTAACCCATAGGGTATGTCATGATCAATTGTAAAAGTAAACTCGCGCGACCCCTGTTGGCGGCGACCCAACCCCAAGCCAGGCATATAGGACATGCCTCTCATCATACTAAGTACCAAAGTGCTGCTATGCTGATTGAAAGACATAGGCACCAAGTCTCTGCTGTTATCCTCTAAACTGACAACTTGAACCTCATCGAAAGTAAACTCGGTCAAATGAAGGTCATCCTCATTGTGGCTGATATGCAACATGGGCTCAGAAGAAGTAATAACATCTTTGTCGTACTGTATCGTGGTAATGCGCCTCTCATGTATGAATTTCAACTTTTGATGAAGGGAAGATGGTATAACACCCATGTATCCAAGGGCAGCCAAGAAGCAGGTTAAAAAATGACTGAATCTTCAAAACATAAAATAGTATGGAGTATCTGACTGGCCAAATCATGACATGTGTAATGAGTGTGCACATAACTGTTCTTTGAGTCCCATCATAAGCTCTAACGGTCTATGAAGAAGGCCCGAAATTAGTCGGCGAAAATCCAAGTACAATGGCAAGAATTCAACCGACAGACTTTCGTATGAGATGTTGTCCAAGATGACAGACTACACTCAACACTACTGAACAAGCAATATTAATGAATATGGGTTGAACATAATTTGACCCCTTGGGTGGTAAATCATCATCAGAAAATGCAATGCATGTAGCTCTGTCGGCTATCAGAAAGTGAATAAGCCCCTTAGGGGTAGTGGCAGTGTGAACTTTAATCTGACTAAGTGCTTTGATCAATGCATCTCATGAGTAATGGATGAGGCCAATAGGTCTGTATGATATATGAGCCCTCGTAGTGCGCAGCCTAGTGCTAGAATCTCATCATCCTCTCTCTGAACATCCTCTCTAGCTACTGTGCCAACAAATGGCCTGTCAATGGGTGGAGGCTGAGCTACCCTCCCACTCCGTAACAATCTGAACATCCTTGTGAATAGGCCTATACTCCTTCGGGAATAGAATGAAAGGTGTCATGGGCGGAACATGCTGCAAGTATACGGGTGAAATTGAAGTCTGGTCTAGAACCTCACCCAGGGATTAGTCCGAATGGCCTAAAAGGACCGTCGCCAAAGGCGCATCCACCAAAATCCGAGTCTCGTGCATAAACCGTATCGGGCCAGGAGCCTCTCCATCCCATCCCATCATGAATATCTTGTCTCCCGAAAACTCAATTGAATGTACACCACTCGTGGGTGGAGGTACAACTCTAGCGTCATGAGTGAGGAGCGAGTCTATAGTCACTACAGGGCGTCCCAAATCAACCAAACACTGATCAATCAAGTCCTGAATGACGTGTCTCAGCATTGCACAACCGTCTGTATCATGGCTTACTCTCTAATGGTAGGCACAATGAAGATTTTTCTTGAATCTTGGTAAGGGAGGATGTGGTGGTGGTTTGGGTGGTAGTGGAGCAATCAAACCCCCTTCAACCAATCTTTGAAAATGCCCAATTTCATCGGGCATCCTAAGTCAGGTAAACCGCCTAGCCGGGCCTTGGGAGGAAGCTTGCTCTATAATGCACGGTACCGTACGTGGCCCTAAGGTACCCGCGGTATCATACCAAATAGTGGTGGGGATGGGGATACAGTCCCATCTACCATGGGAGCAACCGGGTCTCAGACCGATCTTGATCAGAAGATCCGCAAGGAATATCCGCAACCGTCTATGAGTCCGTGGCCAACGCGGAAACCTCGTGGGCCTGACAAAATTACCAACACCACAATATCTAATGATCTGGGGCTTGACCCTAACTTCTTCCCCTTTGAATCGGAGGGGAAGAGTCTACCCATAATCCTCTAGCTATGCCTTCCTCAATGCCATGGAGGGCCTAAACTAATGATCCAAAGTTTGTCTATGGAAAGCCCATGAGATGTCTAGCAAATCGAGGCTGAAGACTACGCATAATCATGCTGATTTGATCGCGCTCTAAGGGTTTATTTATAATATGTGCTTTCTTCTCCCTCCAACGGGAGATAAATGAAGTGACCGACTCATTCGGTCTCTACCTCAGGGCCTCCAACTCCCTCCGGGATACGTCCACTACAGTATTAAAAGAATACTGTCTAATAAACTCCTGTCCTAAATCAGCCCATGTCCTACATCTCGAAGGGTCCAATGAGGCAAACCAACGCTGAGCGGCACCACTCAGTGACAGAGGGAATAGTATAATCATTTGTGCCTCATCCAGTCTATGCCCGCACATAACAGCGGTGTATAATTGTAAGTGAATACGAAGGCACCCTATACCCATGCATCTCTCAATGTACGACATGCGGAACTCAATTGGCAAGGCTGCCACTAGAAGGTTATCATATCCGTCCCAACTTATAACTCCATCAAAAACATGCAGATTCCGATCCTCCGCTTCAACTTATTGATACTGCATGTGTGTCAATAATCTTTGCAAGGGCCAATTATGAATGTGGTGTGGTCTTGGCCATGACTGTAGTACAAATAAACTAAATTCGCTGGGCCGATTGAATGTGTGGTGGTAGTGGAGGTGGAACTGTATAGTCCTATTGTACAATGGGTCCAGATGGTGGTGGTGGTGGTGGTGGAGGTGGAACTGTAGAGTCATGTGAGGTGCTCCTCGAAATCGACAATGGCTGGGCCTGATGCCCATCAATCCTTTATCCCAGTCCTAATATAACATCCCGGAGAGATGCCATGGTATCGGTAATCTTAGCCAAGGTATCGGTAATCTTAGCCAACTGGTCAACAATAGCGTATTGAGGGTCCATATCTCTATGATATGATATATGCTCTAATTGACTATGTGAATATGATCCTATAACAAGTCTATCTCCAATTCGGATCCAAGCTCGGGAACCCAGCGCTCTAATCAAATAATCCACAAAAGGAAAGGAGTATGTCGGGCCCTTGTGAATTATCAATCCAAGAATGTATGACTATCGATAGAGAATGAAATCAGTATGTGATGTCACCAAATTTAAAATGATATATGGCTTCAGGTAGAGCAGATTCGACATACCTCAGGGGTAATGTGGCTTAAAATCTGACAACGGGAAAAGGCAAGTCCTAAAAGCTAGGTGATTGTACCTAGACGGGATACGTAACCTAAGATCTTAACCACTAATCAAAATGCCAGACTGGCCACGCATATATCCATGAAATCCAACTCAGAGCTATACATGTCTTCATTGTTCGGATATCCGTCATCTCCATAGTGCTCATAAACATTGATATAGCCCGTACGCTAGACCCTGCTCCAAACTCCTAGCTTGGTCAAAGGCAAACAATTGGGAATGACTCCTAAGCAACTCAAGCAATCAATGAGGAATAATTGACCAAGACTAGTGATACGAAAACAAGGGAATACAAGCGCACCCCACAAACACAAACAAATCAAGCAGTCATGCAAGAGAGAGGGTAGCTATGCAGCAATCAGTCATGCGCAAAAAGCAAATCTACCACAAAACCTACACACAAACGAACCATCTATGTCAATCAGAAACATATAGCTAGGTACCAATCAACCATGAGCAAGCATGCTAGAATCAAACAGGTGAACACATAAGCACAAACAAACCACAAGTATATGCCAAATACTAACCAGGTAAGTGATCATCAGTCATTTGTGTAACCTGAGAGTCTATTGATCAATGAACCATGTGCTCCAATATACCCAACTCAAGCCCAAGTCAATCTCTTATAAAAACCGTAGATTCTAGGTTCGCCTGTGGAGTTGCCAATTTGTGGACCCTACCCGATTCACATGTGCTAACGCAACTCACTATTAATAGAAAAAAGTAAGTTGATTTTCGAGCTTTGGAAAATCCATCCCGAGTGAGGAACGGTTTTGTTTGGATTCGCCACTTAATTTTTATTTTTATTTTATTAAGGGGGAAAATTAAGTAAGAACAAAAACCCCTCATTGACTTCAACAGAGTGCCATTCACAAAAACTAGATTTATGGGTTCGGATCGTTACCTATCGGGCAGGTACCCCATGCGAGGCACTCCAGCCCTAACTCCCGCCCCTACTAATGAATTGGATACATGGGATCATATGGGTCAAAGATCAATCGATCACTTATGCTAAACAGATGACCCGAATCACACCAACCTACTCAATATCTAACATTCATAAACACTCGACCAAAAATTACAATGGGTGCGTACCTGTGGTCCCTAGCTAAGTGCTGCATAAGAGGTCAGTCAACAAGCTCAAATGCACCATAAACATCAACGTCTAAACACCATGTACGCATATAAATGCAAATACCAAAGCCCAAGCACGTACCTGTGGTCCCTAGCCATGCGTTGAAGAGGAAGGTTAGTCGCACATTTCGGGCATACAACAATCTCTCAAAATTAAATATCAAAAGCAAAGGAAGCCAGGAGAAACCATACATCGCATCTCAACCACTCATTGATGCTGCAACACTTGTGCAACTGTACAAACATGTCTATTCATCTCAAAGAATCGGGCTCTACAAAACACTAGACTACTAGTGCTTAACTAACCACCCTTTGAACCACATTGACCTTAACTCTTATGAATCCAAAATGGTACCACATTAACCTAAACTAAACCCCATTTCAGACCTTAAACATAGTTGTACATTGATATGGAGTGAATGGGTATGACTCACAAAGGTCATGGGCTCCAATTAAACTAAAATCATGTTATCCCTAAAAAAAAACCCGTCTAACTAGCTGATTCAGTTTCCAAACTGGTCGAGTTGATCGAGAAAAAATATCAAATTTTTTTAGAACGTTCCTCATAGAGAACCCAAAAAAAGTAACAATGTATGATTCCAACTCCGGATGAGTGAGAAATGATCCAAACAATGCAAAGTACCCTAACTGTTGTTCCTGAAAATAGAACCTAATAAATAGTCGATCTAGCTTCCCCTAACTCTATTGGAGCCATGAGAACGCTTCTCGTAATCTTCTAACATTCCTTGCAGAGTAAGGAATCTAAAAAAAAAAAAAACAATGTACAATTCCGATTTCGAATGAGTGAGAACTAACCTAAACAATGCCTAGTGCCCTAATTGTTGTTCCTGAAAACAGAACCTAATGAACCTGTTGATCCGATTCCCCAATCGGTTGAGCCGATTGAGAACAGTTCTCAAAATTTTTTAGAACATTACTTATAGAGTAAGGAATCCAAAAAAAAAAAAAAAAAAACAAACGGTGTACAATTCCGACTCCGAATGAGTGAGAACTAACCCAAACAATGCCTAGTGCCCTAATTGATGTTCCGGAAAACAGAACCTAATGAATCGGCTGATCCAATACCCAATCGGTTGACCCGGTTGAGAAAAGTTCTCAAAATTTTTCAAAACATTCCTTACAGAGCAAGAAATCCAAAAAAACAAACAATGTACAATTTTGACTCCGAATGAGTGAGAACTAACCTAAACAATGCCTAGTGCCCTAAAACGAGGCTGCAGCCATCAAAGACAAAGGCAAGCGCAAAAGAAATGGGAGAAGCATACAACGTTCATACTTGTAGATTCACGGCTACTCCCCCTTTGTCTTCCTTCTTTTCTACCTCCAAAACTAGGTATCCACTCCCTCAAAACTTTAGGAAATCCCCTTCAAAATGAGGGCACGTCCCGCTCGGATCCCAAAGAATCTAATCCTTTTCCTTTATTTTCTTCTCTCCCTTTTTTCCTCTTGGCTTCTTTTTGCTTGTCTCCTTCATCTTTTCGTTTTTTTTCTTGTATTTCTTCTTCATAAACATTTGAGCTTAATCCATTTTGCACACCTTCAATAATGGGAACTCCCCCAATCAGTCTCGGACTTCCCCATCTCCATAAACACTCCTCTATTCACGAGGTTAGGAGCTGGCCACATTAACTCATTTGCTTAACCACTAAGAATCCAAAATGGACTCAAGGTGGGTTGCAAGCAACCCAAAAAAGGGCCCATAACTGGACCCAAATCATTCCTAGGACTGATTTGGAGCTTATGGGCCCGAACCAAGTTGGATTTGGGCTCCAAAACCACCAAAATTAGTGCTCCAGACAAGCTGACACAATGATCTGGATGAACCGGTCCCCAACTGGTTGATCCGGTTGAGAAAAAACTAAAAATTTTGAAAGAATATTTCTTGAAGAGTAAGGAATCCAACAAAAGAAACGGTGCATGATTTCGAGTTTGGATGAGGGAGATATGACTAAAACAAGCTCGGGTGCTCCGAAAGCGAACCTGCTCGAATAATGAACTTCAACTGAAATGTCGGTTCCCAAATGGTCGATCCTATTGATAAAATTCTCATTTTTTTTCAGAAAATTCCTTAATGATTGAGGAATCTAACAAATGAAACGGTGTGTGATTTCGAGTTCGGATGAGGGAGATATGATCGAAACAAGCCTAAGTGCTCTGAATTCAAACATGCTTCAATGAATTTTGCCTAAACTAAAACTTTGAGGACCGGTTGAGCCGGTTGGGAAAAATTTTGAAATTTTGACAGAATATTCCTTGGAGAACAAGGAGTCCATCAAAAGGAAAAAAAAAAAAATAGTGCACGATTCTGAGTTCGGATGAGAGAGATATGATCGAAACAAGTCAAAGTGCTCCTCATTCGACATACTCCAATAAACTCCGATTGAGTTAAAACCTCGGGAGGCCCCACTTGCATCCTATGGCACGATGCCAATAACCACATACACTGATATACCACGCAAAGTACGGGGCTCGGAGATCGACTAAGCCTAAAGGACCATAACGATTGCCATACTTAGGAACAATGGGTGATGTGACACCCATAAGATCATTACAAGTGTTGATGGACCAAGTGATTTACCATTCTTGACAAGTGATCAGCAATCACATTGTCACTTCCCTTCTTGTCCTTGATTTCTAAATCAAATTCTTACAGCAGTAGTACCCACCTGATAAGTCTTAGTTTGACTTTTTTTTTTTTTGCCATTAGATACTTAATTGCTGCATGATCAGTGTGTATGATGACATGGGACCCCAAATTATAAGGTCTAAATTTTTCACAAGCAAATACCATTGCTAGCATCTCCTTTTCTGTAGTTGAATAATTCTCTTGTGCCTCATTGAAGGTTTTGCTGGCATAGTATATTGCTCTGAAAATTTTCTCTGTTCTTTGTCCCAAAACTGCTCCCATTGCATAGTCCTTGGAATCACACATGATTTCAAACTCTTTGTTCGATCCCAATTGTTGCCATGTGATGGGAGTTATAGTTGGATTTAATTTCTTGAATGAAAACACCATGATTCATCAAAGTCAAACTTTGCATCATTTTCTAACAATCCGCATAATGGTCTATAAATTTTTGAGAAGTCCTTTATAAATCTTTTGTAAAATCCAACATGTTGTAGGAAACTTCTTATCCCTTTTACTGTTGTAGGTGGCAGTAGATTTTTTATGACAAAAACCTTAGCTTGGTCAACTTCTAGCCTAGCTGCAGAAATTTTGTGTCCCAAGACAATTCCTTATGTTACCATGAAATGACATTTCTCCCCATTCAGAGCTAAATTTTTGTCTGGGCACCTCTGAAGCACAATCTCTAAATTTTTCAAGCAATGCTCAAAACTGGATCCATAAATTGAGAAGTCATCATTAAAATTTTCATAGTCTCTTCCACCAAATCTAAGAACATGAACATCATACACCTTTAGAGGGTGGCAAGAGCATTACATAATCTAAATGGCATCCTTCTAAAAGCAAAGGTTCCATAAGGACATGTAAAAGTAGTTTTCTCTTGGTCCTTAGGGGCTACGACAATTTGATTATAACCAGAATATCCATCAAGAAAGCGAGTAAAGTGTCGACCCGACACATCGACATTTGATCAATAAAGGGCAAAGGATAATGTTCGCTTCGGTTAAGCGTGTTGAGTTTACATGTCCAATGCACACCCTCCATCCTATCACAGTTCTTATTGGAATCAGTTCATTTTTCTCATTTATGATGATTGTGAATCCATCCGTTTTGGGGACAACATGAATCGGGCTCACCTAAGGGTTGTCTGAGATTGCATTGATAAATCATGCATTCAATCATTTTAATACCTCGTTTTTGACAACTTCTTTCATCATTAGGTTTACTCCTCTGATGTTCAATTGATGTTTTTTCATTCTCCTCTAGGAGAATTTTATGCATGCAAATCAAAGGACTAATCCCTTTCAAGTCATCTACTGACTAAGCAATGACTTCTTTATATTTCTTGAGAATTCTGATAAGTTTATGCTCATTTTCTACTATCAAGTGATTCGTGTGTATTTATGTGTAGCCTGTAGGGTATTCTGAATTAACAATATTTATAACCTAACACCTCGAACTAGCGTAGCATAGCTACTATAACACAATGGTTCTAGGATCGTCCATAGGGATGGGTTTTCTTCATGTAAATGACTCATAGTGAAATTTGAACTGGTGAATTCATTTTGGACTTTGAGTTGTTATAAAAGAGGGAGTTTTGGTAGTTGAAATCGTAACCAAAGTGATGTGAAAATATAGAAAGAATTCCCTTGAAGTGTTAAGAGACTGGGCTTGGGTTCCTAGGGCAAATGAGGGGTTCTCGGGGTCTTTTCCTTGCCTTGGGGAAAGTAACCTATAGTTACCTCCCGAATCAGATTTTGATTTAGCTATAAAACCTGACCCTCAATAACTATCCTTTGAAAATGACATTCAATGTCCATTAATGTTCTCAGTCAGTTAAAAACTTGCCTCCTTGAATCACCTTCCAATTGCTCATAAATGATAACTAACCAACATCACAGGATCTCGCAATAAGCATCCAGTGAGTCGCAAAAGCTTACCATATACTAACCATTCAAGGTGAATTGAAGGGATCGAAACCTAAATTTGAAAGAGAGAACATCAACGGAAGAGAATACCTGTGTTGAAAACATGAGAGCCCTTGCGTCACCACAGGTTCCCTTCCCCAGTACCCTCTACTTCAAGGGAAGAAGTTTAACCACTCATCCTCTGAGTTTTCATCCTCAGAGGGTGTTTGGCTAATGAGAAAGTGAAGGAAAATGAAAGAAAATCCAGAGTGAAAAACACGAGGCTTCTCCCGTAAGCTTTTCCATTTTCAATGAATGAATGATTACAAAGTCTTGTCTCTAGCATATATGCCATACTACATATACAATTTACCAAAATATCAAAAGAGAAACAATATTACATAGGGACAAATTTGGAAGAGATAAAAAAAAAAAGAGTACAAAAAAAAGTCAACAGGAGCACACAAATTCTCAGGGGCTGCGAATTGCGAAATTTTGCAACCCTTGCGAAATTGCCAAGGTTTCTTGCTTCTTCTTTGTACTGCTTCTCTTCTTCCAATTTTTGATATCCAACTCTGATTTCAACTTGAATTCTCCGTGATTGAGCTGACTCTTTAACCTTGGCATAACTGGCCTTTGAAAACTACAAAATTCGCTATAAAATATGATTAGTAGCAAAGCTATGTCCTTAACATGCCAACTAGGCTAATTAGGTTGATTACTACGCAAAACGTGCTTAAAACCTGTAGTAATAAGAGTGTAAAACAACACCGTTTGGGTAATAATCACTCCCCCCAACCGACACATCACTAGTCCCTTAGCAATGAAGGAAGAAGAAAGCAAACAAAAACAAGATCAGCTATATATGTCCACAAAAATGATGTTTTCAAAAAAAAAGAGGGGATAGGCACAACCTTCAACAAGAGTCACCAAAATCTTGCCCAGCAACTATCTCGGGAAAATTTGTGTGCTTATCGCAAAATCAGATCTTCAAAGAGGTTCGACTCACAGAGAATCCAACTGGCCTTCCACAAAAACTAAAGTATTTGGTTTGATTAGGTTTCAAAAATAGTATGTCAAGCGTTCTCCCTACACTGACCTAACTCTTGTCTAAGCCTAACAACCTTGACCTCGATAAATCGGGACCCACTTTTATTCCTCTGACTCCTGACCAAATTAAGGTTTAGGGCATCAAGTCATAAGGATCTCTCAACCACTAAATCTTCAGGTTTCACCCCAGACTTTTAATGAATTCGAAACTCCAGCACCTACAATTCACTAAACTCCACCTATTCACCTATGTAACGAGCACAAAGTCGGTGACTCCCAACCAGTTGGTTTAGGGCACCGGGCTTTAAAGACTTTCACCATATACCCCTCGGACCGTGCTTGGGTTTCAAGGCAAAATGTCACCATTTTTTTTCTTTTCTTTTTTTTTTTTTTTTTGGAAAGACTCATTGGTCTTTTATTCAGGAGTCCCGACCTATTAAAGGTGGTCAAAAGTACTAGGCCGGACTTTTGTAGGGCTTAAGAGGCAAGGCAGTTTTTAAGTTGATCATTGAAACCTAATGTGGACAGTGTGTGGTTAGTTCAAAGTGGAAAAAAAGGTTGAAAACAATAAAATTTATTGGTTATCAACCATTAAGCATAGCACCATTCAGCATCAACGATGTTAGGTTAATATTTCAATTTCTCATCTTGTAATTTGGGCATTACAAAACGGAGATGGTTGTAAATGAAAAAGCTGTAAAGCTTTATAACATGTCTTGGCCATACTTATACTTGGCAAAAACAAACTAATTACTTGATAAGTAATTCAACTACCGCAAAGGACTTGCCTTTCGAAACAAAACACTTAACCATAACATAAAAAGCCACTTCCTTCATTAATTCTCCCCCCAACCAAACATCGCATTGCCCTCGATAGGGTATGGAGTGGAAACTTAAGAAGAGTGCTACCTCTCATATTGGCGGAGGGTGGAATGTTATTCTTATCTGAGCGGGATGAGCAAACGTGGTGAGGCTAACGAGGGAATGGAGTAACTAGGGAAGGATTCTTTGTTGCAAGGGGTCTAATGGAGGCTGCGGGAGAAGTAGGGTTTCTTTGGTGCCTTTCTTCTTTGCTTCAGTAGTGAAGATGGTAAGGCTAGCTGGCGGTGGTAGGAGGGATCTAAGGTAAGAGCCCAGTGTGGCTTTGAATGCGCATGGCGTTGTTCTAAGCGGGATGGCATTGGTCACGAGCAAGGATGAAGCGGTGCATGCCATCCTTCGGCCAATTAGCATGGGTATTAGCGAAGAAGTAGATGTAAACTGCGAGAAGTGCGTGGACTTAAGTCATAAAGGCAGTACTAGACCCGAGTTGAAACGACGGGGATCGAGGAGCCTTTGGAGGCTCAGGATGCGACCGGTGGGTTAGTGGGTAGGGTGTGGATCTTTGGGATGTGGGAAGCTCCTCAGCAGGCTATGACCTTAATGAAATTTCACGGGTGAAAATTTGTAACCTTGTGAAATTTTGCAAAGGGTTATGAAATTTACGCAACCCTTGAGAAATTTCATTTCTTCTTCTCTCTGCTTTGCTTCTCTTCTTCAATTTTTTTGATCTGCTGACTGCGATTTCAGCTTGAATTCTCAGGTGATTGATCGGCTCTCTAACATGGCATAAGCGGCTGTAGAAACTACAAAATTCGCCATAAAATATGATCAATAACAAGCTAGGTCCTTAACATGCCAACCGGGTTAATTAGGTTGATTACTACGCAAGAAGTGCTTAAATTTTGTAGTAATAAGAGTGTAAAATAGCATTGTTTGAGTAGTAATCATCAAGTCAGTTGCTATGATTACAGGTTGTGCTCTTTCAACTCCTAAGAAGGCATATTTAAGATGTTTGGGTAATTCCTTAAGAATTAACCCTTTAGAACTTTTTTCTACTTCTTGTCACTTCTCACTACTCTTTATATGACTTTTACTTGCCTTGATTCTTTTAAATTGAGTATTGTTTCTCTAATTTCAAAACTGGAATTCAGATATTCAACATCATGAGCTTCAATTTACTGAAAATTCATCTCATTCTCATTCATTGAATTATGGTTTTTACAATCATTGATCAGTTTAGGACTGATGGGAACAAATTATTCTACAATCTTACTTTAAGCATTGTCACAATCGGATTGTTTCAGGCTTTGATTAAGATTGAAATGTACTGCTTCATCTCACACTCTAAGTGTGAGTTCTCCCTTCTTAACATCTATCAAGGTAGCTCCTGTAGCCAGGAAAGGTCTTCCAAGCAGTAGTGGGACTTGTATGTCTTCTTCCATGTCCATCACTACAAAGTCCACAGGGAAAATAAATTTTCCCACCTTGATGAGTACATCTTCAAGGACTCCCTCTAACTGAGTCATAGTCCGATCTGCCATCTATAAGGTCATAGTTGTAGGAGTAAGCTCCCCTAAACTCAGTCTCCTTACTATAGATAGTGGCATCAAGTTGATGCTTGCCCCTGAATCACATAAAGCCTTCCAAAATTCAAAATTCCCTTTGGTGCAAGGGATGGTGAAGCTGCTAGGATCCTGCATCTTCAAAGGTAAATTCATTCTTTAATTCTTGCCTTGCTGGTGCTTTCTCAAGTTCTTTACCATGCTTTTCGACAAATCTCCTTTTCTTACTCAGAATATCTGTCATAAACTTTGCATAATTAGGCATCTGAGCCAATGCCTCAGCAAAAGGTATGTTTATCTCTATCTTCTTGAACATGTCCAAGAATTTAGAGAACTTCTCTTCCATCTTTGCTCTTCTGACCTCGAGGAAATGGAACGAGAGGGCATATAATGCTTCACACCTCTTATTTCTTCTTGATTTCTTTCCTCTCTTGGTTGTTAGCATTGCGCCTTTTTTTTTCTTCTCTCTTCAATCTTTTCTGAACTGCCCAACTTGATTTCTTCTTCGATTTATGCTTGCTTTTCTTTCTCAGTCTTTCTCTTTTCATCTACTTTTTTGTTTTCAAACTCTCTGCCACTCCTTAGTGTCACTGCCATACAGTCCTTAGGATTCTTCCTGGTATATGAGTATTTTTCTTCTTCTTCTACAGTTATGCTTAGAATTGGAACGTGCCTTTAATCGGGGGTTAATCAGTAGAGTCGATATGAACTTGGCCGGTCATGCTTCGACTTCGGGGCTATAGAATCAATACTCGTTGCAGTACGAGGCAGTGGATCTGCTAAAACTCGGTAAAACTCGGTGGACTCAGCCGAGTTCGCGAGATGACTCGATCAACTCGGTGAAATCGGTGGCTCCTGAGAATCATCTACAACCCAAAAGCGAGCAAAATGCAAATTTTAGGAGATTCCTCCCGAAAAACCAACCTGATAAACTTGAAAGAGATACGTGATGGATTTTAAAAGAAAGAAAATCAAGTGCAGAGAATGATTTCATAGAAAATTTCAAGATCCAGACTAAAAAGAAGCGAAGAAGAACTAAGAAAGAAGAAATTCAAAAAAATGACCTAACTTGCTTGAGGAGAATCGGAGAAGACCCACTGATTGACAAGCAGGACTCCTCTGTTTGGAGTCCTAAGCGTAGAGCAAAGGCGGAGCGGAAGACCGTTCGAGGCGGGCCTTGGACTAGGTAGGTCTCCTTCCCCTTCTTCTCCCTCCTCTTCTTCTTCCCTTTCTTCCTCTTCATTTTTTTGATTTTCTTACTACTTGTATGAAGAAGGGTTTCCCTTTTTCAACAGCGATTCAAAAGCGGCGTCGCTTTGTCTGCGTAGGACCTGGCTTGGAGACAAAATGATAACATCGTTTACAGTTTTATTTTTTTATTTTTAATGCAAATTAAAATGGCGTCGTTTAAGAAATTTGTATGCGGGACCAAAGCGATGTGTTTTAATTACTATCAAGCGGCGTGGTTTTGGATAAGTGAGAAAACAAAGCGGCACATACATTTTTTATTAGTGTTTTGAATTTAAAAAAAATAGTTCTGATGGCTAAAACGATGTTTTGGCCCTAGAAAGACCAAAATGGCCTTAAATTTTAATGCATCATTGTATTTTGCGTATCAGCCTTAGGTCACATTTTGCCTTGTTTTCAATCGAAAAATTCATCATAAGCCTCCCAACCTCAATATCAACCACATAGAAGATAAGAAATTATGTAAATTTATTTATTACTGGATATAAATTTAATTTTTGTTGAACAACAATTATATTAGAAAATAATTTCTTTTGTTAGCATTAGCATTTAATATCTTTCATTGAATGCTTCATTAATTATTTAAATAATGTTAAATATAAAAAAATTGTTTTATTAAATTTTTAGTTTACTTAATTATATCTATTTTTTTAATAATTTATATAATATTTTAATAATTTTTAAATATTTTAATCATCTTTTTTTTGTTGTATGGGCTGATACGTGACCGATACGTCTCGAGACCGTCCGAGTCGGTGACCGATACCGTGACTCTGAACCATGCCTTCAATGCTTTTTGGTGGAATTCGAGTAAAGGTGCATCACGGGGTATACACTGGCTAAGCTGGGCTAAACTCAGTGTTCATAAGCATTTTGGTGGGATGAGTTTCAGGCAAATGCATGAGTTTAATCTCTCAATGCTAGGGAAAACAGGTTGGTGCCTTCTTACTAATGCCAACTCTTTGGTGGGCAAAATTTACAAAGCTCGATACTATCATAAGACTGATTTTCTGAATGCCCAACTTGGAAATAACCCTAGTTTTCTTTGGCGAAGTTTATTAGTGGCGCAACACCTTCTTCGTCAGGGTACCAGATGGAGGGTTGGGGATGGACACAAGATCAATATATGGACAGAGCCATGGCTTCCTGATGATGTTTCTCTTTCGGTTCAGACCATGCAAGTATCGGGGCTAGAGGAGGCTTCTGTAAACATGTTTTTTTTACCAGAATGAGAGGGGCTGGGATATGGAATACTCTTTCGAATATTTTCAATGAACGAGATAAGAGGTTAATCTTACAGATTCCTCTCAGTCAATCTGAAAGAGAGGATATATTATTCTGGAAACATGAACAGAGGGGAGCATACTCGGTGAAGTATGCTTATAGGGTTCTAACGGCCCACCTTTCTACCACACTCCCTAATCACAACCTTGCTTTGTGGAAAAAGATATGGTCCATAAAATTGCCCCCAAAGGTAAAGAATTTTTTATGGCGGTATGTAGTCATTACTTACCAACAAAAGATAGGATTATATATAGAAGGTTGAATGTTGACCCAACCTGTCCAGTTTGTGCCACTGAAATGGAAACGTCTCTACATGTTTTTACCCAGTGTAGATTTGCGAAGAATTGTTGGTTAGCTGCACAGTTGAGTCAGCCCTCGGAAAATTTACAATCAATAACAGATTGGGTATTTCATATTTTAGAGTTAAAGAATGTTGATTCCATGCAGTTGGGTTGTATGATTTTATGTGCTATTTGGCATCATCGACATGAGGTTCTGTGGAACAACCATACAAAATCACCTGCGCGACTGCTGAATTTCGCATCCTCGTTTCTATTTAAGTGGAAAGCGGCTCAGTTCTTACCAAATGGCGATAATCTCCCATCGGAAGCCAATGGAAAAATTGTTTGGGAAAAACCACCATTTGGATGGATTAAATGAAACGCTGATGGTGCTGTATTCTCTGAACAGAGAAAACTGGGATATGATTGGATTGTTGTGACGCTATGAGCAAGATGATAATTGCATGTGGGTGCAGTTTTGTGGGTCCAATGGATGCTTCTCTTGCTGAAGCTGTTTCAGTCCGTGAGGCGCTTAGTTGGCTTAAAACTTCCCCTTTTGACAAAATCTCGTTGGAGACAGATTCCCTTCTTGCTTATCAACCCATATATGAGCAATTCTCTTCTCCAACATATTTTGGTGCTATCATTCAAGATTGCAAAGTTCTGCTTCAAACCATGCCTTAGTGTAGTCTGGTATTTGTAAGGAGATCAGCGAACTGTGCAGCACACGCTTTAGCTCATGCTTCTAGTTCTTTTTCTGATGTCCAATTTTGGGTTCTTTTCCCCCCACATTTTCTTTGTGAGTTGTTATGCACCGAAGCTTCTTAATGGAAATGGAAAAGGTTTTATCTCAAAAAAAAAAAAAAAAATTTATATTAATGAGCTAAAATTAATAAAATAAGTTTAAAGTAGTAAATAACTCGAAGGATAACTCAATTGGTCTATCTTGCATTTGCTTCTCAAATTACATTAGTCGGAGTCCCTTTGAATTATTAGAAGATTTATCATATTATTAACTTTAAGATGTTATAGGATAAGTCAAAATACCTATCACGAGTTGTAAGTCAAAATACCTATCACGAGTTGGCTTGAATAAGACTAAACCTTATAAAAAAAGAAATATAAATGCAAACCAAGGTTGTCATATTAAAATTTTATTTCTTAATCCATTTTCTGATAAATTTAATTTTAAATTATTTTTTATTTTGTGGTAAAAAATCAATATATATATATATTTATCTTATACCATTAGTTTTATTAATCTTTTTTCTCCGTAATAAAAAGAATAAAGTAAGTATTTGTGGTAGGAAGGTCAAATATATGGTAGCAATAGTGTTATGACTTATGATGACCAGTTTAGGGTAGGGCCTAAAAAGAATTTGATGAGGTGGCAACATATAATTGGCTAAAAAATAGAAAAGATTTCTCTACTGTTCGTGATCTAGGCCACCTTTCTTTTCGGTTAATGGATACCGACTTTTAATAACAGAGGTGAGACGACTGGTTTCTCACCAAACTCCCAAACCCTCCTCAAGTCCTTCTGCTGTTCGTTTTTCAACTTCGATTCTAGGGTTTTAGCCTCATTTAGATCTGCATAGTCCTCGAGCAGACTAGGGTTTAAGCTTTTCTTGGGTCCGTGTAGCTGCAACCCAGAAAAATTTTCTGGGTTTTTTCTCATTTGATCCATCGCGAAAAAAAATCTAGAACCCACCATCATGATCTGCTCGGTAAGGCAATCGGCATCGTCTTTGCAAGCCCTCACTCGTTCAGACTTGTACCAGCGGAAGTCTGTGGTGAAGTCGTTGTCCTTCCCCTCCGTTGCCGCCGGTGTCTCGCCGGCTAAGCGTCTCCATCTAGCTCAGGTTCGGGGCTTGGGGTTTGGGTTGATCGAGAATTTAAGGGCTCGGAGGCCGTTGATCAGATGCGAGGCTTACGAGGCTGACAGGTCGGAGCCTGTTGAGAGCGAAGTCGTCGCAGAGGGGCGATCGGAGGCGGCGAAGAGGGCGAAGATCGGACTGTATTTCGCGACGTGGTGGGCTCTGAATGTTGTGTTCAATATTTATAACAAGAAGGTTCTCAATGCGTTTCCGTACCCTTGGCTGACGTCCACGTTGTCGCTCGCAACCGGATCGCTTATGATGCTAATCTCCTGGGCTACAAGAATCGCTGAAACTCCTAAAACTGATTTTGAGTTTTGGAAGACCCTTTTTCCTGTAAGTATTGAAGTAATATCAATTTTTGGTTGTTTGAAAGATGGTGTTTCTACTGGTAAGGGTTTATGTTTGATGGGTTGGTGAGAAAATGTGGGAAAAATTGGCGTTTTGATATTGGGATCATAGGAATTGAGATGGTTTCTTTACTCTTCTCGGCAACCTAACGGAGCTGGATTATGAGTATGAAATGCCATTTCTGTTTGGTTGGTAAGAAAAGAAAATTTGGTAGGGAATAATAGTGGTTTTGGTTCTTTTTAGGTTTATTTTTAGTGATTTGGTTAGAAAGGTAGGAGAAAAGAAGGTAAATTTGAGTTTTCTGTTAAAAGGGATTTCTCTTAGTTTACCGGCAGCCAAACAGAGGTGGATTGTAAATTTGTAATCAATCTGATTTTAAGTTTTGTAGGTTGCTGTTGCTCATACAATTGGGCATGTGGCTGCTACGGTGAGTATGTCCAAGGTTGCAGTATCTTTTACTCACATAATCAAGAGTGGTGAGCCTGCATTCAGTGTCTTAGTTTCAAGGTTCCTATTGGGTGAGACTTTTCCGACTTCGGTATACTTCTCGCTCATTCCAATAATCGGAGGTTGTGGTCTGGCTGCCCTCACTGAGCTGAACTTCAACATGACTGGTAATAATAGCAAAAGATTTTTCATTAAAAGCATAACTAAATTTGTGTAATATTCAATTCTGCATAGCTATTCGCCACAGTATCTTTGGTTTATAAGAAATGATAGGAAAGGGAAAGGTGTCAATAATTTTCCTTCAATTCCGTCCGTAGGCTAATTAATGGTTAAAATCATTTTTTTTGAACTTTTTTAATTTTTCTATAGTTGATGTGAATTGAGGGGTCATAGCCAGCTCAATTATGCTTCATATTTCTTCAAAGCAATCACATGTTTCTTGATCGGTTGGGTGACTTGGGTCCCTGCCCGTGGGATATTTTGCAAAAGACATATTGGGGGGTTAGGAATGTAATTTTGCTCTTATTTTCCTTTTAGGGTTGTTTTCAGAGAACTGAACTTGTTTGGTGATTGTCTGTCTCAGGCTTTATGGGGGCCATGATTTCGAACTTGGCTTTTGTTTTTCGCAACATATTTTCAAAGAGAGGCATGAAGGGGAAGTCTGTTAGTGGAATGAACTACTATGCTTGTCTTTCTATGTTGTCATTGTTAATTCTCACCCCATTTGCAATTGCTGTTGAGGGACCAAAGATGTGGGCAGCTGGATGGCAAAATGCCATTTCTCAAATTGGACCACATTTCATCTGGTAATCACATGACAACTACTTGGTTTCTCTTTTTTTGTTTGTTTGTGTTTTATTACCTCTGTATCCATCTGTTTTATTGTGATAAAAAAACACTAGATAAATTATTATCTCACTTTACACCTTGTCTTGAGGAAAATTATAGAAGTAATTATTGAAGTCAATTATGGAAGTCCTCACCTGAGAAGTATGAAACTTATGTGGTTCATGTTTGGGATGTTGTGATATTTACGTTGAACCAGTTTTCTCATCATAATCACTCTATTTATAGTTTTTCCCCTTCAATCGCAATATCTCACTGTTCCTAAAATGATTTATAAATAGTATAAGTGAAGGTATGTAAACATTCAAGTATATCTAGCTTACTGCTGTTCAAGTATGCACCATGTGGATATTATTTTTGTAGCCTTAAACCTTAAAAGAAAAAATTACAGTTGAACAGAATACAATGTGCCAACTCCAAAAATTCAGGGGTCTGTACTGTACATGTTGAACTCATCGTTTCATAATTTTCTGTTACCTGGCTACCAGTCAAATGCTTTACAACCGGGGTCGTTATGGATGGCCCATCTACCAGATTTTAACCTGGGGAAATTGGTCTAGCTACTCTTCGTATATGTGCAGGGTGAATATGGGGAATTCTTATTCTTCTTATGAAGATTTTTCAAAATTTTATTTCCTTATAATATTCCAATCAGGAAATGTGCAAAATTCCTTGTCTTTCCCACTAAGTTGTGAGTGGTAGTTGTTTTTTCTTTTTCTTGGGTTTTGCTAAGGGAACGTTTGTGTGGCTGTTATTTGTGCATGCTAGGTGGGTGGCGGCCCAGAGCGTGTTCTATCACCTCTACAATCAGGTGTCATACATGTCCCTGGACGAGATCTCTCCCTTGACGTTTAGCATTGGAAACACCATGAAGCGTATATCTGTCATAGTCTCCTCAATCATCATCTTCCACACGCCTGTCCAGCCCATCAATGCTCTTGGAGCTGCCATCGCAATCCTTGGAACTTTCTTGTATTCTCAGGTACTTTCTCATTCCCTTCTTGAATTGAGGATGGTTTATTCAGGGCTGCCTGAACAGAATAAATCAATAAACACTAATAATAAAGAAAATACTTTGTTTTTAACAAATTTTCCTATTTACATTTTGGACAGCAAACCCATAGTCTTAAAAGACCTCCTTGAAATGCGTATATGCTCAAGGCACTACACCACTATCTAGTTATAGTGCCTCACATGCCAAGATATGCGCTTGGAGACTTTACCTTTTATTTTTGAAAAATTTCTTATTATATATTGAAAATACATAATTATATTATTTTTTTGTATTAATTAAATCAGAATATTAATTATATGTTATAAAATTGATATGCATGAAAGGTCATATTTCATTTCCCTTGGGCATGCCCGTTGTAAATTTTGTGCTCATTATGTGTAATTTAATGTAGAACCTAAGGCTCTTAAGAGTGTCTCTCATTGGACTCAATTACGCCATCTAGTTATAATGATACTTGTATGCCCACAGTACACTTCTTGGGGCTAAAACCAGCTGACTAGATGTAAAGATGACACTGACCAACCAGATATAGTGTGA
This sequence comes from Tetrastigma voinierianum, assembly GCA_016808115.1. Lineage (NCBI taxonomy): Eukaryota > Viridiplantae > Streptophyta > Magnoliopsida > Vitales > Vitaceae > Tetrastigma > Tetrastigma voinierianum. The sequence continues at coordinate 543,182 of JAEQBH010001010.1, forward strand.
CAAAACATATACATATGTTTGTCTCATAAAAATGAAAGAGAGAGGCTGGGTCAGAATTCTCTCCATCACGTGGAGGAGACTTCACTGTTGTCTCTAGGGTTCATGCCAATGAAGTGGCTGACCACCAATTTTTTCATAGCAATTTTGTTGTCAACAGAAATGCCAAAATTCTCAAGTCAGAGGGGTAGTTTAGATGGTCCGACCTTGGGTTTGCTCCTTAACGGTCATTAGTTCAAGTCCCCTTAAGACCATTGGAGGTTCATATGGTTGTTAAATTGGATTGATGCGCACAAGTTGGCCCGGACACCCACGTTTATAAAAAAAAAATTAAAACTCAAGTCATGGCATGGGTAGTTGGTCTACTAATAATCACTTACCAATGTTGGTACTGAGATATTCTGGAATATAATTCATGCTTTTTCTTGCAGGCCAAGCAGTGAAAGGAATTTAGGTTTCTGGTGATGGAGGAGAGGCCAATGAATGCTGACATGGAGGAGGAAACATGGTCACAAATGGTGGCCAGGTGGACCAGTAGCACGATAGCTATGATAATGAACATTGGAGAGGAAGTAATATAATTAGTAGTAAATAAGGCCAAGATGGATAGAGGTGGAGGGTATGAAGGAAGAGTTTGTTTTGAGGCAAAATTGATAATAAATTAACAATTTATAATAGTTGAGTGAGCTGGTGAACCTGCTTGCTGATTCCTTACCCCATTCCTTTAGGATTCCTGAAGTGGATTCAGACAAAGCCTCTCTCTTGAGCACTCTTGGGGTGATGAGTGATATATATATATATGTCTGTTCGTATATTGGTAAGGGCAGTTGGTATTTGCCCATGATTCTTTGTTATGGGTCCAATTTGACCTTTTATCAGAACCATGGATCCCAACGACCTCCACTCCCTATTTTTATATAAATAAGAAAGCTCTTTTCAAGAATTGTCAGTCAATGCTTCTGTTGATGTGCTATAGAAAATAATTTCAAATAATGAGTTTGGTTAGATTCTAAGTATCATTCTTTCAAGATGCCTTTTTAATGATAATGATGAATGCTGAGGGATCAAATTTAGGTTTGACAATGGAGGTGGACATAATAGTCCTTTTTTAAAATAAAAGAGCGTTTCGGATAATGCTCTATTTTTTGGGGCAAAAGGCGTATTCCAGTAGTTTTTCTCTATTTTCATCCCTAAAATAGAGATATAAATAGCACTTTTATGTTTGGAAATTAACTATTAACATCTCTAAATATGAAGATGATGGGATCTATATTTTAATAAAATGCTATTCATCTATTATTTTATTACTATATTATTATTTTTTTATTATAATAATAAAATAATTATTTTAATAATTTTTTTATAACATTTTTATTTTTCAAGATATATTTATTTTATTATTTATTATTTTATCAAATGTGAATTTATTTTTTATATACAATTTATTAAAGTGTTTAACTGTTAAAAAATATTTAATTTTTTTTATTAAAATTGTTTTTTTGATAATGATATAATACATTTTTTATTATTTTAATTTATATTGAAAATGAAGATTTTTGGTTGGAGTTGAATAATAAAACATTAAGATTTTAATCAATTAATGCAATAATTTAAAAAAAATAAAAATACAACTTCAAATTGAAAAAATAAAAGAAGAAAAACAAAGAAATTACATCATATGATGTTTTGCATATCATTCACTTAAACTAATACATTTACTATAAGAAACATTTGTTAGCCCAAAAGTACCTCTAGTTGAGGTTTTGATGGTAACAGACTAAGGTTATTGGTTTCTAATGGTTAACATTGAGTTGAGTGATAGGTTGAAGTTGATCAAACACCAAATGAAGATAATACAAGCTAAAGATGACAATGATGAAGTTGATCAAGCACTTGGAAATAAAATTCACTCAAATCAAATAACCAAGATGACAAGTAACCAAGATTTCAAGCTCAAGTATCAAGTGAAGATTTTGATAGCTTAAGAATCAATGTAAGGTGAATGCATTGGTACACTTTAGGATATCAACTTTTACATGCATATTCTTCATAACTCGGTTTTTATGTCTAAATTGAATATCTTTTGAAAATTGTTTATGATGATCAAACCTCTTTATGCATTTTAAAGTTTAAAATGTATTCAAAAGTGTTTTCTAATGTTTGAAATTGATTTGGAATGAAAAGAACCAAAAGTGACCATTTCAAGGCCTTTTTGGCATTCTTTGCATACTTTGTGATTTTTACTTGGTTTAACTTTAAATTGATTAAACATTTTTAAAACCCATGTTTGCTCATCAAATCTTAGTTATTTGGAGCTTAAAATGTGTTTAAAAGAGTTATTTAAATTTAGAAACTGATTTGGTGCGAAATGGAGTTGAAACGAACCCAAAATGAATTTTTCTGTCAAGAAACTAGTTGAGCTGTCCAAGTCATCTGGTCGGGCAACAGGTCAATCAGTTGGTCTTCTGGTTGGTCTAAACGGTTGACCGGTTGGGTCTAGAATGGCTTGTTTTCCATTCAGAATCGGTAGGAGCCAACGGCCGACCGACAATAAAACTGCTGACTCATGGGGGAACCGTATGAGGTACCGACTACATGTAGTAGCTCATCCAAAGACCGTTACAAGAGAAAACTACGATCGGTTGCAGGAAATGGTTACCTGGCTGAGTGCAACTACTATATTTCAATGGTTATAAAATAGTGACCTAGAGTGTACATGACGAAACGGTCTATCGTTTGGCCAACGGTAAAATTCCAACGACTATAAAATGGTAACATTTAGTGTACAATGGCTAGTATACATGAAACGATTGACCGGTTGGCAGCTTAAATGCTAACGAGTTCCCACTCTATAAATAGAGTCACTAAACAACTAAGAGACTTATTGTATATCCTCTCAATCATCATTTCTCTTGTGAATAAATTCTTAAACTAAGATTGTGAGTGCATTTATTACATTTGCATATTTTAGAGTGCACATTTGTGTTAATCAAAAGCTTGAGTTAATTGAAATATTTTAAGAGCTTGAGAGAATGTCTCATTGTACTTAAGTAAGAAAGCTTCAAGTGTATATAGCTTGAAGGATTTGTGAAGAGCCAATTGGAGCCATAATCCAATTGTAATCAAGCTCGGGATTGGAGCTTGGAACTTTGAGTGTGCATAGCTTGAAGAGGTGCCAATTGGAGCCATAATCCAAGTGTAAAGAAGCTTGGGTTGGAGCTTACTACTAGTAGAACCCTCACCGATTGAAGGTTGGAGAGAAGTGGACGTAGGCAAGGAAGTGTCGAACCACTATAAATCCGAGTTTTGTTTTCTCTTTAATTTATTGTTATTGTATTAAATTAAAGATTTGTTGTTGTGCAAATTTTTTTTGAGAAAACCAATTCACTCCCCATTTTGGTTAGGTTGATAAGTCATATTAAACTTTCAACATTGTTACTATACCTTTCCCATACTCAATTAATGCATTTCAAAGTGCATAATAAGATTCTTTATCTTTAATTTGTTTATGACAAGCAAAAAACCTTTAAAATTGTTTTGTTTTATCTACTATCTTATTAACTTCCGTAACAAACATCACATTCAAATCAACAATGCTCTCATGAGTGTTAAATTAATTTTCTATACTTATATTATGCATTATAATATAATTTCATTTTGTAATTTCATATTATGCATTATAACATTGCTCCCATGAGTGTCAATTCATCTTCTATAAAATACTTTTATTGTAATTTCATTACATAGCTTTTTTAATATTGTTTTATTTTCTAATATAATATTATGCTTTATAATATAATTTATTAGTTTAAAAACATTTTTAGGGTCTTAATATATTTTTATTTATAATATATTTAATATAATTTTACATTTATAATTAAATAAAAATAAAAGTATTTCATTTATTATATTCTTAAAATATTATAAGTTTATCAAATGAATGTTTGAAGAATGAATAATGATTTGGAGTTGAAAATAGAGATTGTTTGTTGGACTTGGGTATCTAAAATGTGAGCCCCGTCATCTTTACATATAGAGAAGATGTTAGTTTGGAGTTGAAAATAGAGATCCATTGTTTGAGATGCTCAAGAGATGTAAGTAGTCGGTCTTGTTTATTTTTTATTTTTTTTACATTTATTAGCATTTCAAGTTCTATATTCTATTCTTACAAGCATTTGAGTATGGAATCTCCAATAAAACGTATTCTATTCTTACAAGCATTTAAGCCTAAGCTTGGAACCTCCACCCTTTTACCATCTGAGCCGGCCCTTAATGACAAGTACTAAGCGCCAATTTGGCACTGCTTCTCATAATAGCTTTTTTAGCTAAAACAATTTTTCTAGCAACGCTTCTATCATAAATGTTTTTATAGGAATCTATGGACGAGTTTGACATTGCTTCTTGCAACAACGTTTATAGCCAAAACGATTTCTCTAGCAGGGCTTCTATTAGAAACGTTTTTGTGAGATTTTTTTTTTTGAAAAGATAATATTTTTATTGATTCAAACCAACAATACATTCAACATAAACATAGAATCAAATTCGTTAAAAAACTTTAGAGGATGATGCAGTATGTAACGACCTGAAAATACCATAACTGTTTTATAATATGTTTAAGTTGTAAAATAAATTAAATTATATTTTTTCAAATAATAAATGACTAAAACGAAATTGATAAAACCCTAAATTTTACAGGAGCCAAATAAATTTGGTAAAAATGTCAAATGAGAACCTAAGGGTCATAAATGAGGAGTGTAAATGTTAAAATGAAAATGAAATGATATGAAGTGAAAATGAAAGTGAAATGATGAGTTAAAATGAGATATATGAGAAAAGAGGAATTAGTGGGCTAGTCAAACAAGGCCTTATGAAAGAATAGGGTATTAAGACAAAAATGTGGTCTTTAAGAGACATAACTCTCATTCGTTAAAAAGGGAGAGAAAAAGAGAAAGGCTAGACGTTTGGTTGAGTGAGGAAGGGAGTTGATGGGTGATTTTTGCTCCAAGTGAATCAAGGAAAAAGTGATCAAGAAGAAGGAGGAAGCTATAATGAATAAGGATCAAAGGTTTTGAGGTAAGAAAAACTAAACCTTAACCCTTTTTTGTTGTGTTCGGGTTGGTAAAAACCCCACATTTGGATAAAAAGTGTTTTTATTGGTTATAAAAGAGTTTTGGGGTTGTATCGGGTTAGATTTCTAAGTGTTTTGTTGGTTGGTATTGGTTTGTTTTTGGATTGGGAGAAAAGTTTCGACTAGGTTAAGCAAAAACTAGGGTTTTCATTTCTTCTTGCAAGGTGTTATAGATCCACCTAAAACCCTTGGAATTTAGTTGCATTTTGGGTAGAAATGAACCCTAAACCGAAATCCTAGAATGACTGACTAATTTCTTCTGTTTGTGCTATGTTTTGAGCCAAAAATGGATTGGTTTAAATGATCGGAAACTGATTGTAAATGGACTACTGTATGTGTGTTCTATTATGAACCACAAATGGATTGATTTAGTGTTGGCTAATTGTTTTCAAGTGGATTAAACATGAAAAAGAGGAAAAGAAAACGAAACGAAAGAAGAATGCAAAAGAAATTCGCAACCCCTTTCCGAAAAAGAGCCTTTGTGGCCGCGAAATTTCGCAGAGTTTGCTCCTGAATTTTATGTCAAACTTCAATCGACCATAACTTTTTCGTCTGAACTCCGATTCGCTCATTCTTAACTCTATGGAAAACTCTTTGAGTCTAGAATCTAACCATATATCATTTAATGGTAATTGGTTCTCGTATATTTGCTAAAAACTTGATGGTTGCACAAAGTGTACTAATTGCTTGGTTGTGTTAAGGTTTAAGTTGAGTTTTCTTTTTCCCGAAATCCCCCTAAGTGTAAGTGATCCATGTAGGCGTCCCATAGCCCACAAATAGGATTAAAAATGAGGCATAAAAATCCTAAAACAAACGTTAAGGATTTTCTAAGGAGGAGGAATTAAGGAAAAAGAAAGAGAAATGTATTTAAAAGAAAGTCGGGTAGAAAGTAAACCTAAATAGAATTCCTAGAATACCCAACTAATAATATGATTGTTAATTGTATTAGAATAGGGGTTGGAGAAGAGGAAAGCCCGAATTGATCGAGATTCCGAGGATTGGAATCAAAGTACAAGAAGTTTTTTTGGTTTGTTTTTTTACTCTCTCTTTTGTTTCCATTTTGGAGTTTGTTCTCCATCCAATCTCTTCTTATTTCAAGTCTTACGATCATTGTTCTATTATCGAAATGATTCAATAAATCAGATATCAAGTGTTTTAATTGATTTGAAAGTACCATCAGGAAATGATTTATATGAAAAATTGCATGGAGTATTGAAAGATGAATTATTTGTAATATAGATGTATGATATTATATTGTATTTTTCTATGAATGATTTGAACGCTTTAATAGAATGTTAACCGTTAAATTCGAAGTTAAGGATTGATTGGGTATACCAATATGGGTCAAATTAGCGCACTACACCGAACTAATGATAGTACATCCGATCCGTGAGCCCGGGACAAGATTCTTAGTGTTTACGAATGATTTTACGAATTAATCAACACTCAACAGTGATCTAGATCGTTATAAACTTTTTAATACCAGCTGGCGCCAAATATAGGACTGCGTTTATGATTCTGGTTATCCGTGGCACCAAAGCATAGGTTAAATTCGCTTAAGGGAAAAATGAAAAGAAAATTGTGAAATGCATGATTTGTGTTTTGAATGATTTATTGCAAATGAAAGTGTATATTTGAAATGATCAATAAACTGTAAATGAATGTATATGAAATGAATATATGTATCAGGATTTACTGACTATTCAAAAGGTTAAAAGGGCAATGTTTTAGAAAATGCATGACTTGGATTTAAATGAAATGGAAGAGTATTATATAGAACCACTAAGCATGAAAATACTTAGCGCGTTGTTTTTATTATCGTGCAAGTATCGAGTAGAAAGTAGACCCCAAGATCGTCGCCAAAGTCACTGTCAACGGAGCAGCAGGCAAAACGCCTTGTTTCATGCATACCATTTCATTCATGATATTGCATTGAACTCAAAGATGTAAAGTCTTCTCTACAAGAAGATCACATTTTTTTTTATATATATTTTAAAGTATGGAAATGTATTTTATAATATGACAACTAGTAGAACTCCATAAATAGTTTGTAATCAGATTTGAAAAGGCATGGAATGCCAATTTGTATAAATGTTAAAGTATTCAAGAACAAGCATGGCCCCATTTAAATTAAATGGAATGTATATTTTGTTTTATCAAAGCCATACGCTAAATTGTTATAAGTACGCTAAGGCACCACATTATAAGTGGCAGAGCATAGGTTTAGCTGCTTCATAAATGATTATGAAATTTTTAAACATTGAAATTGTTATATATATTTATTTGTATTATAAAGGATGATTATGACTTATGTTGATTTTGGTCTTTAAGAGGTCGATGATTGGATAGTTTAGTGACCTTGATAGGGTTAGAGGTGACTCAGGAAGTAACCTAAATAGCCCTACCAAGTGTGGAAGGTGGGCAAGCGTTCCATGCTCCATCGATTTGTGAGCAAGGTCAAGTAGTAGGAGGTGCTATGGATATCCTCCAGCAGATAGCTTAGCACTTGAAAGAGCAAAGAAAACTAGCCTCAGCTTGTTCCGCCATTACCATGAGAATGGCAAAATATCAATCTACAGATTTTTACTGGGAAGAAGACGATGAGCCTCCATGGCGAAAATTGGTCAGAAGAACTAAAGAATGCTTCGACAAATGCATTGCACACCAGAGGAGAATTTAGAGTGTGCGACCTCTTTACTACAGGATGAGGCTTACCAGTGGTAGGTTTCTGTGACTAGGACCACACCACCGGAGAGTGTTACATGGGAGTTCTTCCTAGTGGAATTCCTGTAGCAATATGGGTCGATCTATTCGAAAGCAAAGACGGTATTAAGAGTTTGCTAATTTGAAACAAAGATAGATGAGTGTGGACTCCAGTATTAGAGAGAATCTTTACTCTACTGAAGCAAGTATGCTCGAGATGCTAGTGACCGAAGAGAAATGCCGCGAAGTTTGAAGACGGCCTCACGACCATATTGCGCCCATGTCACAAGATTTTGCCTTGATGATTTCTCCAAAATTGTGACATGTGCTCTAAATGTTGAAAGAGTGAAGAAAGAGGAATATGAAAGAAAAGAAAAAAGACAAGGTAAGAAAATTCTACTACCAAGCTCCTATCACACTCGTAGTAAGAAGTTCAAAGGATCACTGTGGTTCTAATCACCACAACTCGTGCGGACCACCGTGACTACTCGGTAGTAAGACTATTCTACCTAAGACCGCTGCCATAAGTGCACTAAGAGGTTCTTCAAGATGACCTAATTTCTCCTTATCGCACACATTATAAAGAAAGCATAAGGGAGAGTTGGAGATTGATGTGTGCTTAGCTCTGGCTCAGGATCCAATAAGCACAAAAGGAGAGATTGTCCTAGAGCTCGCTCTTCACATCACTCTAATCAAAGTACAAGCCAAAGAATACGTATGGCAACATGACAACAAGAGTAACACATCACCGTGCACCGAAAAAGCTGACACAGTAATTATAGGTAGACAGATGTCGTGTTTCAGCCAAAGCATATGCAATGGAGGTAGTGGGAAGAGAAAGATGCACCGATGTGATAGTTGGTAATTTCATATCTGAGACCGCCAGGCATGCATTAATAGATCCAGTTCAACCCATTCTTACATTCAGACCGCCATTCCGAAGGCCTGGGGTATCAAAGAGTGAAACCGAGTATGATATCTCGGTGACAAATCCACTTGGGCATAGTGTCATTGTGAATAGAGTTTACAGAGATTGCCCCATTAGAATACGAGAGTATGAGTTTCTAGGAGACTTGATTGAGTTATCATTCAGAGAGTTTGATGTGATATTGGGGATGGATTGGTTGTCCCGAAACCAAGTGGTGGTTAATTGTAGAATGAAGAGAGTGACCTTAAGGAAACTGAGTGGCAAGGAAGTGACTTTTATCAGCGAGAGGTCGAACCACCTCTCTAATGTGATATCCGTCGCTACTGCTAGAACTATGGTTCGAAAGGGGTGTGAAGCCTACTTGGCATATGTGATAGATACGAAAAAGGTGGAGCCTAGTTTATCAGACATCCCATAGTTTGTGATTATCTGGATGTGTTTCTGAAGGAATTGCCGGGATTGCCTCCACAGAGAGAGATTGAGTTTTCAATTGACGTTGTTCTGGGTGTAACACCCCGAAATATACCCTAGTCATTTTCAACATATTTAGGGTATTTTATAGGTATAATTTGAATTTTTTGTAATTTAAATTCAAAACGTGAAAATTTTGAAACCCGAAATTTGTACAAGATACAAGGGTAAAAGTGGAATTTGTCAAAGGGGACACAAAAGTCATAAGATAAGAAGATGAGATGCTATTATAGAAATGACATAAGTTGTGGTGCAAATAGAAGGGAGTTTGAGGACCAAAGTGTAATAAAAGGAAAATTATACTAAATTGGGATAAGACCAATTAGGGTCTCTCATTTTGAGGGATATTTGGAGAGAAAAAACATGGAGAGAGGGAGAAGAAGAAGAAGAAGCAGAAGAAGAAGAAGAAGAAGAAGAAGAAGAAGAAGAGAAAGAAAGCTAAGAAAGGTATGGATTTGTATGGATTGCTATGGTTTTGTATGGAATGGTATGGATGAGTATGGATATTAGTTTGTTCCTTTTCTAGGGTTTGGTTAGGAATTCATCCTAACCCTAGATTTGTTGAAAGTTGGGTTGGTAAAACCCTAGTTTGTATAAGATGTGTATGGAATCCTCCCTTTGAGTATGGATTCTTGGTTTATGATGTATGGATACCTGTCAGTGTTATGCCAACCTAACTTACATATTTGTTGTGGTTTGGAAAACCCTAATTAATCTCTATGTTTGGTTTTGGTTGGGTTATGAACCATTTGGGAGTTGTTTTTAGTGATGCTTTTGGATTATTTTGGGGTTTTTGGTTGGATTTTTGGAAAAAGGGACGGAATCAGCAAATCTAGGCATGGCATGGCATGTCCACTCCGCATCTTGGCCGTGAGGGAGGCTTGGACAAGCCTCGAGTACGCCGAGGCGTAGCAAAGCTATGCCGCGGCGAAGGCCTACGCTGCAGCGTAGCATTGTTCACAGACATGTGTTTTTGTCATGTTTTGCTATTCCGTTATTCCGAGGACTTGTCTATTGGACTAATGAAGACCCTATAAGTGTATGAAAGGGTCCATTCATGCTCATTGTAGTTGCAAAAGAAAAATTAGATCATACCTTCAATTTCTCGTTTCAATGAGTTCGACGCTAAGCAAACTTCTAATGCCTCTATGATAAGATAGTAAAGTTCTTGAACACATATAATCAGAGGACTCCGCCTAAGACCGGATATGAATGACACGACACCTCACACAAGCACGTATAAGACTTCTGCAGATTTTCGATTAGTGCGACGACATTTTCTGTCGCACTTCTATGACTTCGCTGGTGACTATTAGCACCAAGATCGCATCGCACTTCAGCATTTTATTGTGCCGTGTCTTACCCATTTCATTATTGGTCTAGGTAGTCAAACGCTTATATGATAAGAGTCCGAATAACTAATAAGAGTAAAGTAATGTACATCGTTTCCGCTCTCGAATACCTACTGTACTCCGTATAAGTATAAGCTCTGTAACTCCTACGGGAGATCTGAATAGGTATAAGTTTGCTATAAGTACAAGTATGTGTATAAGTTTATTATATGAATTCATGAAAAATTATGATATCTCACATCAGACATTCAAGTATCGTTATATGTCTAATAAGTGAGTATCACGCATGTGTACATGTATAAGTCATAAGTTTCCCAATTAAGCTATATGTTTAGCACTAGTTTTAATCCGTAGGCATACGTTGAGGATGTCCGTGATCTTCCTCGTATTTTGCCGGGTCAACACACCAGTAGGAGTCCATCACCAGAAGTTTTCGCGTCGACATAAATGTAAACGCGCTTGGTGATATGTGATATGTAAATGGGACTCAGGACTGTATGTATTAACATTGTAAACACCACTACAGTGGTAGTTTTATTTTTGTATCTTTGTATATGATATTTTGATTTAGTTATAAGACTTGGGACCACCAATGTCTAAAAAAGCAGGTAAAGAGTCTTAGTATACATGCCTTCATCCGCTCAAAGTGGTGGTGGTTGGGGTGGTGTGACAGAAAAAGAAGGATTTAGGGATACAAAACAAATATGAAGTAGAGGTCTCCCAAAACCATGGTCTACCACTACAAGAAGTCCTTTAGCAGCTGAATCTTTGATTCGTGCCACAGTAGGCTGAGCTAAAATCAACAAAATTTATATACACCTGTTTCCTACTTCATCGTCGTAGTCAAGCCATCACAAAGATAGTGGTCTAGGTCGAACACGTGGATGGCATCCCAAGAATGACACGCATGAGCGTAAAAAGGTAAGGCTTTCTATTCGACTTTTCGATTTGCTTCAAAAATGCTGGAAGTAGTTTGAAAATCGAGGAATTGTAAAACTCGAAAGTAAAGTGTGAAAAAGTTAACTTTGAAGATTTAGGTCACTAACTTGGTAAGAAAACAAGTGTCCTGGTTTTATCTCGCGTTATGACATGCAACCCAGTCCAAGGCATAACTGATCTATGTTTAACTAGCAAACCTCACCCTAAAAAAAAAAAAAAAAAAAAAAAAAAAACAACTCCTATTTGAGTCACAGTATGCATCATGGCCCTTTTTCAGTTTGAAACCCTAGCATTAAATATCATCTCAAAGGCTCGTAAAGACCATCTACCGAACCACAAGACATCTAAAGAATAAGATGACTGATCCTAAAGACAGAGTATTGGCCAAATCAACAACATTCAATGCTATTCAACCCACTTGAGAAGATGAGGCTATAAATGCAGTACCGTGGGACTTTCAAGACAAGAGACAACATGCATATGCCCCACCACCAAGCTAGCTTCCTTCCTCTTCAAAGAAAGGAGGCTTAGCTACATCTCGAGTCTGTCATCCCCAAGAGGGGTGTTTCATGTACCAAGAAAGTAAGGGAAAGAGGAGAGAGAAGAGAGGAAATAAACCCTAAATAAAATACGACTTTATTTACAAAAATGGAAAACTTACTCAAATTTCTTCTCCCCCAAATTGTTGCTTCCCCCAAAAATTTATATTGATTACAAAGAGAGGGTTTATGTGGCCACCTCAATACATGAAAATACCAAAACCTAACAATTTGGCTAAGTTAAAGGACAAGAGAGTAATACACCAAATTTGAAGTCTGGCATTAATTACAAAAACATGACGCAGAAGAATTTCGCTAGATCAAGATTTTCGCTAGGTAATTAAATCACCAGTATAGCTTAAATAGGAAATTTCATAGTTAATAAATTTCGCTAGCTTAGCGAAATTTTCGTGAGTAGCTTAAACATGAAATTTCAATAGGAACAAGATCTAGCTTAAAACCCGGTGTCTAGCTTAAAATATATACCTTCTTTAGATCTTCAAATTTAAATTCTTCGCACTAAACCCGAAATTAAGAAGTTCACCGAAATTTTCGTGTGCTTAGCGAAATTCCCGGGATTTGCCGATCTTCACCGCTTTGCCCCGTCTTCTACTCGCATCACTTTCTTCACTTTGCCTTCAGCTTTCTTTTCATTGACTGGGTCAAGTTGATGGTCACACTTGAGTTCAAACTTCATGATTCATCATACATCCCGATATCGAACTTCTGAAAAGGCTGAAAACCTCGCAAACAGCCAAAATACTTAAATGGCATAAGTGCTACTAAGAAGACTCAACACTTCAATCAGAGAATGACATGATTAATGCGCAAAAAGCACTCAAACCTATCTAATATAGGTTCAAAATTGCATTTTCGGCATTAATCACACCCCCAACCCAAACGCTGCTAGTCCCTTAGCAATGCAAACTAAAAGGAGATGCATGTGGTGATTTTCAAAAAAGGTTATGATTCAAAAAGGTATATGTACATATAAACATTGCTCTTAAATCTAAAATTTATATCAAAGTTGTAAACCGATATGAAAGAACTAACCATACAAGAACAATTCTGTGTCAATTGATCCACCATTTCCTCAACTCTTTTGAATTTCCACCTAAGTCTAGCGGTTCTTGAGAATCGCATTAAGCCAATAAATTGCAAAATTTGTTCCCTCCCAACCTAACACCTGACATGGCCTTAAATCGTTGGAACAACCTAGATAGATAGTTACTCTTTTCTTTCTTTATTCAATTACATCAGATGTACGCTTAAATTCGACTTCACCAAAGTCCGTGTAACGGGGTCCACCGATGACTCCTAACCACTCAAGGTTTAGGGCACTGTCAAAAGGATCAATGACCACTAACTCCACAGGCTTCACCCTGGACTCCGTATGACTTCGAAAATCAAGCACCTACAATTCGTTAGACTCTACCTATCCACCCATGTAACGAACACAAAATCGATGACTCCCAACCACTTAAGGCTTAGGGCATCGGGTTTCAAAGGCTTTCGCCATACACCTCGACCGTGCTCGGGTTTCAAGGCAAAGCTTCATGACTTTTTTTTTTTTTTTTCTTCTTTTCTTTTTTTTTTTTTCTTTTTCTTTTCTTTTTCCTCTTTTGGAAGACTACACTGTCTTCAAATATGGGTAACACAACCTATCCTAGGTCGCTAACATGCCTAAGGCCTAGCTTTTGCAGTTTAAAGGAGAGATATAAATTCACAAATTCCTATTGAAATAACTGAGTGCGCAGAATTAGGCCTAAGGGAGAAATGTTCAAGTTGAGCATGCTGGAACTGTAATTGACCAAAAAATTAATTCAAGCATGGAATTTGTTCTAGCATAAAGGTGACAAACAAGGCTTCAATTTCCAACATAAGCAATTCAATTGTCCACCAGAAAGCAATTCAATTGTTCAATTGAAAAGAAAAACAAATATACATGGTAAAGGCACAAAACATGGTATGCAAAAGTTTGTATATATATAAACTGAATAGCTTTTGATATAGCCAAAGTGGCTAATACATGAATATAAAGCTAAACACAAAAATATCACCACCTACTATGGCTAATACATAAATCCTAATCAAAATCAGTAGGCAGTTGATAAAGCTGGTAACTATACAAAATCATAAAGAGGACTCCAATCCACCACCGTCGGGTGGGTGGTGGTGGGTCCAAGTCGCGGCCGCCGCAACAAAACATCTAAAGAGGTCGACCAGGCGGGTTTCCGATCGGGGGACGAGAAAGACCCATATGCTCATGATCCTCAAGCATAGAGTAGCACCGGGTCAACCTCCGATCCCGGGCCGTATAGTCGGGCCGCCCGTGGCCAAGTAGTGTACGCATAGCATCCATCACACCACCTATCTCTTCTCGAAATGCATGACTGCATCCTCGGGCCGAATGGGCGTGGCCGGCTGTGATGGGTCTGGGAGTATCCGCCGCAGCCGCGATGTAGTCTCGTGGAGTGGTGGGACGGCGTGATATCTCGAACCGAACCGGCCAGATTCGGCCTGCAAGGTGTATATCATCCGTATGGTGGTCCTCGCCTCCTCGACCCTGGGCACTCCTCCCGTCCCGTGGTCGGGGGCGGAAAGACACGCGCATAATACCACCGCTTCCACGATGACTAGGGGGCATCGAACCCCATCTCGATCCTCGGGCTCCGGGAATCCCATATGCTCGAGAACCTCGGCATAAGAGTCTCTAAGACGTAGTGGAATGCTCTTCGCCGTACCTGTGGGTCCTTCACGTGGACCTTCTCAAATGTAGCAAGAGGTCATCACCGCCGAGGACTCGAACCAATATCCTCCGAGATCCGCATAAGAGCCTCCAATATGGGCTCCCCTCCGTCGTACGTAATGTGGCCGGCTTTGGGCTGCTTGTCCCGAACGCATGGTCGAGCAACGCATCCGAGGCTGAGCTGCCTCCTCGTAGCACTTATCATCCCAGCGAGCTGGTGGCCTCGGTCGTTGAGCCGGAACTTATCTCGCGAATGAGGCGCGGCTCCACCTGTAACCTCTCCTCGCATTGGCCTGGCGCAGATACGCACCAAGAGCCGCCAATATCGGCCGCCCGAGCAATTCGCGGCCGACATCATCAATACCGAATCAAGCTCATGCGACTACGATCCTCTCGACGCCATCGAGCGGTAGAACCAGCATTCACTCGTAAGGCAGTACACGCCTCGGGGTCATGAAAGGCACAGCGACAATCTCGATCAATCTCATGGACTCTCTGCAGATTCAGGATCGACCACGGACGTCAGAGTACGACTCTGATGGAACTGCCTCGCTGATGGAGTCACACATTCCCTAATGGTTCCCACGAACAATACCTAATCCTCGAGGCAAAGGACAAATTAGGTAGATGGGGCTCGCTCCCCAAGCAGCTAGGATGTGGATCAGGACTTACTATGGTCGAGGAGGTGGATGAGATGACTCACCGTCTCGATGTGCGGTCTCGCTTGGAAGGCCGAGCCCTCCTAACTCCTCCGGCACAGCGATGGGGTCCCAGATCCCATCCAAACCGATATCGACGAAATCCCCGGCTCTTCAGACCGCTTCTGGACCGATGATGGTACCGAGTCGGACCTAAGTCGCCCTCTCTCGTGTATCAACCTAACCCGCGGGTCGACAAGTGACCCACTCGAAAGACGAACCATATCTAAAACTGAATAAACATCGAAGAGGGCTCACTCACTCCAAAATGCAAACAGGATCCAGATCTTCAACCGAGGTTCAAGATGACCGAGTCACTTCAACGCCGATGAATCGTGGCCATCGCCGCAGCCATCGAAGAGGTCAGGAAACTCAGTTTCGTGGGCACGCGGGCAGAAGCTCGGGCCGTGTGGATCGGATCGGAATCAAGGCACTTGGCGCACGAATCATTTCGCGAGGAGTAAAGTGAATATTTCAGCAGCCATCGGCGACTGAAAGCAGGCTCTGGTGCTAACCGAGATGACGTGGGCGTGACTGCAGGCAAGGATGCCAGGCGAGGCCGGCGCTATGAAGGCTCAATCGTGCGTGTCGCAACCCTGCGAAGCAAGGGGGATGACGGCGTGACTAAGCTGGAAAGTCAAAGAATCGCACAGCTGGCGCCACGGCCAAGAGAAGCTGTGAGATGCAGTGGCTTCTCACGTGAGGAGGAGAATGTGAAGTGGCACTGACAAACCCCTCCAGTTTGGGTCAGGCTTGCTCAGGGCGCTAAAAGTCTCCCCGCCACCCCTATTTTAGTGAATTCTGGCCCAAACCTAGTACACCACCGGCACTAAAAATTTTTTAGATTAAATATTGATATTTTAAGAAACATTATAAGTAAAAATTATTATATAACCAAAATTAAAATTAATATACAATACTATAATATACAACCAAATTATTTAAAGTGAAAAATGCTAAGTTAAAAATTTTCTAAAAATAACTGGAAATTTAACTAAATTAACTAAATTAAGACAAGCAAAATCAGGAACCGCACCCGGCTTCGAAAACACCCAAATCTCAGCTTCAATCCCAACATTACTCAAGGGGGTCAAGGAGAATGATTCTCAACCCATGCAAGAGCATGGGTTAACTCCATGGTGTCGGGTGCCCAAATGTTGATTCGGGCTCCTCCGTGATGGCTTCCGACCGGGAAAGCACCGCTTCAGAGTCGTGTCGATGGCAAGACTAAACTTTCTTCATCTTCGACCGGACTTCCCCTCGCAATTCCTCGACATTTTGCTTTCCCCGCACACCGACCAATTGAAACAACTTCATTAGTTCTTGATTTTCATTTTCTAGCAACTCATGTTTGTTGTTCAAATGAAAGATGTTCAACTCAAGGTCATGTTACCAAAGGTAAGCTACGATCACTGGGCAATTGATGATCGCGATTGGTCGTGGCCAAAAATGGTCTTCCTAAGATGATTGGTACATGATCGGGTTCATTTGCACTGGCCTGTCAAGCACTACAAAATCTACTGGATAGTAGAATTTGTCTATTCACTAAGACATCCTCAACTATCCTTAGTGGGATTTTCACGATCTATCGGCCAATGAGAGTGTGATGTTGGTAGGTTTAAGTTCACCTAGACCTAATCGCCAGATAATCGAATAATACCTAAGACATGAGGTTCGTTAATCGCTCCTAAATCAAGCAATGATTTCTCTCTATGCAATTCCCACCAATATTGGATCAATCGTGGCATCCTCGATCCTCGTATTCTGACAGTGTATTTTGTTGATTATGGCACCGACTTGTTCAAGGAGAAATGCCCTCTTCAATGCCTAATCCCTTCTTGATCGTGCAAAGATCTTTCAAAATTTTGCATGCTGTGCACTTGTTTGATTATGTCCAATAAAGGCATGTTAACCTTCACTGCCTCTTAGGACCTCTAAAATACCTGGCTCATCGGTATTGCCTTCTTCTTACCTCTAAGTGCTTCAGGGAAATGGAGGTGGTATGTATTCATCAACTTCCTTGTATAAATATGCTCACCCGCAATTCTTCTCCTTGATTGGATTCTTCACCAAAGCTTGCATGGGTTGATCAACCCTTTCCACTCCTCGTGGTAATTATAGCCTTTAACTCATCCATTCCCGAATTGTCGGATGACCCCACCTCTCATGAATTCCCCTCGGGATTTTTGGAAGTGTTTCAGGATGGAAACCTCCCTTTCTTTGCAATTTAGCAACTTGTTGATCTTCGTGATTGAACACGTAGGGTTGTCAATTTTCTCTGCCGAGATCGCTTCAAGCCCATCTATTCTTATTCGAAGGTACTTTACAAAGATCAATCCTTTCAGGCTGGCCGCATTGATTCCTTTGTTCCCAACAAAGTTGCCTACCACTTTACTCAAATTCAATATGGCTTGCTCCACAGGAGATGAGGATGGTGGTGGTTGTGGTTGAGAGGGGGAACCAAACTGTGGTTTGGCACCTGGGGGTACATAAGCAGGGAGAGTGGGCTTCCAGGAAAGGTTAGGGTGATTCCTCCAATTGGAATTGTAGGTATTACCATATGGAGCATTGATTGTTTCAGGGCTTGTATCGGTCTCTGCCGTTGTTTAACATTCTCGACATCAAATCCTTCATTGAAGGCTATTGGACACCGTTTCACCGGATGCATTGTGGGATTGAAAATTAGTGCAAGGATCAGCAAAATTTTCAACACGCATGCACCTCTCGAGATGTTTGCCTTCAAGCTCCTCCACTTTCCTTGCTGTATTGAAATCCTACCATCTCTATTTCCTTTTCCGGCAAGGTATACATCCCACCCCTTGGTTAACCGTGGGTCTCATCCTCTCCAATTCTCTAGGTTAGGCCTATCCCAACCCTTAGAAGTTTCGTACCACGTAATTTAAAATCCATGGCTTCGTCGGGATGCTTACTCGAAAAGTCTCCTCCACATGGTTTCCAAAAGTCGCCACGGCAGGAGACATACCACCATAGAAGTGGTTCACCAACATCCAAGTATCAAACCCATGATGTGGACAGGCACTTATAGTCTCCATAAATCTCTCCCAACACTGATAAAATCTCTCACCATCCTGGGCTGCAAAGGTGTAAATTTGTCTTTTCAAATTATTGGTCTTATGAGCACTGAATAACTTCTTTAGAATTCTCGTCGCAGCCAAATTTCAATTTCTAATGGTTCTGGGGTCAAGTGAGTTTAGCCAAATCTTGGCCTTGTCCTTTAGGTCGTTGGAAATGCTTTTAGCTTCAAAGAAATCCATGTCCATCATATTCCTTAAAGGTAGTGCAAACCTCCTCAAAATCCCAATATGAGTGTATGGATTTTCGCTTTTCCATACCAGCGATACGTGGGGAGTGGGGTACTCACATGGCCTCACCGCTACATCTTCGCCAGAGGAATGATACGTGACGGGCACTAACTCTTGGGAGGGTGCACAGATCCCATCGACGTCGCTGGAT
The DNA here is from genome assembly GCA_016808115.1 of Tetrastigma voinierianum. Taxonomy (NCBI): domain Eukaryota; kingdom Viridiplantae; phylum Streptophyta; class Magnoliopsida; order Vitales; family Vitaceae; genus Tetrastigma; species Tetrastigma voinierianum. Next base: position 562,160 of record JAEQBH010001010.1, read on the forward strand.
TTGCAACCTGAATCGACTCGCGTCTCGGGTGGATCCATAACGTAGTGTCACATTTGACCGACCGGGTTAGCCACCGGGACTTACGCAAATTTCTCCTGGAAGTTCTTCTCGTCCTCCAAAGATCGCATACACAACTGTTAATAAACCGAAAGACACAACAAAGAGACAAACCAACTCGCAAAAGGTTAAAAATTAACCAACAAAAATTAAAACTAACTCGAATGAAAACTGAAATCAAAGGCGCACGCAGCGTTTAAATCGCGCTTCTCGCAACCGAAGTTACAAAAAGAGCAAAGATTACCTTCACTTGTGATGTTGATCACAAGTACACTTCAACTTCTCATTCGTAGTTTGGCACCATCCCTCGCAGACCGCGCCCATTTGATTCGCGGCTACAAGAGGTCGAAAGCTAAAATCAACAAAATTTATACACCTGTTCTCACTACCGCCGTAGTCAAGCTACCGCAGATAGTGGTCTGTGGTCGAACACGGATGGTTTTCATCCTAAGAATGATACGCATGAGTGTAAAAGGTAAGGCTTTCATTTAATTTTGATTGCTTCAAAAACAAAGGGAAGTAGTTTGAAAATTGAGGGAATTGTAAAAACCGAAAAGTAAAGTGTGAAAAAGTTAACTTTGGGAAGATTTAGGTCACTAACTTGGTAAGTTAGGCAAACAAGTGTCCTCGGGTTTTATCCTCAAGCAGACATGCAACCCATACCCAAGGCATAACCGGATCTATGCTTAACTAGCAAACTCACCCTAAAAAACAACTCCTATTTCCGAGTTTCAACACGTGTAGCATGCAAATGCATGCCCTTTTTCATTTGAAACTTAGCATTAAATATCATCTTTAGGCTCATAAAGCATCATCTAATGAACCACAAGACATCTAGCAATAAGTATATAATCGTATCCTAAAGCATGGAGAGTATTGGCCAAATCAACAACATTCACAATGCTATTCAACCCTAATTTGAGGAAGATTTAGGCCATAAATACAAGACCTGGTGGACTTTCAAGACAAGAGACAACATACATATGCTCCCACCACCAAGCTTAGCTTCTTCCCTTTCCTTCAAAGAAGGAGGCTTAGGCCAAGCATCTCTTGAGTTGTCAACTCAAGAGGGGTTACAGCCAAGAAGGCATAAAGAGAGAGAAGAGAGGAAAATAAAACCTAAATAAAATACGAGACTTATTACAAAATGAAAACTTACCAAATTCTTCTCCTCCTAAATTGTTGCTCCCAAAAATTCTATATTGATTACAAAAGAAAGGTTTATATAGGCCACCTCATCAGTTAATGAAAATACCAAAAACCTAACAATTTGGCTAAGTTAAAGGACAAGAGGAGTAATACACCAAATTTGAAGCTCGATTGAGTATTGACTACAAAAAAAAACATGACAGCGTTGAATTCCTTAGGACTCGAAGATTTTCTGCCAGGTAGCGAAATCACGTGCGCTTAAAAATAGGTAGCTCGTTGTTGCTTGGCAATTGCTATTAGCGAAATTTCGCTGGCTAGCTAAATCTTTTCGTGAGTAGCTTAGTCCATGAAATTTCGCTAGAACAAAGTGTTTCAGCGAAACCCCGGGTGTCTAGCGAAATATACACTACGGGACCAGCAATTTCACAACCATAAATTTTCAGAAGTTCAATAAATTTTCAGCTAGCGAAATTCTGGATTTGTCGATCTTCACCGCTTGCCTGCCTTCTCATCGTGATCAATTTTTCTTCACTTTGCCTTCGCTTCATTGATTCTGGTTGGTTTGATGATGATTAATTTGAGTTCAAACTTCTATGATTCATCATACATCCCGATATTGAACTTCTAAAGTGCAAAACCTGCAAAATGCACCATAAAAATACTTCTAAATGGCATATGCTACTTTACAGTTGACTGAACACTCTGAATCGTATAAATGATAACATTTAATGCAAAAGCACTCAAAACCTATCTAATATAGGGTTCAAAATTGCACTTTTTGGGCATTAATCAATCTTGCAACTTGGATCCAAACACTAGCTAAAAACTAAGAAAATCTACAAACCCTAGAAAAGGAGAGAGCTAGAAAAACCCTTAGCATAGTAACATATGCCAAAACTCCTAGCTCTCTCCACATTCCCCTCACAAATATTACACATGATTATAGTACTGGAAATGACCAAAACAAATTGAGAATGAGGGCATTTTTGTCCTAAACTCGACATCCTTCGCCTACAAAGATCATGGTCAAAATCATGTGGTCTCCTTCGCCACGGTCTCACCTCGCGAACCTCAGGCCTGATGGCTGTGATTCTCCTCGCCTGAGGGTTAATGAGCTGAACCCAGGCCTTCAATTTCTTCAATTTTTTTAGCTTCACTTGGTGAAGCAATGCCTCAAAAGTGTGCCCCGCTTTGCTCTTGCCCTTTCTTTGCTTTCTTTACTTTCAATCTTTGCAAAACTCGCACATATGAGGGGTTAGTGTAATATTTGCACATAAGGGTGTGAATCTAGCATTTAGGTTTCATAAACACCTGAGAAGCACAATATAAATGCTAATATGATTCACTCTTATCAAACATCCCCAAACTTAACGTTTTGCATGTTCTCAAGTAAAGACAAAAACTTATTTTCCAAGTCTATTAAAGAGAAAACCTGAGTTCGTAGAGATATGTACTTTTCAATATTGTGCCTCAAGAATTACGCATTCCAACACATGAATAATGCTTAAAGACAATGTTCTTTAAAGCACATAAGTTAGCCACAAGCTAGTTGCACCTGCGATGCCTCATGTTAAGGTCCCACTGTGTAAAATGTACTTCAGACTCTTGTGGTTCGAAAGCACCTCGAATTGCTCACCGTATAGATAGTGGCGCCAAGCCTTTAAGGCAAAGACAATGGCCGCCAACTCCATGTCATGTTTAGGGTAACTCTACTCGTGGTTCTTTAACTGCCGAGAACCGTGAAGCACTTCACTCCTCCCTGTCAGCTTCAAACACATCCAAGTCCAGCCCTGGGAGGCATCATAATACACCGTGTACCTCTGGTCTCCCCTCTCAACCAATGAATAGGAGCTGAAGTAAGCCTCCTTCAATTCATGGAATGCCTCTCACACAAGCCATTCCACTAAATCGAATTCCTTCCATTTCGGTCAATTCCTGAATCAAGTAGGTAACTAAACTAGAGAAGTCCTCATCATTCTCTCAGAATACTCCCCTCGCCAATCCCAAGAAACTGTGTATTTCAAAGATTGACTTGGGTCTCTCCTAACTCATAACTGCCTCAACCTTCTCCGGGTCCACTCTGACACTGGGTCGGAGCACCATATGCACTAAGAATTTCAATTCCCTCGCAGTTTCAAAATCACACTTACTAAATTTAGCATAACCGGTAGCCCTTAAATTGAGCACAATCCTCAAATGACCCTCATGCTCCTCCTCAGACCTAGAGTAGATCAAGACGTAGTCAACGAAGACCACGACGAACTGATCTAGATAGGGTTGGAATGCCCTATGCATGAGATCCATGAATGCCGCTGGAGCATTCGTCATTCTAAAAGGCATTACCGTGAACATGAAATGCCCATACCTCGTCCTAAACGCCATCTTAGGGATATTTACCTCCCTAACCCTTAACTGATGGTAACCGGTGTAGAGATCTATCTTGGAATAAACCTGTACCCCTCTTAGCTGATTGAATAAGTCATCAATCCTTGACAAAGGGTACCTATTCTTAATAGTAACCCTATTCAACTACCTATAGTCTATGCATAGCCGAAGGGTCTTGCCCTTCTTCTTGGTAAACAACACTAAAGTGCCCCAAGGTAAAGTGCTTAGTCTAATAAAACCTCTGTCCAATACCCCTGTAATTAGACCTCTAAGCAACTTAGCAGCGCCCTAGCGCGGAGTCAGAAACAAAGGATGTACTAAGGCGCAAATCAATAGAGAAGTCTACATTCTATACTGATGTAATCCCTGGTAGTTCATCGTGGAAAATGTGTCCTCATACTTGGCAACCGTGGCCTCGAGGGTAGGATCCCCACCGCGATTCTCGCCGGTCCTCCAAGGTAAGGCTTGCCAACCAACCCATCAACTACCCATGCCATCTAGAGTCGTACACGGCTTGGGGTGAAGCATTGTGATCATCCACCTGAAACATAACACAAACATCATTTGGTGTGTAGGTAGTAACCCTCCTACGATCACAATCAATGACGACTCGATGTGTCGTCAACCAGTCCATCCCAAGGATGACATCAAACTCTAACATGTCCATGACCCTAAGGTCCATAGTGAGTAGAATCCCTGAGATCTCTAACTCATTCCTGACATATCTTATCAACACTCACCCTAGTTCCTAGGGGAGAACTCACATACAAAGGCTCTTCCAAGGTTTCAATCTTTATGCCCAAATCTTTCACTTATCTCTAACAGCCCCATCCCGGATGTCTCGTGCATTGTCCACCTCCCTCTCAATGGCCATAGTTGTCTTGACCATCAAGTTCGTGTCTTGTAGGAGGAGTCCCACAATTTTACCTCGGATGGACAATTTCAGACCATCCTCAAACTTCACTCGTCATGTCTATGGCCACACTGACAGCGAAATCCGCTAATTCGAACTTAGCCACGTATTCGAGCATTGTCATCATTCTTTGTTTCAATTCTAGGAACTCTTGAGCTTTTTCATGTCAAGCAGATGCCGGGAAATACTTGCCCATGAAGAGCTCACAGAACTCTTCCCATGTCATTGCCTTTAAGTTCCTTGAGGCTTTGACCCAATCCCTCTATACTTGGGATTCGCCCTCTAGTTGGAATGCAGCTATTCTTATCCTAGTGGCATCAGAGGTGATCTCCATAGACTTTGAGATCCCTCTCTTTGTCTAACTAGTAGTGCATGTGCCAACCACTAATAGACCTCAACATCCCGAACCTTCTCGTTCGTTCTTTTCCCGAACCCCTAAGGTTATGTTTTCTAACCCTAGTGTTCCTATTTTTCCATATACACTTTACCATGTATATCTTTCACACAACACATAGCACACAATCATGTAGCATATTAAGCATCAAACATGAAATGCACAATGAATGCAATGGTCTAGACCCATGCCTATCAAGCCCTAGGTAATCGCATACCTATGCTCTGATACCAAGTTGTGACTTAAAATCGGGGTCCGTTTGATCAGCCATCAACCCGTAGGAAACCCATGGATATCGCGGTAACTCTGATACCCATTCGTGTGTGTCCCATTCACCGATCCACTGGTCAAAATCGGATAGAGTCCCTTTCGCCAGGAGCTTCATCCACCCTGCCGCATTATACAACAACATGACCCATATGGGACCCAATATAACACAATGACCGTACCGGATCCATTTATGAGCAAATATTGATTACACCGAGTCCATTTATCCACGTTCATGTAAAAGCATGCAAGACCATATTAAAACAGTCCATATGAGTTCAATTACAACTCTTTTACATGAAAATATACACATGAATTCAATTCCACTCATTTACACATTAATACATACCAAATGGATTTACTCCAAAAATTTTACAAAAATAATCACAAAGCCACAAGCCGACTTTCTTCACTCTCGTGGCCCCGAATGAGAGCCGCCCACCTGCGCTTGTCCCGCACCTGAAATGTTATCCCATATAGGGTGAACCATGCCCAGTAGAGTAATTTCTACAGAGGCTACTCTCCACCTAAGTGCACATGCAATGTTTACCTTCCTCATTCACATCCATAGTTTCAAGCAAGAATATGCAATCCTATGTTGGAATTCTACATGTCATACCATGAAATGAGATGAGACCCACTCATGCACCATACCCGAGTCTTTATCGACTCCTACCACACTATGCGATGCCTATGTGTGATAAACCGTCATTGATAGATTACATCCAATGATCCTTTTTGACACCAAAATCATTTGTTTACAAACCAAAAGATTTTTAGATGTTAAACCTTGAATGATCATTTTATTTTTAAAACCACGTGTCTTTTATGGATAGCGAATTTTCGTGGTCCCACCGCAGGATTCCCACACCTTCCAACACTTTTTGAACTTTCACTGGCTGGAGGTTTTCTGGAACTAGCCCAGTCTTTAACTCAGAGGAAGGTCATTCTTCTTGCTATTACCCGACATAAGTTTTTACCATTTTGTTCAATAGTGCGACTCTGTTGGATTTGTCCAACAGTACCGAGCCCACTCATCAATCACCCATTGTGGTGTTGATTTCAACCATGCACTCACATCCATGAAATGCAATGTTACAAGATATGAAATTGGGGAGGGTACCATTGCATGTCATCACATGCCAATGATATGTAGCAACTGCCATATGGACAATTTATCTCATACATTTAACCCTGTATCCTGGACAATTATATTACATGCATATAATTTCCAAAATAACCATTCATTTCAATGTCAACATATAAGCATACATATAAAACCATTCATCAAACAACAATTGTCAACCATGTTATTACCAATCAAGTAATAACACCCTTCACTTTCAAGGCCAATTGTGGCATATATAATTCCCACAAAAACAGCCCACAAAAGCAGCCCCAAACCGGCTCTTGAACTAGCCACAAAACATGCCAAACCAACCTTTAAACCAGCCAAACATGCCCTTAACAGTCCAGATTATTATTTTCAATCCAAACAGTCTCTAAACACTTTTTGGGACATATTACACATAAACCCCAAATCAACATACAAAACCGGCTACAAATGGGCAGCAAAACGACAATTAAAGTCGTTTTAAAATAGACCAAACAGCCCCTTAGGGCATTAATTAACAGTCCGGATAATTCTTTTTAATCCAAACAGTCCTTAAACACTTTTGGGGACATATTACACACAACCACAAATCAACACACAAAACTGACCACAAACGGGTCGCAAAATGGCAATTAAAGTCGTTTTAACCCATGCCAAACAGCCCCTTAGTGCATCAATTAACATTTCAGATAATTCTTTTTAATCCAAACAGTCCCTAAATACTTTTGGGGATATATTACACACAACCACAAATCAACACACAAAACCGGCCACAAACGGGCTGTAAAACAACAATTAAAGTCGTTTTAACCCATGCCAAACAAAAAATAGAGCCAAACGGCTCCTAAGGGTGGAAATAGAACAAAAACAACCCTTATGGTGAAAATAAACCAAAGTAGAAAGAATCCCTACCTATTGAAGCATAGTAGCACGGTTAGGAAGCCTCCTTAGCCCGAAATCCTTGATTTCCCGAAATCTCCTCCTTTGGATCTTCAGTGAAATCCCTCTTTTTTGGTATGTGTGCATAGTCCTCATCGAGTAGATGAACTTTCACTCTTGGATCAACGAAATCCGATTGACGAAAATTTGTAGATCAAAGAGAGAAGCTTGGATGTTCTCTTTCTCTCTCTCTCGTAAAGAAGAAAACCAGGAAAAGAAAATGGAATATTGTATCCCAAGCCTAGCACTTAAGTTTAAGTGAGTGGCTCACGTTGCACCACTTGTTCGCGACCTGTCCGGGTCCGTTTCTGCCCAGAAACAATTTATTTTGTCTCGATTCAAGTTCAATTTATTTTAAATGAACTTTACTTAATTTATTTTCCAATTTCGGTATTTTTCTTAAAATCCCGTTTTGGGGTCCATTGGACGCTTGTCGCCCCGAAAAACATGAAAATTCCGATTATCTTGGAATTCGACAAAATTCGTTTGGGTAACCAGATTTCGTGAGGCAAATCCAACGGTGAGGTCCGTTTCTTCATCCGAGATCTAGAAAATTTAAGGTCTGCAGCCTATACTGTAGCGGCAATTTACCATTTTTCCATTGTTTGGAAAAATCCAAATTTACCTGCAGTTTACACAAAGCCACACGCCCTGAGCACATGAGAGACCTGGGCCGACTTTATCTTCGCTTTATCAGACGTTGGTATGTCCAAGTCTTATAACTGTATCAACATATCATATACAAAAATACAAAATAAAACTACCACCGTAGTGGTGTTTACAGTGTCACATACATACAGTCCTGAGTCCCATTTACATATACAAAACTATACATTTACATTTACCAATTAGAGCGCAAAACCTACAGTGATGAACCCCTACTAAAGTGGCCGGGGCTCCAGCGTAATGCGAAAAGATCACCGTCTCCTTCTTCGTACCTACACCCGATTGAAAACCCGTAAGCAAGCTTTTACGCTGATAGAAACATGTATTATGCATACACATTTATAGTAAGTACATAACAATGTATATTAGAATTTTCATGCATTCATAACACAGAACTGCATGTTTAATTTAATGCCTACAGAACAGCCTGTTATTATTCTTCCTGGGATCTTCCGTAGGATCAGCAAAGTTTATTCTTATTCGTATACCCAGAGGGCTGCCAGATCGTAACGATAAAATGATTGTGTACTCTATTTCTCATTATTCAGTTATTAGCATATAACTATGGGAATACCTATACCAGTAATAATAAACGAGTAAGACACAACACAATAAGTACCCGGTTATCAGACAAGATCATGTCAGAAAGCACAAAGAAGGAGTGTCAAGCATCGATCGTAACGTGGCCCGCCCCACGCATCAGGCAGTCGTGTCATTTAACACCCGGGTCTTAGGCATTCCTGCACGATTATATGTATTCGTGAACTTTATATTAATATAGGCATGACTCCGCCTGATCAAATCCTCGCGAGGCAAAGCGGGGGCCGCCTGAAGCCACGTGGTACCGTACATTTTCACTTAATTTCTTTCTTATCTTAACCCCCTCGTTAATCATTTATTAGAGTTTTACTACTTGCATGCGAATTATAGCTTAACTATGCAAAATTACCAAAAACCGGGGTTGCAAGAACTAGTGGTACCGGTACCACTATGTTTGGTACCTGCATCATTTTCACAGACAAGTGGTACCAAGTATTCACCCCCGTTCTCGCACCCACCAACCTACGCCGCCTGCAGTGGCAAATTCACCCTTTTTCATTCACTTTTCTTCCATAATTATCTTCTAATCCATCCTTCATAAAAAACTAACATGGAATCCCTCCAAACAACTCCTCAACCACTTTTAATTAGCCAAAGAATCCAAGGATTCATACCAAACTTCACCAAACTTTACAAAACCATAATTATGAAGGATTCCATATCTAATTGATATCAACTAGGGATTTTCAACCCAATCCAGAGTAAACCAGAGTTAGGATGTATCTTTAACAAAACCCCAGAAAAGGAACAAAACTAATATCCAAAGAAAACCCTGTAATCATCATGATACCAGGAGTGGTGTGTTAAAATGATATTAGAATCCATACAAAACTTTAGGAATTTCCATACCTTGCTTCTGATTCTCTTTCTTCCTCTTCTTCTTCCTCTCTCCTCCCAACCCGCATGAGCTCTTTCTTGCTTCGGGGAGACCAAAAATGAGTTATTTTTGTCTCCTCTCTTTGCAGCTAAACTCTTTTATTTTCCTTAGTCCTCCCCTCATTCTATTATTTGCATTCATATTTATGCTATTTCCACTGCCTCTAATCTGATTTTCAACTCATGACTTTTTATGCCCCTTTTCGACAAATTATGATTTTTATTCTTATGTCTCAGGGAGCACTTCAAAGTTTTTCATCTTCCTTACAGCCATTTACTTATATAACACTTTATGCTTAAGAAAATACTTTAAACGATCAAGTGAGAATGAACAGTAGTATATTTCTGGGTGTTATAATTCTCCCCTCAAAAACAAATTCGTCTCTCGAAATTACCTGAATCAAGAGCTGAGGGTATCAGATCATCATTTCATTCCCGGTTCCTATGTCGCTTCCCATACCGTGATGTTGCCAAAGCACTTTACCAGAGGGACCTAGTTTGCTCACAACTGTCTCATTCTCACCCATCTGTAATAGTTTTCTGCTTCTGAAGGAAATCTCTCAGACTTGTATTATCTTGAATCAATATGTGCAGAAGGTGGCCTAATCCATTAATTCACGGCCATAGTGACATTATGGAATATATCATGTAATCATAACCCGCAGGAGCCAAACGATACAGATCGTCCAACTCTTCAAAAACTGCATGGCCAAATGAACTGACTCAATTTTCCTTTTCTTCCAAAGCTTATATCTTTTCCATTGTGATACGCTTAAACACTTGTTCCGACTTCAACCTATATCCTTTCTCTCTCTGCCAGCAGCAGGACCTGTCTGTCACAGTGAACTTTTTTCTTTCCCCGTTTCATTAATCTCGTGACTAATAATCTTATGCTCATTCATCTCCCGTCAATATACATGGGAGTTCTACATCTTCTTCCATAAAGCTTCATACTTAAATAGCAGAATTTGAGCAGAGGCCTGATCACAATCGCTATATAGTAAATCTCCATGAGTGAACATACCTATCCTAACTTCCTAGAAAATCTAATACACAGTCTCGAAGCATATCTTCTAACACCTGAATCACTCTTTCAAGACCGCCCATCCTGTCATAGTGGGACGGAAAGGCTGCTAAAAATTCACGAAGATTGTGTCGACCGTGAATCCTTTCCTGCACCTGATGTAAAACCGATAGGATCATGGGCCGATATTGTCGATAAGGAAATGCCATGTAATCTGAAATTTTCATTCACATAGTTAGTCCGTCATAGAACTGATCCATGGAGTAGTCAAGTCTGGACGCAGAGGAAGTGAGCGCATCATTGATCTGGTCTAATAATTACTCAAACTGCAATTGTTTCTTTTCAGAGAGGGAAACCTGATACGCAATCCATAGTAATGCTATCCCACTCATCGGGACTTCAAGGATTCACTGAACTGATGGTATTTCTGTGTTCACTTTATTTGTCACAAGCACGTCGACACTTGCACACAATTAAAATGTCCTTTTCTCATCCTCGCCACTATTAGTATCTGCTTTTTACATCCTAGTACATTTTATTACTTGCGGATGGCGGTGAAACAAAGATTGGGTGGGTTTCTAGCATATCATCTTATGTTTCAAATCCATATCATTCGCAGATATAATCTACTTTTTGCATAAATAAGTACTCCACCTTTATCTAAGTGGAAAATTCGCCTTGTCTCCGCATCGACTAACCTAATTATCTTCGTAACATGGCATCATTTTTCCGGTATTCACTATCATTGTTTAAATCTGTAATCGTGACTAGAATGGAAGCCAACAAAGCTCCTACTCCAGTGCAAGTCTCCAATGTACCATGGTCAGGAACTATTTTCTAATTAAGGCATCCAGCGATTGTATTTGGTTTTCTCAGGACTAATTTGATATAATTATAGTCTTTAAATAATTAATCACTTTAAAGGTCGCTTCGTTCAAATCTTGAGTTAGTAACATTTAAGGCTCTATGATCGCTGAATTCTACATTTTCCATAAATAGTGTCGCCAAATTTTCAAAGCAACACTCACAACCGGCTAACTTCAACATGAGTGACAGTTTTGCTCATGCGCTTCAATCGTCTGAAGCATAAGCCACCACTTTCCCATCCTTCCGCATCAATACACACATCCCAAACCTATCTCGAAGCATCACTCTGACACTGTAATCCTCACCCGGGCGCAGTCAATCAACACTAGTGCTTCTACCAAGATTTCCTTAATCTTGTAAAGCCGATTGGCACTTACCATCCCACTCAAATTTCAATTCCCTTCCAGAGTAATCTTGTAAGTGATATAACCGAAATCTCAGACAAATTCTCCGAGCACAACCTCATTAAACCCAGTGAAATCTCACTCCTGAGCTACATCAGAGGGTTTCCACCACAACTACTTAATTTTCATTTAATCCATTGAAGATTTTTCATAGATACAATACGGCCAGAATGACACTTCAAGCCAAAATTCATATTTACTTAACTTTGCAAACAACTTATTCTCTCTCAAAGCTCGCAATACGCTATCCTCAAATGGTGTCTATGTTCCCAAGTACCTTAAATATAATAAGATGTCATCATTAAATACCTAAGTTAAACAAATTGATCCAAATAGGTGGAAACCCTATTCATCAAGTCCATAAATGCACTGAGTTAATAGTCAACCCAAATGGCATTACTAAAACTACAAGTGGCTACAACTGTTCCGAAGTCAAGCTGACATCAACCTCTTTCACCTGAGTTGATAGATGATTCTTGACGTGGCAGCTCATTCGTCTATCTTCAAAGACGCACTCCTTCGGTTGATCAAATAAAATCTCTATTCGCCAGCAGTACTTATTCTTAATTGTTACTTTGTTTATTTCTTGCATTAGTCAATGCATCGAAGAGTGCCATCTTTCTTCTTAACGAAATAAGCGGCGCGCAGGTGAGACAGGTCGGATAAACCCTTATCCAATAAGCTCCACGTAGTTGAGTCTTCAACTCTTCGATTCGATTGGAGCCATAAGTGCAGTCGTCTCGATATAGGAGTCATTCGTATGCGACTTGATAGAGATCCACTTCTCTTTCATGTGGTACTCCCGGTAACTCTTCGGGAAACACATCAGGGAACTCCCTAATCACAGGAATATTTCCTAAATTTACTTGCTCTCTTTTGGAGTCAAGAATCAAAGCAAAAAAGGCTTCACAACCTTTTCTCAGAAAACGTTGGGCTTTCATAGCTAAAATAACATTTGGTATTGATTCAGATCGGATACCCTGTATTGTTACTTCTGATAGGTCAAGACATTTAAGCAGGACTATTTTCTTATCACAGTCCACTATGGCTAGATGTTTGAGGATAATCCATTCCCAAGATCAAATCAAACTCATGAAAGGCAAAGAAATTAGATCAGCCAAAGAATTCCCTATCATAGACCATTAAAGGGCCAGTTCTTATACACACGGTTATTTCTAACGTATACTAGAGGACTTGTAATAAGCAGGTCATAAGCTAACAGCTCTATTGAAGGTAATTTATCACTCATTTGTTCCATGCATATATGAATGCGTAGAGCCCGGATCCCAATTAAAGCATATAAGTCAATATCAAGAGTGAAAATTGCCAGCAATAGCCCCACAGTATGTTCGGATCTTCCACGAGCTCTCATAGCATAAGCTACGTCTTTAGAACTAAATAATACACCGTCTCCGAGGCATTACCTCTCTCAGGAGCCACTTCGTCCCTTCATAATCCCTACTCTAAGCTCGTGGAGGTACATTCACTCTCCTACCACACTTCCTCGAGGATTTTTAGAACTTCCACATCCTCACATGGACAATGGCTATCACATGGCTCCTACACTCCAAACAACTTCAAGCATCTCGTCTCAGGAATACCAAGATGATATTTGTGGCAAGTAAGGGGCATACATGTTTCTTCCTCTCGGTCCTGGCCGAGATGCCTCGACCTAACTTGCGTCATGGTAGTCCCATTCTACCCCTTTGTAGTTGAACCCCAGACTGAATCAATCCTGTGACTTCTGCTTTTTTCCCGGGCGGAACCCCTCTTGAGAATTTTTTCTTCTTTCTTTCGATCATTTTGACTTCTCAATTTTATAGCCAAGCCGTACTCAAATGCCCTCGACATAAAATTGACAATCAGCGAAGTAACAGCCGTGAGGTACCTTTTAATAGACCTTGCTGTGTTTCCTCAAACCGGCTCCACATCGAATTTTTCGTGAAGAACGAATCTAAGATATTTATTTGCACGGTCAATTCTTTCTCATATTCACCACCAGCCATTTTCTCATTCGAAAGAGTCAACAATTTTTTTCCATTTTGGACTCCTGTGGGACCATCGGGCGGACATACTTCAGATAAACTCCGTGGTAGTCCCCATAACCGGCTCTCGAAGTAGTGGATTTCAAACCGCCTTCCACCAATCTATAAGCCGCACTCTGCGCAGAATGAAACCGCACATGTGACCTTTGGTCCACAGATCTCGTCATCTGTAGCCCTCTTTCAAGTTTTTCAAGCCAAAATCCCATTTTATCTGACTCTTCCATACTGCACTATGAATTTCTTCCACTCCATGCTTTCGTATCAATCACTCCTGAGCTCGAGGGGGTCGTGAGTCGATCTAAGACTTTGCCATATTCCTAGAGAGATTTTTGTATCAATGCTTTAGTCGGGAAGCATTTTCATTTATCATTACTTACCAACTTAATTGTAAATGCATTGATCCAAAGGATTGACGCTTTTAGCTGTTTCATTTACAGCTTCCTGAGGTGGATCCATTATAGACAATACACAAAACAAAGACATCCGTCGAGAGACCCGAGAGCACTCCAATTTTCTAGCGCAAAATTGTACTCGGTAACCGAATTTTTCTAGATTTGATGACAAAACTACATCTCTCATGGAACTCTGCCTCTGGCTAAATTAGCTACCACGACTGGATTCAGGTGGCCTGGATTTCAATGCTTTTCGAGGGCTGGGCCGAATCTAATACTGGCTGGATGCCACATGGCATCCTAAGAGAGGACACACTTGGCAAAACAATGTGGGTCCACTTGAAAGTGCTGACTACAACAAACAGTCATGTGAGAACTCACTAGCTCAACGAGCCACTGATGCAATACTACAGTCATAAATCAACAAGAAAAAGAAACATGAAAGAGAGATATGGGTGCAGAGGAAATGAGGAGAGGAAATTGGCCTCCTTTGACCTCACACACGCTTAGTAATGATTCAAAAATGAGAGAATGGCAAGGAGAAATATAAAACCTAGTAAAAGAGTTTAGACGAGAAATGAGAAAAAGAATGTGTAAAGCAAAAAGGAAGGAAGAGAGAAGAGGGAAAGAGGGAAACCATTTAGAGAGAAAGTGGAGGCAAGGAGAAAGAGAAAAGGGAAAAGGAAGATTTTCCCGGTTTCGCCATTGACGCCTGACAGTCAGGTAATTAAAGTTGGTGCACCAGTGGATCTCACGCGTATTATCAAAAGCTGAGTGCCTCATCAAAACTCAAGAGAGGTATTATTTTCCTACTCTGCTTACTTCAGCCCAAAGGCTTCATGGGCCTATAGGGTCGCTTTTGCAAGCGAGGCCATGAGAGAGGCCATGTAAAATTAGTTCCAAGCTTTGGAATTAAAGGTATGGATTTCATGACCTAAGCCACCTGACTATGGAGTTAGAAGAGTTCAACTGGTAAACCACAAGCTTTCTAGTGTCATGGTTGTCGATGTGATGACAAGGATCGAACCAAATCACACACTAAAATGAGGCACTCAAGAATGGTCGTAATTTGAGACCCACAGTGTTACGTTTGCTCGAATAACATGTGTGGAAATGTGATGTCGATGCATTATTTGAATGTATTGGGATTTAATGGAGGATTATATATATAAATTATAATTTTCCATGGTTTACAAATGTTTCATGTAGTGTCATTCATGATAATACGAGGGAAATGCATTGGCATCACGCATTTCATATACCTGGCCACACGATACGCCCGTGTGGGCAGTGTTAAGGTTTGTCACCTGCCTGCGGAATGGGCCGTGAACCTGAGGTACTGGGACAGCCCACAGACCTGCTGTCACAGAAACGATCAAAATGATAATTACATGTTGGCTATAGTTGGGTAGATCCTCCTGCAGAGAAACCCAAAATGTTGGTTATCTGGCTAGACATGAATCCTACGGGATGGGGCTCGTGAAATGCTGGAAAAGGCACTGCTGCATCCCATTTGTAAACTCTAAACTGTGGCCCATAAAACATTCAAAGGAAAAAAGAATTCATAACCAAAATCGGAGTGGTCCCTAATGGTTTTAGCTGTGCAGTGTGTGACCTGCCTTATTCCACACTTGGCATCGTGCGAGGAGCCTGGCCAATCAGTTACAGGAGCATGAGGGGTTGCATCTCATGCATGATTTAGAGATTTATATATTAGTAAATAATTGAAGTGGAATGTGATTGATTTGCTATATATGCCATTGCATATGCATTTTAGCTGGAGTAACCCTCAGAAACTTTCATCGGCTTTGTCACCCCATCA
Source organism: Tetrastigma voinierianum (assembly GCA_016808115.1). NCBI lineage: Eukaryota > Viridiplantae > Streptophyta > Magnoliopsida > Vitales > Vitaceae > Tetrastigma > Tetrastigma voinierianum. The sequence goes on from JAEQBH010001010.1 coordinate 578,074, forward strand.
CCTCTGCACACAAGGATTATCCAGTGAGACAGACGCAGGTGTTTTTGAGAAGAAAGTGTCAAATGGTTTTATAAATATTTCTGTAAATATGTATAAATTCCGTAGAACACATGAAAAACTATGAGAACAGATATTGGCATATTTATGGAGAGTATGGGTTTGTGGGTCTACAAGAGGCTATTTTACTCGCCTGTATGCATCTCGTGACACATAGATTTTCCCACAGTTGACTGTAGTCAACTAATTCCCCGGAGCTGGGTATCATATCCATTTACGCCAACACATTACTATGTAGGTACATCCTTAATTTAAGACTCTTCCAAACGCCTAAACCTGTGCTCGGTGAATTAACTTATTATGCCCTAGGCGCCAGAGACTGACCGAGACTCCACTCGCTTTATCGACATTGTATGTCCAAGTCTTATAAATCAGATCAACATATCATATACAAAAGACAAAATAAAACTATCTTTACCAGAAGTGGTGTTTATATAGTGTCACACAACATACAAATCCGGAGTCTCATTTACATATACAAAACTATACATTTAATATATTTACCAATCGTGAGCGCATAACCTATAGTGATGAACCCCTACTGCAGGCCGTCGGGGCCAGACGCGAAGATCATCGTCTCCTTCTTCATCTACACGATTGAAACCCGCGCTGTTTTTACGCTAGTGGAAACACATATGTATTATGCATATACACATTTATAGTAAGTATAACAATAATGAGACTGGGAACCTCATGTATCCATATATCATGAACTTATGGCACTACGATGCATAACACTATATTATCTTGACTCAGAGAGTTATGTAGCTTATTCTTATTCTGTAATCAGAGGGTTGCAGATCAAAACGATATACATTTGTGTACTCTATTTCATTAGTCTCGTGCTATATATTAGCATTATAACCATGGGAATACCTCGGATCAGCATTATTAAACGTGTAAGACACAACACAACAGCACTGGTTATCGACAAGATCATGCGTCAGAGCACAGCAGTGTCACGCCTGGCCTCTATCCATTCACCCGATCAAGGGATCCGAACCCGCTTTCTTGCAAACCATATACCGACTTTTGTATTTTTTTTTTTTTTTTTCGAGCTTAACTTACAATCAGGGGTGCGCCAAATACTTTTGTAATAACTAAAAAGTCATTCACATATACAAAGGGAACTAACACCCCAGGTATCTCATTAAAATTCTCTACACATATGCAAGTCCCACTATTTATACAATTACTTATACATGTACATATCTAATACAAACATCGAGATTTGGCGTGAAACAAGGTCGTGAGCAACTTATCTTGACGGCCCGCATCGTGTGGAACGTCCGCCCTTTATCTCCTCTTCTATCACTGGACACCCGTATAAGCTTTTTACGCCTTAGTGGAATATACAGACGCGAACGACCAATAACAAAATCGCTGCCACTATCTTTTAAATATTTTACTTATAACGGTTTATTCTTATGTGACTTCAACTCATCTCATATTATACATGAAGATTTTATTCTTTCAGATTCCTTATCATTATCTTTTACCATATTACTTCCTTATAAAGCCATGTCTTACGTTGTAACTCATATCACATATGATAGATCAACTCATATTCAAAGTAAACTTATAATGATACAACACGGGCAATCTCACGTATCAAGTCATATTAAATTCATACGTATCAAATCAACCAATACCAATACATATTAGACTCTTTATCATTATCACTGGCTGCTTTCATTAATCAAATAACTCCCTTTAGAAATTACATTTCATGATCTGATCGCTAAATCCTTTTTAGTTTTCATATTAAATTTTCATTCAAAGTGTCACACCAATCCTTCTACTAATTCGGCCATGATCCAAGCCGGTCCATATCTCCGGGGACGCTGCAACAAAACATTTATTTCGCCTTATTAAATTTTATTTCAGTGTCACAATCAACTCTGATCAATCCTATTTCATGGGATCCGTCGATTCGCCATCTTTGACGTTTTAATTATCTTTCCAAAACATGTTGTTTATATAATTCATTTTAACTTTTTAATGGTTAAAGCACTTCTTTTCAATCCAGACCATTTACAAATTCAAAAGACTCCATAATATCTACACTTACTAACATGCATTTTCAAATAATGCTTTGTATCCATATACTCATGCTATTCATTTTCGATGCTTTCAATATACAAATCATTTGAATACACTATATCATGCATTCTCAATGCACAATCATTTGTCAACAACACAGATTTTGTTATGATATTCATAACAATCCCATTACACTCGCCAATGTTGCCAGTCATCTGACCATCTTATCATTACCTTCGGCGATTCCACATGAATCCCACCTCATTCTGAATGTGCCATACATTTAACTATCTATCTCCATCACGGCGGATCGCTTTGCGCATCCCACACGTGGGGTTTATCTGGTTTCCCACCGCTTTGACGATGTCGCTGGCATCCTGGCTGTGGTATCACGATCATTCTCCCATCATGACGGATGCTCGCTGCGCATCCCGACACGCGTGGTATCACTTATTCTGGGCCTCCCATCACGACCCGCAACGTTGAGTAACCCCACACGCGGTATCACACTGATTCTCCCGCCATGACGCGGATGTCGCTTGGTGCGCATCCCGACACGTGGTGTCAATTTATTCTGCCTTCCATCATGATCGATGCCGCTTGCGCATCTCGACACGCATCATTTATTCGATTCTCCATCATGACTGATGCCGCTTTGCATCCCTACACGTGGTATCACTTTAAATGCCATACGCCATCAAGAGACTCGGGATGCCGATCGCATCCACAAGTGGGACATTTCTTCACCATACGCCATCATGACGGATGCCGAACAGCACCCCGCCAGTGGTGGACATTGAAAATTCTCGGTGCCTTCATGACATGCCATTTTGCATCCCGCCGCTGCCTATCTGATATATCATCAATTAATTCACATTTATGACTGATTCGCTCAATGAACCTTCCGCCTTTATCATCATTCATAATCATTCTGGCCAAATATCACATTTAATTCCATATTCACTTTCGCAGATTCACATTTATGACTTTGACCCATTTATGAACTCAGCCCTTATTATCGCTCACGCTCATTCCTGGCTTAAACATCACACTCCAATTTCCACAATCATTTCTTATATTATCTTCTGTAAAGATATACTCAATCTGTGTACTTATTTATAAACTCATTCACTTATTCATTTCATATGCCATATTCATTCATACTCATTCATGCCTATTTCATATAATATCACATATTCATTCCATGAGATCATTCATGTATACTCATTCATAAGTACTCATTCATGTATTCATTCACATATTCATTGACGATGCTTATTTCTTTAGGTTTGATTTTCCTTGAATTCTATTTTAATTGACCACTTGAATCACCAACCCTGGAGCAAGAAATGAGAAGTTAGTAACAACACGAAACCCGGTCAACCGAAAGCGGGTAATAGGTGCAAAAGACTTTGTATTGTAAAATTTGACACTACTGCTTCATGTACCCTAAGACACCTTCCGAAATTTGCCCACGTGTATTTTCTCCTTTTCAACATACTTTTGATACACCACCTCTCTCACTCCATACTTCATATTAACCCTCCTCAAACCACTTTGCTATTCATTTTCAGAACCCTTTCTATTCACCTCTTCCAAATCTTACATCAAAATCTACCAAGAATTAATACTCTCAAATAATCCTAATATGGGTTATGACCTACATACAAACTAAATACATGGATTTGTTAGGTTTGTTCTTAACTCAACTCTTTACCTCGTAATTAATCAATGAATCCAACCTCAAAGGGAGGATTCCATGTTTTCTTTACACTGGGGGTTTCCACCATCTTACTCCCATTAATCTTTCTGGGTTGTTAGATGAAATCCTATCAAACCCCAGAAAGAAATCACCAACAACAAGAAACTCATGTTGGGATTTGAACTTTTATCAAACCTTGTGGCTCAAGTAAACCATTAACCAAACAAAACCAAGGGATCCATACCAAAACTAAGTTCCATACTCAAGGTTAGTAGTTCCATACAACATCATAGAATCCACATACTCCCTGTTTGCTTCGCCCTCCTCCCTCTCTCTCTTCTTCTTCTTCACTCTCTTCTTCCTATCACTAAGCTCCCTTTTCCAAATGAGACCAATTGGGTCTTAATCCATGTTTGCATGTCATGTTCGCCAAGACAAAAACCCATTTTTGCTTTTAAGCTTCATTTGCCTTCTTTTCGTCCTGAAGCTCTTCCCTTTTTGCACCCAACTATGCCATATTCTAATTTGACCCACTAATCTTTCCTCAAATTCACACCTCATATAACTATATGCTTATGGCTTTGATGTCCCCAAGTGGTAAAAGACCACTTTACCCTGTCTCTAGTATTCATTTCTGTCTCTAATTTTTTTATTTCCGAAAATTCATATATTTAGCTTATAATATACTTCCTAAACAAACCAAAACTGAATTAGGGTATATTTCTGGGTGTCACAAAATAGAGTGCCGAACACCGACAATCATGTCTGTCTGTATCACTGTATGGTCGTGAGCATTCAAGAGATGTCAAGCACTCGATCAAAGTGTCTCACTTCAATGTGCAATCGTGTATGTCGCGGTCATTTAACACATGGTCTTGTAGGTATCTACGATTATATATGTATTCGAAAAACTTCCTATCTTAATATAAATAATCTTGCCCCCATCAAATACTCACCGTATGCACAGCAAGCTTCCTCACTGGGCTTATGGTAATGATACATTTTCACTTAATTTCTTTCTTATCTTAACCCCGTTAATCATTGCGCAAGAGTTCTAATACTTCGCATAATTATAGCTTAACTATGCAAAATACCAAAACTGGGTCAGAGGAACTAAATGGTGTACCTGGGTATCACCATGTTTTGGCACGGCACTTCAAACCCGCTTGGAAAGGTACGGCATTTTTGGATGGTATCTGCATTCATTTTGCTTCAAAGTGGTACCTAAGATTCACTCTGCTTGCACTGTACTAACTTACGCATTCGCCTGCACTTTCTAATTCTCTTCACTTGTCTTCCACAATTCTCTTCTAATCCATCCTTCATCAAAAACTAACATGGAATCCCTCAGAGCAACCTCAGACCACTTTTAATTAGCGAAGAATCCAAGTTCATACGAAACTATGACTTTACAAAACCATGAGTATGAAGGATTCCATATCGAATTGATATCAACTAGGGATTTTCCTTGACTTCCCATAAATCTAGAGTTAGGATGTACTCTACTTGAAAAGCCTGAAAGGGAACAAAACTAATATCGAAAGAAAACCTAGCGATTCATACCCAGTAGTTTTTTCAAAATATATTAGAATCCATACAAAACTTCGTTCCCATACCTTTGCTTGACTCCTCTTTGTATATACTTTGCTTCTTCCTCTTCCTCTGACCCATATGAATCTCTTGTTTGGAGACCAAAAATGAGTTATTTTTGGTCTCCCTCCTCTTTTTGTAGCTAAACTTTCTTTTATTTTCCTTTTAGTCCTCCCTCATTCTATTATTTGCATTCATATTTATGTTATTTCCACTTTGGCCTCTAATCTTATCAACTCTTGACTTTTATGCCCCTTTTTGACAAATTACAATTTTGTCCTTATGTCTTGTACAATTTTCGGGTTTCTCAATTTCCATGTTTTGTATTTCAATTACGAAAAATTCAATTTATGCCTACAAAATACCCTAAACACATTGAAAACGACTAGGGTATATTTCGGGCCGTTACAAGCTTGCTTCACATCCCATTCTCCACTAATGTAGGCTTTACATGCTCTCGGGATCTAATAGATCTTTTTGAGCTTGTAATGTGTGGCTAGGGTGGGAGGGTAGTTAAATATGTCATTCAAGTTCATATTTTACCTAAAACACTCTAGCACTTCCTTTTTCTATTCTTATGCTTCATCCTCCAAAATTTGATCATGTCTTCAATTAAGTCATTCACTCCACCCAATTAGCATCAGTGTGCTTTTCATACCATTTCACCCCCAAACTTGCTTGTTTCTATCTTCCTCAAGATTACCAAGGCTTTTGCTTTTTCTAAATATCAAGATATAGAGCAGTGCAATATTCAACCTTTTTAAGCTTTCTACCTACCCCATGTAGTGAGTTTTAGGTCGATAACTCCTAGGTCAATTGGCCTTGGGGTATTAAGTGTTAAAGCACCCCTACGTACTTACTAGCTCAAGGTAGGAAGGTTACGAGGTTAAATTTGCTCCACCTTGAGTTCTTTTCTTCTTTGCTCTTTTAAACACCCCTTCCTTAACATTTTTTATTTATCAAAACCAGTTCATCCCAACTTCCCACCAAAATACATGTCTTTCTCTTGATTTGCGCTTTGTCAGCGACATGTTAAGGGTAAAATATGGGTTATTGATCGACGGGTAAAATAACAAGATATGGGTGTTCGTTCTTGGTTTTTCAATATAGAACATGGCTATTATGGCTCAAACTGGGTGATTATGTCACGCCCCGATTCCCGGTCCGACCCGATTGGTGAGTCCAAACCGGTTTCGGGGTGCGAAACCATATACTGGGACTCCTTATTTTTATAACCAACAATCATTTACAATTGAAAGACTACCATGGAGTGGTATCCATTAAAATTTATTCACATTTACTAAGTCCCATTTCTTATACAAATACACATATATATACATATCTAATACAAACATCAGAGATCGCGGAACAGTGCTGGTGAGCACCTATCTCTGAGATGGCCCATCTTCTTTGGTGTGGAATGTCACATCCTCTTTAACTCCTCTTCGATTACCTATAGTTTGAACACGGAGTGCTAAGCTTTGCGCTTAGTGGGAACATATAGACAATAACGACCAATAATAATAATGTTTATCCTTTGTCTTTTTATTTACTTTTACTTGTCACGAATATGATGTCTATTCTTGACTTCTAACTCATCTCATATTATACATGTAGATTTTATTCTTTTTTGATTCATATCTTTTTCTTGTTCATATTACTTCCTGTGTCATGTATTTTCTGAGTTGTAACTCATATCTACTACATGTATGATAGATCAAAAACATATCCCAGAAATAGCTTATACGTATACAATGGCAATTCAGAACAAATCAAATCATATCAATTTCATACAGGTTCAAATCAGACTAATATCAATACGTATTAGACTCTTTGTCCACTATCATGGCCAAGAAGCCCTTAATCAACTCCCTTTTGAAATTACATTTACCGTGATGGGATGCCCGTTAAATCATTTTAGTTTTTCGTTTTATTAATTTTCATTTTCAAAAATTATGTGACAGAATCCTACTTGACCCAGTTAGGCGGATCAGTGGGCAGTTTACCAGAAGCGTTTTCAATCGAAACATTTATCTCATTTTATTAATTTTTTGTTTTTTTTAAAAGTGTCGACCGAATCCGAACGGCCGATTAGGCGGATCAAGGCTGGAGCAGGTTTACTCGAGCATTTTCAATTATCTTTCCAAACATGTTGTTTATGTTATTATTTCAGACCTTTTAGTGTCGAAAGCACTTCTTTTAGGGCAATCCATAAACACTTATAATTTCAAAAGACCTTAACATTTACATTCAACAAAATACATTTACAGATGATGCCTTTTTTACTATGTCAGGTGTAATGTGGATACTTATCTGAATACACTTTTAATGCCATCGTTTTCCCTTTTTCGGTTTGTGGTTTATATAGCTAGAGTCGACATCCCACGGCCAGTTCGAGTTGGTGAATCCTGCTGATTGTCATTGATATTAATGTGATTTCACACTCAATAATACCGTCTCACATATGACTACTTAGAATTGACATTCCGGCAGTTCGGTTGGTGAATCACGTCGCATACGTCATTCATTAAGCGTCGATTTAGCTTTAATTATTCTGAGTCTCACATATGGCTATAGAAATTAGGCATTCGCAGCCCGATTCAGTTGGTGAATCTGTGCATGCGTCATTCATTAGCAATGTGATTTCGCATTCAATTATTACCGTCTCACGCTATGGCTATAGAAATTAGGCATTCCGGCAGTTGGTTGGTGAATCCTGTCATGTTTGTCATTCATTAGCAATGTGATTTCGCATTAGACAAATACGGTTACCTTCCTGACGAATTCAGTTGGTGAATCCCGTCATGTCGGTCATTCAATGATACATTTCAAATCAATTTACTTTTATGCAGTAATTTCTCTTATCGTCCAAATACATGCACACATGCATACGTGTGACAGACATTTCGAATAACAATCATTCAAATCAATATATATATACATATATATATTTCACAATTAACATTCATAACCGATCATAATCACATTTCAATTCTAATATCACCTTCGTATTATCTTTTCAAAGATATACGCAATCTATGTACATATTTCATATGCTCATTTACATATTCATTCACGTATACTCATTCATAATGCTCATTCACGATGTTCATTCACGTATACTCATTCATATACACTCAGTCATAAATTCATTGACGTATACTCATTCATGTATACTTATTCATGAATTACTCATTCACATATTCAATCACGTGCCTCATTCATATACCCATTCGTATACTTTCGTTTCATTTATTTATCATTTTAAGTTATATGTGATAATAATCATATATCACTTAATACATTATGTGTTCATGACATATTGCCTCTCATGTTCACAATCCCCATGTTTCAATTCGTTTTCATTTCATTTTCCATAATCATTTCATGTTTCATGAACACATCTTTACATTTTTCATTTCTACACTTTTCCTTGTTTCATGCCTATTACATATGGCACTTCATATTCTTGTGAAGTATGATGTCTAGGAGATCTACCGCATTCATATATTCTCATTCTTTTATGAATCTAGTTTACTTAGAATTGGAATCAATCAATCGGATCATCAAATTAAAGTTGGCATTTTCATGCCATTAGTCGATTTTACGGATTACACTAGAACAGTTTGTATTACTAATTTTCCGAGGTTCTAACTTTATATTTGACACAAGGTCTTTGTGCTCATTTAAGGCTGAGTTCTAAGGGTTCTATTCAATTGGAATCACCCAATTCGAACATACCCGAAACTCAAGTTAAGTCGAAACAACCCAGTTCTCTATGTTCAAAGCTGGAACCAGAATTTGTCACACATGGCCCCACTTTGAAAATTGAATATTTCGACCCTTGGAGTCATAATTTGACAATACTTTCTCTTTAAGTTTGGTTCTCTTGAAGTCCTATTTTACTTAGCCACTTGAATCCTCCAAATCGGATAGAAATACGGGTAAAGTTATGGCCAAAATACGAAAACTGGTCAGAACAGGAAAACAGAACAAATTCTGGTAGGACTTAACTCCTCTGGAGTAGGACTTGGCCAAAATGACCGGAATCAAAGTCCTGGTAGAACTTAGTCCTACCGGTAGAGACTCTCCCGAAGTGCCCTGAAGAATGGGTGTTCTCACATTTTCCTTCACTTTAATCCTTGGATCACTCCACACTTCCTACACACCTCGAAACCATTCAATTCACCTTGGAATCTCTTTTCTATTCAATTCATCTTTCCATTTCTTATCTTCTTTTAAAACCTTTCCACTTGAATTTCTCCCAAAATCATTTCAATATGGGTCTTTAACCCATACCACGAAGCTAAACTCAAAGGATTTGTTAGGGTTTACTCTAAACCTAACTCGATTAATAATATTTAACCATGAATACAACTCGAAGGATTCCTGCATAACATGGATTTAGAGTATTTTCCAACCACACCTTCAATAAATCTTTGATTAGGAAGAAATCCTAACAAACCCTAGATTTGGAACTCATAAACCTCTCTAGAATCCCATACAAAATCCATGTGATTCATAATAGAGTTCATATCCAAGGTTAGATCCATACCTTTTTGGAGCTTGGCTTTGCTTGCTCTTCCTCTTCTTCTTCTTCCTTCTTCTCTCCTTCTCTTCTCTCTCTCTCTACGGTTTTCTCCCCTTCAAAAATGAGACCAATTTTGGTCTTTTAATCCCATATTTGTTAAGGCCATGTTTGGCCAAGACAAGAAAACCCATTTTTTTGTTTTAAGTTTCCTTATTTGCCTTAAGCCAACCTTGTCCATTCGTCAGAACATATTCGACTTTCTCTAGTGCCTTGCATCCCAAAACTTTTTCTATTTACATTTCATTTTAAACATTCATATATATAACCCTAATCTTTCACTTTTATGACCACTAACAGGCCCTCAAATTAGTAGGACACTTACCCTTGTCTCTAATTTTCGTTTCGGGTCTCGAATTTTATTTTCGAAAATTCATATTTAAGTATAATATACCTAAACAAATTAGTAAAGCGCTGAGAGGGTATATTTCGAGATATTCTGATTATGGGTTAATACATAGCAAGGTAGGCTAAAGGCAACCAATTCCAAGGATGTCCTATCATTTAAAAGATGTGCAACTTAGTTAGCTCGAAGCTGATACTTGAGCAAGTTCTAAAGTCTCGTGAAATCTTAGACATCATGATTTCCCTATAATTTTTCTCTAAGCCAAGCATAATTAGACAACAAGGGTATATGTGTAACGCCTAAAAATACCCTAGAATTTTTATAATAAAAATTATTATTTATATATTCAGGTATAAATTAGGCAACAGGTATTTAAGAATTGATAAATGAATATTGAATAAATGATTATGACTAAGAGCCAAATGCAAAAATATTATATATTGAATGAAGTGATTGGATAGAAAATTTGCAAGTGTAAAGGCAAATTTATGAAAATTTTAAAATGAGGACCTAAGGGTCCAATTGTAAATAAGTTTATATGTCTAAGTGTAAATATGAGAGTTGAAGTGCAAATATAAAGATGAAATATGGGCTATAAAAGCGAATAGGGAGAAACTTAAGTCAAAGAATACATTTTTTTGTGGCCAAACAAGGCCTTATGAAAAATAAGTGACTTAAGACCAAAAATGAGAAAATGAGAAATGAGTGTGAAGGCCAAACATGGCCTTACACTTAGAAATGAGGATAAGGCAAAATGTGGTCTTTGGGAGCTCATTCTTGAGCAATCCATTTTGAGAAAGGAGAGGAAAAGGGGGAGAAAGAGGCTAGGAAGCAGGAAAGATCAAGTTCTAGGTGGGGTTTCTTCCCACTTCTTGCTCCTTTAATGATCAAGCAACTTAGAAGTGGAGATTTGAAGCTATGGTAAAGAAAAGCAAAAACCTAGCTTCATCTTTTGTGATTTTGATGTTTGAGGAAAACCCGAATGTGGATAAAAGAATTTGTTTTGGTTGTAAATGAGTTTTGGGGTTGTGTTGGGTTGAGTTTTGAAGAGTATTGTTGGTTGGATTGGTTTTGTGTAATGTTTATAAAAGGAAAATGTTGGGTTTTCAAAGGAAATGCTGTCAAAATTTTGTCAAGACCCCTATTCTTGTTTTGGCTATACATTAAGTTATAATCATTCAAATGAAGTGATTCAAATTGGTAAAGAACCATAAGAGATAGGTATACAAATGTATAGAAGGTACCAGGAGAAAATTGTATCTCTAAGGCTCCCAAATACGGGCTTAAAAGTGAGCTCGGGTAGCTCACGAGTTATGCTCTGTTTTGGGTATTGTTATAGTGTTTTGGCCATAAGTTGAATTTCACTCATCCAAATTGAGTGATTCAAAATTATGGGTAAAATATACTTCTAGGGAATAATTTAATTGAAGGAAGTGTATGCAATTGTAACCCCAAAGTGCCTAGAAATTTGTCAAAGTGGAGCTATGTGTAAGAACAATCTGATTCTGCTTTGCAAATTGGAGTAGTTTGGATGTAAAATGCGATAACTTGAGATTTGGTGATCCAAATTGGATGATTCTAGTTGGAGAAGAAACCTTAAAACTATAGATTCAAATGAGTAGAAGGAACCATTACCAATTTATGGAGTTAAGACCCCTGAAACTGGGAATACAGTAGGTAATCAAGTGAGCTGGGCATACTGACCAGTTTGACATTAAAATGCCGTAACTTGAGTTTGGGTGATCCAAATGAGATGATTTCAATTCATACTAAAAATAGACTCATAGAGTTAAAATTGTCTTGAAGGAAGAATGAGCAAATTATGGCTCATGTGTCCCCAAAAAATTTTTCAAGTGAAGGGGTATCGGGTAGACATAAACCCTGACCAAAAACTCCTAGAATAACCTACTAATATGTGATTGTCATTATGTATTGAATAGGGGATGGCATTGAGGAAAGCCAGCGTTGAAGTTGAGATTAGAAGATGAATCAAAGCGACGATTTTTGGTTTGTTCTATCTTCTCCTTTTCGTTCAAGATTTGAACTATTTGTTCTAAATGCACTAAGAAAGCATATTGAATTATTTTAATTGATTTGAAGAAATTGATTGTGTGAAATGTTTGCAAATGAAAATTGCATGAGTATTGAAAATAGGCTTAGTTTATACAAATGTACATATTGTACTGTATGTTGCTATAAAAGATTTGAACACCTTTAATTGAATGTTAACCGTTTAGTTCGTATGAAAGATAGATTGATATACCGATAAATTGAAAATAGCGATCTTCGCAACGATTGTATTAATGTGTCACTCCGATCCGTAACCCAGCGGGACAATATCGATAGTGTTCACTAATTGATTTTTAATAACCAATCAGCAACCCAGCAGGATCGTACTGTGTTATAAAATCGCTTTCATACCGACCTGTAGCTTAGCGGGATCATGCCGGTGATTCCAATATCCTGTATATCGAAAACATAGATTAAATTTATTAAGGGCAGAACAAAATTGAATTGATTTGAGATTGTCGACATGTTGGAATTGAAAAGCATGATTGCAAATTGAAATGAAAAGAGCATTGTGAAATACATGATTTGATTATAAATAAATTATTGCATATGAAAGTGTGTATTTGAGTTGATCAATGAACCATAAATGATTGTATATGAAATATGTATATGTATTGTATTAACATTGATCATCCAAAAAGATTTAAAAGTATTGTTTAGTAAAATTGCATGATTTGACTTAAATTGAAACGGATGAATGGAATTGTATAGAACCACTAAGCAAGAAAATGCTTAGCGTATTGTTTTTATCAATGCACAGGTACCGAGTGATTGATAGTGATTGAAAGCGGACCTAAGGTCGAGGAGCTTAGAGTCATTCAGAAAGTTCACGGAGTATGCTCCGATATATGCATTCACTCAATTTTGTTTTGAACATTGATATTTTGTAAAAACAATTTGAACTCTGAACATCTATTTTGTAAATCATTTTGAAAATGCTTGGAATGCCTTCATTGTAAATGTATTCCGCAAAGATTTGAGAACGAAAACGTTTATATGAATAAATGGATTTGATTGATGGCTTCGGCCGGGCGTCCCCAAGGTTGCGGTCCGGATCCGCCAACCGGGTCGGACCGGGCTCGGGGGTCTCTACAATATGAGACTTGTGTTTGATTTGGTTCAAACCTATAGTTAAGTGTACAGTTATATGGTCGTCCTATTTGATTTTTAGCTCAATTGTCTCTCACATTATTCATATGTAAAGAATAACACAATTTGATATCATCATAGACATTTTAGGTATTTCAACAACGGACCCACAAACAACAAAATAAACCATTTTTGGACTACAAAAAAATTGTTTCAAAATTGTTGTGCACTATGGTATTTAAGATGATTTACTTAAAAAAAAAATGCATATAAGAGCTCTTATGACTAACAATGGAAAAAAATGTATAAAACTGATCAAGCATAATAAGATAGCAAAACAAAAATATCCAAAATATCCAAAATATCCAAAATATCCACAATATCCCAAAATATCCAAAAACAGTATAAGAGTAAAACAAACTAATCAAAATGAGTGAAATGTTCCATGTGCATCTGAGTGCATCGATAAAAGCATATAAACTAAAAATACTAAAAAGTACTGGGAAAGCACCCCCAAACTAAAAACCAGCACTATCCTCAGAGCAAAATAAAATGTGGGGGGATGGGGTGTTGGCATAAACTTCCCTCGAAATGTCGGGTGCTCGTCATTATCAAAAATTAGGTAATCGTCCCGGATCCATCGGTTGCTCAGGTGCGGCTGAAGGCCATGTAAGAAGCTGGAACAAGATGGTAAGGCGCGTACCAACTACATATAGGGATGCTAGTCCGTTATAATGACTCGTGTCAAGTACTGACGACCCGGTCGATCCGGACCGGGGATGCGATCCCTCGCTTTTTTTTTTTTTTTGGGATCATTTTGAGATTATCAATACAATTACTTTGACACAGTTCAAATTACTCGATGAATATATGTATACGTAAATACCACTTTAACATAAAGGGGCCATCATTTATCACAAAACTTTTTCATTCGATGTGGCATTTCATGCCCATTTGGTCCATTTCCCACCTTTATCTGATGGCGTTATTAAGCGTTTTCAATATCCAAATAGTTACAAAACATTATCAGAGTTCAATTTTCATAATAGTGTTTGTACAAAATGAGTAGAATTATTTCATGTATGCATGTGGCGGAGCTTTACTTATCCTCTGTGTGACTTTGACGATGACTCTGATTCACTTGTGGTCGTCTTAGTACATGTTACTTTCAAATTTACCTACAGCGATATTAAAAACAATGCGCTAAGCATTTGTGCTTAGTGGTTCCTCTGATTATCTCTTCATTTTATTTTAACACAAATCATGCGACTTCTAAAGCAATGCTTTTGAACCTTATTCAATGATCAATGAATACAATACGTGTATATATTCATTTATCATTCCAAATATGCACTTTTATATGCAATAACTCATTCAAAACTCAAATCATGCATTTCACAAATATTCTTATCATTTTTCCCTTAAACGAATTTAGCCAATGTTTTCGATGGATAGGATAACGGAATCACCGGCAAGGTCCTGGCAGGTTGCGGTGACGGTATAAAGGGTTTTATAACCTGATGCGGTCCCAGACTCTTTATTTGGTTAGTAAAAATCATTTTGTGAACACTTCTGGAAATCTTGTCAGCTTCAATTCACGGATCGCAGTGGCACTACATTACGTTCATTCACAGTATTGCTAGTTTGACCCTTATTGGTATATCAATCTATCCTCAACTCGATTATAACGGATAACATTCTATTAAGAGCATTAAAACTCAGTCATAGAAATTTACAATAGGGTATATACATTTATACTCAAATATCACATTTCAATACTCATGCAATTTTTTTCATGACAATAATTTCACAATCAATTTTCTCAAATCACTTAAAATAAATCAATATGTAGTTTTATTGAAAATCATTTCAATAATTGCGCAAACAATTTTGATACTTGAAATAAGAAGAGAAGAATAGAGAACAAACCAAAAAGGTCGTCGCACTTCGATTCCTATCCACGGAATCTCAACTTCAATTCGGGTTTTCCTCGTCGCAAACCCCTAATCCATCACAATTAGATAACAATATCAATTGACTTATTTAGGTTTCTAGTTAGGGTTGTTTTCTACCCAACACGCCTTCACTTGTAAAAAATTTTCTAGGAACAAATGAGCCATATTTTACCCACTTCCTTCAATTCCATTATTCATCTATAAATCTATTTTATTCAGAAATTGGAATCATCCAATTCGAACATCAGCCTCAGTTATGTTTCTCAGCATCTCGGATATGTTCAACACATAACCAGAATTTTCCCAAAACAAGGCTCCCTTTAAACGAATTTCTAGGTCTAATGGGGTCCAAATTTGAATATACTTATTTTAGGAAAATTTATTCTCCTAGAAGTCTAGTTTACCCATAAAATTGAATTGCTCAATTTGGATGAGTGAAACTCAACTTATGGCCCAAATACCAAAATTGTTCCAAAGCACTAAAATTGTATCATAACTGAACTAGAATTGACCCGAAAACATAGCCTTACTGACGAATTTTTTGGATAATGAGGTCCAAATTTGGATACACTTAGGATATTTGTTCTTCTAGAAGTCTAGTTTGCCCAAAATTTTGAATCACTCAATTTGGATATGTGAAACTCAACTTATGGCCTAAATACCAAAATTGTTCTGAAATATAGCCCCAGTATTAGGCGAACCGAGTCGACTGAAAAGCAGGCCTCCTTTGTGGTTAAGATTACAATAAAATTCGGAATTTGGATACACTTATTTCAGGGATATTTTCTCTCCTAAAAGTGTAGTTTACCCAGAAATTTGAATCACCCAATTTGGATAGGTGATGGCCAAAACAAAAACTTGATAGCATCTCCCCTAAAAACCCAACATTTCCTTTATACAAAAATTCCTCAACACCAATTCAAACAACCATATAACAACTCAAAGCAACCCCCAAAACTGAAATAAACCAATCAACATCATTTTTATACCAACTTAGGGTTTTTTCTAAACCTAAACACAACATTAAGGAAAGTTAGGGTTTGATTTCTTACCTTTAAATCTTTTGATTCTTCAACACCAATCTTCCTTCTTCCTCTTGATCACCTTAATCCTTGATTTCATTGAGCAAAGACCACTAATCTTCCTTCCTCTCTCTCACAACTGAAAAAGCCCTACCACTTTCTCTCCCCTTCTTTTTCCAAATGTACAAAATGTCTCTCAAAGACCAATATTTGGTCTTTAATCAAAATCCTTCACTAAGCCTTGTTTGGCTAGCCCACAAATTCCTTTTTTCTCATTTTTGCATTTTTAAGGCTTCATTTCACTTTCATTTTCAATACTTTATCACAATTTCATTTTGGCATTTACACTTCTCATTTATGACCATTGGGTCCTCATTTGACATTTTTACCAAATTTATCTTACTCTTGTATAATTTCCGAGTTTTTATCATTTTTCGTTTTTAGCAATTTAAACGCCAGAAAAATTCAATTTAATTTATTTTATACCCTAAACATGTTATAAAATTGTTAGGGTATTTTTAGGGCGTTGCAACTTTCCCCTCCGTAAAAGAACTTCGTCCTCGAAATTGCCTTCTGATGAGCAGGTCTGGGTATTGTTGCCGCATAGCTTCTTCCTTTCCCTTATGAACACTCGTCTTGTGGTTTCTCCATGTACTTTGACAATGGAATGCTTATTCCATGATTCTTTCTTCTCGAGCCAAGATCTCTCGAATCTTCTTAGGTATCATCAAATCCGATCTAAGCTCAATTGTCTCTGAAGAGATTACATGCGATGGGTCTGACTTATACCTCCTTAGCATTGACACATAGAAGACATTATGGATCTTTTCCAACTACGGGGTAAAAATTTGTCGATATGCTTGGACCCACTTGTTATCACTTCATATGGCCCAATTAACCTAGGGCTCAACTTGCCATTTTCCCCAAATCTCATTACCTTATTCCAAGACGATACTTTCAAAAACACTTTTTCGCCGATCTCATATCGAATATCCTTTATTCTCATGTCGGCATATGATTTTTGTCTATCCGTGGCCACTTTCAATCTTTCTCTAATCATTGTCAATTTTTCCTCGTTTTCTTGAATCAAATTTGGGGCAATTATCTTCTTCTCGCTTAACTTGGTCCAACACAATGGTGTTCTGCATTTTCTTCTGTGAGAACTCATAAAAGCCATTCAATGTCTATGGCCGGAAAAATTATTATTTGTACACAAATTCAACTAGAGGAATATTAATACATCGACTACCCTCATGGTCGATCACAGCACTTCTCGGCATATCTTTAACACTTGGATCCTTTATTCCAGATTGTCCATCAATCTCTGCAATTGGAGCGTTGTCTTGAAATTCGATCGCCCAAAGCCTCTTGCAACTTTCCCCAAAATCCCGAGGTAAACCTCAGATCTCTATTTGAAATGATCAATATTAGAATCCCATGTAACCGAACTATTTCCCTTATGTAAAGCTCGCTACCACAAGTGAATAGCTCCGCTCACCGGTAGAAGTGAGCTGACTTAGTCAATCGGTCTACCACGACCCAAACTGAGTCATGTTTTCTTCCTATCACTTGTAACTCGACCACAAAATCCATTATGATTCGGTCCCATTTCCACTCGGGTATTTTAATAGGGTGCAATAATCCCGAAGGAACTTGATGTTCTACCTTCACCTTTTTACACACCATACACTTGGTCACAAATTCTGATACATCTCTTTTCATTTCGAACCACCAGTATGAAGTCTTTAAATCCTGATACATTTTTGGGCTACCGGGATGCATAGCAAAAGATCCACGGTCTGCCTCTTTAAGTATGAATTTCTTCAATTCATCATTAGTAATACAAACCCGATCTCATTGCATAAGAATCCATCATCTTTGGCTATAAACTCATTTTTCCCATCATTCTAATTTCACAATTGCAAGAATTTTCATCATTCTTTGTGCTCTAGCACTCGATTAACAACCGTTTTATATAAATTCGCCACTATTGCACCGCTGCCTAATAATGACAACGAAGCACATTCAACGCCAAGCTGCCAGATTTCAACTTTCGCTTGTGAGCATCTACTACTACATTGGCCTTCCTAAAATGATAATCGATCACACAATCATAATCCTTGATCAATTCCATCCATCTACGCGCAGGTCTCGCTGTTTCATGAAGGGAAAATACTTTTAAGACTATGGATCTGGTGTAAATGAAACACTTTTCTCCATAAAGATAGTGTCTCCATATTTTCAATGTGAACACAATGGTGACTAATTCAAAATCATGGGTAGGGTAGTTCTTTTCATGTGGCTTCAACTGCCTCGAAGCATAAGCTACCACTTTACCCTCTTGCATAAGGATACATCCAAGTCCATTTAATGAAGCATCACTAAAAATCAAGTATTATTTACCGTAGGTCGGCTGAGTAAGAACCTAAGGCTCTGCTAAGAATGCTTTCAACTTTTCAAAACTAGCTTCTCGACACTTTTCACTCCCACCAAATCTCACATTCTTTTAGAGCAATCTCGTCATCGAGGCCGCAGTCACTTAACAAAACCCCAACTAACCTTTGTAGTAACCTACCAATCCCAAGAAACTACGTACTTCCGTGACATTCGTGGTTTCCATTCAATAATCACCTCTATCTTCGATCCACTGAATTCCTTCTTCTCGAGTAATGTGTCCAAGAAATGAGACTTCACTCTCAACCAAATTCACATTTGCTCAGTTTTTCATATAACTGTTCCTTTCTCTAAGTTTTTAGCACTACCTGAAGGTGTGTATCATGATCTTCCCGATCCTTTGAATACACAAGGATGTCATCTATAAACAACACAACAAACTGATCTACATACGATCGGAAACACTATCTTATTGTTCGTGAAACGTGACGAAACAACCCAACTGCAAGATGCGGGCGAACTCATAATGTCCATACCGCATTCTAAACTCTATCTTATGCACATCTGCATCCTTAATCCTTAACTGATGATACCTAGATCGCAAGTCAATCTTCGAAAAGACACTTGCACCTTTCAACCGGTCGAACAAGTCACTCATTCCGGTAACGGATATTTGTTCTTCATCGTCATCTTATTCGCTTGTTCATAGTCAACACACAACCTAAGTGTGTACCATCTTTTTCTTAACAAAGAGCAATGGACCTCCCTATGGTGATACACTCAACGAATAAATCCTCTTCTAACAACTCGCGAATCAAGATTCAATTCTTTAACTCCACAGAGCCATATTCTATAGGGGTTGCAATGGATGCCAAAGTGGCACCTGGAACAACGTCAATTGCAAACTCAATTTCTCTCTGTGGAGGCAACCTTGGAAATTCCTCCAGAAACACATCCGAGTAATCACAAACTGTAGGATGTCTCGATAAACCAGCCCGCCAGATTCATCACATACGCCAAGTAGGCTTCACACCCCTTTCGAAACATCGTTCTAGTAGTAGCGGTGGATATCACATTAGAGAGGTGGTTCGACCTCTCTTTGATAAAAGTCACTTCCTCGCCACTTAGTGTCCTTAAGGTCACTCTCTTCATTCTACAATCAACTACCACTTGGTGTCAGGACAACCAATCCATCCCCAATATCACATCAAAATCTCTAAATGACAACTCGATCAAATCTCCCATAAACTTATACCTCAGACTGGGATGGGGTAAATTTCAGAACTCTAGTCTCACACGACACTATGCCCAAGTGGATTTCACACCAAGATATTAGGAGAGTACCAAAAGTATCATATACTGCACCGCCCACTAATGAGCTGTCATTCAATATCCTGGGCCTTGGGCAATTCCATAATTATATGTGTTCAGGAACTTACTATATTATCATAGAGGCATTAAGTTTTCCAACATCAAACTCACCGATTAGTCATTTATTAGGGTTCCTATATTATCGGTGTACAAATTTGGGGCTTAACAATGCAAGGGTACAAAAATCGTGGCTGTTGAAGATTCAGACCGGGGTAAATTCACTTTGGATCGACACCGGTACCAACCCCAGGACGGGCACCGGTACCCTTGATCTGGCATCGCATCACTTGCCTCCGTCTAATGTGGTACCGGTGACACCCATTTTCTGCATCGTACACTGCGGTTCTCATCGCATAAATGGCGATTCCTGCCATCTCTCACTCACTTTCTTCACTGAACCTCCTCATTTCCATCCTCACATCAAAAAGCCACCACATGAATCCACCCAAAACAAGTCCAAATGGTTCACAACTCAAACATAAACACAAGAGGGGAAATTAAGAGGACTCCTAATTCCCAACAAATATTCATACACCTAAATCAAATAACTCACATGATCCACAACCATATAAATGTCCTCACTTCAAATTTATTCATAAGATATTCCTACAAGTTCAATCATAAAACTCCACAAACACTTGTAATGGTGGGTTAAACTTCATAGCAAAAAACTCTAGACAAAGAACTAGACAGAATCCAAGAATCCATACCATAAAAATTCCACAAGTACAAATGTTCACACAACCATACAACCATAATATCCATAATAAATGTTCACAATCCATACAAATCCATAGCAATCCATTACTCTGAAATCCTCTTCCTTCTTCCTTCCTCTTCTTCTTCTCTTCCCTTTCTTCTTCTCTTTCCTCTTCACGTAGAAGTCCTCCCAATCCTTAAATGAGACCAACTTAGACTTATCCCATTTGATTTTAATTTTTCCTTTTATTACCTCGTCCTCAAACTCCTTCTATTGCACCACAACTTATGCATTTCTATAATAGCGTCTCATTTTCTTATCTTATGACTTTTTATATCCCATTTGACAATCTCATCAAGCATTCCTTGTATCTTGTACAAATTCCGGGTTTCGAAATTTTCTCACTTAGAAAAATAATAATTGCGAAAAATTTAAAAATGCACTTATAATATACCCTAATTATGTTTAGAAACGACTAGGGTGTATTTCGGGGTGTTACACTTTCTCTTAATCTTTCAGCATTATGTTTTTTGTAGACATGATATTGTTGGGTTTTGAGGCTATTATGAGTGGCTAGATCCTCCTATAGGGCAGGTTGTTGACATTGGTGTTTGGATTTTGTAATATATTGAATGATTTTGTGAATGTATCTTGTGTTGAGGTTTTATGAATTTCCAGGTTTTTATCTAATTGTAGTATGCTATGTAGTGAGATTGAGCCCTAGAGCTAAAAGGGTTTCCAATATGACATTTGGAAGTTTAGCCTTGGGACTTGATTTTCATTCCCTAATATTTTACAATTGATAAAAGCAATTTGACTTAATCAAAGAAGTCTAGGAAATTAGGAATGCCTAGTAATAGACGGATTTCATTATGAGGGACATCATCTAACCTTATATGATGATTGTATGGACCGAAAGGTGATTTATCTGAGCATAACCTGGGAAATTTCATTGTATGGGCCAAAAGGTGACCAATGGAAATTCCAAAGGACTGATTTACCTTAGAACAAGTAACACATTGTTTGGCCTAGATGGGCCGAAAGGAGAATAGGGATTAGGTGTGAGAAATTGAGGTGAGACTCGAAAGATAGAACCTTATACAGAGTTCCTTGGGTAGACACAAGAGCATCTTCACTTAATTAGCATTTAATGAGCATAAGCCATAAATGCACCAATGGAAACAACCGGCCCTAGTGTTATTCCTTAATGTTTTTCTTACAACTTAATCCAACCACTTTCTAATCTTTTAGAGTAGATTTTTAGTTTAACTTAGTTTTGCTTTTAATGAACAATAAATCACAACTAGTTTAATTCGCTTAAATAGTGGAATTCTCGAGTAGTCGGGGTACTTAATCCCCATTTAAGCCATCTCTTCCCTGTGGGTATGACACACTAGGTTTTTAATTCGAAAGCCACTATATTACTTGTGATCCATGCATTATAGATTAGGTTTCTTTTAACTAAACTTTTATATAAGCGAAATTAACCGAACAGTAAGCATCACATATTCATTAGGAGAATATCTTGTAGAAGTTTGACGCTCTCTGGTAGAGCTTCTCAATGGTGGTTCATATGGTGGTAGTGGAAGTTCTCCATCAACTTGTTTAGTTGGCTTAACATCATCAACTAGAGGGTCATCTTCATTTTCAGTGATACCATCACCTTCCTGTAACTCTCCCCCATGATGAGCATGCACTATAGGTGGAACAACTAGATCAATTCTAATTGGAATTTCAATAGAGGAACTAGCTTTCTCAACCTTGTCACCATCATTAACAAGCTGGTCTTTAAGAAACACAACATCTTTGCTTCTGACAATCTTCCTGCTCATTGGATCTTATAACATGTACTCTAAATTTCTCTATATGACTATACTCTCAAGAAAATAATGGTTCGGCTTTGACATCAAGTTTTCACCTCTCATTCCTTTGGGATACGAGCAAATGTTTCACAACTAAATATTCTCAAATGGTCGATGAAACATCTTTTTCCTATCCACACTTTTCTAAGTACATCACATTTAAAGGAACTGGTGGAGAAAGGCTTTTATCAAGTCAATTGATGTTCTCATAGCCTCTCCCAAAAGGACTTAGGTAGCTTAGAATGAGAAAGCATACACCTAATCCTTTCTTCAATGGTTCTGTTCATTTTCTCAGCTACACCATTTTATTGAGGAGTTTTAGGTATAGTCTTTTCAAGTCGAATGTTGTAATAACTTTCAAATGGACCCTTGTATTCACCACCATTGTCTTCTCTAATAGCCTTTAATTTTCTTCATGTTTCTCTTTCTATTATGGCATGGAGTTCTTTGAAGGCATCTAACACCTGATCTTTAGTTTTCAAAGCAAAACCCCAAACTTTTCTAGAAAGGATCATTAATGAAAGTCATAAAAATAAAAAGGAATTATAGTCAGCTTCATAGTTTGCATAGTACAAACATCAATATGAATTAAATCAAATAACATTTGGCCTCTAATGGTGGATATGTGTGAAATGCAACTCTTATGTGCTTTCCAATCCAAACAATGATCACAAGTTTTATGAGGTATACTAAGTGATTTGGCAAGAATTGCTTCTTAGCAAGAGCCTTAAGTCCTTTCACTAATGTGACCACAAGCCCCATGCCAAAGTTTAATGCTTACATCTTGTCATTGAGCTTGATCATCTCTCCTTATGTAGCTTAGCCTCCATGACATGAGGGTGTTTTGTTTGTTTCTCTTGCCACTACTAAAGAGCCTCGTGAGCTCTATTTACTTTCCCCAAAAGAATTTGTGAATCCCTATCACTGTGTTCATAGATATCAAGTTTGACGATTATCTGAATATGTCTAACATCCTTTGAGTAATCTGTTATTTCCATTGATTAGTCTGCAAAGATCAATACCAACAACTGATACACCAATGTTTGACATTCTAAACACTACCAAACCACTAGTCTGAGGTTTCTAAAAAGTCACTACAGAAGAGAATGAATTTCATGATCAAGAGAATCAATTACCCGCTTGTATCTTCGTTGCAAGACTCGATACAACTATCATCAATCACAATCATAATATCATCTTCACTAATGATTGTATTAGTATCTTTATTTTCTTTTTTCTACTTATTATGTTTTTCTTCCAAATCCAATTTTTTTTCATGTGGCCAACTCACAGAAGATAATAATTAGATAGATTTAGATTTGGATCTTCTGCTTAAAACCAATGATTTCTACTTGTCTTCTCCCATGCCTTCTGTTTTTCTGTTCTTTCTATTTGTTACAAACAAGCACTTAGAAGAAGATCAATTACTTTTCTTTCATCTTCATTCAACAAGCTATCTTTAACACTCTCCATAGTTAGAATCTCATTTGGAGTGGAATTACTAACTGTTACAACCAATGTCTCCCAATTATCAGGTAAGGAGCTAAGAAGTAATGATGATTGCATCTCATCGTCAATTTTCATTTTCATGGCAATCAACTTGTTCACAATACCCTGAAATTAACTAATATGCTCAACCAAATTGTTCCCATCTTTGTACTTCAAATTGACAAGTCTTCTAATCAAAGTAGTTTTATTTCCTGATGTTTTCTTCGTAAAAAGGTTTTCAAGCTTTTTCCAAATAACATATGATTTCGTTTCATCATAAATGTGTTCATATAGAGTTGGATCTATCCACCTTCTCATATAAGCAATGGCTTTTCTATGTTCCACTTCCTAATCATCATCGAGCGTGTCAGATGGTTTTTCTTTCAATCAAATGGGCTTGTTTAAATCTTTACAATAAAGAAAACCTTCCATCATACGCTTCAAAGTGGAATAATTCAATGAATTCAATTTTATCATGCCATCATCCATTTTAACACACAAATAAAACTCCAATCAACCAAGCTCTGATACCACTTTGTTGGGAAAGACTACCAAATACAATTATTCAAAAATGACCTTCCCCTATTTGTGTGCCAAAATAAGTTCAAACAATTAAGCCAACAACAAAGCCAACCAAGCAACAATAAATCAACCACAACGAGGCCACAATTTTTACGTGGAAAACCCCAAATGAAAAGGGTAAAAACCACGAGATCTGTAGGTCACTTAAACTTCTACTATTTCAACAGTGACAATAATGGGTTACACCAAGTTCTTCTCTAGCAAGCAAACTAGAGGCTCACAACAACCATACATCAAGAATATCATTCTTGGAACATCAAAGCAACAAACATCATCCTAAGGATGGATAACTCAAGAGAGAAAGTGAAAAATCTCACCAAATGGTGGAATAGCCAAATGGGTATTGTGGAGAGAACTAACCAACTATCCAAAACCACTAGGATTGAAGAGCACCTTGCAAAGAGTCACCACACTAAGTTTGAGCAAAAACGAACAAGGTTTGGTTTTCCAATCTTCTTACTAAAGATTCAAACTCTAACCCCTTTTCTTTCTCTCTAAACCCCTCTTTTCTTTTCTCAAAAAATTGCTACTACCTGACACCTCCAAGCAACCCTTATTTTTGAGAAAATGCAGGAATGGGAAAGGGAATGGGTTTGTGTCATTGATGAGTCTAAAACTCATATATTTTTAAGTCCATTTTTGAGAGCTTATTGTTCAATTTAATGCATAATTATGGAATCTTCACCCATATTTGTGTTTTGCAAGGTTTTAATGAAAAAGGAAGCAAAACTAGTAAGAAAATAAGCAAAAAGGGCTAAATCAGGAAATGCACATTTGTCGCAACATAATTCCTTATTGTAAAGAACAAATGTAATGCCCCAAAAATACCCTAGAATGTTATAATAAATTTTTTTATATATTTCTTGGTATGACTGAGCTAACTCGGGTATTTTTCCTGAATTGTTAAATGAATATTGAATAAATGATTATATGGCTAAGAGCCAAATGCAAATATTATATGCTAATGAGAATTGATTGGACCCGGAAATTTACCCAAGTGTAAAGGGCAAATTTGAAATTTGTAAAATAAGGACCTAAGGGTTAATTGTAAATAAGTTTATATGTCTAAGTGTAAATACTGAAAATTGAAGTACAATTTGAGACATTTATGGGCTATGTAGCAATTAAAGAGAAACTTAAGTCAAAGAATGCATTTTTGTGGCCAAACAAGGCCTTATGTAGAATAAGTAACTTAAGACCAAAAAGAAGAAAATGAGAAATGGGTGTGTAAGCCAAACAAGGCCTTACACTTAAAGGGGATTTAAAATACCAAACCTGGTCTTAGATGCTCATTTTGAGCAAATCACGTTTTTGGGAGAGAAGAGAGGAGAAAAGGGGAAGAGAGCTAGGGCTTGGGAGAAGATCAAGCTTTGGAGTGGTTCCTTCCCATTTCTTGCTCCTAAGAGATCAAACAACTTGGAAAAGAAGATTTGAAGAGGCTAAGGTAAGAAAATCAAACCCTAACCTCATATTTTGTGATTTTTGATTTGGGGAAAAAGCCCTAACTTGGGTAAAGGGGATTTTTATTGATTCTAAACCTTTATTGGAGTTGTTTGGGTGGATTCCATGGTGATTTTTGATGTGGGATACATTCAGCTTAAGTGAAGAAAATGGGTAAAATAGCAAATCCGACATTTTCAAAATCGCGTAGTGGTGTTCTAGTACCAAAAAGTGGTACCAGACCATGATGTACAGTGGTACCGGTGACCACTCAAAGTGGTACCCTGCATCTATTGCAGCGCTGGACTGGTACGATATCAAGAAAGTGGTACCCCATTCACTACTTCCCCGCAAACTTGTTTTTGCATGCTATGCAATTTTTAGTCTCAGATTCAGACAATCAGCTTGTTTGGGGTGGACCCTAATAAAGGATACTTGGGGTTCAACAGAATGAACTAAGGAAAATGTACTGCGACTCGCTCAAGGCGAAGCTTTAGCACGATTATTTGTTCAACTAATTAAGAGTGGATAATGAGGTTTGACTAGGTGTGGGTGAAGACTCCACAACCGACTATAGGGATTGGAATCTAAAGACAAAGGATCGATAAATTGGTTTGTTCTATGTTCTCTCGTCACGCTTGTTTCTTTGGTGACTTAATTCCATTTCAAGTTCTATTTGTGAAATATATATCGATTAATTATTAGACTAAATGTTTGTCAAATATCTGCATGTGTGCGTGTATTTGAACCATAAATGAAAGTAAATTGATTTGAAATGTATTATTAAATGACCAACATGACGGGATTCATCAACTGAATTCGTCATGAGGGTAACCGTATTTGTTCCATGCAAAATCACATTGCTACTGAATGACAAACAGGACAGGATTCACAAACTGAATCTGTCGTGAATGTCAACTTCTATAGTCATATGTGAGATTGCAATATTGAATGTGAGATCACATATTATCAATGACAAATGACAGATTCACTAACCGACCACCGTGAATGTTGACTTATATACCATATGTGAGATCGCACATCAATGCGGAGATCACATTGCTACTGAATGACAAACAGGACAAGATTCACCAACTAATCTGTCGTGAATGTTGACTCTATAGCAATATGTGAAATCGCAAATCGAAACGTGAAAACTGATTTGAAAAAATGTATTTGTATAAGTATCTTTTACATTACACCTACACGTTATATAAAGGCATTATTTTGATAAATGCAAGATTCGCATTGAATTGAAATGGAATAGAGAACTGTATAGAACCACTAAGCATGAAAATGCTTAGCGTATTGTTTTTAATCAATGCGCAGGTTCCGAGTGATAGAGAGTGTTTGAGTGACCCAAGGTCGAAGCCTGCAGTCATCCGTGAAGGTTCATGGAGTCCGCCTGCTACATGCATCCTCGCCATTTTGAACATGACATTGTTTTGTAAACAAAAGGAGTTCAACTCCGAAATTATTTTTGTACTTATATCTGATTACGATTTTGGATATTATGTTGTAAACGACATAAAATTCCATTTTTTGTTAAATGCATATTTTGTAAAGGAATTGCATTGAAATTGTAAAAGTTTATGGGCTTGCCCTAAATGGAAATCGCTTCTACAAAGATTTGAGAATGAAAACGTTTATATTAATGAAATGTATTTGATAAATGGATTTGATAAAAGGCTTCGGCTGGGCGTCCCCGGTTTCGGTTTGGATCCGCCAATCGGGTCGGGCCGGGCTTGTGGGCCGCCACAACAAAAGTTCAAAGTAGCCATTAAGAAAATGTCGCAACAAAAGTGTTGTCATGACAATTTTAGAGCAGACCAACTAAGGGAGCAGTAGAATAATGTCGCAACATTTGTAATTATATCACGACATAGTTAGTATAGAAGGAATGAACAATTGTCGTGACATTCTAGGCTATGTTGTAGCACAATGAAGGTTGGAAGGTAAAAAAATTGTTGTGACATTAGCTAACTCTTTCGCGACAAAGATCAAGCAAATGGCAAGAAAAGTGTCACAATAAATTTTCAGCTCTGTCGCAACAAAGAAAAAGGCAAATGGTAGAAAAACGTTGTCACGACATTCGTTAATTAATGTCGGGACAAAAATCAGGCAAATGACATAAAAACTTTGTCAAGACATGGAAAGCTCATACAACAAACTAAGAGAGAAATCACGAAGACATGTCAAAACAATTTGTGACATAAAATTCTAATGTCGCGACATAACGGCGCGTAAGGAAAGAAATACCGTCACACACAAGCCAACTTTAGTCACAAATGTAAGGCTGGCATCAATAAGGCAAGTCATGTTGAGTTTGTCAGAACAAAGATTTATATGTTATGACAAACAATTTAGAGAGTTACAAGTTCAAGGGATAAAATATGTCGCGACATTTAAAAACAATGTCATGACATTAAGTTCATAAGCTAGCACTGCAAGGCAAGGAAATTGTGTCGCAATAGCAACATATTGTGTTGCGACAATTAGAACATGAAATTAGTTGAATTATGGCTTGACAAAAATGTTTATGTCACGACATTAATTTCAGAAGCTAGCATTGCAAGGCAAGGAATTGTGTCGCGACAACAGCAGATTGTGTTGCAACAATCAGAACATGAAGTTAGTTGAATTATGTCTTGAAAAGAATTTTTATGTCGCAACATAAAGTTCAGAGGCTAGCATTGTAAGGTAAGAGAAGTATGTCGCGACATTTCGAAACTTTTTCGCGACAATGACTTAAGAAGAGTATAGGGCATGAATGTTGCGACAAACTATCAACAAGGAATTGGGATATAATGTCGCGACATTCATTAACTTTGTCGTGACAAACTTTACAACAGCTCAGAAGAGAGAACAAGACTGGAATGTTGCGACAAATCCACGACAAGGCTTGAAGACACACCAACAAGCGTATATGTGGCAACAATCATAAACGTTGTCGCAACAAACTTGACCAAAAGGCAGAAATTGAAGACATGGAAGAAATGCTGCAAAAAAAATGACACAAAGCTTAAAGATGAACCAATAAGCTGTAATATCGCAACATAGACAATTAATGTCGCCACAAAGACAATAATTGGGCTTATTTTGAAATCCACAAATTCAGCCTAGAATTCAGGCCTATCATTTATTGAACCTATAAATAGAAAAGCTAAAGGTACCCTACGCAGCTTTTCAGCGAACCTCAAGTAATCTTGGTAAGAACTGAAGTCTAATATATATATATATATATATATATATTTACTAGGAGTTTGATATAAGTTGAATTATGAAGCTGAGATGATTGCAGATCTAGTTTTCAATTATGTTTGAACTTAATTGGATTTAGAAACTTTTCTTGAAACCATTTCTCATTTAGTTTATCACAGTTTCAATGAATTTGTTCTACAAACTAGTCATTGTGAATTGTGATTCAAATTTGATAGACTAAGCTTCTTCCTCGGGGAAAATTTGCAGACGTGTTTACGCTGTAGCAATATTATCAAGTCATGGGTATGAGATCTTAGGTTTATCTAACTGATATGGCCTGTCCGGGAGTTGTTCTGCACATCGCTGGATCTATACTTAGAAGGAATTGTATCTTTGTTCTGATTTCCAGGATTCCTCTGAATGACACAGAGATGGACTACCTGAGAACAGAGAGTAGTCACTTGGGGGTATACTTCATTTATATTTGATGAACTAATGCACTCTAAGTGTAGGTTTGATTCTTTATGCATTTTGTTCCTAATATGTTGTGGACACTCACGAAAAGATAATTTCTTACTCTTGGAGGTTTCATCTCAATTTGGTAGAATAATCTTGATCCCGTGTTAGCTTAGATTCTAATCAAGGAGATGGATGCATTCTAATGAATTGTATATTTAGGTATCAATTAAATTGGAAAAGGCCTATATTATCCTGTCTATGCGTATAAGCAGTTTCTAGTTATCAAAAATGGTTATGAAGTACTGGAAATGAAAAATAACCAGATCTACAAGATGATCAATTCAAAAGTAGCTAATTAGACCCATTGACCTGGTTTAGGAATATGGTTATCTAATTGGTGAAATGTATGGTGATAGGAGGTTTTCCAGGGCTACACTACAGTGTTCTTGGACAAATCCAAAATTCAAAACCATAACTAACTTGTTATTTTGAACCAAATGCATATTGATGATTAGAAAACTGGTTTACTTCTCATTGTTAATTCAACTCAGTGAAAACTCTAAATCTTTTATTTTTTATGTTATTTTAATTAGAGAAAAAATTGATGAAGAGTTATTTACATTTCAACTATTAGTTACTCTTACAATCCTTTGAAATTATCAATTCAAATAGTTGATTTCTTGAGTAGTAGGGGTAATTGACCTTTAGATTATATAATCAATCCCCGTGGGAATGATATCTAGACTTAAAATTCACTCTTATTACTTGTATGACCTGTGCACTTGCAGTGATTTAGACCAAAACCAATTCTCATTATTACATACACAATAGAAAACACTTTCTTATAAATTTTAGTCAAACAAGAAGTTTTTGGCATTCCCCCTAAGGATTGAATTGTCCCTGGTGGATGTGTCGTAAATTAGTTGCAATTTTGGTCTATATAAAAATCAGTCAATTCAAGTTTATGGCGCCATTTCCGAGGATTGAAATGAAATCTAAAGCTCAATATTCTTACCAAAAAGGAAATAGCTAGTTTGGACAATTAATTTTCTTTTAATTAAACAAAAAAATTTCAAAAATAGTTTGAAATGCAGTAGCTGACTTAGCTACTGATTTCTTATATGAGCTTATCATAATATGTTGTTATTGTCTATTGATCTCATTTTATCTCAATGTAATTCCATTTTAGGCAGTAAATACATGCATAGAAACCACAAAACTCAAGTACATTGACACTAAATTGGAAAAAGAAAACTTAGAATTTTGAAGAAAAGTTAGATTTATTAAGCAAAGAAGCAGGCAAAGCATAAGGAGATACAATAGAACATTCCAGTTGTGACATTTGACAAACCTCAAGGACAGAGAACTATGGAAGATATTCGAGGCTCGCATAGAGATGATTCTTCTATACCAGCATCCCGCAATTGAAGCAAACACTTGAGTTTGGTTTCGTTGGTACCAACTACCATGGTCTCAGTAGAAGGGCTTCATCAGCATCCTAGTGAAGCCCCAATGTATACAAGGGTAGGTTTCAGAATGGCCAATACTGCGGAAATTAAATAAAGAGAATCTGATGTGATTAAGTTGCAGCTGTTCCTTTTCCTTAAGGGATACAAGAGCAAGTTGGTTTAAATCTCTTCCCTATGGATCAGTGAACAACTAGGAAGAGCTGGTTGAAGCATTCATGAGTAGATTTTTCCCTCCTGTTCTCACTTCAGGGTGGAGGGGAGAAATCACCGTATTCAAGCAAGGTGAAGATGAGAGTCTCAATAATGTCTCAAAAAGGCATAAGAAGCTTCTTAAGAGATGTCCTATGCATGGGATAGATCATATCACACAGATGAACATTTTCTACCATGCCATGAACTACACATCTAAAGGGATCATAGATTTAGCCTATTGTGGAGCCTTTAAGAGAAAGAGTACTGAAGAGGCAAACCAGTTAATAGAAGATCTAGCGAAGAGCAACTACAGAGCTCCATTTGAGACTTCAGGCAGCTGTAGCAGGCTAAGAGGAAGTAGTGTGATAGAGCTGAATAAAATGTCAGCTACAGAGGCAAAATTGGATGCATTGATGAACAAAGTTAGCATGCAAGAAATAAGAAACCAATATACCCATCTAGTGGGAACAATGGAAGATGAACAAAGAGTTTTGAATGATGAAGGACTTGCTAATGATGGTCATTATCATGTGGAGGAAGTTCAGTTTTTCAATGGAAATAGGAGTTATAACTTTGAGCCCAACACAAATCTTCCAACCCACTACACACCAGCTTTGAGGAACCATAAAAATTTCTCATATGGACCTCTAGTACAACAAGGACAGAGACTTGTGCAGAATTATCAACAGTAATATGGTCAACATAGCTTCCAAGGACAGCAAAAGAAAAACAACCAGAGAATTGAGAATCATGGCCAAAGAAGGTCTTAGTCTTTTGAAGAACAAATGTTGTTTCACGAGAAAACAAGAGAGATCATGAGTCATTCATGAACAAAAATTTATTGAACTAGCAGCATTTCAGGCAAACACAAATGTGTTTCAGACCAACACAAATGCCTCTCTAAAAAATCTAGAGAGGGCATTTGACCCTAGTTATTCGGAACCAGCCTAAGGATGCCTTCCCAAGTGACACAAAGAACAATCCTAAAGACTGTATAACAATTTCTCTTAGGAGTGGCAAAGAACTAAAAAAGAAATTGAGAAGGAGATGGCTGAGATAGAGAAACATACATAAATTGGAGAAGAGACAAAGTGATAGTTCGTGGTTAACGAAAAAAGAAAGGAATAAGAAAGGTGCAAAGAAAGCGTGTCCAATCAAGAGGATCTCGAGAAAGAAAGAAGAGGTGCAAGCTTACAAGCCTCCAGTCCCATTCCCTCAAAGGTTGTAGAAAGCTAAGATGGAAGAGAAATTCTCTAAATTCTTGAACATGTTCAAAAAAATAGAGATGAATATCCCTTTTTATAAGGCACTGACTCAAATTCCTTACTATGCTAAGTTCATGGAGGATATACTGAGTAGAAAAGGGAAATTTTCTGAAGGAGTAGTGAGCCTGACAACAACTCGTAGTAGAAGATTCTGGAGGACTTTACCAATGAAATGCAGATCTGTGCAAATCTTCCACCATCTCTGCAAATCACAGGGATCTTAAACAGGAAAACACCATGGTGTGATTCTAGAGCTAGCATCAACTTGATGCCCTTATCTGTTGTTAAAAGACTAAGTTTATGGGAGCTCACTCCCATAGCCATGACCCTGTAGATGGCAGACATAACCTTAGCTCAACTAGAGGGTATCCTTGAGGATGTGCTTATCAAAGTGGGAAAGTTCATTTTTCTAGTAAACTTTGTGGTTATTGATATTGAAGAAGATAAACAAGTCCTATCATGCTGTGAAGGCCTTTCCTAGATGCCACAGTATACCTTCATAGATGTAAAGAAAGGAGAGCTACCCATGCTAGAGATGAAGCAATGCACTTCAATCTCAATCAGAGTTTGAAACAACCTGAATTTGATAATGTTGATTGTAAGATTATAGAAACAAAAGTTCCCATTAGTTCTGAACTGAAAAATGATTGAAAGATTCAGAGTTCAATGAATGAAAATGAGATGAATTTCCAATATATTGAGTGTCTTGATATTGAATTTCTGAACTCTAATTTTGAATTTAAAGAAGAAGTACTTGGTCTTAATGAAAGCGACGCAGAAAAATCAAGTAGTTATGAAAGGAAGGTTCTAG
Organism: Tetrastigma voinierianum; assembly: GCA_016808115.1. Taxonomy (NCBI): domain Eukaryota; kingdom Viridiplantae; phylum Streptophyta; class Magnoliopsida; order Vitales; family Vitaceae; genus Tetrastigma; species Tetrastigma voinierianum. The sequence continues at coordinate 611,770 of JAEQBH010001010.1, forward strand.
AAGTAAACACAAGCTCAAAGGGTTTAATTTTGAAAGAATTGCCCAAACATTCGTATGCTTTCCTCGGGGTTTAAAATCTAAACTTAGTAATTACACTACCGATTTCCGATGTAGAACAAAGAACCGAAACTACTGGAAATTCTCAAGAAGTATAAGGGAGCCATTGCTTGGTCATTAGATGATTTAAAAAGGAATCACCCTTCCATTTGTACGCATAAAATCCTCTCGAGGAAATTGCAAAGAATTTCAATGTAACATCGGTAGCTGGGCCGAATCCAATGATAAAAGAAATTGTGAGAAAAGAAGTATTGAAATGGTTGAATGCGTGTGCTTCATTTATGCACATCGATAAGTAGCTCTTGGTTAGCCTAATTCATGTGGTTCCCAAGAAGTGCATTCACCGTCATGAGAAAGAGAAGAAATGAATTAATTCCAAACAAGAACCTGGATGATGGAGGGTGGGTGACTAGAAAATCGAATACCGCTACAAGAAAGGATCATTATCCTCTACCTTTCATTGACCAAATGTGATTAGTGCTCAAAAAGTGCTATTTTGAACCTTGTTTATTGTAGGTTTTGAGTACTTTTTGTGTACTAATCAGCATAATTAACCCAATCGCACATTGTTGTCCCTGCCATCGACGCATTTCCCTTGCGGGCAAATTTTCGCTATAAGCTATTTATGCTAAAATTGTTGAGTCAATCCAAGCACAAGAATTTACGCAAACTTAGCATTGATCAAAAGACTAGAAGGAAAGAAGAGCGTAAATGCCAAGAAATCGAGCCAAGAAATTTATAGGTGTGAAATTTTCAGGTCAGACCGCTCATCCTACCACTTTTCATCCGTGCACTATTCATGCCTCCGCACACCGGCTCACTTCTCACACAATCGTTCTTGTCGCTGCTGCAGAAGTTTTGCTTTTGTTCCTCTTTTTGACTTTCCCATTTTGTCCTTGTAACTGCTTAATCGCTTTGGTGATTTTGGTAATTCGCTTGTCTCAGTGGGCTATAAGCCAATTGTACACACTGTAACGAGAGACTTTGGCCAATGAATAAACTTTTGGAGCGAAGGGCTCCAGTTTTCCCGCTTTTCTTCTTCTCTTCCGTTTTCTCTCATTTTATTCCACTTTCTACACAAACCCTCTGAGGATGGCAACTGAGGGATGGTTGGCCAAAAACCCTCCATCCTTGGAAGAGAGGGCACAAAAATTCGCCTTTGAGGTAAAATGATTGTTCTCCTCAGATGAATGTGCAAGCATTTATGGGTATTTATGTCTCTACTTCTCACAATAGGCTTAAATTCTTAAAACATACCCATTAACTCAGATTTGGCAAGCTGGGGTTCAAAGTGATGCCATTGCCAGATTCAATATATCCTGCTAGTCGCCTAGCTAGTTACTCGTAGGTAGGCTTGAAGGTGCAATTTCACTGCCTCGGGCATTATGCTCATTAAATGCCATTTTCCAAAAGGGTACTATGGGGTTTAGTTTTAAAGCTAAATGAAGATCCTGGCTCGTGAAATGACTATAGTCACTCCTCCCCAACGGAGGAAAAGGGACCCGGTGAACTCTCATTTACCGTACGACCTCAAACCCGTGAGCGGCAATGCTTCAAGGAGTTCTTTTCTTATTTTATTTTGTTTTATTTTCGCCTAAACATTCACCTCCACTGCTTACAAACCCTAAATCCAAAGTGAAATTCACCATTTTGAATCTACCATAAATCATTTTACGAAGAAACCTATCCCCGAGTTCGAATTTAGAACCGCTGATACCATGTAGCTTTATACGACAAGAAGAATCCTAGGATACAAATTTTGTTGATTTCGGTACACCTACTGTGGCCTCGAATCAAAATGTTGGACAGGTTAGTAGGACACCCACATTTATGTTTTCTTGATGGATACTTTGGTTACAATCAAATTTCCATAGCCCCTGAGGACCAGGAGAAGACCACTTTTACTTGTCCTTATGGCACCTTTGCCTTCAGAAGGATGTCATTTGGATTATGTAGTGCTCCTGCCACCTTTCAAAGGTGTATGATGTTTATATTTTCTGATTTGGTGGAAGATGCTATGGAAATCTTCATGGATGACTTTTTCGCTTTATGGATCCGCTTTTTGAACATTGTTTCGTGATAATTTGGAAACTGCATCTAAGATGCAAGACAAAATCTAGCTCTTAATTGGGAAAAAAGTCATTTCATGGTAATAGAAGGCATTGTCTTGGGTCACAAAATTTCTGCAACTGGATTAGAAGTTGACCAAGCTAAAGTTTCCATCATTGGGACTCTTTTGCCACCTACCACAGTAAAAGGGATTAGAAGTTTTTTGGGACATGTTGGAATCTATAGAAGCTTTAGAAAAGACTTCTCAAAAATATCAAGGCCATTTTGCAGATTGCTTGAAAAAGAAACGAAGTTTGAATTTGATGAAAAGTGTAAATGTGCTTTTGAAGAAATCAATGACAGATTTATCAAAGCTCCTATCATGGCAACACCGGATTGGAACAAAGAATTTGAGATCATGTGTGATGCCATGTGAGCTATGCTAGCACAAATAACTGAAAAGATCTTCAAGGCCATATACTATGCCAGCAAAACCTTCAATGAGGCATAAGAGAACTACTCAACTACAGAAAAAGAGATGCTGACAATGGTATTTTCTTGTGAAAAATTTAGGCCATACACTTTGGGGTCCCATGTTATTATACACACTGATCATACAACAATCAAATATTTGATGGCAAAGAAAGATGCAAAGCCAAGATTAATTAGATGGGTCTTAGTGCTACAAGAGTATGATTTAGAAATCAAAGATAAGCAAGGCAGTGATAATGTGATAGCTGATCACTTATCAAGACTAGAAAAACCTAAAGAAGATGAAAGAGGGATTGAATTAGAAGAAAATTTCCCTGATGAGCAAGCTTTTTCAAGTATTATTAGTTCAAATAATTACAAGATGTCGACATAGTAAACTTTCCGTCAGGGAATTTATGCCACCATAATTCATTCAATTTTAGAAAAGAAAGCTGAGAACTGATGCTAGGCTTTATATATGGGATGACCCATTTCTTTTTAGAAGATGAGCATATCAGATTATTAGAAGATGTGTACCAAAGGCAAAACAAGCTAGAATTGTGGATAAATGTCATTCATCAACATATGGAGGACATTTTGCAGGAGACATAATAGCCTAGAAAATTCTCCAGTTAGGTTTTTATAAGCTAACTTTATTAAGAGATTGTTCTAAATGGGTTAAACATTGTGAAAAATGTCAGAGAATGGGCAACATCAACCGTGGCTAGTCGAGATGCCTGTAAGGAAATATGGTGGGCGTAAATTTTCTATGCTGGGGATAGGACTTCACGGGGCCTTTCCCACCTTCATTTGGAAACTTATACATTCTCCTAGTTGTGGATTATGTATCCAAATGGGTGGAAGCCATAGCTTGCCCCATAAATGATGCCAATACAGTTGTGGGGTTTATTCAAAGGAATATCTTGAGTAGATTTGGAGCCCTTATAACTATGTATGGATTAGGGGGAAGCCATTTTTGGCAAAACAAAGCCTTTGCAAAACTTATATGTGTGGAGTCAGACATGTTATGGGTTTGACTTATCACCCTCAATCAAATGGGCAACCGAGATATCTGAATAGAGAAATCAAGAATATTCTTGAGAAGACACACGTGCTAAAAGATTGGTCACAGTTGATGATGCACGCGGCTTCATAGAATTGCTTATAAGTCCCCCATTTGGAATGTCCTCCTATCCGTAATCATTTGCGGTAAGCACGTCATCTACCTCTAGAACTTTAGTATAAAGCAATGTGGGCAATAAAAAGATGAACTATGATTTCCAAGCTATGAAAGAAAAGAGATTTCTCTAATTGAATGAATTAGAATAGTTGAGGAATGAAGCTTATGACAATACAAGAATTTACAAGGAAAAGACATAGAAATGGCATGACCATAGGATATTGAGGAACGAATTCAAAATAGGAGAATCGGTCCTCTTGTACAATTCAAGGCTTTGATTATTTCTTGGGAAGCTCAAATCAAAGTGGGGTGGTCCTTACACAGTCATTGAAGTTACACCCTTTGGAGCAATCACACTTAAGTCAAATTTAGGAAATGAGTTTAAGGTTAATGGCCAAAGATTGAAGCACTATTTAGGAGGCAATCTGAATGAAGAATAGTTCTAGATTTGAAGAGAAATGAAGAAATTGCTGAAAAGAGAAAATATTGTAGCAAAGTCTAGCCAAAGACTTAAAAAGGAGTAGCTTCTTAGAAGGCAACCCAAGCAAAAATTTTAATTTCCATTTAAATTTGATTTTGTTGCATTTTGTGTGTTTGAAGTTTAGTTTAAATTTTTGAAAGTTTTATGTTAGTCAATTTTTTGTTTTTCATGTCATAAAAGCTAATCATTAAGTGAGGTTACTATAAAAAACCAGTTGTAATGCAAGGAAGGAGATAAAGCATATTAAAAGAGAAAAGCATGCCTAAACAATCTTGGTGAAAATTTCAATTAGGTTTTCAGGACATTTTTAATACGTTTCTAAAAGAGGTATCATGTCAGAATCCAAGAAATCAAGCTGAAATGATCAGTGCTTGAATTGAGATGCTTTGTTGTTAAAATGGGTATTCACAAGCAATGACTGAGTGTTATGATGAATCAGGGCATACCATTGTTTGTTGATTGGTTGAAAATGGTTAAATGGTACTGGAGAATAAAGCGCATCATTTTTGCGGTATTGTTTTACCCAAATGTCATGTTACAACATAATTTTTTGATTTAAGGCCAATTTATAAATCTTCATTTTGTGCTTTTTAACATTAGAGTATATTAGGTGTTATGGTAAGATGATTTTCATAATATGACATGTTTTAAACATAAACTTATTCACAATGACGGAGAGAATTATGTTACAACAGCATTATGATGTTTATAACTCATATAATATATTAAACATAAATAATCTTATGTAGGTTTTTAACTTCTGGATAAATTATGTGTAACATAAATTTTTGTTGCACATATATGTATCAATCCAAAAGTTTTCTTTTGTCATGACAAAGACTAGTTTATATAATGACATAATATATGGACTTAAAATTGAAGGTTATTTGACAGTAATTATTTGTTCGATTATTAAATTATCATAATATGTTCAGACCTGTCAAAGAAAATTTGAAAGTTTGAGATCAAATCTTAAAATCCTTTTCTTAAAAGCATCAAACCATCCTAGCATAGTCATACCTTAACTATATTTAGAAATTGCAAGTCAACCAGTTCCATGGCGTCAAACATGAAGTTTGGGTTAAATATAATGAAGTGATGGAAGAATATCTTAGGAAATGAAGTGGAAGATTATAAAGATATAAATATGGCTGCTCATTATCTTTGATTCTGGTGTGATTTATGTTATTTACCATCTTTTTTTTTGTCCCATAGGTCCCTAACATGGGACTCTTTCAAAATCCCTTCCTTTATAAAGACTGCCACTATTTCACATGTATCCATCTCCTTTGTTATCAAACTGAGTCCAAACTCCACTTGGAGTAATCGCTAAGCATAATTAAAACTCAACTCTAGGTCTCAAAACCTTTTCTTCCATATCTGTCTTGAGGTAAGTCCTATTTTTAGACTACCACACTTGCATGTTCAGATAATATTTTACAAGTCCCCAAGGCTTACTGCAAAGTGTCCCAAGCTAATATGTAAGCCAAATATACGACCATGATCGATATGAGCTTGTCCAAATAATACAGTGTGAACCTCCCATGACCTGGATATTCTCCAAATGTATGCCTTGACCACCGGCATGCTGAGGGCATTGCCTGATCCATTTCAAGCCATACAGATTCAAAGCTCTAAGATTAATACTGGTTGGTCTACGTGCACACATCTAAGGTGGAGGAATAATGGAGTTGAGTTTAAGACAACTGATGTTGGATCCCATACAACAAACCATTCTTGTAAAGACATTTCAAAATGATAGTTATAGCATCTCAAACATGATCATTTTAATTGTGGGTTGGTGTGGAAACCGACTGATTAATACACCCCTCTGACCCCTCCATCAGTTGACTCTTTTTGACTCTTGAGGGTTGTGATCATCTCAGAACAACTTGACCAAATTATGGGACACCTGGGGATATGCCATCATGTAGAAAATTGTTAGGATTTACAGGATATTTGTCAGTGTATCTGTGGGCCTTTGGGACTGTGGGGACTGGTGCAGTCCTTGTACCACATCAATGGGACTCTCACACGGTCCATACCCATGTCATGCTGAAACCAATTTCCACAAACATTCACCCATGGATCTTCAAAACATCTTAATTCAGTTAAGAGTTATGTTAAAATATACACATTATATAATATTAGAAAATCACAGTTCAAGCATGGAATGGTCAAATTTAGTGTTCACATTTCAAACAGGAGAAAGTTACAAAGTCCCCTACATTGTGGTTTAAGTACAGTCTCCCAAGGAAGTCAAAGCTGAGGCTATCAGAAGGTACATAATTAACAAGTCATAAGATTTCTTAGCCTCAAACAATCAGGGTTACATAAAATTACCCAGTTGGTTTATTACTATTGCCATAAATCCACACACATATTCTTGTACTACTATTCAACCTTGAATTACTAAAGCCTCTCACGCCACTATCCATCTTATTAGCACCCTTAATAGGGTAACTAAACATTTTGTATATGTTGACCTATCTCAAGACCTTTTTTTTCTTACCTTAACTACTGTTTATTAATGTGTTTTGTCACTGATGTGACCAAGTTCCCTATCTCCTTAGCTTTCCATAGCCTCTTAAATCAGGTCATTGAACCTCGGAATCCAAGAGTTATGGTTTACATAGTCAGGACTACCTGGAATGAATCATTGATATAGCCTTCTTTGTGCAAATTGTAGACAAAACAGACACCATTTTAGCCATGCCCTGTCTAAATTACGCCCCTATCATGGCTCTTTGGAAAGGATTTTGAGATCATCATTGGATCAATGCTCTTTCAAACATGACTCAGCGAGGCTGTATCAGAACAGGGGGACAGAATCATCTGACTTTCAACCTCAAATTCAAAGGGCCTTATGGTAGGGTTTAGTTCTTGGTTCTGGTGTCAGAGAATGGTCTTTGAACTCTTCTCCAGCTAGATGTCGGAGTTCAGGTTCTTGTTAACTATGTGCTACTGTCATGGGGTCAAGGGAAGCTGACAGGGACCTCATGGACTTTTTATATTTACAGCTGTGCTTTTACAATTTAGGGTTCTAAACCACCTTCTATTCAATCAAGTTGAGGTCATGATCTAAAAACCTAGGAAATATAACCAAAGTCAATAAGAAATACAACTAAGACACAAGATCTTTACTTCTTAGTGAACTTTTACCAAAGCCAGCTCACTTTAAGCCTTTTATATATATATCCATTCTCTCTCTAAGACTCTCTATCTCTTTTCTCAGTTCCAGAGATTTTCCCTTCTGTGAGAGTTGTTTCGCATCAAAACCAAAAGAGGAATTGGTTTGCTTGGCACAGTAAACTCCTTCATGCACTTGTGCCATTAGGATCCTCTTCCTTTATGTGAGTTATCATTGCCCATAACATTCTTTTATGCTCTTTGGGATACCAACATTCTATCTCATGTGGATTTTAAGTGGTTCAAGACATATAATTATAGGCCCTAACAGATATAAACTTACAATTGCATAATTGACGTATAAGTGCCGTCTACATGCCTGTAATCCTCGTGAGCTAGCCATTGAATTATTCAATCTTAAATACAATTTAAATCATCTTGGGCATGGATTACATTTATACAAAGTCATTATGAATGCTAACCAAATATATCTAGATTATTACATCTTTGAGAGAATCTTGAAACAGAGCAGGAAGCGTTCTTCAGAAGAAAGAGGAAGAAAAGAAAAGTTTGGAAGAAACTAAACTGATGAAAACCAGTGGTGATTGTTTCGAGGTGTGCTTATTTCACTTTGAAGGAAAATTGCAATACAAGATTTCATTAGGCGAAGAGGTTCTAACTCATTTCCTTGCATAGCAGTTGAAGGTTTAGCATATGTTTCATTGAGCACAAAACCTGGTTTTATGATTGTGATTGAGAGTTTTAATTCAAAACATGGTGGGATTGAGAAAAGACTATATCATCGTAGGAAATGGATGTCCTTCCTTGAGGAGAAAAATAAATACAAACATATATTGAAAAGCTAGGGATGGTTCAATTAAAGATAACAAAGAATAGATTACAGATGAGTTGACTTACTCTAAATGGAAAAGGAAATGGGATTATGGGAGAATTTCTATGAATCTATTCTGCGAGGCCCATTGATAGAAAGAAGCAAAGATCTGAGTTCTTACAGTGGTTTAAACCCTATTTACCTCTAACATCTCGGCCATGATGAAAGAATAAACAATACTCTTTATATTAAGTCTTGAAGGATATAAAATTGGTGTGAGGGAGATATTGAAGACTCTATTTTGATTCTAACTCTTAAAAGTAACTATGAGTTCATGCATCTAGCACTAATCACAAGGTATGTATCTTGGGGTGTGGAAGAGGAGGTTGGAAGAGGAAGAGCTTGCTATTAAGACATCTCCCTTGACATTAGTGGCAAAACAAAGCCTCAAAGCAAAAAAATGAAGAGAGTTAGATTGAGTGAAGAACAAGGGGTAGCAGAGAAAATAAGCAAGCCATTATGGTGAGCTCAATAAGGAAAGAAGAAAGACGAGAAATTTGAGCCCAAATCTGGGATCTTATCAGATGTGGAGACTACAACCAGGAACCTATTGAATGTTCTGGACAGCAAGGAAATAGCAAAGAAATCAAGGAAATGCTAAAAGAAATGAGGCAAGAGAAATGAAATAGATAAATGATTGAAACACAATTCTTGGTGAAATGAATATGGATGTAAAGCAGAGAGATCAATACTTTAATGAAGTGATTAGATAAGGGCTGTGAAATTGGAGGAAGAATTTAGGAAAAGAGAGGGAATAAGTGGAAAGTAGCCAGGCTAGTGTGGCCTTCTGGGAAGAGACAGGCACACATGAGTTCAATCTATTGAAGATGTTGGAGGATAGAGACAAAGTCTAAGGCGACTGCGAGTCAAAGACGAATTGGTTGAATAGTCTTGAGGCATTGCAAGCGAAGCTATAAACTAATATGACTTATGAGCAGATCAACAACGCGGCGTCAGGATCACAGGCGAAGCGGTGTGAGTGGTAAAGTAATGTAGAGATTTTGGATTAGAGGCGATGAAGACGGTATTTGGCAAAAGAAGTTCTTGCCAAAACATCGAATTTTTATTATGTGCCTTATTGCATATGCCCTTAGGTGTTGTTGACAAACCTAATATACCTTTATAATCTGTAAACTGAAAACATCACACCCAAAGATTCCAAATATTGTTTCAAATTCTCTTAACCCTCTAGTCAAATCTCCTCATGACCGAAAAGAAAACAAGAAAAAGTGAATCTCTTTGTTTAGTTGTCTGCTTGTGTGTTTATCAAATCATCCATGAGTTAATGAAATATCTTTGTTAAATACGTACGATTCATGTTTGGGAAGTTTGTGCGTTACGAACAATCCAAAATGGCATACAAACTGTATCAAATGTTTAGATGAATTGAATTGTTAGTTGGTTGAGTTTCTTATATGCAGAGGAAATAATTTTGTTGAACTAAATGGTTTCAATCATCCAGATTTCAATTGATGTAAAAATCTTTAAAAATCATTATAATAAATTGAATAGATAGAAATATGGAGTAGGATAGGCTTAATTGAAGGCGAGATTGTAATGTCATGAGATATTGTTAAGTTGAAGAAGATTTAAACAAATGATGAACAAATGAGACTTTTAATTCAATTTTGTAACGGTTTGTTATTATAGGCTCAGAAAAAATGCACCTGATCCATGCCTTTGAAACCAATTGTCTTTGGGTTTGAGATATATTAGGACCATACATTGTGGAATATTCTCGAGTGCAGACTTGTTGATTATTCATTTGGCGAAATCTAGGCAATATAATAACGAGGAGTGATCATTATCATAAGTTTAGATTATAAAGCCTACCCATGTAATGTGTACTCTTGCCTTAGTTCCCACGTGTGAGGCTATTACTAGATTTCTTCAGTAATAACCAGTAATTAAATCCCTCTCTTAAATCTAATCATGTACAAAAAATCCTGTAGTTTGCCCAAATTGCATCTCAAGTGCAAAGAGAAGAAGACAAGTAGCAAGTTTGGGGGAGTAAGAATTTTGTAATATAAAGAATGATATATTATAAAGATGGGAAATCAATGGAGATGAAGAAAAAGAAAAGAAATGAACAAAAACAGGTGGAAATGTCAATTATTAAGGTGGAATGAGTTTTGTCTTGTAGCCTTCCTCCCTTGAGCGATTAAGTTCTTAGGGGTGTTTCAACACCTAGTACCCTAATGCCAACTAGTATGGGAGGTTGCTAACCCAAAGCTCTCTAAGGGTGGTAGAAAGCTTAAAGGGACAAAACATTGCACCATTCCAATAAGTCTTGAAGTGAAATGAAAAAGAAGAAAGACAACCTCCAGTGAGGAAATGAATGTGAATCGTGAATGAGTTCAAGATAATCACCACAATGAAAAATATGCAAAACGAAATACCAAACCAAGTTTGTGGGTATTTGAAAGTTAATGATAGCAGAATGTGGAATGATGAAGAGTGTAGGCAAAAATGTTGAGTTGTATATGCAAATAAGGCAAACTTGAACCTAATATGTCCATTTATCCACCCAAATGCCCAGTCACACATTACAAGCCTAAAAGACCTAAATGATCTTGAAGGTTGTATCTGCCTACATTAGTGGAGAATAATATGACCAACAAGCCTATGGGACTTCAGAAAAACCAAGGAGAAGTTTGTTATCTGAATAGTATCTCAGAAGATTAACTAAACTACCAATTTGATAAAAGGAAAGGACCATCACACACTCACTTATTCAAGGCAAATAATAGAATTGTTTACACAATCTAAATTTTTAGTTTGTTTAGTGAAATTAATTGAAAATCTTCTTCCTTTTGGATGAAAAACTCATTCAAAAGTAATATTACAATTATCCTGTTTTTAGTCTAATTTGTGGATATAATAAGGAAAAGATGTTTGATGCAAAAAAAATGTCCTTATAATCAAAGTTTAATTGTTTGAGGACAAGCAAAATTTCTTTTCTTTGCTTAGGGACAAGGAAAATTTTAAGTTTTGGAGAGTTTGATGAGTCAAAAACTCATATTTTAAAGTCCATTTTTATTGCATTTTTGAGAGCTTATTGTTCAATTTAATGCATAAATATGGAATCTTCACCCATATTTGTGTTGTTTTTACGTATTTTAATGAAAAACAGAAGCAAAACCAAGAAGAAAAGAAGCAAAAAACATAAATCAAAGAAATGGCCATATGTCACAATACTAATTCCCAGTTGTCCCAAACAAAAGCTCAAAGCAAATATCAAGAAAATGTTGCAAACAAAATTGTGTTGTCGTGACAATTTGGAGCAGAACAATCAAGAGAGTAAGAATAATGTCGCTGCACATTTTAACATTTATATTCGCTACATAGTTAGTGTAGAGCGAAATGCAGAAACAATTGTCTTGACATTTCGTGCCAAGGTCAAGAACACAATGAAGGCCAGAAGGCGCAAAAACGTCGCGACATAACTCCGTCACGACAAAGATCAAGCAAATGGCAAGAAAAGGTTTTCACAACAATTTTTAGGCTATGTCGCAACAAAGAACAAGGCAAATGGCAGATAAACATTGTCGCAACATTCGTTAATTAATGTAGCGACAAAAATCAGAAAAAATGACGTAAAAACTTCATACGCATGGAAAGCTCGTTTAATAAATTACAGAGAAATCAATGAAGATACGCCAACCCAATGTCGGACATAACGGCTTAGAAGGAAGAAATTCTGTCGCGACACAAGCTAACTTAGTCATAACAAAAAGCTGGCAGATCAAGAAGGCAAGTCATGTTGAGTTTGTCATAGCAAAGATTTATATGTTGTGACAAACAATTCAGAGAGTTACATGTTCAAGGGATGAAATATGTCGCGACATTTAAAAACAATGTCACGACATTAAGTTTAGAAGCTAGTGAGTCGCGCGGTAAGGAAATTGTGTTGCAATGACAAATGCATTGTGTTATGGCAACGTAACATGAAGCGCTGAATGCATGTCTCGGACAAGACTTGTTGGCGTCAAACATTAATTTCGCTGGCATTGCATGCAAGGGAAAATTGTGGTTATGATTAAAGAATAGATTGTGTCGCGACAATCGTAACATTGAAAGTTAATAATTATTCCTGACAAGAATGTTTATGTTCAACATTAAGTTCAGAAGCTAGCATTACAAGGCAAGGAAATTGTGTCGCGACAACAACAAATTGTGTTGCAACAATCAGAACATGAAGTTAGGTGAATTATGTCTTGACAAGAATGTTTATGTCGCAACATAAAGTTCAGAGGCTAGAATTATAAGGTAAGAGAAGTATGTTGCAACATTTTGAAACTTTGTTGTGACAATGACGTAAGAAGAGCATAAGGCAGGAATGTTGCAACAAACTCACAACAAGGAATTGGGATATAATGTTTACGTTGCAACATTAAGTTTGAAAGCTAACACTACAAGGCAAGGAAATTATGTCGCGACAACAGCAGATTGTGTTGCGACAATCAAAACATGAAGTTAGTTGAATTATGTCTTGACGAGAATGTTTATGTTGCAACATAAAGTTCAGATGCTAGCATTTTAAGGTAAGAGAAGTATGTCGCGACATTTCGAAACTTTGTCGCGACAATGACTTAAGAAGAGCACAAGGCAGGAATGTTGCAACAAACTCACAACAAGGAATTGGGATATAATGTTTATGTCGCAACATTAAGTTCAGAAGCTAGCACTGCAAGGTAAGGAAATTGTGTCGCGACAGCAACAGATTGTGTTGCGACAATCAAAACATAAAGTTAGTTGAATTATGTCTTGAGAAGAATGTTTATGTCGTAACATAAAGTTCAGATGCTAGCATTGTAAGGTAAGAGAAGTATATCGCGACATTTTGAAACTTTGTCGCAACAATGACTTAAGAAGAGCACAAGGCAGGAATGTTGTGACAAACTCACAGTAAGGAATTGGGATATAATGTTTATGTCGCAACATTAAGTTCAAAAGCTAGCACTGCAAGGCAAGGAAATTGTGTCGTGATAGTAGCAGATTGTGTTACAATAATTAAAACATGAAGTTAGTTAAATTATGACTTGACAAGAATGTTTATGTTGCAACATAAAGTTCAGATGCTATCATTGTCAGGTAAGAGAAGTATGTCGCGACATTTCGAAACTTTGTTGCAACAAGGACTTAAGAAGAGCACAAGGCAGGAATGTTGCGACAAACTCACAACAAGGAATTGTGATATAATGTTTATGTCGCAACATTAAGTTCAGAATCTAGCACTACAAAGCAAGGAAATTGTGTTGCGACAGTAGCATATTGTGTTGTGACAATCAAAACATAAAGTTAGTTGAATTATGTCTTGATAAGAATTCTTATGTCGCAACATAAAGTTCAGATGCTAGCATTGTAAGGTAAGAGAAGTATGTCGCGACATTTTGAAACTTTGTTACGATAATGAATTAAGAAGAGCACAAGGCATGAATGTTGTGACAAACTCACAACCAGGAATTAGGATATAATGTCGTGACATTTATTAACTTTGTCATGACAAACTTTACAATAGCTCAAAAGAGAGAACAAGACTGGAATGTTGCGACAAAGCCATGACAAGGCTTGAAGACAAACCAACAAGCATATATGTCGCAACATTCATAAACTTTGTCGCGACAAACTTGACCAAAAGGCAGAAATTGAAGACATAGAAGAAATGTTGCGACAAAAATGACACAAAACCTATAGATGCACTAGCAAGTTGTAATGTCGTGACATAGACAATTAATGTCGTGACAAAGAAAACAATTGGGCTTATTTTGAAATCCACAAATTCAGTTTAGAATTCAGGCCTAACATTTATTGAACCTATAAATAGAAAAGTTTAAGGTACCCTACGCAGCTTTTTAGCGAACCTTGAGCAGTCTTGGGAAGAACTGAAGTCTACTGTGTATACTTTTTATTTTTATTTTACTAGGAGTTTGATCTGAGTTGAATTATGAAGCTGAGATGATTGCAGATCTGGTTTTTAATTCTATTTGAACTTGATTGGATTTAGAAACTTTTCTTGAATCCATTTCTCATTCAGTTTATCACAGTTTCAATGAATTTGTTCGACAAACTAGTCATTGTGAATTGTGATTCAGATTTGAAAGACTAAGCTTCTTCTGGGGAAAATTTGGTAGATTTGTTTATCAGTTGTAGCAATATTATTGAAGTTAGATCTAGGTTTATCTAATTGATATTGTTCTTGTCTGGAGTTGTTCTGAATATCAGTGATCTATACTTAGAAGGAATTTTATCTTTGTTCTGATTTCCAGCTCGAATGACACGTAGACGGACTACCCGAGGTTCTGCAGAGTAGTCACCGGGGAAGTACATTTATATTTGATGAACTAATGCACTCTAAGTGTAGGTTTGATTCTTTATGCATTTTGTTCCTACTAGTGTTAGGACAATTTGCTGAAAGATAATTTCTTACTTTTAGAGGTTTCATCTCAATTTGGTAGAATAATCTTGATCCCATGTTAGCTTAGATTCTAATCAAGGAGATGGATGCATTCTAATGAATTGTATATTTAGGTATCAATTAAATTGGAAAAGGCTTATATTATCCTGTCTATGCATATAAGCAGTTTCTAGTTATCAAAAATGGTTATGAAGTACTGGAAATGAAAAATAACCAGATCTACAAGATGATCAATTCAAAGTAGTTAATTAGACCTATCAATTCGGTTTAGGAATATGGTTATCTAATTCAGTAAATGTATGGTGACAGAGGTTTTCCAGTACTAATAAGCATGCTGTTCTGGGGACAAATCCAAAATTCAAACCATAACTAACTTGTTATTTGAACCAAATGCATATTGATGATCGTAAAACCGGCTTACTTCTCATTGTTGTTCAACTTTCAGTTGAAACTCTAAATCTTTTTTTTTTTTTAATTAGAGAAAAAATTGATAAAGATTTATTTACATTTCAACTGTTGGTTACTCTTACAATCCTTTGAAATTATCAATTCAAATAGTTGATTTCTTGAGTAGTATGGGTAATTGACATTTGGATTATATAATCAATCCTCGTGTGAATGATATCTAGACTTAAAATCCACTCTTATTGCTTGTATGACTTGTGCACTTGCAGTGATTTAGACTAAAACCAATTCTCATTATTACATACACAACAGAAAACACTTTCTTATAAATTTTAGTCAAACAACAAGTTTTTAGCATTCCTGCTGAGGATTGAATTGTCCCTGGTGGATGTGTCATAAATTAGCTACAATTTTGGTCTATATAAAAATCAGTTATTCAGTCATGTTTTTCAATTTTTGAGATCAAGGGAACAACACCCTTTACTCTGGTGAAATTATTTTTTATTAGCTTGGGTTAAGTTTTTAGTGATGAAATTATTTTCTAAGCGACCAAACATAAGCTCAATGCAAGATATTTTTTGTGAGATGTTTGGGTGATGAACTTTTGTTGTGTGATGTGCAGGCTGTTGGGATTATGAGTGACCTGTGGAATATTACAATAAGTAATATTTGGGTGGCTTTGCCAATCCACTGTAAATGTTGGCAATTGGGAGGCAAGGCCAATCCATAAGATAAAACAGAAATTTGGTGGCAATGCCAAACCTTCAAGAAATTCAACAACGGTTGGGTGGTTGTGCCAGTCAACGGAAATGTAAATAACCAGTTTAGGAGGCTAAGCCAATCCACATAATAAAAGCAACAAATGGGTGGCTATGCCAACCTTCAGGAAATAAAAGTGCAGTTGGATGGCTAAGCCAATCTTCAAAGAAAAAGAAGGGAAGATTATAATGACACCCGATATAACATGGTAAAACCTTCATAATAAGGGAAACCTCCATAGGGCCAATCCGAGAAAATAATCCACTATGAGATGAAACTGGTACAAGATGTCACACACCTAGGATATGCTCATAATCCTCTTGGTTTTATCTCTCAGTACTCTCTCTATGAAATCTCTGCTTCATTAGTGGCACTTTTTGCTGAAGTTTGTCTAAGTGTCAAATCTGCAACGCCTTCATATGTGAGTTTTGCACCCCTCACATTTTTCTCCATATCTTCAATGGTTTCGTGTTCATGAAACACATCTTTTGCAAGAGAGTACTAAGAGATAAAACCGGTGAAGTGACAGTAAGCTACAATCTGACTGTCTTTTGCTTCTTTAAATCCTATAGCCTGTAGTCGAACTCCTCATCTCCATATCCGATGAAGATGCATAGGGTTGCTTTGTCATCAATCTTCAATCTTTGCTCCTTTGGTACATGCATGAATGCTTTGCATCCAAACACCTTTAAGTGAGAGTATGGAACATCTTTTCCTATCCAAACTCTTTAAGGAATATCAAAGTCTAAAGGAACTGATGGCAGTCTGTTAATCAGGTAGACTACAATGTTAACAACTTCACCCCAAAATGACTTAGGGAGTTTAGCCAATTTTAACATGCACCAAACTTTTTCCACAATGGCCTGATTCATCTTCTCTACAACACCGTTGTGCTATGGTGCACCAGGAACCGTCTTCTCGTGCGTGATTCCATGGTTGGAGGAATATTCTTTGAACTCCCTAGAGATGTATTCTCCACCATTTTCGGTTTCAAGTCGCTTTAAAGGATTTCTCATCTTTCTCTCCACCAAGG
Organism: Tetrastigma voinierianum; assembly: GCA_016808115.1. Classification (NCBI taxonomy): domain Eukaryota; kingdom Viridiplantae; phylum Streptophyta; class Magnoliopsida; order Vitales; family Vitaceae; genus Tetrastigma; species Tetrastigma voinierianum. The sequence continues at coordinate 628,644 of JAEQBH010001010.1, forward strand.
CATGGAATTTATAAAAATACTGGAATACCTAACATTTTTGTATGCAAAAGGTATACCCATGTCTTTCGTGAAGCGTCGTCAATGAAAATAACAAAGTAATTGTTACCACCCAGCGAATCTACCTCCATGGGTCCGCAAACATCATAATATTCTAATTCCAATTTCTCCAATTTTCAAGTGAAGTTCTTTTGGAATGATACTTTGTGTTGCTTTCCAAATAAGCAATAGTTACAAGGGTTTAATGATTTGTCTTTGGCCATAGGAATGAGGGACTGTTTGGCCAAAAGTTGTAACCCCTTCTCGCTCATATGTGCTAGCCGCTTGTGCCACAAATCTAGAGAGGTGTCATCATCAACTGCATTTAGTTTTCCTCCACACACCTTTGCTTGTGTCTTGTATAGCAAACAACATAATCTGCCTCATGCCACCACCAATGATCCCTTGGTGAGCTTCTAATTTCCACTACTGATAAAGTTGTTGTATTCATCCTTGTCCAGTATATACACATAAATTAGGTTTATACGCAAGTCTGGAATGTGTCGCACATCTTTAATGTGTACCCCATACTTGTTTATATGTAGATGTGTGACGCCCCCAACTCGGCACCCGATGGGGTGTCAAGCGAGGGTGTCACACTTCGGGACTGGGACTCTTTTAACCTTTCTTCTCGAGCCGAATATCGTGTACCTGTTTTCTCATTCATATGCACAATTTCTATAATAAAAAAAATTCTTTTATATATACATTATACATACAACCATAGTGGCTCATTATATTCTATACACATATACTTGAGTCCCTTTACTTGTACTATTACAATTTCAATTATTACAAACTATACATATACTGTCTAATGGAAAATCGAGATCGCTGAACAAAGGCGATGAGCACTCCATCTCCGAGACGGGCCTGTGCTAACATGGGATGTCCTATCCTCTTGCCTTCGCTTGTACCTACACCTGATTAAAACCCGCGTATGTTTTACTTTAGTGGGAAAACATATACATGGACGACTAATAACATTGATCATCACAAGCTGTCCAAATGTTTATATGTCTTACTTCTGTTTCTAGTATTTTTCATCTTTCGCTCTATGACTTATTACATTCTATGTACTATTACATATATCATTTCTTATCCTATACCTATATCATGTCTCCTTTCATATAGTGGCTAATCGCCCCATGCTATACTTTATTCATTTCTTACATATTGTTTTATCATATTTTCTAATACGACCTTGTATTGTCATATACTTTGCATTTATATTCACTGACTATAGAATGGAGATTCACGTACAAATTCGAGATCTAACCCTTCCCGTTTTGTCATTCCAATAGAAATGTGGATTTCGCATTTAACAAGAGATTCTCATTCTGACTATAGAATTGACATTCACGACATATTCAGAGGGTCTCATTACGTTGTTATTCAAGAAGAATGCTGATTTTATTGCATTTCGTGATATTTTGTCATATACTTTCATTTCATCTTCGCATCACAGTATTGTACTTCCCTATATTTTCTATCTTCAGACTTTTCATATAATATATTTTCCTATGATTTTCATATACCGTGCTTTTCATATATAGCAAATTTTCATATGCTTTTCATATACTTTATTCAATATATACATTTCGTGTCATTAACACTTTATTTTTCAGGATTTCAGATATTGCTATCCATGACAAGCCTACGCCTACATAAACCTTAAGATACGGAATAACTCGTATGTACCCAAGGATGTTATCACCGTACGAGACAATGATCTCTATCTATATGACCCAAACGTACCGCTTATAACGATCCAAACGGATCTACACATCGACGAATCCGGGCCTCTCGATATCTCAGAACCGATGCCATGAAGAACTATATCCCTATACACATGCCTATCTATCCCTTTACCAGGTTCTAAGCAGACAATCCATGTGTATTTTATGTTCAGTACATATCTCATATTCCCGAATAATTATTGTTATTCGGTAATCATATGCGATATTTACAACCATATATTTGTATCTTTGCATTTTTCATATATCTTTTAACTTCAATTTACTGTATTCATAATTCTTTACCATACATGTGACTATTTTCCTATCATTTGTGCATTTCTAGCATGTGTTGTTTAATCGTATACTTCCTAATCTCATGTATTTCTATCATATATTCATTTCATATATTTCTATATTCGTATTTTTCATCTATTCATATCATATCATATATTCATATATATTCTTATTCTTTATCTAATTTATATCCTTCAATACAAATTCGAGACCGCCTTCGAAATCCGGGGCCCCCAAAAATTTTATCTGGCCCCAAAATATTGGGACTAAATCACACGGCCTATTTCGGCCCCGAAACAACCTATGTCATTACATGACTTTTAGGCTAAAAATATTCCAAGTAGGGAAAATTTCTTACCTCGTGGAGTTTGATGAAACTCCAAGATTTTGTTACCCACGCGTAGCTTGCGATGCGTGGATCAACTTTGCTCTGGTCCACCACTCAAGGTCGAACGCCGTAGATCCGAGAAAATATCAAACTTTTAGACTTCCAACTTTATTTGAATTCTCGCGTAAACTCAGGTTTTTTGTACTCACGCGCATTCTCGCCGAGTAGATGAACTGCTCGCCCGACGACTCACTACAAAACTCCGTATCAAAAAAGAAGAGAAGAAAATAAAAAAACACAAAAAAAAACTCTCTCACGCTCAGTCTCTCTCTCTCTCGGCCACTACCCCCTGCTCCTATATATATATAAGCTTAAGGTGGGGCCCACATGTCCCCCTTGTCCATCTCGGTCCGTTTCAGCCCCGAAACAATTGATTTCGCCTCAGTTCAAGTTTCAATAATCTTTAATGGACATTCTTTAAATATTGTCAATTTTTGAGATTTTTCTACAAATCCCGTGAGCCAGTTCACCCGACGCCTATCAAGCCACTATAGGCTCCGATCGGCTCTGACCGACGAAATTCAACAGAGTAATTAGATTTCGCAAGACGATTCCAACGGTGATGTTCATTCCATCATCCGAGATCTAGAAATTTTCCAGAATTTTCCAAAGCAATAAAATTACCGTTTTGTCCTTTTTCATAAAAATGTCATTTTTTTTCGAACGAATACAATTTTAACTTATTTTATACCCTAAACATGTTATAAAACTGTTAGGGTATATTTTGGGGTGTTACAAGATGTCACCAATCCCTGTGATCTGGGAAACACTTTTATTTCCCATCTTTACCGTGCCACAGTCTCCTACTTTGTATGTTGAGAAATATTCCCTTTTAGGGACGCAATGGTATGATGTTATCGAGTCCACTACCCATTGAACATCTTGTTTTACTACATGACAGCAATCTTCTTGATTGCAAAGTAAGGTCACCTCAATATGCTACCAGTGGGCTGTGTCAGAGCGTGCCAGATTTTTATCGCCTCTCGTCTTCCGGCTCTCTGGCTTCCTCCTACTCCGTGGATCTTGCGCCCTCTTCATGTGACCTATTTTTCCATAATGATAACACTTTATTTTCCCTCTATACTTGGATCTGCCTCTTGACTTGTTATGCCCAAATGGTCATCTGCTTTTGCTTCGACCCCTATTCTCCATAACAAGAGCATGTGTATCATTGCCTAAAAAGTAATTTCTTCAAATTTCTTCATTGAATAGGCTATTTCTGACCATAGCCAACGTGACTTTTCCTTCTATGGTTGAATTTCCCAGAGACACCACCCAAGTGTTCCAATTGTCTAGTAATGAGCCGAGTAGTAAGCATGCTTGGGTCTCATCATCAAGTGAGAGAACTACAACTGATAAATGCGCAATCATTCATTCGAAATCATACAGATGCTCAGCAATTGATTGGCCTTCCTTAAGCTTCAAATTCATTAGCTTCCGCATCAAGAAAATCTTTGCTTGTGCGTTCTTTGTCTCGTACATGTTTTCTAAATTCTTCTAAAGAGTGTGGGGATCTGTCTCTTTGGCAACATGGTTGTAGAGACTGATGTCCACCCATTGGAGAATGGCAAATAAGGCTTTCTTCTTCACCATCCAATCAAAGATTCGATGCCACTCTTGACTTCTACATTATCTCCCGATAGGATCATATAAATCCTTCCACTGAAAGTAGATCCTCCATCATGGATTCTATAATGAATAATTTGTTATCGTCAATTTAATCAGGACCTCAATAACTTTCTGACATGGATCTCACCCAAAACTCGAACCACGCTCTAATACCAATTGTTGGGATTGTGAGTAACCTGTGGAATATTACAACAAGTAATATTTGGGTGGCTTTGCCAATCCATTGTAAATGTTAGCAATTGGGAAGGAAAGCCAATCCACAAGATAAAACAGCAATTTAGTGGAAATGCCAAACGTTCAAGAAATTAAACAACTTTTGGGTGGTTGTGCCAATCCACGGAAATGTAAATAAGCAGTTTGGGAGACTAAGCCAATCCACATAATAAAAGTAGCAAATGGGTGGCTATGCCAACCTTCGGGAAATGAAAGTACAGCTGGATGGCTAAGCCAATCTTCAGATAATAAGAAAGGAAGATAATATGACACCCGATATAACGTGGTAAAACCCTTAGAATGAAGGAAACCTCCATGGGGCAAATCAGAGAAAATAATCCACTATGAGATGAAACTGTTACAAGATGTCACACACCTAGGATATGCTCACAATCCTCTCGGTTTTATCTCTCTATGAAGTACTATGTTTCTTGTCACTCTCCCCGGTGTGATAACTCCGACTGTTTCACACCTATCCTTTCAACTCTCTATGATTAAAAGAATGATTTCTAGAACTCTTTCTAATATCCTGGAATTCCCCATTCAATTATGTTCCTCAAAGCCTTTTTATAGGCAAAGGTTTTATCCTCGGATGGATTTTATTGGTTGAAATGGAAACCAATTTTATTTGCCGAAATAACGGCCAATTCTCATCCACAAAGGAGAGTTGGGCAACCTAGCATTAACGTGGAGAATTTCTCCTAAAAGAAAAAGGTTGTTGTTGCAGCAGCCATTAAATGGGGTTGGACCGCACAACAGGCCCTGGTTGTTCTTCTCTTGGGGTTGGGGCATTTTCTGAAAATGGACCATTTAGGCCAAGTGGGGAGGTGCTGGTGAAAAATGAATTCTGTTGGAACAGAGTTATCGTCCACATACCCATTGATGCTTTTTTTTTCTATGCCATTTCTGATATAACCATGTAACTGAAGCTTGAAAACTAATGGAGCATAAGCGTATTCTTGCAATGCTCTTCTGGTTTCCGGAAAACCCTAATTTCATCACTGAGATATAACCTTGCATGAAGCTTAGCGTGCTTGCTCCGTTTCATTGCTTTATCATTCAAGTTGTTTTATTTAAATGTTACATAAATATTCAGCTTCTTTCGATCCCAATTAATCCAATTCCAAATATTTAGATTCGAGACCTTACAGCAATTGGGGAAAACAGAGCAAACAAGCCAACCATCTCTCTCTCTCACTATTTTTTTTCAGGTTTCTTCTTGGGTCCCCTCATTGATGGAATTCAGTCAAGGGTAAATCTTTTGACATACAAATATGGGTCCATCGACATTGGTCCTCTTCACACAAATATCTAGGTAAAATTGAATTTTGTTAGAACTTGTTCATCAGCTTCATGAATGGTGATTGTTACTGTCATTCAGTAATTTTTTTTGAGGAGAAATACGTTAGCTAGTGCTTTTTTCTTTGTTTTTTTCTTGAGTTCCATTCAATTGTTGATGCTGCTAGGTTCCACCCCTGCTTGGATTGTTCAATTGTACTGTTGGGTTGCTGCAACTCTTCAATGGCAGAGAAGGGTCGATGACGTCTCCAAGAAGGGGAAACTGAAACTTGTACGACGATTTCCATTTGAGTGTTGGCTGTGGAGGGAGAATTGTACTGCACCAACGAACTCTACCGCCACCTAAAGGAAATAATCTCCGGGAATGAATGTTGCTTCCTCACTTTCTGTAGTTTCCCGGAATGCCAGCGGCATATCAGCTCTAAGGTCGGCCTCTGGTCACAAGAGCTGGATTTGAATTTGTGATAGACCAGTCCCGATTCTTCGATCATGTTTACGCACTATGGGCAACATAATTCATTACAAAGCTAATAAAAGCATTGGAAAAATTAAGCGTACAAATGTTGAAAAATGAGAAACCAACCACAAGAAATACGCCTATATAGGCCAAACTTGGGCACAAATATTGTTTGAAATTCATATATGGAATACTGTGATGTGAATGAGGCCAGTAAAACCACAACGAGTCGTCAATCATCACAGTCAGAGAGAATGGGGCCAGCAAACGCCACCACCCTCGCCTTATTGCGCGTAGGAGGTATTGAAGATGAACGTGGGGAAGAGAGAGATAAGGGGTGAAGATCCAACTTTTTTTTTTTTTTTAAATAATAAAAATTTTGGGAGTCAATTAGATAGTAACATATGGCAAGAGACGAGAGAGATGTCACTTGGGTTTTTTTTACTCCTTTAGCCGGTCATCGATCGGACGGGACCAAAACAAGAAGGCATTTCCCAAAGTTAGGTTTATTCTCAGATAATCCCAAGGTGGGACTAATTAAAAAAGATGAGTGAAAACTGAGATTATTAATGTCAATTATTCCTAAATACAATAAAAAATTGTATTTATTCATTTGCAATATCATGACACTTGGTGCATTTATAATACATCCATCCACAAATAATATATTTAATGCATGATATTAGATAATTTAATCAACCACTTGTTTTAACATCTTCAATAGAACCTTTGAATGACGATTTATGTTGACCAAGAAGATTAATGGAGTAAAAAAGTAAAAGAGATGGATGAGAGTAGAAAAGTCATGACTCACACGAGTTGAGAAACCTATTTTAGTTTTTTTTTTTTTTGTCAGTTAACTGAAACCACGATTTTTGTATTTCATAAACCGAGATTTATATAAAACAAAAACCAAAACCAAACTGATCAGTTCAGTTCTGTTAACCTATTTCCCGATTCGATCTCGGTTCGGTTTCTTTGATTTTTTTTTGCCCACCCATACTCAAGACCACTTGAGGTTTACTTGACTGTTACTTCAAGATCCTGTGAGATTAGTCGAGATACACGCAAACTAGCACAGACCAATATGGTTCTTAATTAATTATTCAAAATTTCATATAAATACATCAAAAGGTGGAATTAAATTAAGAGTTTAGGTTGGGTATCTTGGAAGTCGGTTTTTGATGAACCTGCTTCATTTTCTCTCAACTTTTTCTCTGCTAGCCTCTTTTCTTTTAGTAAGAAGGGGTGATTTTTTGGCTATTCTTGGACTGAAATAACCTATCTACACCTCTTTCCATTACTTTATTTTTCAATAAAGTGGTTATTTTACATAGATCTAGGTTTTTATTTGTTTTTTTTTCATGATTTAGTTATCATCTTGGTGCCACATGTGATTATCGCTGCCTTTGCCAGAGCATGTATTGCTTAACATCGTATGCTTTTTATTTCAGCGCGCGCAATTCAAACAAAGAAAGTGATATCCAATCGGCATGCTAAATCAAATTAATTCGGCCGTTATAACGCAGAACTGGGGAAATATGATATCTTGGGCTACAATAAGAATGAAAATGTGGAGGTTCAACTATTAAGTGTGTCGGCTTTGAGCCGATTTATTATGCTATTAACCTGGATGTTGTTTCATCTTCTATTATTTTTAGCAATTTTGATTATATGTTTTTATCGATGTATTGGTAGTTTGAATCAAAAAAAATATTTTCTCTTAAAAAAAGGATGGGTATCTTGGATTAGAATTTGTATTGGTTTGTCTTCTAGTTGAATGTTTCTTAATCTATATTATGTTTGGTTTGGGTGAGTACTTAATTATCAACTTGACTAACCTACCCAAGTTGCTGCCTTAATAGCATCTTTAGGTTACATTTGGTTTTGAAAAAGAAAAAGAATTAAAGAAAATCAAAAGAAAAAAGAAAAGAAAAGGAAAATTAATGAAAAATTAAACGATAAAATTAAAATGATAAATTACTTTTATATGTTTTTCAAACTCATTTCACATTTTTTTATATTAAGATTAGATAATTTTAAAATATATTAATTATATTTTATTCGCTACTCACGCTAATCAAGTTATTAATGCTGAACGCTTAACAGTAAACGACAGTGAAGTGCCCTGCCCCAGTTTCCTTAAATTAAATAATTTACTATATTATAACTAAAAAGCTCATGAATAAAGAAAAAAAATTATATTTGAGTTTTCTAAAATTTGTTATAATGAAATAAAAATATCATAAATTTATTATTATTATTATTATTATTATTATTTCTTTCTTTGATCATTTTCAGTAATGTAGCCTTCAATTCCACAAAATCCCATTTCCTAAGTTGGTTTATGCTATTTAGTGTTGCATATCTACATTAATCAATCTTAAGCCGGTAGTTATTTGGGTCAAAAGACGAACCCCAACAATTATAAACAAAGTTAAAGAGGGTAAAATTTAATGAATCAACTTCATAATTTTGACCTTTCATCATATTCACTTAACTGTAAAGAAATCTGCGTTGGATGTTGGGTACCGCAGTGTGATCTTATGACTCACCCATCACTTTCATTTATTTACCGCTGTATTAACTGAGTAAATGATGTTGAAGGGATATCAAAAGTTCAGCTCCTCACTGTAATAAAATATAATTCAGCCTGTATTTTCTACTAAACTGAAAATAGTTGGAAGCCAAAGATGTAATTGTATTCTTTTTTTTTTATACCTGTGGATGTTCAGGTCAGCTTACGCATACCTCAACTAATTCCATACGGCCCTAAAATTAATTCATTTGATAAAACCCTCCAATAAATTTCGCAGAGTGATTCGAACTCAGAACTATTTCCAGAAAGTTGCAATTGTATTATCTATGCCTCATATTAACATTATTATTGTAACTCAACTATTTTTTCTCCTCCAATGGTTCGCCATCGAGCACCCTTTCTCTCTATGAGAGGGGGTAAGACATGGTTCGTCATTGAGGCCAAGTCGTTTGAGATTTCGATCGAGGAGAAGGGCTAGAAGCTGAGGAGGTGATGCATCTGTATAGGATAGAATTGCATGGTTTGAGATTCAAGCCCACATTACTTAGGGATGGAAGATCATGAAAGATCTCGCACTAGGGATTGGTTTATAAACGGGAGGAAGGAAGACTGATATTGAAGCCCTAGCGATGCTGTTCGAACATCGCAGAACTTTCATTCGATGCCTCATTGGGATGAAGGATTTTGTCTTGCACGCGGTGCAGCAAGGTCTGTGAGGCTGGAAACTGCGAGCAGAGAAACCTCAAATGCCGTAGAGTGGGTCTTAAGGAAGTACAACGAAAGAGAAAATTTGAAAGGAAGCAGCCAACGGTCCCATAAAAGAGGAAGGCGTCGTCACTTCAAACCTTTGTAGCGTCGGGCCAGTATGGTATTGGCGAACCTCCACGATGTGGTTGCATTAAGTGGGGGAGATGCCTCCCGCTTGGTGGGAGTAAGCACTACCTAGCCGCACCTCAAAAATTTGAGGCGTTAGGCTTGGTCGTTCTGGGAGGTCAAAGGGTATTTAAATGTTAAGAATATGGGAAAGGATTTATGGATGCTTGGGTTCGAGTTCCCAAAAGAAGCGAAAAGGATTCTCAAAGATGGAACAATAAGGCTTAGGGTTTCTCACTATCACTCAAAAAATGGGGAAAAGAAGTCATATGCAACTCTAGTAGTGAAGCAAGTGAGGTTGTGTGGGTTAGGTTGTTAGGGTTGCAGCTGCATCTCTAGAGCCAATCGATTCTAAAAAGGATAGGTGACAGTTGTGGAGGCTTTCTAGTAGTGGATGAAAACACGATGTTTATGTTTGATCTACATTAGTCTAGAATCTGGGTGAAGTGGGATGGAAGATCCCTCCCCCCATCCGTCGAAGTGTCTGTAGGCGCCAACAATTATACGATCCAACTATGGTGGGAAGTTCAACCTCGTTTGATGTCTAAAAGAGCCGTAAGGGAGCCAGAAAGAGGAGAAATTCACAGGGAAGAAGAATGAGTAAGTGCACATGCGGTAGAGAGCGTGAAGGCTTTTTCAAGCGATCGTTTGAAAGAGACTGATGGGACAGAGGGGGTCACATCGGCAAAGAAAGGATGTCCTCATCCTCGGTGCAGACGCAGGTGGGAGGGATGGATCCTAGGTTGGGTTATGTTTGTTCTTCTAGGCCAAGCCCCACCCGTGATGACCAAGGGTCGGAGCAGGCCCAATGGAAGAAATTAGGGTTAGGTGAGGCCCCTGGGGTAGTTCTTAGGGCAATCCGTGCCTAAGGGTCACCATAAACTTTATTAAGACTCAAAGGGTAGATATGATTTTCTTGCAAGAAACCAAGGTCCAGGAGATGAATGTTACTTTGGTTCGTAGCTTGGGAGTAGGTAAGTTCTTGGACTAAAGAGTACTGAATGTAGAGGGGACTGCGAGGGGTATTCTTTTGTTGTGGGATAAAAGAAGGGTGGAATTGATGGATTCAGAGATTGGTCTTTACTCTATTTCATGCTTGTTTAGAATAGTGAAGGGAGGTTTCAAATGGCTTCCTCGATTGTTTATGGCCTAGTAGAGAGGAGGTTTAAGGAAGCATTTTGGGAAGAGTTGGGCTATATCGAAGGATGGTGGGAAGGTCCTTGGTGCTTAAGAGGTTATTTCAATGAGATTCTCTCTCCCTTTGAAATAGATAGAGGTTTTGATTTCTCCCCTTTGATGAGATGTTTTGTTGAGATTATGAATGAGTTGGGTCTAAGATATTTCATTAGGGGGGGGGGGGGGGACATAATGGAAGGACTATGTCGCGTTTGGACATATTTTTGGTTTCTTCTTATTAGGAATGCCAGTTTAGCAAGGCGATTCAAAGGATTCTCCCTAGGCCTATTGATCAGACCTTACCCTTTTCGTTTTGAGCTTATGTGGTTAAAGTTTGGGGGGTGTAAAGAGTTTTTGAAAGGGTGGTGGCAAAGCATGAAGTTCCATGGTTTGTTTAGCTTTATTTTAGTTTCCAAATTGAAAACCTTGAAAGGAATTTTAAAGGCTTGAAACAAGGAAGTCTTTGGCATAGTCGAGGTCAAGAAGAAGGAGGCCCTTTGTAGGGTTTCGTTTTGGGATGAACTGGAGAAGGAAATGGAGTTGGTTTTTGAGGAGATCGAGGAAATAACAAAGGCCAGAGACAATTTCAAGAGCTAGGTTATCATGGAAGAGATCTCCTGGAGAACGAAATTTAGGGAGATTTGGCTTAAAGAAGGGGGCAGAAATACGGGGTTCTTCCATAGGATGGCCAATGCTCATAGGATGAGAAATTGCCTTCGGAATATTAGTATCAATGGTAGAAGACTCGATAAGGAGGGTTTGGTAGATGCTTTTCAAAACCTCTTTCCAGCCTCGAGAGGTTGGCGCCCCTCTATTCTTGAGCTTCATTTCAAGGAAATTAGGATGGAGGAAGCTTCAAAGCTAGAAGTTTTTTCAAAGGAGGAGATTTGGACTACAATTTCAAGGCTCAATGGGGATAAAGCTCCTAGGTCAGTCGGTTCCCCCTTAGCTTTCTAGTCCTTTAGCTGGGACTTCGTACAGGATGAGGTTTTAGGCTTCTTCAAGGAGTTTTACAAGCAAGGCATATTTGTTAGAAGTCTTAATGTCGCTTTTCTTATCTTGATTCCCAAAAAATATAATGTAGAGGACCTCAAGGATTTAACCTATCAGCTTAGTGGGAGGTTTATATAAGATTTTGACAAAAGTGTTGGCCAATAGGATAAAGAGGGTCATGGGTCATATCATCTCTCAGTCTTAGTCTGCCTACGTTAAGGGAAGATAGATCTTGGATCCTATTCTAATAGCCAACGAGGCCAAGGATTCAATTCTTAGAAGGAAGGAGAGTGGCCTAGTTTGCAAGATGGGCATTGGGAAAGCCTACGACCATATCACTTGGGAGTTGTTGTTCTAGGTTATGAAAAGAATGGGTTTAATCGGGCATTGGGTTAACTGGATAAAGTGGTGTGTGTCCACGGCTTCTTTTTCAGTCCTAGTTAATGGCTCTTCAGTGGGGTTCTTTTAAAACTCGAGGGGTTTAAGACAAGGGGGACCCCCTTTCCCCCTATCTTTTTGTGATTGGTATGGAGGTGCTAAGTTGTTTATTGACACGTGCTGTGGAAAGTAAATACCTCTTTGGGTGTAAGATTGCAGATATGGGAGGGGAGGAGTTGATCATTTCTCACTTGCTCTATGACGATTATACCCTCCTATTTTGTGATGCCAATAAAGACCAACTAAAAATTTTGAGTTGGATTTTGATGTGGTTTGAGGCTTTGTCGGGGTTGAGAATTAACCTAAATAAGAGTGAAATCTTACTTGTTAGCTCTATGGACAATGTGGAGGAGTTTGTCGTTGAGCTTGGTTGTGGGATTGGCTCCCTCCTTACTTCTTATCTGGGTCTCTCCCTCGGGGCTAATCATAAAGCTATATAGGTATCGTACTCTGTGGAAGATAGATTCCAAAAGAGGTGTAACACCCCGAATTATACCCTAGTAGTTTATTACATGTTTAGAGTATAATATAAGTAAAATTAGCATTTTTCAAAAATTTAAGTGCTAAGAGTGAAAGGTGATAAAAACCGGAATTAATACAAGAGTCAAGGTAAAATGGTAATTTGACATTATGGACCCAAAGGTCATAACACAAGAAGATGATGTTAGGGCGCAGAAATGTGGGATAACTTGAAGTGCAAATGGAATGAAATAGAAGGATTAAAATGCAAAGGGAAAATTAAGTCCAAAATGTGAAAAGCCAAACATGGCCTTAAGCCAAATTGAGGATAAGACCAAAAACTGGTCTTGGAATGAGAAGATATTTTCTCATTTTGGTTTAGAGAGAGACTTAGGCTACGGTTGAGAGAAAGCTAACTTTGGGTTGCTTGCTCTCCATTTATTCAAGTTTCTTTGTGGTTCAAGCAAGGAGAATGAAGGAAAAATAAGAGGAAAATGAGAATAAATCAAGGTTTGGAACTCTCATATTTATTAGTATGGAACTCATGTATGGAAATTTCTCATTTGATGTTAGGAAATTAATCTAACTCCCTCTTTGTCTATGTTTGGGTTAGGAAAACCCTAACTCTTCAATACATGTGTATTTTGGTTGGTTTAAGTCAGTTTTGTGATTAGTTTTGAGTTAGATTTGTTTTGGTTGAAAGATTTCTGGTGAAAATGGCCAAAACTGGTCCATTTTTTGTTATCAAGCCAATACCCCTACGCCAGGCATAGAGCGCACGCTAGGCATAGGAGGCACGCCTAGCGAACCTAAGATCCCTCTCTTGTAGTTTCAAGCACGCCTAGGGAGAAGCTCTACGCCTAGGCCAAGCTACAGGTCTAGTTTTGTTCTTCTTCTAAGCAGCTCTAAAACTGCTACTCTTGTTTGACTTTCTAAAGGGAAAGATAATTAGGCATAAATTGATTAATTGAGGATCCTAATAAGTGAATGAAAGGTCATACAAGTATAAAAGCTATATGAAATGCCCATACCTCATCGCCTGAAGCAATCTCGTCATCATGCATTGTTTCTGCCCCTATTCGCTAATGTCTTAAGAACAATATGCACAAGCCTGGTGAATATATAATTGTGGCGCCCATCGGAGACCAGATAGTAACAGGGCATCGCCCGACTGCTAAGGCATTCCCGCTAGTGCCACGACACTCTGCACGTCTGTTTAGTGTTTCGGCACTCTTTGTTCAGTTCTTCGGCACTCTTGCTAATGCTACGACATTAATGTTACGTGGGCGAGCACATCTACATTGATTTTTGTATGCCGTACCTTCGAATTTTTGGTAGTCAACCGTCAGCATCGTTTATTCTTGCCCAGTACATACGACCCGAGAAGCGTTATATGATAAGAATCGAATAATGAACTTGATAAAAGCATAAGGAATGGAGTTATGTTACGTAATGTACCTATGGGTACTACGTACAAGATCCTACGATACGAACTCTATGGGAAACGTAGAAATTAGTTATAAGAATTATGTTGTATGGCTACATTTATAAAATTAATTTATACGTAAACTCTGACATATGCATTATGTTATATGTATCATGTATATGTAGATCACTTCAAGTGGTCATATATGTTATCTGTTTCCCACTAAGGCATAAACAACACGGATGTTTCGTCAGTGTAGATGCTTGAAGAGGACATCGAGACTTTTCGCGCCTATGAGACTGACAACTTGATAGAGGTCCACTGATGTAGGTTTTGATTTTTGGTTTTTGGAATGTAAATGTAATATTTTGGTAATAGTGAATTGTGTAAGTACAAGTTTTATTTCATTGTGAAATTATATATGAAATGGGTCCATCAATGTCAAAAAATTAGTTAAAGGAGTCTCAGTCCCATGTCGCTCTTCCTCTCTTCGCCCAGGCGAGGGTAGGGACATGACAAGAGGTTAGCCTCTTAGAAGTCACAGTATATCTTAAAGGGGGGTAGGCTTACGCTTATTCGCAACACATTATCTAGTTTACCTATCTATTTTTTTTATCACTCTTTCAAATTTCGAAATCAGTCGGATCTAGGCTAGAGAAGATTCAAAGAGAGTTTATGTGGGGAGGAAGCAGCCTTAAGAAGAAGTTTCATCTTGTTAATTGGGCTACTGTTTGTGCAGCGAAAAAGAAAGGGGGCCTAGGCCTAAGAAGATTCTCCAATCTTAACAAGGTGCAACTTTACAAATGGTGTTGGCGGTTCGACAATGAGAAGAGCTCTCTTTGGAGAAAGGTCATACAACAAATTTGGTGAGGACTCTGTGGGTTGATTTTATGGCGACATTAAGGGTGGCTTTGGTGTAAGATTGTGGAAGGAAATCAGAAAAGAATGACTTTTGTTACTCCAAAACACATCTGTTTCTTTAGGTGATGGGAGTAATGTTAGCTTTTGGAAGGACTTTTGGTGCGACGAGGAGGCGTTGTGCCTTACTTATCCTACTTTATTTAATCTAATAGCCCATAAAGATTCTAAGGCGACGAAGTTGTGGGATCACAACAAGGAAGAAGGGGGCAAGTATCCAATTTTTCTAAGGTCTTTTAATGATTGGGAAATAGAGGTGGAAAGGTTTCTGCAAGTCCTTCATCATTGAGGATAAATTCCTACTTAAGGGCTCTAGGAAAGGAGGCTTCTTAGTGAAGCTTATGTATAAGGTGCTAGATTTGTCGCCTGATGTGGCTTTTCCGTCACGCTCCGTCACGCTCAATATGGAATCCAGCCATTCCTCCCAAAATAGGTTTCTTCGCTTGGGAGGCTTTTTAAAGTAAAGTACTTACATTGGATCAACTTAAACGTTAAGGTAGAGTTTTCACTAATAGATGTTTTTTTTGCGAAGAGAACAAGGACACCGTAAATCATTTGCTCGCTGATTATAAGGTCAAGATGCTTTGAGATCTCTTTTTGTCGATAGTTGGGACGAGTTGGATTTTTCCAAGTTCGGTTATTCAAACTCTTCTTTCCTAGTAAGGACGTCAGTGGATAAAAAACACAAAAACACTTGGTTGGCATACCTGCTGTGTTTATTCTAGACTTTGTGGTAAGAAAAGAATAAGGTGACGTTTGATAATAGGGTTATCTCAGTTCAAAGGATAAAAGTCATATTCTTGCGCAATTTATGGTCTTAGGCAAACTTATGTAGTGTTGATAACACGAATTATTTGTTGGATTTTTTGGTCCGGTTTGGTTGTAAGTAAGGTTGTCAACTGTTTGCTTGGGCCAATAGGTTTTTTCGCAGCAGTTTATCCTGCTGTTTTTTGTTCCCCATCTAGTTCTCTCTTGTATACTTCCAATGTACTTCTTGAATCTTAGACCATTTTGGTTCTTTTTTTATCAATATAATTGCTTTTTATCGATCAAAAAATTATTACCATTACACAGAAATATTTGTAGATAGAAGAATGAAAATTGTTGATTCATGATTCCGCTGGCAGGTTCAATGTCACCATTCAAAAACAGCCACTCTTATACTATCCCATGGTACTAATATAAAAATTAAAACAGGAACATTCTTATTGAAGGAAGGAATTGCAGAGAAAGGACTCCAAACCACATCTCTTCAAGCATATGGTTTAAAATCAATGGCAGCACATTCAAACACCATCAAACCTGCAAATGCTTGATGGCTGTATGAACATCCTTGTCTCCTCTCCCGCTGCAGTTAAGGACAACCTTAGATCCATTTGGGAGGGTTGGGCAGAGCTTCTCCAAATAACCCAGTGCATGCGATGTCTCCAGAGCAGGGATTATGCCTTCTAGTCGAGATAATCTCTTGAAAGCTGCATAATAACAAATCCAAGCAGAAACCGAATAATGAAAACGAGGAAAAGGGGAATGGTTGATGTACAACATTAAGCATGCAAGACAAATTTATGCAATATTGGTAGAGAAGCAGATACAACTTTTCTCTAATTAGGAATGCCAAGTGTTCCTATACATTCAGTCTGGTCAAGCTATGGTGGGGAGTATTTGGAGGAAACATGATGTAGGGTAAAATTCAAGAGGATTAAAAATTCAAGAGCTAGGAGCGCCATCTTTTCTCACAGAAAAGAAATAGCTCTACAAGAAGAAAACGATATATAGATTGATGACAGATCAGAAAATTTGTGAGAATTTGGAAGATTTGCATTTTAACGAAGGATCTTTATTTGAAATTCATGGATTAAGCTTCCAAATTTCTATGTAAATGGATTAAGCAGCAAACCCCTCATGAAATGGCAGAACCAAGTCCCACATGGGAAATTCAAATCACCAAATCCACATATGGAATAATAGCATGAAAGATCTGACAGACTCGAGAAAGAAAACTGAAAGTATAATATCAATACCTTCCAATGCTTCTTCATCAGTGATGCTATAGTATTCAGCACGTCCTATATCTTTCAGAAAGCTGTGCTCAGGCCCAACTCCAGGGTAATCCAGGCTATTCACAATAGGAATTGGTAGAGTTAATTAGCAGCAAAAAGCAACAAGCCTAATAATCACAAAAAAATCATCATCTTATCTTACCCAGCACTAATGGAATGAGGCTCAATAATTTGTCCATCAGCGTCTTGTAATAAATAACTCATAGCACCATGCAAGACCCCAACCTCCCCTTTGGTCAAGGTAGCAGCATGTTTACCACTATCTAAGCCAAAACCGGCTGCCTCCACACCAACCAGCCTAACATCTTCGTCATCAACAAATTCATAAAAGAGCCCCATGGCGTTGGAACCTCCACCTACACATGCAACCAACACATCTGGTTTGCCTCCCCACTTTTCCAATGCTTGTTTTCTTGTTTCTTTGCCAATCACTGCATGGAAATCTCTGACCATCATGGGATAAGGATGTGGCCCAGCAACAGAACCCAAAATATAATGAGTTGTCTCCACGTTGGTCACCCAGTCTCGTATAGCCTCTGATGTTGCATCTTTCAAAGTAGCTGTCCCGGAATGAACAGCTCTAACCTGTATTTAAATCGCGCATTTTACAGTTAAACAAAGAATTACCAGGACAATCGCATTAAGATAGCACAATGAGTTAGATTAAATGAGAATATACAATAACAACCATAATTCATGAAATTAATCAGGAAAGGACATTGAATTAACACTTATCAATGAGCTCACGGCCATGACAACTAATAGCCAATCTACAACCTACTTAACAAGTGATTTTTACCCAGTTGAACAACAATAGCAGTTACCTTAGAATGCTATTCTTCTTATTTATTAGCAAGCAGATGATTATGCTTCCTATAATTCAATTCAATGATGCAGATTTGTATAAACAAACACTGCTGAAGGTATAACATAAGTAATATGACATTTCTTAACAAAAACCCAAATCATTTACAAAACCAGGTCACAGGCTGAGGGCATGGTAGCATTACTAACACAGTGTCTGAGAGATACAGGACATTATGATGGTGATGGAGGTTCTCCCACATCACTAAATCACTACACACCGAATAACTGAACTAAAAACATTCGCATCAATATTCAAACAATAAAGTAGTGCATACTGCATCATTCTTGGATAGACTACTCAAAAGAACAGCTAATAACAGTAATAGTAAACAAACCTCAGCCCCAAGAAGACGCATTCTGAAAACATTAAGTGCCTGCCTTTCCATATCTTGGGCGCCCATGTAAACAATACACTGCAATCCAAACCGAGCACATACAGTTGCAGTTGCAACACCATGCTGACCAGCACCAGTTTCCGCAATAATGCGCACTTTTCCCAAACGCTTAGCAAGCAGAGCTTGGGCAACAGCATTGTTAATCTTGTGAGCCCCAGTATGGTTCAGATCTTCCCTCTTAAGGTAAATGAGAGGCCCTTCACCATTGGGACGTTTATAGTGCTCCGAGAGCCGCTCTGCAAAATAAAGAGGGCTTTCCCTGCCAACATAGTCCTTCAATATACCAGCTAGTTCTTTCTGTAACCATAAACATATAACTCAATAATACGAACAAAAATATAAATATATGCACACAGACACATGTAGATAAACATAGCAATTCCCTTATAGTTTACATAATATAGTTGCAGAAGACAATCAATTTAGGCTCAACAGAGTACATTTGAATTGATATCTATGATATAGTTGTAAACTTCCTAATCCCTTGTGGTTTTGGTCCATAGAAATTAGCCTCCCAGATTGTTGATGCAATTTTCTTCAATTACCAATAATACAGGGTCCATGAAACCATAATCAAATTAATTTTTTTCTATAGCAGTTGATAATCCATATCCCTAACTAGTTCCTGAATTCTATTTTTCCAAATGCCCTGTTTGGATGCGTATAAACATGAAAAGGGAAAAAAAATTTTAACTGTAGAGCCCAATAATTCCAAACCCCATCAATAACAACAAACCAAGAGCAAACTTTCTCCCCCTGACTTTTGTCAGTAATTAAGCTGACTATACAACATCAATAAACCAATGAAGGCAAACAAAGTTGAATACCCGCACCCCTGAAACCGTTTTCCAGACCCAAACAAATAAAGTTCCCATTTCCTCAGTTTTCCCAGGGAACAAACAGTCCATAACTTCAATATCCCATACCAAACATGAAAAAAAAATAAAAAAAAATCAAATCTTCAATATCCCATACCAAAATACAAATTCTTTCTCACCAAAAACCAGGAAATCCCAGAAATTGTTTCTCATTAAAAGGCCAAAACAAAAGAAACCATTATTTCAATCGAGTCCGAAAACCAAAACCTAAATAAAAGGAAAAGAATTGGAAGAAAAAAAAACCTGAAATTCCTCGTCTCCGGAGAGAGCCCGGAATGCGGACTCCAACTCATCGAGAGCATGCATCAGAGTTTCAGGAACATACTTCCCCCCAAATTTCCCGAACCGACCAAAGGCATCCGGCACCTGCAAATCGTTTCTGACCTTGGGCTCCATTTGCAGAGCACCGCAAATGGACAGCGCTTTGGCGGTGGAAGGGGAAGGTGTAAATTTGAAGAATTTGAAGGGCAGCTGCGGAGAACTACTGTAGGGCTTATAGAGAGACGTGGTTTGGGTTCCGGAGATAGGGGTTTTTGCAGAGACGGCCATATTTTATGTTTGGCTGGAGAGAAAGTGCGAGAATAGGCTTGGTGGGTATAATGCTTTTATCTTACATTTTTGCTGTTTACGGTAAAATATTTGTAGTGGATTGTATTGGATTCTATCCAAATATGGATGTATTCAGTAAAATTAATTTCTGAAAGATTAGGGAAAAAAAAAAGGAAAAAGAAAATGAATTTCTAGAAATTTTCAGAAAGGTCAATGGGGGTAGGTAGGATAATATAATTAAATAAACATTAAAAAAATAATAAAATAAAAAGGAAAAAACAAACTTTTTTTATTTAGTACGAGAAATAAAAAAATATTGTAATAAAAAGAAAGTTTTTTTAATTGATTTTTTATGTTTTGTATTGATTAATTTGTTTCAAAAGAAAACATATATTCATATATGTTAGTGCAGTGGTTTTGGTCAGGCATTCTTCCGAGCCGAGGCTCGAAGCGGTGGCGAAAGGGTAGGGCGTCCCAAGCGAGACGGATCAGGGCTGAGTCGTGCAATGTTTGTCAGCAGTCTTACAGTCGACTATCGTCTTTAAGAGATGTGTCGGTAGTGATTTCAGCGATTAAACTGCGACTTGATACTTGTGTCTTGTCGTCACATGCGTGTCGGCCGCCCAAGATGATCGATACGTCTTTTGAGGCGGAAGGCTGAAACGACTTGGTTATTCAAAAGGAAAAAAAGGATTGTCTGGTGGGCGATGCGCGCAAAACCCCATTTTTGGAAATCGATCGCGAGCTTTTCGTAAAAGTGGATCGTATCCCTTAGCCGTAAATAAAGAATTAATCTTTAAGAAAAATATGTGTGAAAAGATATGCCTGCAAGATTGACATTTCAGATATGCTCTATCTCGCCGCCCAAGCTTTAAGCGTCGGAGTCGGTCGACTGCCATGTATGCGTCGCTTTGTTTGTTTGCGAGGTTAACGTTGTCGAGTGTCTGCGACGATCGGGAGGCTACGAGAATCCGAGGGGCAATGATTAGGCGTCGTTTGTGGGAGCGACCAGTAAAGAAATCGCATCGGTAATGTGCGAGTTTGCTCGGCTATCAGTAATCCTGCCTTGCACGAAGAATCGTGGATTCGCGCTCATTCATCCCGATTAAATCGGATCCGTCGGTATGGCGAGCAATCCCAGCAAACCCCATTGCATTTGAGGCCAGGTTCGCCGCTTGCGTGAAGATATGGAGATAAGCGGGAAGAAACGAAGCCGGACTTATATGGCTAAATTGAAGAGTCATGTCACTCTGCAACAAGAAAACGATTGCCTACGGGCTCGTCTAGAAGGAGATTGTATTGAAAATGCACGAGGAACTGACCACCACTGGACCCACGGTTAAGCAAGTAAAAGCCCGAGAACTATCCATCCAAATGGCGGCGGCGGTGCGGGCCGATGAGGTTGCTCTTCCTAGTAGCTCTTCGCTTCCGGATCTACCACCTCCGAAGAGCGATGTGGAGGCGGATCGAGAATAGGCCCCAGCGTCATTCAGCCGTCAGAGTGGTTGTATACCTCGTAGAGTCTGAGAGAATTCGACGAGAGCGGCAATCGGAGCAAGCCCCTGAAAATATACCCACGTGGTAGAGGGGTGTAGCACAGTCACTTCCGTTCGTGTATCCCACCTTCGGAGCTGCACTAGCCCCTTATGTGCCTACACCCACCATTGTTCGAGTAGGAGACATCTTATCCTCCCGTTAGGCTATACATCTTAAGGCTACAATGTAGTGGCTTTTTCATATTGTCATTTGCTATGTATGATGGCTCCTTTGACCTGTATGACCACATGAAACAACTGATGACTGATGATACTTAATACGGGGAGGCATGCATTATGCGAAAGTGTTCTCGGCCCCAACTTTGAAGGGCCGCTACCAGCTTGGTTCCCTGAATTCCAGAGATCATCCAACTCGGTTAGTGAGTTGTGGGCGGTTCCCAGTACTTTTGCTCAGTTCGGTAGAAGGGAAACATCAGTTCTCTACAAACCATCTTCAAGCAGGAAGATGAGTCCATCAGTGATTTCATAAGGAGATTTGGGGGAGCCGTCCAACAAATTGATTCATATAGTATGGATGCGGTCCTCCAGAATTTCCGAAGAAGCTTTGGGCCGGCCACACTATTCTTCCACTCGCTATCCTTGGATCCACCTATGACAATGGAAGAATGGTATAGACGGACGAATAAATATTGACAACAGAGGGGATAACATCTGATTTGTTGCCTCAGGGCCAGTGATGATCACGGCCAGCGGCGGCGTAGCCAGTAAAGGTAGCTGAACGAAAGGAGGCGAGAGCGAAGCGACTCGAGACCCGATCGGAGAGAAGAGGAGGGAACCCCGCGGGTTTACCCGCTTTGAATATCCCGTATAGCCAGGACTTCTTACTCATTCCCGAGGATCATCTCGACTTTGATAGCCCTTTATTAAGTTTGATCCGCGCGCGACCGGTCCTTTGAGGTGTGACTACCCGCAAAAGAACATGGGCATGAGATAGCCGATGTCGAAGCAGAAGTTTGATGGAAAAAGTTAATCGAGGGCCGGCCGCTCGGGGTATATTCGGAGAGCAGTTCGCAGGCGGGGCGCCGCTACGGTCGAAGAATAGCGGTAGGCCAGCGGGCTCCACCTAAACCTCGGCCCACCATCGACTATATGTTAAGGCGACCGTGACGTCGATGTCGGTCCCAAGTGCCCGGAAAGAAGAGTTTATTCGCATTAGCCACCATCACAGGCGGGATGCGGCGCCATCCACGCCGAGACTGACAGGACGGTCCGACCGATCGGCGAATACATCATCCTTCCCTGATGTCAGATCCGGGGTCATTTACTCACACCGTGATGCACTTGTGCTTACTTTATGTATCGATGATTTGATGTGCGTAAGTCTTGGTTAACCACAGCGTAGCGGATGTCTGATGTTGTCGCGTTCGAGCGGATGAACATCTCCTTGGACGGGCTAAGTTCGGTTGGCAGAATCCTATACGGATTTGCAGGCGACCACGGTGGCTTGATGGGTGATAATGCTTCCGTCGGAAGCGAGGCGATGGTCCGACAAGTTCACGTTTCGGTTAGCAGAAGACTTGGGCTCGTCTGAGCGCCGTGTTGGTCGAGCATGGTTGCATCGCCCGATGAAAGTCGTGCCATCCACCTACCATGAATGATCGGTTATCGACCCGGTCTTTGGGCAAGTTGATCTTATAAGCATCATTAGCGACCGACCGGTGTTGCCAATTGTCGGTGTAAGGCGTAAGAAAAGCAGCTCTCACCAATCCGACCCTGAAACCCGAGCCTCGAATGGCAACTACGGATCGCCACCTAGGTGCAAGTAGGAGATAAGGAGCAATTGGCTGTTGACCCCCTAGAATCAATGTCCCTGGCTGAGCTAGATAAATCCACCTACGTTAGTTCCCTCCTATCCAGGGCAGAGAAACAACAAATACGTCAAGTTTTGCTCCACAATATGGATGTGTTCGCCAGGACTCACTTAGACATGGTCGCATTAACCCAGTACACACCTCTCCTGAGCTAAATGTCGTTCCGCCCGGCCCGAGTAGGTTAGACGGGAAAATGAGCGTTCCACGGTTACGTGCTCGGGCCATTTAGGCGAAGTGGAAAATCTTACACAGGCCGAGGATTCATTAAAGAAATCAAGTACACGAGAATGGGTGCCCGATGTAGTGGTAGTCAGAAAGGCGAAAATGGAGAGTGTGTGTGGGTGCAGCGATCTCGACGGGGCATGCCCCGAAAAGGCGACTTCCTGCACCCCGAATGGGCCAGTTGTTGATCGCGTCCCGGTAGGGCATGGGATGTTGTCGTTCTGGAAACTATACCGGGATATCATCGAATACCCGTGTATACGTTGACGCGGAGAAAACATCATTCATCACCTACACGCGGCGTGTTCTTCTGATGTAATGTCGTTTGGCTTAAGAATCTTGGGGCGGCATCGAGGTTGGTAACGAGATGTTTAGGCCATTACTGGGAAAGACCATAGAGCTTTATATTGATGACATGTTGGTAAAGTCCAGAGCGTCACGGTTCATGCGAACACTTCGCGAGAAACTTGAATACTGGGGCACACGGTATGAAGCTCAACCCTTCAAAATGCGCCTTTGGAGTTAGCGCAGGCTGATTCTTGAGTTTCATAGTGACTCGGAGGGAGTATAAGCCAACCCAGCTCGACTAAAGGCTATTCACAGAGTCCCGGCTCCAGCCTCACAGAAAGGAAGTCTGATAGTTGAGGCGGAGTCGGTTGGGCATGCAAGGCGGTTCATCTCTTGATTTATAGACCGTCTAAAGTCATTCTTTACTACCCTCAAGGGCGCCAACCGGGCCGGATGGAATGAGAAATGTGATGAAGCCTTCATAGCTATCAAACAACATCTTGTAGAACCTCCAGTCCTTGCCATCCTGGAAGCCGGCGAAACACTCTTCGTGTACCTAGCAGTTTCAAATGTCTCAGTGAGTGCTGCCATGTTCAAGGAAGATGAGAGTAAAGCGAGAGGCGATATTTTTGTCTGCGAGTTCTTAGTCGACCGAAACCCGGTCTGACGACCTCGGAGCAGCGACATTAGCTCTGCAGGTAGCAGCGAAGCTCATGTGCTTCGAGCACACCCCGTTGTTGTGCCCTGGCAACCTTCCTTTTCGGACACCATTCATAAGTCGACTTGTCACGGAGGATGGCTACGTAGGCGGTGAATTAATCGGGTCGGTATTTAATTCTGACGAGATTGGCTAAAAGGGCCAGTCTGGCAAATTTCCCTACGGAAGTTAGAGATATGAGACCATCTTAGTAGAAATTGAATTAGTAGTTACCCCGAGCCCTTAGCCTTTCGCCCAATGGGGTATTGACATAGTCAGGGCGCTTCCTACTGCCTTAGCTCAGAAGAAATTATTACTGGTAGCAATCGATTATATCAATGATGGATTGAAAGTAGGGCTTTGCATCGATCAAGGATAGGATGTCACTTTCGAGTTCATCACGGAAAGATATCGATGCGTGGTTCGGTATACCTCGATCCGATTATGTCGGTGCGGCCTGATTCGACGGCCCGGGCATCACGTGAACCACACCCGGGGGTGAAGATAAAATTTGTACTCCGGCTCCGCGGTATGGTAAACGATAGCGACGAAGCCTCGAATAAAGCCACATTAGCAGCCTTAAAGCTATTGGAGTCGATTAAAGGAAAGTGGGTGAATGAACTCCCAGAATCTTATGGGCTATAGAGCTGACGGCTTGTCGGCTAGCCGTATATCTCCCTTTGCGCTCGCTATGGGATGGAGGCATAGTCCCGGCCAGTCGACATGCCAGCTCAGAGGCGATTGCAGGTAGTCAAATGCTGAAACTATGATCAAAGATCTAGACAAGGCAGATGAACTACGCGAAGCAGCAGCTGTGCGAATAGCATCATACCACAGCAGGCTAGCAAACCTTTACAACAAGCGCATGAAACCCAGTATGTTTTAGCCAGGGGACCTAGTCCTAAGAAAAGTTTTTGAAAATACAGTGGATCCGTCAGTCGGAAAATTCTAGCCAAACTGGGAGGGACCATATATTGTAACACGGCCCGACGAATTCGAATTGTATGCTTTAGATAAACTAGACGGGACGCCTATACCGAGAATGTGGAATGTTATGCATCTCAAAAGGTACTATCAATAAAGAATGATTCAATTTGTAACTTTGTTCCTATCCACGAAGGTTCATTCTGAAGCGGGTAGATTGATATTCACCAGGCCCAGTATAGTTGTTCTGTGGTTCCATTACAAAGCCCGGGTAAGTTTGATGACCTACCGGCCCAGTATGGTTGATGCCCAGCTAATTCATTACAAAGCTCAGGTAAGGTTGATGTCCTACCGGCCTAGTATGATTGATGTTCAGCTGGTTCATTATCAAGCCCGAATAAGGTTGATGTCCTACCGGCCCAGTATGGTTGATGCCCAGTTGGTTCATTATAAAGTCTGGATAAGGTTGATGTCCTACCAGCCCAGTATGGTTGATGCCTAGCTAGTTCATTACAAAGTCTAGGTAAGGTTGATGTCCTACCAGCCCAGTATGGTTGATGCTCAACTGGTTCATTATAAAGTTCGAATAATGTTGATGTCCTACCGGCCTAGTATGGTTGATGCCCAACTGGTTCATTACAAAGTCCGGATAAGGTTGATGTTCTCACAGGCCGGTATGGTTGATGCCAGTACGGTTTTATAACAACCGGGTAAGGTTGATATCTATCGGTCAGTATGGTTAATGCCTAGTTGGTTCATTACAAAGTCCGGGGTAGGTTGATGTCTACCAGGCCGGCATGGTTGATCGCCACGATTGGTTCATCTGATGCGGAGACGAGGAGTGGTAGAAGAAGGGTCAATAAACCTCGCTAACCGGAATGATCATCCGGAGCTGATCTAGGTCCTACTCAAGGTACATCTTTCCTCGCCCAACTAAATTAACTTAGTTATGAAGTAAAGCAACCTCATCAGATTAGTAAACACCACATGCTTTATTATTGATAACATATGCTTCATTATTGAACTTGGTTTCAAAACAACAACAAAAATCGGGGCAGCAAAACATAGGTGAAGAAACAAAACTCAGTGAGCAACCACGAAATGCATCCCAGAAACACCATGTCCCTCACTCTCCCTAGTTACTTTGAGAAAGTAGGCTCTTTACCCGACCCAACCTTGGTGGCAAAGAGATGCTCACCTGCCTTGCTATTATCAGTCTCAAGAACTGTAGCAAGAGCCTCCCTATTAGGCACATTCGTCACTTCATCATGATGAACATTGATGGACCGCGGCCCTACGGCGGGAGTGATGCACAGGGGGCATCGAAGTTAATAAAACTACGGAGATAACGGCTTGGACGTGTCTAGCATCTCGTTCGGAATCTCAGGTTGGCTTCCAAAAATGTTATGTCGCAGCCTGGCAGTATACCCATAGTTAAAGATCATGTAAGCCACTCCTCGTAGGCTCTCGAGGCCTCATTCTGCTGGGGCCTGCGCGGGATGCGGACATTTCATCCTTACAAGTCAGGGTTACAAGCGAAGAGACTCGTTGGAGTCGGTCGAACTGACTAACCTGCATCAGGTCTTTCGCACAGCCTCCTTTACAGCGACCCGAGGCATTTTATACCTGCCCGTTTCGGACTTCACCTTTGCCCTGGCACTCCCTGCCGCATCGGCATCCATGCAGGCCATTTGGGCATCATGGCGAGCAACATCCCTCTACACCTCATTTCCGGGCCCGTCCTTCCCGACACTTCCCTCCCAGCCTCGTTCTCGACCGGAGTTGACTCAGCTTCGGCTAAGGAAGCACTGACACCACGTGAATGGAGAGCAGCCCAGATTAGGCTTGGAGTCCTTGACCTCTCCTCGTCCTTTTGTTGGTGCAGAGCTCTTGGTGTTAGCGAGTCATCGAATGGCCATGACCTCTGAAATGCAGCATTAGAATAAAGTGACTAGGTAATGATGTTAAGAGTAGTGCGTAACAATTGTGAACATACCCATTTCAGTCGGTAGACGAAGTTGCGGGTTGCGTATCGGCGAATACCATCTTCGGCCAAGCAGCGAGATCTTCCTTGCGTAAGGCGGGGATCGAAGCGACATATTTTCACCCTTCCCTCGGCTCGCACCTCTCTGGGCATCACGAGCATTCTTGGGTATAGTTGTTCAGTGGGCGGTGGGGATTAGTCGGGTTGAATGGCTCCTAGCGCTTGATAATTTCTTGAGCTCCTTTAGGCCCAGGAGTTGATACTTCCTCCATAGGGGGAGCTTGGCCCTATGGAGGGATATAAGAATATAAGCGTGGCCGTTAGACGGCGGCTATTATTAGATTGTACGTGACATGGCCTTAGGCTGGCCCATTGCTGATGCGCTCTGAGGAATACCCCGGGGACTTCCTCATGAGTTAGAGAGGAACACTTCTAAAATAAGCCCAGTGAATTAGTCTCCGTATTTGGTTGGTCGTGAAAGCCCGTCTCGAGGGCAACTCCATGCTGATATCCTTTGCTCTTAGAACCCAGAGTAATTTGAGTGTTAATCGGCTTCACCCCAGCGACACGGTATCGGTTGTAGCGAAACTAGCACCCGGGTTTAAGCCTGTAGCCGCCAAAGTTATGAGCCGAGATCGGCCCGTCTCGTCCTCCTCTCTTCACTGTTGGGGCGGGGCTCGATATTGGAGCGACCGGACGAATCTTCCACCCCGGTACCGGGGGCTCTTCGTAATTCAAGCGCGCCTTCCGCCTTTGGATGCTTGGGGGCGGGACGGGGGCCACTTTTCGTAAGGGAAGACGCTTGAGGCGGTTGCCCCTATCAACCTCCTTAGATGCTCGAGGCGATGCAGGGATCCTCTGCAGCCCGAGAGGAATTTGCTTTCGGTTTGAAGACTAATTACCCGATTCAGGCCGACCACCTCGGTCTCGGAAGACTGGGTTGGAGACGGGCTACCAGGGACTAAAGTTAGAAGGTCGACAATAACGTAATGCTCACCCTCCACTATTTCTGTGGGAAGGGGGCGAGGAATAATTAGAGGAGTATAGGGAGAGGGATTGCGACTCAATTCACGGAGATTCTTCACGGTTAAAAGAATTTTGTGATGTCGTTCCCGCTCGGAAAGAATTTCGTGATGTCTTTCCCGCTTGGAAATCTCTAGTAACTTTCGAATCTTCTTGAAGCCAGCTTTCTCCACCCAGTTTACAAATCTACCTCTTCGGCTTTTCCCTACAAGAAAAAGTGTTTATTAAGAAAATACGTATGGCAAACATACAATGACGTATAAATCCCAAAATTCGAACACACCTGGGAATGACATTCCTCGATTTAAAGTAAACTGGAGGTCAGGGGAGCCTGGGGTCTCATACCATGGTCCTCTAACTAAGATTACACCCTTCGCCTCAATCTTAGGCGAGTCGGGGGATCCCCATGACGAGCTTGTGGCCCAGGGGCTCTGGGCGATAGGGATGGTAGGCCTCCGTGCGTGACCCGATGGAGTAAATAAAGAAAACCTCCACCAGCGAAATATCTAGTTGGTAAGGAGGTTGTTACTCTGTCGGTCAGGGATCGAATGATATTCGGATGAGCGAGCGGCGGCGCTCGGAAGTGTAGGCATTGATTGATTAGAATGGCTTGGGGGAAAGCAAAGCCCGGGTGCGAGTTGTTCCCTAGTAAAATATATTGCATCGTCTTCCTTATCGATAGTGGATTCAACTAGACCATTTGACAACGCAAAATTGATACTATCAAGAATGTGGCAGTAAGACCTCAACTCCTCCATAGACAAAGAAGAAATAATGTTGCTTGCAGAAGGCGTATCTCGGCCAAGCCCTCTCCTGCGCTTGGCTTGACTAGTGGAAGTCTCTTCGTGACCTCTCGCCATACTGCAAGCAGAAAACAACAAAAGGATAAATGAAAGGGGAGTTAGTTCCATGCGTAATACGAGTAATTAAAGGCGCACACTAACCCATAGTAGGAAAAACCCCATTTCAGCATACCTAGAAAACACCCTCTACGTTTACATGTTGGACACATCTTGTGGCTGGAGATGAAGCAATGCCGGAGACAAAAACATAGCTTACTGGAAGGTAAACAAAACGAGCTTGGCAAGAAAAGACTATCTGCCGAACCACCTTGACCTACGTGAAATGTCTGCGAAGCTCTTAAACATAAGAGAAACAAGAAAATGGTGAAGATACAATAAGAGCATGTAAAATCCACTTATTAGTCCCACACAGAATAAAAGGCGTCCCAGCCCACATGGATGCATTAAATGCAGATTGACTCATCACTCTTCCAAGCGATTCGAATCACGGCCAATGACGACTACTTGGGCATAGTGAATGAGTGTGGAGCGGGTTAAGTGAGCCAGGCTGGTGTCTGTGCCTCTATTAGAAGGGGGCTTAGGTGAGACAACTTGGATTGGGCCCGATTAGGAGCGAAGTAGTGATCCGTCTCGAATATCGGCGTCAAGCGCGGTAACCCTTGTTCAAACACACGCTAGTTTTCATCCCGAATATCATAACCCTTGAAGTTTGTTATTGTACTAATAGGTTAGTAGAGCACGAAGTAAAAATAAAATGAAAACAACCACAAAATTTCACAGAACCACGATTTCATTAAATACACCAAGTGGCGTTTATAATTACATAACCATCCAAAATTTGAAAAGTGAGCCTAAGACAATTACACATAACCAATCAGGCTGAAAGCGAACTGAAAGAAGAAAAAGTAGAAGAAAAGAGGAGCCCAGGAAAAGAAAAACAAAGAAGACAAAGCTAAAAAAAAAAAGCCCTTCTCTGAGTCTTAAAAAGGAAAAAAGCTAGCACGCTGCATGGGGCTAAGAAAAGAAAAGCGACCACCTCTGTGAGTATAATCAGCGATTGCAGAAGCGAGAGGGGCATATAAGGGGGCTTATCGCTGAACATGGAGACACAGAGTTTCGTCGATTTCAAGGAGGCTTTCTCCATCCAAGTCCACGAACCACCCAAGGGGACATATAAGGCTCGAAAATATCCCTCAAAAAGTAAATTAGCAAGCTCTAGGACGTTCCTTTTAATCACCGACCGAACTCTGTCAATATCACGTTTGCTTGGAGCGATCGGAAAATGACACTAGCGGCATCCACGATATCGACCATGCATATCCACTTGAAAATTCAAAACTAGCCCGGAGTGAGATACTTCGTCACCTACGCCCTTTTATAGGGATTCTGAAACCGATAGGAAACTAAAAGCGTCTTAAATGCAATACGAAAAATGAAACGGTGTCCCGAGAAACGTGCACGTTGGGTTGTACGAAGCATTAATGGTCCCCGTTCAGACGACAACCAAAGTCCAAAAACACGGTATTTTTTCCAATAGGGAAGGTGAGACTCCACTAATCGGAAAAAGGGGGCATTGTGAATGCAAGTGGATTTTGGCTGCATCTCTGCAAGACCCCGAGCGGATCAGCGAAAGAGGTCCGAGAATCGACATGAACACGGGATCGGACACGGGGGGTCCTAGCATATGAATTTATCCACCTTTGATCTTGGCCGTATCATCTTTAAGAAGATGGTCGACCAGTGATTTCTTGGCGGATTCCTTGCAAGTTGAGAGCATGCTCTTCATGAGCACCGTATGCTTAGCCATAAGATGATTAGCCGATCTTTGAGAAGGCTGAACTGACTTGGTTATCGAGGAAAAGCGAGTTGGCCAGCATAAGTGAAGCGCCTACCTCTCTATTGTTCGGAAAGCCGTCCTTACTTTGCCAAAGTGGATCATGATCACTAACCGTAAATAAGAAAGGTAATCTTGAAAAGATGTGTGAAAGATATCGCGTAAGGCCGGCGTTTTGGGCCCATGCTCTATCTCCTTAACTAACTTAAGCATCGAAGAGCCCGGTAGGCACACCACGAATCAATCGCTGTTTGTTTTGCGGGTTGCATTGTCGGGTTCGTGTCCCGATGATCAGGAGGCACGAGAATCAGAATGATAATATCTTTATATAAAAATTATAAAATATAATTTTTTTTTAAATATTTGGCATTAAATAATCAATATTTTATGTCTTAATTATGTAACTATTATTTTTTTTTTGTTGATTAATATTATGGAAATTAAAATTTTCTTTTAAGATTTTATTTTTTAGGATTATTTTTTTTACTTTAGCACGAGTGAGACAATTGTTCCCTGTTTTCAAAAATAGCCGTGTCTTGTAGATATATAGTTTCTTTACTTTCGATCGAGACAATTGATGTGAGTTGGCAGCTGCCAGCCTAGGAAGGACTCAGGCGGGGGTGAAAAGGTCATAGTAAATGAAAAGAAATTGGCCGATGAGAATATTGGATTATAGGTTTGAAATACGGTTTTGACAATTATATGGTTAGTTGAAATAGTTTATACAATTTTATCGGTAGTTGATTTTACGGATATATATATATATATATATTTCTATCAAAGTCTCATATTTAGATTTGAATTTTATTAATAATTTAATTTTTAATAATAAATTTTATGCTTTTTGAAATCATAATACATTTAGTGTTAAAATTATAATTTATTCAATAAACGAATTTTTATACATTTATATTTTAATATTTAGTTATTACTTTTATAAAATATTCATAAATAAAAATAATAAAATATATTTTTGTTGCAATATATATAATAAGGGGCAAGCTGACCCGGGTGAAGAAGCCTTGGACTTTCATCCTTTTGGTAAGGTTCAAATTTTTAATGTGTGATCGATCAAATAGAAATAGAAATGTGTGATCAACAGATTATAGGAATGGCAACGAGTTCAACACCGGTTCCGTCTATAAATAAATGAGGGCGACACATTGTGGGGTGGATTGGGCGAGAATGGGAAATGGGAAATGGGAAATTCTCGTACTTGCTATTTTTTTTTGTTATATTAAAATTAATATATATTATAAATAAATAAGATATAATAATTTTTATAATTTTATTTTATTAAAAATTATTATTATTATATATTAAATAAAAAAATAAAATATTTGATATAGTCCGAATGAGTAGACTAAACAATACATGAACCCGCACCCACTCCACCGTAAACCCAATTACATTAATCTCAAACCTGTCAAAAAACCCGATAATTATAATCTCATACTCGTCTCATTATAGGCGAGATAAGAACTTGAAAAAATATGTCTCGTAGTCATCCCTATCTACATGGTTGGGTGTGACTTATTGCAAATACTATCGGAGCTTATCAACAATCGTAATGTGGCGATTTGTCTAGTCACATAGTGGATATTTGTCTGTTTGACCTCATCATCTCATAAGGTATAGGAGGAATATTGTGTGTTCACATAGGGAGGATGTTTGTCACATCTTATATTGGCTAAGGGGAAAGTTATTATCACTATATAAATATGGGTTCCTCTCCACCTTGAAAACTTGTTTTAAAGTAATGAGAGTCCCTTGGACTTAAAACTAACTATATCTACATGGTTAGATATGAATTATTACAAAGGCAATTTATGACAATGTCTTTTTTTTAAAATGAAATTTAAGACAATGTCTCAGGCACAGAGAAAAGTGACCAAAAATAGTTGGTTTGCCTCCTTAAAGGTTCCTCACATGGGTATTAACGGATGCTCTAGAAGTGGCTGCTAGAGAAATGAAGGGTTTTGGGTAGAATATATGAGTATGTTTGTTTATAGTTTTTGAAAACTGTTTTTTTTTTTCCTGAAAAATACAGAGAATAGAGAAAACACTAAATTTAGAAAATAAATGCAATATTTAAAAAACATCATTTTAATATTCTCTATATTTTCAAATTTTGTTTTCAAGAACAATTTTAAAAAATAGGAACCAAACATACCTTATGATAGTTGTTTGCAATGACAAGGCTAAAATTTGAGAATCAGGTTAGTAGTTAGGTTTACTACAATGTCATTAAAAAGGCAAGCAAGTCTCATTAGTCCATTTCTTCCCTCCCACCCATACGTACAAAGTCAAAGGAAATGGGAATGAAAGCCACTACATGAGGCTTTTAAAAACAAAACCTCCTTCTCTCCTTACTTGTTTAGTTTGAGTATTTTGAATTAGGCCAACTAATAGTTTAGTTGACACACGCCATTATGCTCGAGTAGCTTGACTTATTTTTGGCTTTCTAGATAAGACATCTTGTAAAATGAAATTCCTTCTTGTGGAAGGAGGCATGTGACTTGCTCTAAAGTCTCTTACTATTTCGAATGGGTTAGAATAAAGCAAATTTGCCTCATTAAATACAAGGGATAGTTTGCACATGTGCATTTGAAGAAGATTTAGGCTTTGAGGAGGAAATTCCTGAGTTTTTTTTCCCAAAATAATCTTTTTTTACCGAAAAATTCCCTAAAGCACCCTTGCCACATAGGATACAAATCACAAAAATTATAATTAGTGACTCCGATTTTAATTTTTTTTTAAATAAACAAAATCGTAGTTGATTACTATAGTTTTAGAGTTAAAGCTGTGATTGGTGACTACAATTTTAATTATTTAAATTTTTTTAAAACCACACTCACCAACAACGATTCTAATATATATATATATATTTCTTTTTTTTTATATCACCCAAAGAATAATCAATCAATGAGAAAATGTTGCCAAAAGAAGGTACTCTCATATATATATATATATATATATATATATATATATATATATATATATATTTCTTTTTATATCACCCAAAGAATAATCAATGAGAAAATGTTGCCAAAAGAAGGTACTCTCATTCTTTTCTTCTTAATATTTTGTTTGCTTACTTGGAAAATGGGAAGAATATAGTAGTGCGTCTCGAGAAAGTGTCGTGAGTACATGAAACTGTGAGTAGCACATCTGACCAGTGAAGTGTCGCGTGTAGTATTTTGGAGATGAAATTGTGAAATGATAAATTTATGGAACCCGGATTGTTGTAATAGAACAAGGGTAAAATCGTAATCGATCAAATGTGATATGAAAACCATAATCAAAGAAGAGAAGAGGCCATAATAAAAATAACAAAAGTTGAAGTACAATTGTTGAGAGATGGAGGACCTCTTTGCAATTAAGGAAAAGTTGAGAGTATATAAAGGCCATGAGACAAACCAAAATTCATTTTGGTCTCATTTTGTTAGGGCAAAACATGGAGAGAGAAGAATAGAGCAAGGAAGAGAAGAGAAAGAAGAGGAAGAAGAGGAAGAAGAGGGAGAAGACCAAAATCAGGTATGGAATCATGTGTAAATTAGGTCTTTTGGATGTCTAGGGTTTTGGTATGGAGATTAGTTACTCCTTGTTCTAGGGTTTTATGGAAGAGATCACCCAAACCCTAGATTTGTTGAGGTTATGTGGGTAAAACCCTAATTGGTATAGAATAAACATGGAATCCTTCTATTTATATGGTTTTATATGGAATTGGTGGACCTTGGGTTGGTCATAGATTCACCTAGGGTTTTTGTGGTAGAGGTTCAGAAACCACCATCCCTGAGAGTGTTATGGGTGGTTTTGGATGAATTCCATGTTCATTCTTGAGGTCATATGGAATGGAGAAGTGGTATGAAGAAAGATGGGTACAAAGAAGAGAGAGGGAAAAAGAAGCAGTGGGCAAAATCACGAAATTGGTATCGGTACGAAAGCAGGGGTGGTCTGGTACCACCAAGCGTTGACCGGTGCGCGTGCAGGTAAGTGGTGCGAATTTGCCACCACACGGAGATGTGTATGGTATCGGTCTTAGAAACAGTGAATGCGGTACCTCGTTGTCCAAAATACTGAATTGTTGTAGTTTCGCATAGTTAAGCTTAAAATCATACACCGATCGTATAGGAACCTTATTAAATGATTAAGAGAGGTTCAAAGAAGATTGGAACTTAATGAAAAACGTAGCGTACCTCACCGCCTCAGCGAAGCGATATTCATTGAGTGTGACTAAGTACTATGAAGTACGTTAAGATTATGCGATTACGTAGGAGATTAATATTTCCATGTATTCGTTTTAGTGTGTGAAATTTAAGCAAAACGAGGAAAGTAATTGGAATTAGGTGCTTCAAGTTTAGTAAGCAAAAGGTGAGTGTTCTAAACCTATTTTCAAATACTAGTGTATTATTATAGCTTGTTTTACATTGGTATTCATGGTTTTGAGTTTAAACCATATTGTAAGCCAATGATGAGTTTATGACAAATAATGGTTTGATTTAAACCATATGTGAAAAGCGAACAAGTAATGGTTTTGATATATTCAACCATACTTTTAAAAAGGCAAGCAAGCGAATGGTTTGAGTTGTAAAATATATTTGAAGCGGCAATGACAAGCAAAGCGAAAAGAATATTTTAAAAAATGGCCTAACGAAAATCCACCAGTTACAGCAAACATACCGTCGAGAGGTATTTCGTCGTGCATGATAATTGGGGATATCATTCGTACATTTTAGATTTGCACGGTCGACGAAACTTAGTTCATGCATCATGGCATTTAAAGGAGGCAGAGTGACACGTGTCTTTGGGTATATAGGGTTAACGCGTTAACTAAATTATGGTGATGGGACCGGGTCGATTCCACCATATTCTTGGAAAGGTGAAGTGAAATTATTACTTGAGGACCCTTTCACTGGGTGAGCGGACCCAGTCGACCAGGCACGATCGATGTCCAGGAGCTCAGGTGTTCCATAAGTGCAAATAAGCGGAGAAGGCCTCAGGTGGTTGATGATTTATAAGCATGTTGCTCTGAGTTTGAAAAATCGGCCAGATTTGGTGCTGGCGGTTGAACTGAGGCTCACAGTGTTTGTTTAAGCAACAGTTGAGCCAGACTCCGTTTTATTCAAAGCAGCGGTTGAGCCCGGGCTCCGTGGTGATTTTTAAGCCAACGGTTGAGCAGGGCTCCAGATGCTTTATTTTAAAGCGACGGTTGGCGAGGGCTCCGTGTTTATAAAAAGTTTTGGAAACTTTTTAAAGCAAGAGATTTATGAAAAATTTTATAAACTTTTTAAGCAAAGTAAAGCAAGCAAGCAAAGGGTTTATGAAAAGTTTTAGAAACTTTTAAAGCAAAGCAAAGCAAAGTAAGCAGCGAAACCTGGAAAATATCTGTAAAGAGTTTTCACGAGTTTGAGATATTTTCGAGAAAAGCGAACATTTTATAAAGCATACACTCAACGAGGCTTCGTTTAGCTCATTATTTTCCTGTTTTAAAAACTATTTTCCGAGGGTCTGAGCTGCCGGTTGGCCCCGGAAGCAGTTATGATTCTCGACTTTTGTATGATCTTGTTATTAATAATATTTTGTAAGGAAATACTTTGAATTTGTATAATGGAGCATATGTACATAGTGTAGTTGTGAGAATGTGTTGAGCTTGAGGCTCTTTGAAGAGCAATCTTGGTTGCCATATTTGAAGGAGTGTAAAAATTGAGTTTACGAGGATTTGGAATATGTCCTTTATCTTTTTGGTGATATCTTCCATGAAGTTCCTGAGTCTAAATTGGAGAAAAGGAAAAAATTTTATCACGAGTTTTCGATAAGCGCGACACGACTTGGCTTCATAGGATTTCTAGTCGTTGGGAGTTACGTTTTGAGGAGTTTACGTGAATTAAGCGAACATACTGGCGCTAGTAGGGGTGGGAGGTGATGTCGAAGAGAGTGATTATAGATAATTGTTTGGTTAATGGTTGATCAAGAAAAAGGTTAGAAAGATATGGTGAAAGTGTTCGGTAATTGGGCGTGGCTACAGATGGAGTGTTAAGTCTCCGTGTGACACGAAAACTGTTAGAGATTTTACGCAGCGCCGCAGGTCACCTGGTAATACACACTAGACTAAAAAAGTCCATATATCGATCCCATGGAAGGTGTGGTTTAGCGGGTTGGGTACCTCGGCTGCGAAGTCGTTCACTATTTGAGGCGGCCCAGAGGGGGTGGAGTGGAAAAGGGTTTAAAAATAAAATAAAATAAAACAAAGTAGTGTATAATCAATGTCCACTCACAAGGAATGGAGTAATATCGAAGATGTAACTAAAGGAAAGATACTAGGGTTTGTGAAACCCGGGAAAAGCGTATTTGTCCAAAATGGAGCGAATCGGCAATTCTTACCGAGACGGTACAGGCAAAACCCTAAATTTTTCTCTAGACCTCGGATGACGAAACGGATCATGTCGTTAGAATCATCTCGCAAAATCTAATTGAACCAAGCAAACTGCGTCGAATTCCGAGACAATCGATTTTTCAAGCATTTGGTAGAGCAGACCCAACTATGAGTGCCGTGGCACTTGCATGGGGAGACACTTGGCACTGGGTGGGCGAGTGTCATGCCCATAGGATTGCATGAGTTAGGTGGGGCCAGATGTCAAGCCACCTGCATTGCATGAGCATGAAAGTGGTTGAAATTGTGGCATGGAGAACCGCGGTCGTGAGTTGCCAAGTGTCAAACAAATTGGTGTTAGGTGTCCTCTACCTAGGTCAAACCAACTTGGTGGTTTGAGGAGGGATTCAAAACAATTCGTAGACAAGAGGAGAAGAAAGAAAGAAAAGAAAGGAAGGAAGGGAAGAGGGAGGGAAGAGCCTCTGAGACCTCCCGTTTGTTTGCGGTTGAAGGATCAAGGACTTGATCCCACACACTACAAGAGGTAGGGACTTTTCCTATTTGGTTATTTTCCCTTCTTGGGGCCATGGAAATGGAATTGGTTGAGTTTTGTTGTGACCCTCAATGGAGGAGATTTCATGTATAGGGTAAATGTTGTGCTTTAGGGGAGATGCTGCCCAGTTTTCTTTTTTTTTTCTTTGACCTCTTGACTGTGTTCTAGACATAACTTGGCCGTCACACATCAGAATTGAATGATTCTAATTTTTGGGTAAACTAGACTTAGAGGAGAATAAATCTCCTTGAAATAGGTCTATCTAATTTCCGACTCCTTTTGACTAAGATATGCATGCAAAATGGAGCTAGATTCAGGCAGTTTTCCTTTGCTGTGTTGAGATCTCGTGACTGTGTTTTGGCCATAACTTGGCCATCACACATTAGAATTGAATTATTCTAATTTTTGGATAAACTAGACTTATAGGAGAACACATCTCCCTTGAAGCCCAGGTCCATCCGATTCCAGAGCTCCTTTGACTCGCCGTCACGTTGAAAGGGAGTTTTGTTCAGGTGGTTTCTAGTCTTGTTTGAAAACTGAGTAGCCATGTTAAAAACAGTGTTTGAAAAAACGGTTTCTCCTTGCTTTTAGATTAGTTTTAAATCATGGATTTTGTGATGTTTGGGGTTAATTTCTGTGCTCAGTTATGATGGTATGAGGCTTGAATCTTAAGCCATTGTGAATTGTGGATTAAAGTGCCATCTCTTGGTTAAGAGATGACATGATGACTATATTGTGTTCCAAACAATTGGATTTATGTGTGTTATTGCGAACATGGCCATGTTTTGGCATATTGCGATACATGGGAGCGAGGTCTTTATGTCGACACGGAGACCACGAGCCATGACCTCTATTTACTAATTGATGTTAGGAGTTATGGGAATGTATGCTTGCGTGATGTATTAGATTGAGTGTGTGGAAATTCTAGCATTTACAACATGTAAATTGATATTGAATTGAATATATGAGCTAGCGTGATGCATTAGACATGAGGGTTCATGGTACACCTAGTTCTAATTAAAATGTCCATGTAAGGGTCTTCACACATTGGGCATGAGTTTGAGTGCATTGAGCCAATTGCATTGCATTGGTGTCTGAAAAATCTGACATTACATGGGTGTGTGTACATGAATGCTTGGGACAAGCGCTGAGTTTGGTGCTGAATTGTGTGGGCTCGGGAATAGGACGAAGTCCAATTGAGTCACACAGTGTTAAATGAAAATGGAAAACGAATAGTATCGGGCGTAGGCCCGAAAACCTGGTTAGACAGCGTATCCATCGGTGAAAGCCCGAAAAATGTCGAAGGGTGTAAGAGACCCGCGGTGAGACCCCGGAAAGTTCTATTGCCCAAAAAGACATGAAACGATTAAATAAATATCACATAGACTACGGGTTGTGTGATGGGAGTCGGGACTGACTCGGTATTGATTTCCCGTTGGCACTTGCATTGGGTGGTGGGTCGGAGGTTGACCGGTACATAGGGCATGTAGAGTGTCGTCTCATACATGTATGTAGTTTTTTTTTTTTTTTTTTATAGGACAGCATGTCTACATGGATTGTGTTGTTTGTGTGACTGTGAAATGATCATTTGCATTTGCACCTAGGTGGGGAGTAGCCCTGGTAGGTTTTGTTTCTACTGAGCGTAGCTCACCCCGTCGTGGAACCCCCCTTTTAGGTACAGGTCACGTGCAGGCAGACGACGCTCCCTAGAGGCCGATAGTTGAGAAGAGGGTCGAGTTGTGGCCTTGAAGTATTTTTGTATATGTATGAGCGTTTCATGTCACATTATCATGTTTTGTATATTGGAACAACATTTAGTTCTAATGCATGTATTTGTACATATGTGTCGTGGTGCTATAACTCACATTTGCATATGGGTACGTATGAAGTTATGTTGTGTATTTATGAATTAAATATGCAGGGATGAGTCTTGATATATGAGACATGTGAGTGCGATATTGGGATACCCGATTTCCATAGACTTATGCAGGTTGATAGGTTGTCGACGAGATCCTCAGGTTTTGGGGCGCCATAGGGTTGATTGTCTCCATTGATGCATATATGGTTTATATTCATTAAGCATTGATTAAGTGAACATACACTTGTGCATGTCTAAGGAATCCAACCCGAGGTTTACACTTTCGTGTCTCCCCTCAATTTCTCACACTAATTCCCTATTCTCCTTTCGGTCCATCTAGGTCATTAAGTATGATACTTTTATAAGGTAGTGCTTTCCTTGGGAATCCTATTGGTCACCTCTCGGTCAGTATAATAGGACTACCCGGATGCAGCTTCGGATCGATCACCTCTCGATCCATCTGATCTTCACATAATCTTTGGGATGGTCTTTACTCCTAATGAAATCCATTTAGTAGTAGGCATTCTAATTCCACCCCAGACTTATTTGATTAGGTTACTTAGTATTTCAGTATTAAATTCATACCTTAAGGGCCGGAATGGATTTTAGGGGCGTAATCAAGCGTTACAAGGATGCCCTAGTGTGGGATCGAAGACCCGACTCTCGATATGTATTAATTAGTTAAAACCCATAATAATCCCGAACTACCAACTAATATCCACCTGAGCATGGATTCACAAAATCATCATAAAATATATATAAACCCGAGCATCGACTTAGTAATCGACCACACAGAGGATGTTTAGTTACTCATTGCAACTAAGTAATCGACAAAATCATATTTAAGATAAATAAGTAATGAAGATTAATAAGAAGTAGAGTTTAGAATCTGAAAGCGAATGGAAGGTGAATTGTTCTCGACTCTACACCACATCTATGAAACTCCTACAATAGGCTAGATCTTCAATATCAGCTCCAAAACAAAGTGGAAATGAACAAAAACTAAAACCCTAAAAATGGTGGTTGAGAAGAAGGGCTTCTAAGAGGTGTTCTTCCTCAACCAGAACCACAACAAATGTCTCAAACATACATATTTATACAAAATGGAAAATGGGCTAAAAATGCGAGGGTTGTTATTTCAGCCTGATGTTCTTCGCCTATGCGAAGAGTCCTTCGCCTATTGTTGACCAAATTTTCTATACACGGCTACCAAAGAGTAACTAAAGTCCCTAGCAACAACACCAAAAACTTGTTAAGACCAAATGATGTATATATGAAAATATGGCGAAATTGGTATATACTAAAAGCGGTTGCCGGAAACAAAAGTACGTGTACTAGCCCGATGAAAAGTATTACCAACACTCCAAACCCTTTCACTTGAAATACAGGTCGCCTAAGTAATAAAGTGGACTCTAAGAGAATGGGATATCGGTACCCACACAAAGTTGGATATTTCTCTCTAATTGGAATTTGATAGCCAGATTACAAGGGCTCTTCACTATTTAGGCGACCAAATAAGATGTGGAATAAAATCAATTTAATTGGAAACAAAGCGATTTAAAACTAATCCTAAAATCGAGCCGAATACTTGACTACTTAATTCTAAAAAAGG
The DNA here is from genome assembly GCA_016808115.1 of Tetrastigma voinierianum. Taxonomy (NCBI): domain Eukaryota; kingdom Viridiplantae; phylum Streptophyta; class Magnoliopsida; order Vitales; family Vitaceae; genus Tetrastigma; species Tetrastigma voinierianum. The sequence continues at coordinate 669,808 of JAEQBH010001010.1, forward strand.
TGAAGATGGCGGCTAGGGATGGGGATAATTATTTAATAATCAATTTGCATTTCCTTAGAAGCCTTGACATTTGTGGTTGAATCTTGAATTAGTCAGAGCAATGTAGTATGGCAGTTTCCTGGGACACTATACATTTCCCTATCTAACACTATTCCTTTTCAGGACAAATGGGTCTAAATAGCTACTTGTAAAATCTAACCCTCTTTAAGATTTGACTGTTCTTCTTTTTCAATACTTCACAACAATTTCTTAGGAATTGAAAAGGAATTCTTGCCCAGTAGACCAGGGACAATGCGACATTCTCCTAATGTAGTGATACCTCAGTAGCTAATTTAATAAAAGTTCTATCTATCCTTGATTAGATCTATCTTGGCTCACGAATCGAGGTCATTATAATAATTTTGAGGTGAGACCTCACAAGCTTATTAAGCGATCATCATCTAGTATCCTCACCATGATGAAATTAGTGATATATCAAATGTCTTTAGAGTTCATTAGTTCCATAATATTAGTCCCAACATACCCCAAGTTCTTTGTTTTTTACTCTTAGGAATCTCCATCTCTGTGTCACTCAGAGGGCCTCTTGGAAATCAGAGCAAGATACAACTCTTTTCTAGGTAAAAGCTACTAATATTCTAAACATTTAATTATATGAACAGTACCAATTATATAAATTCAGTTTTCAAACCCATAAAATATTTGAGAAATTGCAAATCTGAATGTTCAACAATTAATCTCTCACCCTTTAGAGAGATGGGCAATGTTTATTATTGGATTCCAATCATCATAATCAAACAAAAGTAAGAAAATGAAGAAAGAAATCAAGAGACAAGGGTAGAGAAAAATCCGAGATTTTTAGTTTCAATCTTTATACGAATAATGTGAAATACGAATCTCGATGTACAACACGAAATCTCTTCAGCATACAAATAAAATGCTTTAAAATTACTCTAAGATCTACTAAATATCAAAATTTCTTGAAAACTAAAAAAACTAAAATGGAGTTTAGAGAAACCCCATGAGAGTGTTCTCCCACCTTCCACATTCACTTACACAAAACCTAAAAAAAGAAGCAGTATTTTACCATAATTAGTAGGGTGAAATGGGCTTGAAAACAGTTCAAAACAGTAGTTTTCGAGTAATTCTGTCGTGACAAAATCTGGTTTTGTCGCAACAGAGTTTGTTACTAACTCTGTAGCGACAAAATCTGGGTTTTGTCGCAAGAAAGCCTTGTCACTAGCTCTGTCGAGACAAAATCTGGTTTTGTCGCAACAGAGTTTGTTGCTAACTCTGTCGTGGCAAGTGGTTTGTCACTATAGGTTGTTACTAACTCTGTTCACAAAATCTACAGGTTTTTATCGTAAAACCTTGTCATTAGCACAATCAGCGACAAAATCTGCTAAGGGACTTGTTTTCTTCTCCAACTTGTTGATGACATAACTTCTTCGTTTGAACTTGGATTTGGGCGTGTGAGGTGTCGTTGGAAAGCTCTTTGAATGTAGAATGTAACCATGAGTAGAGTTGAATCATTTGATGCTCCAGATGATACAGAAAAACTGATCTTTTAAATGACACATTGTGAGACATCCGGTTAACTCTCTTTTTGGAAACATTTTGCATCTTTTCTTACTAAATCACTTGCTTTCCATTAAAAATCCTGAAAAACCAAATTTAGAGGAAATGTTATGAGTTTTTCATGAATATGGATATAAAATACTCAAAATAGCATGTGAAATGAACTCAAAACATAGATGAGTTTTACACTCATCAAATACCCCAAAACTTAAAGTTTTGCTTGTCCTTAAGTAAAGAAAAGAAGAAGTTGCTTGTCCCCAAGCACTGGAAGAGAAGAGTTCATTTCACCCTTTTTATTTAACCAAAACTGAGTAATCAAGCTTTCCAAGGGGTATGTGATACGTGTCTCAAGAATTACCCTTACAAGGAATATAGGGAATATGATCAAGATAATTTATTTATTTTAATAGTGAATTAATCCATAATAGACAAATTTAGATCATGGTTCTCACTAGTGTGTGTGTGGTCTTCCCCTATCCAAACAATTGCAAGCTAGATGAGTTTATGAGAATTGAGATAAGTACGCAAATCTCCTTAGATAATCTATTTAGGTTCCATAGGCTTGTTCTTATGCTCTCCACTAATGTAGGCACACACAACTCTTAAGATCAAGTGGAAGTCTTTAGAAGTTTGTAATGTAAGGCTTGGTAAGGGGTAGTTGAGTATCATTTTAGGCTAAAACACGAACATACATATTTTCTTCATTGTGACTCTGCTCCATCCGGTTCGCACATGACACAATGACACCTCAAGCACCCCCAAAATCTGTTTAGGTGCATCATTCCATACTCCTCATATCACCTTTCTGTAAAAATTATGCATTCTTTCAGCAAACACCAAGAAGCCTTTTTCTTTAAGACAACAAGGTTATTAGAGTGGTCTGTGTCAAGCCTCTTGGCTTTCTCACCCAACCCTTAGAGAGCTTTAAATCAGTAGCTCCCAAACCAATTGGCCTTAGGATACTAGGTGTTGAGACACCCCTTAGGATTTACTTACTCTAGGGAAGAAAGGCTATGAGGCTAGACTCACTCCTCCTTGACTTTTTATTGTATTTTTGCTTCTTTTACACTTGATATTTTTCTTTTTTTTTCCTTTTATTTTTCTTCTTCCTTTTACCAGCCTCTTTTGATTTTCCAGCTTAACTCATTTCAACCAATTTGGAGTTATTTTTCCTATGAAAAATAACTCCCCGAACTGCTCCTCACCACATTTCTCAATTATGTTCAAATCCTCATGTTATAGGTGAGTTTAGTTCTTTACTGAGGGATAGTGATGTATAGGAAGGTTATTGGCTTCAAGCTTGGTTCTTATAAACAGAGTTTTGGCTCTTTAAGGCTCAACATTCTAGTTCTAGAGGAATATGCATATGCATATTAATAGGGTTAGCTTGAAAGGGACAATCTTTCCAAGGATGGCCTATATCATTTCTCAATTGTTGTGTTGCCTAGGATTTCACCTCAGGCGATAATAGAACAAGTTCTAGAACCTATGGAGATCAAAATTAGATGGATTCTCATAAGCCTTCTCTAACTTAAGCAAAAACCCTTTCAAGAATGCTTAGTTACCAAGTGCATGGATTTTGAGAAACCAATGACTAAATAACATTAGAGAGATAACTCGTTAAGCATTAAGTCCTATTATCTTGAATATTGTCCATATCTCAAGGGTTCATTTATGATCTTCATTGACATCACAACTACTCCAAACAAAACTCAATTAACTCAAAAAAAAAAAAAAAAAAACTCTAACTAACAAAATAAACCAAAATTAAGATGTAAGTTAGAAAGCATCAAACAAATTCATTATCCATAAAAGCACCAGAAAACTTCATCCTCAAAGTTATCATGTGAAACATGTGGGGTGTAATATGATAGACCAACCAAAATAAACACCCCCAAACTTTGAGATGAACATTATCCTAATTGTCTAGCAATAAACAAAAAGAAGCAATAAAGTAAAAGGTTAATAGAGAGAGTTGGGAAAACTGAACTCCCCTTTCTAGTCTCGGCCACTTTGAATAGAAACCTTGAAGATTTTCAGACGTTGACGTCAATATGCTACCCTTTGATACAGTCTTTTGCTCCTGTAAACTAGTCATGACAACATGTTGAACTTCAAACCTACTTTATTCTGAAAACACTAACAAACAAAGTTAAAACCTTTGCTTTAAAATTTTCATCCCGGCTGATGTTTTTAACAACAAATAAAATATCTAAAAATAGAAAAAGAAAAAGAGAGTGGATAAAATCCTTATTACTTAGCTTGGGTTGCCTCCCAAGAAGCTGCTCTGTTTTTAGAGTCCAACTAGACTCATTGGAAAAGTACTAGTGCTTTCATTCAACCAATCATCCATCTTGGACAACACTTTCTTTTCATAACCATTTAGCTCAAGGATGATTTCTTCCAGATTTTGAAGAGGGGAAAGAAACTCATAATCCCCTTTCATTGTGGCTGATGGTTCAGCCACAATTTCTTCAAAACAGTCCCATTTATGTGATGCAGATGCAAACACATTTATGCTTAAAGGGGACTGTTCAAACATGTGCCCTTTTGATGGAAGCAAGCTGCAGAATTTTCTGCACATGGTTCTCTCTTGCTCCGTCAAAAGTAATGGTTGGTGAAGGTGAACTGTTTTCTCCACTCACCCAGCAAGGTGGCTCCCCTTGTTGATGTCAATCCATGCTTGGCTTGAGGAAGGAAATGGTCTTTTTAATAACTTCAAATCTTTTAGATCCTTGATGCCACTAGCCCGCAAAAATCCATGGGAAGGTAAATGTGTCAATCTTCACCAAGGCGTTTTCCAATATCGCCGACTTTCTTAACGCAATTTCAATTTATCCACTAATGACTTTTCATTCTCTAAATTGTTTAGGAGTGCCCTTTTTTCAATTTCCAACTCATTTTCACCTTCTTCCACACATTTTAGGATAAGAAATTTCTGCACACTGCTCAAGGGAGTAACCATGCATTCATTGGGATTTGACAAAGTGTTACTAGGAGAGGTCCTAAAGAATTTTTCCTTGAATGCTTGGACTATGTGTCCTATTTGAGCTTCTATATTTTTCAATCTAGCACTAGTGTTGACTTGGAAGGCATCTAAATCTGGAAATTTCTACTAATGAAGATTAATCATCTTCTTGTTCCCATCCATATAGATAAAAATCTACTCCTTAACAGGAGACAACTCTTCATCCTCCTGAAATGTGGGGTTTGAACTCCATTGATAAGGCAATACTCCTTGTTCCATGAGTGAGTCAGTAGAGATTCTTTAGCGATTGATGAAGAAGTAAGTCAGGCTTGGCTTCTATGGAAGCAAAATTATCTTCTATTGAATGTTCCTCCATAAGTACCAACAAATAAGAAGAAAAAAAAGGAAAATAAAGTACAAAATACTAATAAAAAAATTAACTAAGAAACAAATCACAACAAAAAAATAATTTTTTTTTTGCCTAAATTAGCAAACCACATGTTCTTCAAAATGTCAACTTCCCGATGAGAGAAGTAGGCTTAGTACCAATCCCGAACAACGGCCGCGAAACTTGTTGACCAAATTTTCTATACACGGCTACCAAAGAGTAACTAGAGTCCTACTTGATAATGTCAACATTTGAGACCAGGCCGTGTATATATGAGAAATATGGCGAGAGTGAATGTGGTATATACTAAAAAAATGATTTGAAACAAAGAAATGCGTGTACTCAGCGAAATGAAAAGTATTACCAACACTCGAGCCCTTTCGCTGAAGTGCATGGGTCATACAATAATAAAGTGGACTCTAAAAGTGGATATCGTGCGCATAAGGATTGGGTTACGGTGGAATTGATAACACCGATTCTGAGGCTCTTCGGCATTTGTTGGGCGACCAAATATGATGTGGAATAAAATCAATTTAATTGAAACACAAACTGATTTAAAACTAATCCTAAAATCTACCAAATAAACAACTACTTAATTCTAAAAGGTATGAAGAGAGGCAATAGGGATGTGGATAATTATTTAACAATCAATTTGCATTTCCTTGGAAGCGCAAAATTTGTGAGTTGAATACTAAATTGAATCAAGAGCAATATGATATACCTTGGATTCCTCAGGACCTTTATACATTCACTATAACACACCATATTCCTTTTCAGGACAAATGGGTCTAAATAGATACTTGTAAAATCTGACCCTTTTTAAGATTTGATTGTTTTTCTTTTTCAATACTTCACAACCATTTCTTAGGACTGAAGAATTCTTGCCCCCATAGACAAGACAATACAAGTCTTCTCTAATGTAATTGGTACCTCAACCATCAAATTTAATAAAGTTCTCTCTCTCCTTGATTAGATATGTAACACCCCAAAATATACCCTAGTCGTTTTCAGCATGTTTAGGGTATTTTGTAGGTATAATTTAAAATTTTCGCAATTTAAATTCAAACGTGAAAATTTAGCTTTTTGGAAATAAGCAAGAGAGGGTAAATTTGTAATTTGTCAAAATGGGATATAAATGCCGCCAGTTTTAAGATTATATGCCAAGTGGAACATGAATAACTTGTGGTGCAAATAGAGGAGAGATGAAGGACCAAAGTGCAAAAAAAGGAAACTTAAGTCAAATTAATGCATTTTTGATGACCAAACATGACCTTGTGAAATGAGACCAAATAAGACCAATTTTGGTCTCTCATTTGGTGATTTTTGGAGGGCAAAACGAGAAGGAGAGAAAGGAAGAGAAGAAGAGGAAGAGCAAAGGTATGGTTTATAGTATGGATTTATGATGTTTTTGCATGGAACTTGTATGGAAGTGTTGTATGGATATTAATGGTTCCATTTCTAGGGTTTAGTTAGGAATTCATCATAACCCTAGAGTTGTTGAAATTTGGGTTGGTAAAACTGGATTTGTATAAGATGATGATGGATTCTTAGTTATGATGCATGGATTCAGGTTTGGGTGCTAAGAAGTTAACCTAAATAATAAGTATTTGAGTTAGGGTTTGAAAAAACCCTAATTAATCTCTATGATTGGTTTTGGTTAGGTTAGAACATATTTGTGAGATGTTTTTCTGGATAAAATATGAGTTTTCTTTTGTTTTTGGTTGGATTTCTGGAAAAATGGACCAAAAGAGAAAAATCTGGGTAATTGCGAGGGTCCTTCGTAGCGGCGAAGAGACCCCTTGTAGCGGCGAAGAGACCCCTCACAGCGGCGAAGGATCCCCACTCCTCGGGTTGGCCCGGCCTCGGGTTCGCTGTGACATAGCGCAGCTACGTCGCAGCGAAGGGCTTCGTCTCAGAGTAGCAGTGCTACGCCATGGCGAAGCCACTGTTCACAGCATGGAAATGTTGTGTTTTTTTTTTCGTTTTGTTTTTCCGTTGTTCTGAAGACTTGTCCATTGGACTAATGAGGACCCTATAAGCGTATGAAAGGGTCCATACATGTTTGTAAGGTAAAGTAAAGGAAAAATTAGACCGTACCTTGCCGCCGAGGCGAAGCGAGTTCGATGTGGGCAAACTTAATGCCCCTATGATAAGATAGTAAGTTCCTGAACACATATACTTGTAGGATTGCCTAAGACTAGATATTGAATGACATGGCACTTATGTTACGTGGGCAGACGTATAGTGCCGGTACTCACGATTAGTCTTGGCGCTCCTACTGATGCTCACGACATACGACACGTGGCGGACTCGGTTCTAATTAGATAACCCGACACTCCAGCTAGTCTTTATGAAGAAGCGCCATACATTGCGTGGCGAACACGTATAGTATAGTATACGATCAGAGTGCCGACACTCTTGTTCACGACATACATTGCGTGGGCAAGCACGTCGATTAGTGTGGCGCTCTGCTTTGTGTACGACACCTCGGTGTTATCTTTGTGCCTTTGGGTACTTATTGTTCTATGTCTTACTCATTTCTTATTACTGGTCTAAGTAATCCAACAGTTATATGATAGGGTTATGAAAAGCGAATAAGAAGAGAGTAATGTACATCGTTCTGATACGAATGTACCTCACGGGTACCTGCAGCCCATAAGTATAAATTACATGGTACTACGGGCATACGTACAAGTATAAATTACGTAACTCTATGGAGTCTGAATAAGTATAAGTTTGCTATAAGTACAAGTAGGTGTATAAGTTTGTTATATGAAATCATGAAAATCCTGATATCTGCTAATGAATACCTGTTATTGTTATATGCTTATTGTACAAGAGTATCAATGCATGTGTACATATAAGTCATGTGTACACAGTTTTTAATCCATGTAGGCATAGAGGAGAACGTCCGCGATCTTCCACACTTTGCTGGGCCAACACACTTGTAGGGGTTCACCACATGTAGGTTCTGCGCTCTGAATATGTAAATATAAATGTACAGTTTTTTTTGTATATGTATGTAAGTAGGACTCGAGGACTTTTGTATCGCTACTTTGTAAACACACTCACAGTGGTAGTTTTATTTTTTTTGTATCTGTGGATATAAATTCAATTACAAGACTTGGGCGCACCAATGTTTGAAAAAGTAAGTAAAGAGTCCTAGTTTGATTTCGCGTCCCTTCTTACGCCTAGGCGGGGGTTGGGGGCGTGATAAGATCTATGCTAACACAGGATCGAGGTCATTCTATCAATTTGAGGTGAGACCTCTAAACATTAAACGATACATCATCTAATTATCCTCACACCATGAGTAAATTAGTGATCTATCAAAGTAATATTTTAGAGTTCATTAGTTCCATAATATTAGTCTAACATACCCCAAAGTTACTGCTTTTTACTCTTAGGAATCTCCATCTCTATGTCACTCAGAGGGCCTCTTGGAAATCAGAGCAAGATATAGCTATTTTCTTGGTATAAGCTACTAATATTCTGAACATTTAATTATATGAACAGTACCAATTATATAAATTTAGTTTTTAAACCCACAAAATAACTGAGAAACTGCAAATCTGAATGTTCAACAATTAATCCCCACCCTTAGAGGGTGGTTAATGTTCCATTAATAGATTCCAATCATCACTAATAAAAAAAAAGTAAGAAAATGAAGAAAGAAATCAAGAGACAAGGAGTGAGAGAAAAATCCAAATTTTAGTTTCAATCTTTATGCGACGATAATGAAATACGAATCTACGATATCTGACACCAAAATCTCTTCAATACAAATAAAATATGCTCTAAAATTACTCTAAGATCTATTAAAAGTCAAAATCTGTAGAAAAACTGAAAAAATGGATAGTTTAGAGAGAGAAACCCCATGAGAGGTGTTCTCCCACCTCCTCATTGCCCTAAAAACCTAAAAAACGAGTATTTATAGTTCTATGGTGAAATGGGCTTGAAAACAGTTCAAAACAGCAATTTTCAAGGCTTAAAAAAAATGGCCTAACGTTTTGTCTTAAGCTCTGTTGTGACAAAATTTGGTTTTGTCGTGACAGAGTTTCTTGCTAATTCTGTCGTGACAAAATTTGGGTTTATCGTGACAGAGTTTGTTGCTAACTCTATTGCGACAAAATCTAGTTTTTTCGCGATAGAGTTTGTTCCTAACTCTTCTGTGACAAAATTTGGGTTTTGTCGCAAGAAAGCCTTGTCACTGGCTTTGTCGAGACAAAATCTGGTTTTGTCGCGACAAAATTTGTTGCTAACTTTTTTGCGACAAAATCTGGTTTTGTCACGATAGAATTTGTTGCTAATTCTGTTGAGACAAAATTTGGGTTTTTTTTCAAGAAAGCCTTGTCACTGGCTTTGTCGCGACAAAATCTACTAAGGGACTTGTTTTCTTCTCCAACTTGTTGATGACATAACTTCTTCGTTTGAACTCGGATTTTGGCGTGTGAGGTGTCGTTGGAAAGCTCTTTAAATGTAGAATGTAACCAAGGGTAGAGTTGAATCATTTGATTCTCCAGATGATACAAAAAAATTGATATTTTAAATGACGCACTATGAGACATCCGGTTAACTCTCTTTTTGGAAACAATTTGCATCTTTTCTTACTAAATCACTTGCTTTCCATCAAAAATCTTTAAAAACCAAATTTAGAGAAAATGTTATGAGTTTTACATGAATATGGATATAAAATACTCAAAATAGCATGTGAAATAAACTCAAAACATAGATGAGTTTTACACTCATCACCTATGCAAAGAGTCCTTCCCCTTGGTGAAGGGCAAGGCGAAGGCAGGTGTCTTCCATCTAGGTGCTCTTCCTTCGCCTAGGCGAACCTGAGACTCGTCTTTTGATCAATGCCTCCTTCACCTCGACGAAGGGCTGCTTTGCCTTGGCAAACTCGAGGGCTCTTCTTTTCTCCCGTCTTTAGCTTCGCCTCAACGAAGCTATCTCTTCACCTTGGCGAACCTCTTCACCTTAGCGAAACAATGCTTTTAGGCAGGTTCTACTTTCTTGCTCTTTTTGTCCTCTTGTTTGCCTGCTTTACTTTCTATTCCTGCAAAACATAAGAAAATGGGGGATTAGTGTAATCTTTAGGAATATAGGTGTGAATCTAGAATTTAGGTTACAAAAATACATGTAAAACACACTACAAATGCTAACAAGAGCCACACCTATCGAATACCACCAAACTTAACATTTTGGTTGTCCTCAAGCAAAGAAACAACTCATTTTCCTTATTCAAAACTAATATAATTGTTGGCCATGAAAATGGGATAATATATGATAAATTGCCTCAAAAATCTAACCTTCATACAACACAAAGAAATCTTTGAGATGGCCTTTTAAAAAAAATAATAGATTGACCATGAGTTGAACAACCTATACCAAAGTTCTCGAGTGTGTGTGTGTGTAGTCTTCCCCTCTCTGGTAAATTGCAGTTCATATGGAATTAGATGAGCTTGAGTGGAATGGGGATCTCTCACTCACATGGTGAGTGTGCAAAACTCCATATGCTTGTTGGGCATATCACTCTTCACTAATGTAGGCTATACACAACTCTTATGATCAATTAGGTTTTTATGTATCTTGTAGTGTATGGTTTAGGTAAAGGTGGAATAGGTCATTTAGGCTTTAGTTTACCCAGGCACCACCACATTTCAAACTTTTCTTCACTTATATGTTCATCCTTTGCATATTGCTTCTTTTCATTGAAACTCTAAACTTCCCAAAGCAGCTTATTGCATCTTTTTATCTCATAGCTCCTCCAAACTTGCATGATTTTCACCATCCTCACAAGAACACCAAGAACTTTATTTTTCAAAATTACAAGGCATGAAGTAGTGCACTATTTAATCTTATTAAGCTTTCTACCTACCCCATGTAACGAGTTTTAGGTTAGTAACTCCTAGACAGTTGGCCTTAGGGTACTAGGTGTAGAACACCCCTAAGAACACTCGAGTAGGAAGGCTACAAAGCTAACACTCCTTGCTTTATTCTTTCTTTTTCTATTTTTCTACTTTTTTCTTTATTTTTCCACCCCAAAACTCCTTTGTTCACAATTAAAGCACATCCTCTTCAACCAACTTCCAAATTCACACTACATGTATCCACAAGATATCACTTTGACCCTCACATGTTAGGGTAAACATAGGTTTTTTACTGAAGGGTCTTCAACAAAAAGGGACAAGCGGTTCATTCTTGGCTTTGCTTGAAATAAAATGGCTACTATGGCTCAAATTGGGTGACTATGGACATATGCACAAAAAGGTTAACTAGAAAGGCTCAACCGATCCAAGGACGACCTATATCATTTCCTAATTATTGTGTTGCCTAGGATTTTTCCTTGAGTGATAATTGAACAAGTTCTAGAGTCTTTAGAGATCAAAATATGAAATGATCTCCTAATTCTTCTCTAAACCAAGAAAAATTGACCAAAAATGGTAAATGACTTGTGCTCAAAATGATGAGAACTTTAGTCTAAATAGTTAACTACAAGGTCAAACCATTGTGCTTTAAGTTCAAATATCTCTCATTTTCTTCATATGAAAGAAACTTCAATCATTATTTATCATAGGCATCACAATTATCTCAAAACAAGCCCAACTAAAACAAGAAAAAAAAAACCTAAAAATGAAGAAAAAAAAAAAAACCTAAAATCTAAACACATGTACAAACACTAAAGGTAGGATAATTGAAGTTGCTGGAAAAATTTCAAAACAAAGGAAAATTCCCTCAACACCCCCAAAGTTAAACTATGCATTGTCCTCGATGTATTAAAAAGGAAAGATTAGGAACAGAGGACTCCCCTTGATGATCAAGTGTGACCATTGGGCTTAGGTGTGGTGGGTCTTGATGAAGCCCCCTCACTAAGAATCAGCTTCAATGTCTTGGAAAGCAAAAATCAAATAAACACTTAAAAAAAAAAATCGACATGCAACACATACTAAAAATACTAAAAAAAAACAAATAAAATACTAAATGGATAAAAATCATTATTTTTGCTTGGGGTGCCTCCCAAGAGCTGCTCCATTTTTAGAGTCTAGCTAGACTCATTGGGGAAGTCCGAGATCTTCGCTTTGGCCCTTCATCCATTATGGCCAATACTCCCTCTTCATCCTCACCGCTTAAGAGGATGACTTCCTCCACCTCCGGATTAGTCAATGTAAGATCAAATGCCAACTCTTTGGTGGGAAAAGAGTTGGCTTCAAATTCAAGTCCTTCAAGAGTGTCCTCTTGAAGGAACTTAGGTGCTTGCTCCTCAATGAGCAGAAATGAACTTTCTATCTTCATGCATGCCCTCCTTTCTTCATTTGTTAGTGGTTTTCTTTGATGGAGGTCAAACTTCAATTTCTCCTCACCAACAAAGAGTTTCATTTCCCCATTTTTAGCATCAATCCACAGTTGACTTGTGGCAACGAAAGGCCTTTCTAAATTTGAAACTTGTCAATTTTCTCCCATGCCAAAAGTTAAAGAATTAATAGGGAAATTGAAGTCTTCAACCTCAACTAAGACATTTTCAACTATAAGCTCCAGATGTTTCTTTTCAACTTGCATCTCTTTCAATGACGGCTCTTCCGCAATAGTAAGATCATTCTTTTCAATCAATGACGGGACTTGCAATTCTCCCTTAAGAATTAAGAACATTTTTTCATATTTCATTGTGATCCTGTCCTTATCCAAAGTCGGGTTTGAAAATTCCTCTTCAAGGCTTAAGTTTACGATTTCATTCTTCCGTATGTCATCATTCTTTGTGTTGCTCAAGTGTTGCCTTGAAGATTGTTCCTTTTGAAGTTTTTCCAATTCCTTTTCTTGTCTTACTATTCTTTCCATGACAGTATACATTTCTCTATTGATATTTTTTAAATTGGTGCCCATGTCTGGTATCATGTTGGCGTCCATCTTAGGTTCCATACTTGGCAACCGCATTTGTAGAGCCTCATTATCCCTATGATTTTCTTCCTTCAATTTAAGGAATAGCTCTTCATCCGATGGTTTCCGCAATTGCTCTTGATAGTGTCACACCCCCAACCCCCACCTAGGCAAATGAAGGGGGCGCGAAACTATACTGGGACTCTTTACTTGCTTTTTCAGACATTGGTGGTCCTAAGTCTTATAATTGAATCAAAATATCATATACAAAGATAAAAAAATAAAACTACCACCGTAGTGCTGTTTACAGTGTTAATACATACAGTCCTGAGTCCAATTTACATATACATAAAACTGTACATTTATATTTACATAATTAGAGTGCAAAACCTACAGGTGATGGACCCCTACAAGTGTGCCAGCCCAGCAGTATGCGGAAGATCGCGAACGTCCTCCTCTTTACCTACACGGATTAAAACCCGTGCAAAGCTTAACACTTAGTGGGATACATATGACTTTTATGTATACACATGCATTAATACTCTTTTACAGTAAGCATATAACAGTAACAGATATATAGTGGCACATATAAGAAAATTTCATGAATTCATATAACAAACTTATACACATACTTGTACTTATAGCAGACCTATACTTGTTCAGATCTCCCGTAGGAGTTATAGAGCTTATACTTGTAGGAGGGTACGAGTAGGTAATATAGGCTTATGCTTATCACGGAGGTACCATTAGGTACTATAGAGCTTATACTTGTATAGAGTGCAGTAGAGTACATTCGGAGCGAGCGATGTAGTGCACCTCTTATTAAGCTATTAGGACTCTTATCATATAGCGTTTGATACGATGAATAAGAAATGGGTAGGACCTGGCCCCAATAAGTACGAAGGTGATACATTCTTGAGTTACGTAGCACAAGCGAAGTCTTGAAACAACGACAAGAGTGCCATCACACTAATCGAGAATGCTAGAAGTACTAAATGTGCCGAAACACGGTCGAAATGCCGTCGCACTAATAAAGAGAATTGCAGTACTAAATGCTAGAAGCACGGTTAGAGAGTCTTGATCGCACTAATCCAAAATCTTAGAAGTACTATACATGCGCCGCATAAGCGGAGGTGTCGTCCTTGATATCAGATTTAGGTGATCCTACAATTATATGTGTTCAGGAACTTACTATCTTATCATAGGGGTATTAAGTTTGCCAACATCAAACTCGCTTCACCGAGGCAGCGAGGTACGGTCTAATTTTTCCTTTACCTTACAAACATGAATGGACCCTTTCATATACTTATAGGGTCCTCATTAGTCCAATAGACAAGTCCTCGGAATAACGGAATAGCAAAACATGACAAAAAACACATGTCTGTGAATAGTGCTATGCTGTGGCGTAGGCCTTCGCCGCGGCGTAGCTTTGCTATGCCTCGGCGTACCCGAGGCTTGTCCAAGCCTCATCTCGCCCATGGCGCGGTGTGGACATGCCACGCCTTGGCGTGGTCCTAAGCTACTGCGTGGGATTCCTACGCTACTGCGTGGGATTCCTACGCAGCGGCGTAGGACCCGAAAATTTCCAAATTTGCTGATTTCGTCCCTTTTTCCAGAAATCCAACAAAAAACAAATGAAAACTCATTTACTCTCCAAAAAAACATCTCTCATGTGTGTTCTAACCCAACCTAAACCAAACATAGAGATTCAATAGGGTTTTTCCAAACCCAAACTCAAATACTTGTGAGTTAGGTTAACTTCCTAACGCCCAAACAAGTATCCATACATCATAAACCAAGAATCCATACAAAAGTTCACAAATCCATACCTTTCCTCTTCTTCTTCTTTTTCTTCTTCTTCTTCTCTTCCTTTCTCTCTTCCTTTCTCTCTTCACGTAATGCCCTAGCACTCCCCCCCAAAATGAGAGACCAACTTGGTCTTATCCCATTTGATTGTTAATTTTCCTCTTATTGCACTTTGGTCCTCAAATTCCCTTCTATTTGCACTACAACTCTATTAATCACACTTAGACATTTATTCTTTATAACTTATGACCCTTAGGTCCTTTTTTTCACAAATTTCCAGCTTTACCCTTTTTCACTTGGGTTAATTCTCGGGTTTCAAAAATTTCTCACTTAGCAAATAATAATTACGAAAAAAATCAAATTATACCTACAAAATACCCTAAACACATTGAAGATGACTAGGGTATATTTCGGCGTGTTACAGATAGTGTGGTTGCATATTTGGATGGCTATATGAGAGATTGTCATGTGTCCCCCAACCCGAATGATGGTAGCTCGGCAAATAGTTTTGGGGTTGAGAGACGTAACCCGCATTGTTGAAAGAAATCACCCCTCCAAAATCATATGCTTGTTGCCTCACTGAGGTTTGTGTTTGACTTACGACGATTTCTTTCCATGTTGGTGCTATTTGGGCTGCTCGAGAACCAAATTCTTCTTGGAGGGAGTAGAAGAGTTCATTCATCTCCTTGTTCGACATTATGCTCTGCACCTTAAAAAAAAACTATACAGAATATAAGAAAAAGAATTGAAGTATAATAAATAAAAATAAGAAACAAAGGAAAATAAATTTTTTTGCTCAAATTAGCAAACTTGTCTTTTGCTAAAATATCCAATCAAACAAAGCTGTACCTTCGAGGTAAGCGGTGCAAAAACTGTCCATTAGTGGGCGTGGCTACTAAAGTATGTTAAGTCCCCAATGTGATACTAAAAACTTGTTCGATGGTGAAGCAGCTGCAGACTCTACAAGTCCACGATGGCGGCGCCAAAACTGTTCAAATAATTGGCGTAGCTACCAAAGAGTATGTTAAGTCCTTGGTAGTGGCAAAACTTAGATTTTTCTGCCAAAAGTGCATGGAGTAAGCCACAAATGTCTGATGGACTAACAAGTCAGATATCGATCCCACGAGGAAGGTGTGGTTTAGCGAGGATTAGTACCTGTTCTGCTGAGTCGTTCACTATTTGAAGCGACTATAGGATAGGTGAAAAGGTTTAAAAACAAAATAAAAAGAAAACAAGTGAGGTATAATCAATGTCCACTCACAAGGAATGGAAGTAATATCGGGATCTGCTTCGAGGAAGATACTAGGGTTGATTGTCTCCATTGATGCATATATAAGTTTATATTCATTAAGCGATGATTAAGTGAGCGTACACCCCATTGCATGTCTAAGGAATCGGACATGAGGTTTACACTCATGTCTCCCACATCAATTTCTCACACTAATTCCACATTCTCTTTTCGGTCGATCTAGTGGAATTAAGTGATACTTTTATAAGGCGATCTTTTCCTTGCAGAATCTATTGGTCTCGAGTCCATACAATAGGACTACCCAAACTACGCTCGGATCGATCACCTCTCAGTCCATACGATCCTCACATAATGTTGGGATGGTGCTACTCCTAATAAAATCCATCTAGTAGTAGGCATTCCTAATTCCCTAGACTTATTTGATTAGGTTAATTGGTATTTCAATTAATTAGTTCATACCTTAAGAGACCCGAGACCATATTTTAAGGCATAATCAAGGATGCCATAGTGTGGGGATCGAAGACCCAACTCTCAGTATGGATTAATTAGTTAAAAGCATAATAATCCTAAGAACTACACCAACTAACATCCACACAAGCATGGATTCACAAAATCATCATATAATATATATAAACCAAGCATCAACTTCAAGTAATCAACCTTAGAGGATGTTTAGCTACTCATTGCAACCAAATAACCCAACAAAATCATATTTAAGATAAATATAATAATGAAATATTAATAAAGAGAGTTGATTTTAGAGAGACAAAACAAATGTAAGGTGAAATTCTTCTCCAACTCTAAACCACAGCTGCTAGAGCTCCTCTAATGAGCTAGATCTTCAATATCAGCTCCAAAACAAAGTGGAAATGAACAAAAACTAAAACCCTAAAATTGGTGGTTCAAGAAGAAGAGAGGAGAAACCCTAAGGAGGGCGTTCTTCGTCTAAAAATCAAACCCTAACAATGTCTCAAACATACATAATTATACAAAATGGAAAATGGGCCAAAAATGGGCTAAAAATACGAGGGTTGCTATTTCAACTCGATGTTCTTCGCTTAGGCGAAGAGTCCTTCGCCTTAGCGAAGGGTAGGTGTCTTCCATCTAGGTGCTCTTCCTTCGCCTAGGCGAAGGCAAACTTTGCCTCAATGAAGATCTGCTTCGCCTAAGCGAACCCGAGACTCGTCTTCTGATCAATGTCTCATTCGCCTCGACAAAGGGCTGCTCCACCTTGGAGAACCCAAGGCCTCTTCTTTTCTCTCGTCTTTAGCTTTGCCTCAGTGAAGCAGTCTCTTGGCCTTGGCGAAGCAATGCTCCTTGGTAGGTTCTGCATTCTTTATTTTTTTGCCCTCTTCTTTGCTTGCTTTACTTTCTATTCTTGCAAAACATAAGCAACTAGGGGATTAGTGTAATCTTTAGGTATATAGGCGTGAATCTAGCATTTAGGTTACAAAAATACATGTAAAACACACCACAAATGCTCACAAGATCCACACATATCAGAAAGCAGGTGTAAGACTGACAATCTATGTAGGGGTAAGAAAGCCAAATCACTAATTGGAACATAAACTTTGTTTATTTGTAAAACAAAATAGCCTCTTTGTTGCTCAACATTTCAAAAAGGCAAGTATTGGGAGGGGAGGGGTCTTGGGTTGGAGTCCCAATGATGATTATTTACTACATTATAATTAAAGTGTTTAGTTGTAAAAAAACAAACTCTTTGTCCATGAAATAATAATAATAATAATAATAATAATAATATGATAATCATACTTAGTAGTCATCACCTTTCGAGTGGTGAGAGTGCTCAAGCATTTCAAAAGCAAGGCATAGAGGGAAATGAATTAGGGTTAAGTGCCAGTGAGACGTTTTATTACATTGTAACTAAAGTGTTTAGCTATCAAAAAAAAAAAAAAAAAAAAACTTATGATGTTGTATTAGTTATTTCCCAGACAATTATCTTTTATATTAATCTTAATTCTCAAATAAGAAAATTTGTAATTATAACTTTTTTGAAAGTAAATATTAGACATGCATTAAAAGATATTTTTTTTTCTTTGTTTTGAAATTAATTAAAAAGGGTTAGAAATTATTTTTTTTTATTTTTTTTGAACGGTATAATAAAGAGGTGAGATGGGAAGGAAAGGTTGGAGACTGAAATCTTTAATATTACAATATGATATATAAAGTGAATATATATATAAAAAATTATATAAAGAAATATGATATATAAAGTGAATATATATATAAAAAATTATATAAAGAAATATAAAATTTTAAATTTTTTTTGTTCATATTATTTTTAATAAAATGATTTTTTTTACATAATAATTCTTGGATATATATAATTAAGTAATGTGTACGATAAAGACAAAATTTCCATGATAAATTAATTAGATAGATATTTGAAAAAGTAAACTTTGTCCTTCTCAATTTTAAAACCCGATTCCTTTAAAAAAAAATTTAACCTAATTAAGGAAACCCAAAAACCTAAATTCGAGCAAAACCACGTAGTGTCAAGGAAGGGCACTTGCCTCCCTTGAAATTAAAACATAAAGTACCATAAAATTGAGAACCATTGTAACTATAAAAAAAATTGAAATTTAGGCTATGTTTGGTTTACGGAAATGATAGAAAAATAAAATTTAAATAAAAAATGAAAGGAAAGAAAAAAGTAAAAAAATAAATATAACATTTTTTTTATTTTTGATAACTAAGCACTCTGTTACAATATAATAAATTATTCCCATTAGAACTCGACCCCTCCCCCTCCCTGAATATTCTGTCTTTTTAGACTTTGAACGCTCTACCAATTGATTATCATATATGAAAATTTTAAAGGAAAAAAAAAATCTATTTTTATATTTTTCTATTTTTCGCAGCCTTTAATAATTTTCTCTCTTATTCATTTTATAGGATTATATATATATATATATATATATATATATATATATATATATATATATATATATATATATATATATATATATATATATATAAAATTGGAAACCAATATTATATAGATTTAATGAAAAGCACCTTCTTCTTCCATTTCTCTATTATTTTCCTTATTAATTTTCAAGGAAAATTGTTGAAAAAATATTACAATATTTCCTTAATTAGTATTTGCCCTTTTATATTTTTTATCTAGCACTTTCCATATAATAAGAAAATAATTTTTTACAGTATATTTTTTCCATTCCCTCGCATTTTCTGGAACCAAACATACCCTCTAGGGAATTTAAACCCCTTACTAGAAAGCATAGGATGGATAGACATTGTTTAGCTAAAGAGCCATTTCGAAATTGTTAGAATAACGCAGCAGAAGGAGACTTACTTCTTGATCGCTTAACCCAGTGTTTTCAATGCTTCAAGGATGATCCAATTACGGGCAGACCATAAATCCTGATCTGAGAACTTCATCTAAGCTCTTATCAACAATTTGTCTAAAGGATGAAGGCGGTGTGCTTCGGAGATGATAAATATTGCTAATGTTTTTGTGTCAGACAAAAGTCAATGCAAAAACCTTATTTATAGGTTTTGTTTGGTACCTCAAACCCAGAGGAAAAGAGTCAAAATCATACCAGGTGTCTGTTTGAGATGGGTCTTGAATTCGGTCAAGCCTCATGGGCGTGACCCTTAATCAACATCTCCTTTCGCCCGTAGTAGGCTTGCCTCCAGTTTAATCATCCTTGAACCATCCCAGAGTTTGAATTCATACTGGTGTGAGCGAGCGGTCGCGACTTGACACTTGATGGTGGGAACTCAATACAAACCTAACTATAGGCCATATAGCAGAACATCAACCTCACAAGGTAAAGAAGTGCATATTTACCCCAAGTATCTTTCTTAATACACATGATAAAGTGTTATTGAATCCCTTAAGAATCCATACTTTGATCTCTCTTAAAATTACTTAATATTCTAAATTCTTTTCAAATCTATCAAGCTAAATAATTCCAGCCGATGAATACAAGTAACTAGTGTACAAGTGATAGGTGTGAATCATACTAGCTTTTATAGCGTGTTTTCCAAGTGTTTATGTAACCTAAATGCTAGATTCACACCTATATTCCTAAAGATTACACTAATACCCCCAATTTATGATGTTTGTAGAATTAAAGGAAAATTAAGCAGGAAGGACAAAAAGCTAAGAAGGAAAAACTTTGAGTGTTCAAAGCCTTTGTTTGCAGGCGAAGGTTCGCGAGGCGAAGAGAGGGAAGAAGCCATGCAATGACAAACAGAAAAGAAGAAGCCTGGGTTCACCTCGTGAAGGGGCATTATCGAGAAGAAATCCTCGGGTTTTGTAGTGAAGCATACGCCCTTGGCTGAAAAAGAATATCTAGATTGAGAGACTTATCTGCTTGTCGCTAGGCGAAGAACATCAGTACGGAATAGCAAACCTCACATTTTTAGCCCATTTTTGGCCCATTTTCCAAACCCTATAAATATATGTATTTGAGACTTGATTAGGGTTTGGTTTTGCAGAAGGGACACCCTCCTTAAGGTTTCTTTCCTCCCTTCTTCTTGAGCCATTTTAGGGTTTTGATTTTGCTCATTTCTACTTTGGATTTGGGGATGATATTGAAGATATAGCTCATTAGAGGAGTTCTTGCAGCTAGGGTGTAAATCTTGAGACTCATTTCATCTCTCATTTGTTTTGTATCTCTAAACTCTACTCTCTTTGCTAATCTTTCATTATTTTGTTTACCTTAAATATGATTTTGTTGGATTTTTTAGTTGCAATGAGTGGCTAAACTTTATGTTTGGTTTATACATCCTTAATAATGGTTTTGTGAATTCATGCTTGTGTGAATGTTAGTTGGTGTAGTTCTTAGGATTATTATGGTTTTAACTAATTAATCCATACTGAGAGTCGGGTCTTCGATCCCCATACTAGGGCATCCTTAGTGATGTTTGGATTACGCCCTAAAATTTGGTCCCGAGTCTCTTAAGGTATGAATTAGTTAATTGAAATACTAATTAACCTAATCAAAGAAGTCTAGGGAATTGGAAATGCCTAGTACTAGATGGATTTGATTAGGAGTAGCACCATATCAACTTTATGTGAGGATCGTATGGACTGAGAGGTGATCGATCCGAGTGTAGTCCGGGTAGTCCTATTGAATTGACCCAGAGGTGACCAATAAGATTCCCAAGGAAAGCACCGCCTTATAAAAGTACCATACTTAATGACCTAGATGGGAAGGAGAGGCCACAGGGAGTTGGTGTGAAAGTGGGGGAGACACGAAAGTGTAAACCTCATATTGAATCCCTTGGACATGCACAAGTGTACGTTCACTCAATCAACGCTTAATGAATATAAATCATAAATACATAAATGGACACAATCAACTTTGGAATCTTTCCTTGAGTTATATCCCTGATATTATCCCATTCATTGTGAGTGGACATTGATCACACCCTGTTTTATTTAGTTTAGTTTTATTTTATTTTTAAAACCTTTCTCCCCAAGTCATCGAGTCGCTCAAATAGTGAATGACTTCAGTAGCCGGGGTACTCAATCATCGCTAAAATCACACCTTCCGTGAGATGTATTTAGGCAGTGATGATCAGTATTACTTGTACGGCGCACATTAACTACGAAGAGTGCGAACAAGTTTTTGGCGTCATTGTCAAAGACTTAACAATGAGTCTTTGGTAGCTACGCCAATTACCTAACAACAAGCAAAGAATGCTATTTCTTTTGCCCTCATACCAATTAGATATGAGTTAACTCACTTTTATAGAAATGTTCCGTTAAGTCGAATAATTCCATGACTATGGGATACATCCTAAGATAACCAACATTAATTCATCACATCATGATATAGTCAAAAGTCACAAAGGGTAGATAGATGAAATCCATATATAGGATTTACGGGACTCACACATCGAAGAAGCAGGGATCCATTATTTCGATTCCCAATTGATCGTCTAGCAAATGCAGTATGAAATGCATGCTATGGTAGAGCATCTTTTTTTTTATAAAAGATGAAAGGCTGTATGTCTCACTCTAAATTGCAAGATAAATAACACCATGAGTCATAGTCATCTTTCTGGCTTGAACTTGAAACTTTGTTTCCATTCCATGATGTTAAACAACAAGTTCCACACTCAGCTTCCCATAAATAGACCCATGAATGGTAGGAAAGCTTTCATGTTGATTCTTGTAAAGAATCTCATATTGATTCTTATCAAGGCGACCTTCTAAGTGATAATATGACAAAGGCTGCTCCCACTAAGCCTCAACCATCTAAATCAAGGTCTCATCTCTACTCACTTGTAAAGGGCTAGAGGTGATTACTCACGTGAGAGAGTCAATCAAGTCTATTGACATGCTTAACCTAAATTGTGCTAAACGACATTCCTAACATATTCACAATAAAATTCTAAAAACAAGTGAACTATGTGAAATTCTCTTCATTTTATTATCAGAGGATTACAAGTCATTTGAATAATATATACAATCTTATCACATCCTACATAAGCCCAAGGATCTTACATGCCTTGCAAATGCATCCCTGGCTATTGGTTTAGTAAATGGGTCTGCAACCATCTGGTTGGTAGGGATGTGTTTCAGAACCACTTCATTTTGCGTGATCATTTCTCTAACAAAGTGATATCTAATCTAGATATGTTTGATCTTTCCATGATATTTTGGATCCTTAGCAAGCGGTCGGCCATCTGATCACAATAAAGTCAGCTCAAGGCTGTTTTAACGACCTCTAAGTCTTGTAGAATCTTTTCAACCAAACCGCCTCCTATATAGTCGAAGAAGCGGGCTACATGATGCCTTTCATCGTTGACAGGCTATCTGAGGCGTTTCTTACTACACCTGTGAAATTGCCACGATCATTTAAGCGAAGTGCGTATCCAGATGTTGATTTGCGTTGATCAAGATCACCTCTCCAGTCAGCATTCGTGTAACCAATCAATCACAAATCCTTCCCTTGGTAGCATAATACATAATCTATTGTCCCTTTTAGATATCTCATAATTCTCTTCATTGCCATCCAATGTTTTATACCTGGATTAGATTGAAATCTTCTTGCTAACCCAACGACATAGCATATGTCTGGATGTGTGCACATCATTGAATACATCAGACTTCTGACAACACTGGAATAAGGTATTTTGGACATTTGTCCTTTTCTTTAAGTGTCTTGGGACACATATCAAGACTAAGGCTCAAATTTCTTTCACTTGGGAGTGTATCCATTGGGCGCCGTCATGCATATGGTAACGCTCCAACATTTTCTTAATATACGTCTCTTGAGATAAACCTAAGAGTCATTTTGAACAATCCCTGAGGATCTTAACACTAAGTACATAGTTAACCTTTCCCATGTCTTTCATTTCGAAATTCGATGATAACCACTTTTTGGTCACATCTATCAATTTCTTTTCATTTCCAGCTATTAATATGTAATCGACATATAAGGATAAATTGAAATAATAATTATTTGAGCGTTTAATATACCGCGAGTGATCATCTTCCATCATTGTAAAACCATATTCGAATGGCTTGATGGGGTGAGGTTCCATTTCCTTTGAGGCTCGTTTAGAGCCATAAATGGATCTTGAGCTTGGAAACTTTGCGCTCTGATCATGCAGGCCAAAAACCACAAAGGTTGATCCATATAGATTTCCTCATCGAGCTCCCATTTAGGAAACGATTTTAATGTCCATTTGGTATATTCTAGAATCCATCCTTGCTACTATAGCTAGAATGGCGGCGATGGCTGGCCACGGCGAATGTCTCTTCATAGTCAATTCCCTATTGTTGTGTGTAGCCCTTAGCTACTAACCGAGCCTTATATCTATCAATTGTCCCATCTGCCTTACGTTTAATATTAAGAACCCACTTGTTACCAATAGGCCTATGACCTGGCGGTAAATCAACCAAATCCCAGACTCTATAGGATTTCATTGAATTCATTTCCTCTTCCATAGCTTCAAACCACTTTTTAGCATTAGGACTAGAGAAAGCTTGTATTGTTTTGAGCTCTTCTTCATCATGAAGGCGATCATGGGCTTCCCCCTCAATCTCAAAAACAGCGACGGGATTCTCTCATGATTCTGTGAGTTGAGATTATTCATGATCTTGCTCCATAGGAACAAAATCTATTATATTGTTGCTCCCACTTACTCTAAGCAGAGTTTGACTTTCTATATAGTCTGGTTGTGTGAGTATTGAGTCAATCATTCTTACATCTTCTCTGACCTCTGGATCTTCCATTTCCTAGAAATGAAGATCCCTATCTATCTCACCTCGTCCAGAAAAGTCCTCTTCTAAGAATACGACATCTCGTGACTCAATTTCCATTACACTTCCATTTATATCTTCCCCTAAGAAGACATATCCTTTGGAGTACTCTGAGTGTCTTATGAAAATACACTTCTTCCCCCTAGGACCAAGCTTCCCATATTCATGAGAAATGTTATTAACATAAGCTACACACCCCTAAGGTCGCATAATGTTCAAATCAGGCTTCTCACCTTTGCATAATTCATATGGAGTGGAAGGAACAGACTTGGATGAAACTCTATTTAGAATGTAGGCTGCAGTCATTAGAGCATCTCCCCAAAAGGAGATAGGCAACTTTGCTTGCGCCATCATTGACCTTATCATATCCAAAAAGGTCATATTCCTTCTCTCTGCTACACTATTTTGTTGCGGAGTGTAAGGAATGGTCAGCTGTCTAACTATACCCTTCTCATCACAATACGTTTACACAAATCAGATAGATATTCACGTCCTCTATCGGTCTGTAAAGATTTTAATTTTTTTTGTTTAATTGATTCTCAACCAATGCACTATAACTTTTGAAGCAATCCAATGCTTCATATCTATGGGAGAACAAATCGCATAATGAATCCTAGTGAAATTATCTATAAAAGTGATGAAGTATTGACCTCCATGTCTTGCCCTTATATTCATTGGGCCACAAATGTCAGAGTGAATAAGCTCTAAAGGAAGATTTGCTCTCTTGGCTTTTCCAAAAGGCAATCTTTTTGCCTTTCTTGCCAAAAAATTGCTCACATATAGGAAAATCTATCTTTTTGATAGGTCCCAAAAGACCAGCCTTAGCTAACCTTTTTAGACGGTCCTATCTTATGTGTCACATGGCATGCCATTTAATATCATTCACAACAGAAATGCCATTTGAATTTCCAATGACAAAAAAAAAAGTGCTTTTATTGATAGGAATTGTATCTAATACAATGAATCCATATGATAGAAATCCATGTCCGTAAACTACATTGTCTAATAATACCTTAACACAATCTTATTCAAATACAACTTTAAAACAAAGTTTAACCAATACTAATACAAAAACAAGATTATGACGAACTTCTAGTGCATAGAGCATGTCATGGAGATAAAGTGTGCGGCCCTTCCGCATTATCAATTTGCAGGTGCCAATTCCAACCACGTCTGTTGATGTATTATTTCCCATGTAAATGCTTCTACTTCCCTTCGAAATTTGACATAAATCCACATATGCATTACAGTCCCTTGCTATGTGGTCGGTTGTTGCTGAGTCTACAATCCAGAAAGGAACAATCTCAATTAGCATTAAACAACTACTAACAAAAACATCATAGAAATGAATTTGGTCTTATTTTACCTTTGGCTCAGTGCAATCACGAGCAAAGTGACCAGGCTTCCCACAAATTAAGCAATTCATGTTCTTATTCTTCTTTCCTGTGCGCTTCCCGCGCTTGTTTCCTCTTAGAATGGTCTTGTTCCCTCCCTTCCTTAGCTTAAAACCTTTCCCTTTCCATTTCTCCCATCCAGTCTCGGAAGCTCCAAATTTCTTGGATTCGGTCATATAAGCATGCCCAACAGGTTTATCAACGAGAAGATGATCTTCTTCCAACTCAACATGTCGTGTAACATGATCAAAAGTTTTGATGTTGTCATTATGGGTAAGGTTTATCCTGAGATGCTCCCAAGCATTTGGAAGAGAGCGAATCACAGCGTGGACTTATTGCTCATCAGTCAGCTGGTGGCTAGCACTTCTCAGTTCAATTATCATGTTTGACATGATAGTCAAGTACTGCCTCATAGTATGATTCTATTGCTTCTTGTAAGCATCAAATTTTAAAGTTAGTTGACGCAACCTAGTGGTTGAAGTGCCGCAAATTGGCCATGACAACGTCTGGGGCGACGTGGGCGTGGCGGTGCTCTCCAGTGCAACATTAGATCATTTCTCATGCTGTTTAGCATCAGAATGCGAGCAACCCTATCCTTGCGCTTATAGGCCTGATATGCTTCCATATCTCGCCTAGATTTGGCACTTGTCCCATGCTCGGGCTTAGCCATTGGTTGTGTGATTATCTCCAGCATGTCTTGTTCTTCCAAGAGGTACTGAATTTTACGATGCCAAACATGTAATTTTTGTCATTCAGTTTGTCTCATTGGTTTAGGTCGGCAACTATGCTCCTAGTAGCAACCATTTTAACTAAAATCAAAGAAAAAAAACATTAACTTAGCGCAACTCGTAACCTAGTGACCCATTACATGTCGCAAAGTTCTAAATCAAACAATAAGAAACTAATTCTTGTAAGAGAAACAAAAAGTCATCATACTAATACTAATAAGTTTCTGAGCAAAACTAGTTGGTATGGTTAAATTTAAACTTATGCTTGATGATCTTATGCGAAAGAGGCACTCATTTCCAATCTTGACATCCACAGAAATAATAATAGCAAATACATACATATCTAAAAGATAAAAACTAAATGCTATATATTGTATTTCATATTGTACCAACAATATGTGTCAAATAAACATTTCATACATATTTCATTAATGGAAAGAAGATAAAATATATCTATATATGTATCTATGGCTTGCTAAACATTTTCTAATGTTCCTTTCTAAATCATTCATTTCTTTGGTGATATGCCTGTTCTCTTCTAGAAAATTCCCTTTCCATCAATGTCCCAAACATTTTCTTTATCCATGGAAATGTATTCATTGATTTGCTAGATCGCCTAATACCACATTGTATACGTCGCTTCAATTCTCCCTTTAATTTAGGGACAATCTTCTTGTACTTTAACTTGCTTGACTGTTCTACAAGCGCCTTTGTATCATTTTTCCCATGAATCGGGTAGAAATTGAGCCTTATCCATTTTGTTCTCCTGACAACTTGTAATGCTCGTGGAAGGTTACATGAAAGTTCCATAGCATATCATGTCACACCAGATTCAGTCCGACCCGGTGGAGGATCGAGCTAGAGTTAGAGTGCGAGACCATATATTGGGACTCTTTACTTACTTTTTCAGACATTGGTGGACCCAAGTCTTATGACATAATCAAAATATCATATACAAAATTACAAAATAAAACTAGCACCTTAGTGAATTGTTCTGATTATCCACATATCTGATCTTGAGTCCCATTTACATATTCAAAACTATGTTTCCAATGCGTCGGAGCGTAGAACTACTATGATGAATCCCTTTACTTTCGTGTCTTGTGTGAATACGGAAGATCACGCTATCTCAGCTATTACGTACCTGCGGATTGAAAAACCCGTGCTAAGCTTTACGCTTAGTAGAAGCTATGTAGTATGCATATACACATTTATATTGACATATATATGATAACGGATATCAGAATTTCCATGCATTCATATAATGGACTTATACAAGTACTTATGCTTATAACAGACTTATGTTTACTCGGATCTCCCGTAGGAGTTACAGAACTTATTCTTATTCAGAAATACCCGTAGGTATTACAAATCAGAACGATACACATTTGTTTACTCTTATTCATTCTTTTGGTTATTATCATATAACTATGGGAATACCTAGACCAGTACTAATAAATGAGTAAGACACAACACAACAAGTATCCGAAGATCTTATCACAATCTTGAAGTCTTGGTAACCGCAAGCGAGAATCTTAGAAGCAGCTGAGCGAAGTCTTAGTAGCACTGTCCGGAGTCTTAGAAATTGCTAAACAAAGCGTGCACCTTGCGTTGTGACAGAAGTGCCGTGTCATTTAATACCTGGTCTTAGGCATTCCTACGATTACATGTATTCAGAAACTTCCTATCTTATCATTGAAGCATGAACTTTGCCCCCATCAAACTAGTCGAGGTGAAGCGAAGCTTCACCGAGGCAGCGAGGTACGGTACATTTTTCACTTACTTCTTTCTTATCTTGACCCCTGTTAATCATTTATTAGAGTTCTAATACTCTCGGTGTGCGAATTATAGCTTAATTATGCAAAAATACAAAAAGCGAACTGAGGAGACTAGTGGTACCGATACGCTCACGTTCGATCTTGGAATTTACAGATCCCGGTTCCTAGAGAAGCGATGCAGTGGCACAGGTGTCGCGATGCCGTTTGCTCTTGCATCAGCGTGCTGTACCACCCTAAAGGGTGCAGGTACACAATCTCTCGGGTCTGCCTGAAATAGCGAGGAATTATATTGCTAATGCACTTTTCTCCCATAATTCTCTTCTATTACATTTCTTCATCAAAAAACTAACATGAGATCCCTCAAAACAACTCCACCAATACCTTTAATTGGCCAAGAATCCAGGATTCATGCCCAAGTTCTGACTCTACAAAACCCAGGTGTGAAGGATTCCATATCTAATTATTATCAAATAGGGATTTTCAACCCAACTTCCCTTAAATCTAGAGTTAGGATAATTCTTAACAAAACCCTAGAAAAGGGAACCCAATTAATGTCCAAAGAAAACCCTAGTAATCTATACCCAAGTAGTTTTTGGACAAAATCTTACTATTTCATACTTAAATTCCATACCAAACTCCAAAAATCCATACCTTGGCTTGATTTCTCTCTTTCTTCCTTTTCTTCTCCTTCCTCTTCTTCCCGTAAGCTTCCTTGTTTGGAGAGCAAAAATGAGTTATTTTTGGTCTCCTCCTCTATTTATAGTTAAAGTTTCATTTATTTGCCTTTTAGTCCTCCAACTCTTGACCATTTGTATTTCCAATTTCCCATTATTTTATTTTATTTCAACTTATTAACTTATGACTTTTAAGTCCCTTTTGACAAATTACAATTTTGTTCTTATGTCCTGGTACAATTTCCGGGTTTCTAAATTTCCATTTTTTGCATTTAATTTATGAAAAATTCAATTTATGCCTACAAAATACCCTAAACATGTTGAAAACAACTAGGGTATATTTCGGGGTGTTACATATCATGCATAACACCAATGTGTTCTTCCAATGAATGATTCGGGTCTTTCTTGTATTGACCCAATCGCTCCAAAGTGATCATCATTTGTTCTCCTACTACATTTAAAAAGTGGAGAAATTTTTTAGTATTGTAAGAGATTTCTATCTCTATCTACAATTGCTATTACATACATGCTCCAATAACTAAGGAAATTCGAGTATTCTATTTCAACATGTCCTAATCACATGCTTAATAATACTTCAATATACATTTCTAATTTCTAAAAAATATCAAATGACCTCTTCATGCTCTAGAAAGGTGTTCATTGAATAGGAAATTTTAAAAAAATGTTAGATTTAGCTTGAGTCGGATGAGGTCAAGCGGCTGATCAAAGTTTGGTGACGATAGTCATTTGTCCCGATCAAAGTCGGTGACATCGGCGACGCGTTAACGTAATGGTCAAAGAGCTGCCATATTAGCGTTTAACTACCACGACATCAATCAAATGCCACGTCATCATGGGAGGTCAAAGAGGTACCACATTAGCTTTTGACTACCACGTTTGTAGTCAAACACCACGTCATCAAGGGGTTCAAGGTGGGTGCCACGTGGCAATCCATGTCATCCAGAGCCATCGCCGGTTGCCGATCATCGCCGTTCACCTCGTCGTCTACCGGTTGCCATAAATTTCAAAAAAATCCATATTTTCAAAAAACTTCAAAAAAATCGTAATAAATCAATCAGAACTCCAAAAATTCAAAAAAAAAAAAAAATACTCGTTGGAAAGCTCTCGATGAGATCTTTCCATCCATACAAAAATTTCAACCAAAAAATAGGCTTTAAGAGCCCCGAAAAAATCAATCTATGTTCGGTTTTCCTTTGAAAAAAAAACACATTTTCTTTTCCGAAGAACATGAAGCACAAAGATAACCATAAAATGGCTCTGATACCAATGTTAGAACATCGCAGCGGAAGGAGACTTGCTTGTTAATCGCTTAACCCAGTGTCTTCAATGCTTCAAGGATAATCCAAGTACCAGAACTTGAACCAGAAATCCACAATATGAACACCTCTCTAAACTTTTATCAACAATTTGTCTAAAGGATGAAGATGGTGATAACTCAAAGATGACAGATATAGCTAATGTTTTTCATCAAAACAATCGAACCCAAAATTCAATATAAAAACCTTATTTATAGGTTTCTGTTTGGTTCCATTTTGGAGAAGAGTCATAAACCTTTTTAGGGTTGTCTTTGTTTGAGATGGGACATGGGTCGGGTTAAGCCCATAGGCGACCAAGCCCATAATCAAACAGAAATCAAAATGACCAACAGTTGTGACCATTGGGGTTTAAGCCCTATAAAATCAAAAACCACTTTTTCAATTATTGTGATTCTCTCTATCCAAACAACCAGATAGGTGTTGGAAAAAATGGGTTTGAGCACAATAAATTAGCTATCTTTGAGCTAAAATTAAAATGGGTCCCATAAAGCTTTTTCGGTGGGTCCACATGGGAATGTGTTCTCCTCCAGGAGGAGATGAAGATTATATATTGAGTTTCTCAAAACCATTAAGGAGTGAATTAGAAATTGCCTCCAAACATCACCCCTTGAAAATGGTAACTAAAGGTTTAAGCTTGTGGAAAAGCTTGTGTCCCACATCGGATGAGAACAAGACTTTTAAAAAGTATAAATACACCCACCTTGTAGTTGGGTTTGGGCCCCAAGGGGCACCCCAGTTTTGTGGAAGGGAAAGGACCTAGCTCATGCTTGGTTCACCACACACACGCGCACGCCGCCGTCGCCCCGGCCGGGCTAGATTCGGGTTCGGAGCTAGCTTAAACTCACCTTTGGCATCGGCTCTTGTCGTTTTGTGCGAGGTTACCGTGGATCGATCGTCTTCTCAACGAGACACGACCCTTCCCCAAGCTTCATGACTGTACTAAACAGTCATGAGTAGGTCTATGTAAAGGCCACACTTTCTCTCATTTTAATATACATATTCATTCATTCATTTCATTTCATACGCTTGAGAGAAGTGAGTTAACGCAAGCGGTTGAGTTCGTGACTGACGAAAGTGCTTTCTTATTGTTGGGAGATCATTTCATCATGGGAGACAAATTGCCATTGACTGCCGAAACACCCTTTGCGAGGGCAATACTTGTCTTAAGGAGATTGTAATCCCGACCTGAAGACTTGATCACGCAACGAGGTTCGATTGCTAAGTTTTCACCAAACATTTCCACATATTGTTTAAGGTTACATGGCTGTTTTCATTAAACGTTTTATGTTCATCTCGATTTAAATAACTGTTCTATTGCTCTCGATCTCAGCTGAAAATCTTAAGACAAGTAATCCCCTTTGTTTTTCCGTTTTTACATAAATCTGCGTATAGAGCATTGCTATTGGTTTTTGTTGCAAATTTTTTTAACAAATGTCGATGCGTGTACGTTTTTTGGCATCAATCTTTGATTACGGACTCTGTTTCATGCTTAGTTTCTCTTTGCACTTATTTTTTGTTTACAAAAACGTTCTGTTTATGTTTTTTTTTTATATAGATATCAATACGTTTTTATAGTCATCAATGCCGTTTTGGACTATAGAACTACTGCACTGGATTTGTTTATTTTAAATAGTGATATCAGTTTACATATATATGTTTGCTCAGTATAGGTTTGCACTGAATTTTTTTTATTTCAAACATTGATATCAGTTCTGGAATTGTTTGGTTGCTTAATTCTGAAAAATCAATAATCTGTTTGTTTTAATATATTTTATTTTTACTCATATTTTGGCAAAGTCATATTTGAGTTGTAAAGAAACTGTTTCTGTGAACAGTAGCCACTTTGGTTTAATATTGGTTTTAGTCAAAATTTGTCTAAGTCATTTTAAAATTTTTTAATATATTGTTTAAACGAGGTCGGTTCGGTAGAATGACCTGCGATTCTACCCTGCTTGTGGTGCCTCCTCAGCTGTTATGGCGCAAATGACTGTGAGTCATGGAGAGAAGCCGGAAAAGTTCAATGGAATAGAATTCAAAAGGTGGCAACAAAAGATGTTGTTCTACCTTACCACCTTGAATTTGGCCCATTTCCTTCAAGAGGATGCTCCCGCATTGAAGGAAAATGAAACTGATAGGCAAGTGGTTGTTGTTGTGGAAGCATGGAAGCATGCCGATTTCTTGTGTCGGAACTACCTCTTGAATGACTTGGAATGACCTGCTTATATAATGTGTGCCTTCAATGCGCAAGAGAAAATTGTGGGAATCCTTGGACCAAATAAGGCAGAGGATCTCAGGGGCTTAAAGTTTAATAGTGGGAAAATTCCTAGACTACAAGATGCTTGATTCAAGGCAGTGATCGGCCCGAGTTGAATCTGCAGAGTGATTACGCATGACATACATGCGAGAGGGATGTCTTTCTCGGTGAATCCTTCAGTGGTTTGCAATTATTGAAAAATTGCCACCACTATGGAAAAAAAATTCAAGAATTACCTAAAGCATAAGCGGAAGAAGTGAGACTTGAAGACTTGATGAGTGAGGTGAGAATAGAGGAAGACAACGTGCATCGAGAAGAAGGCGAGGCGAGGGCATCATGGAATCGAGGCTAATGTTGTGGAATAGGCGGACGCTTCCACAATGCAGAAGAGGAAGCATAATGGCAACGGTCCCAGCGAGTCCTACAAAAGAAGTTCCAAGGCAGAAGTGCTATGTGTGCGACAAGCAAAGTGCGGGTGCTGGGGTATCGTGGTCGCGAGAGACAGGGAATCGAAGAAGAAACGCCCGCCAGCGTGTGTTGAAGTAGGCGATGCCGAACGCTGAACCTCGGTAGTAGTCGATCTCAGAGGTGAACTTCATTGTGACCAATACCAAGGAATGGTGGAGCTGGGTGGACCACGGGGCTACTCGTCATGTTTGCTTGAGACAAGTATTATATCATATCAAACCATAGATAATGGAGAACAACTCTTTATAGTCCAACTCCTCTTCTTCGAAGGCGAGGGAAGGAGTAGTATTGAAGATGACATCGGGCGAACTTATCTGGATGGATATCGTGTGCCGAAATTCGAAGAATCTAGTGTTTGGATCATTGTTGAGTAAGGGGCTTCAAGTTGGTGTTTGTCTCGAGACAACTTCATCCTCACCAAAAATGGGATGTATGTGGGAAGAGGTCGTGACGATGGGCTCTTCAAAATGAATGTAAATATTGTTGTACCTCTATTAGAATATCAATAAAAGAACCGTCTTACGCATATGCTTGAATCTTCAAATGTGTGGCATGGTAGACTAGGACATGTTAATTATGATACATTGCCTTGAATTAATTAATATGGAATGTTTTCCTATTTCAAATAGATCCAAATCATAAATGTGAGATGCATTGTGGAATCTAAACTTACAAGAACTTCCCTTTGATCAATTGAAAGAAGTAGTGAACCTACAGATTAATACATTCGAGATATACGCCAGTCTGAAATTTATTCAAGCGAGAGGTGGTAAGTATCTTTTCTTACATTAATTGATGGTGCTGAATCTTTGTTATGTTTACTTATTGAAAGTAAAGATGAGGCATTGGAAATGTTTCAACATTTCAAGAATGAAAGTGGAGAACCAACTTGATAGAAAAATCAAGGTAATAAGTGATAGAGTGGTGAATATAGGCCCCTTTTAGGGATTTTTGTTCACAACATGGTATAGCCCTTAAGCAATTGCCTACTATTCACCTCAACAAAATGGGGTTGTTGAACGTAAGAATAGAACTTTAAAAGAAATGATGAATGCATTACTATTAAGTTACGGACTACCTCGAAAATATGTAGAGGAAGCAATTCTTTCATAAATTATATTCTCAGCCAAGATACCTCCTGAGAAAACGATAAATCCCTTATGGTGTGGAAAGGTCGAAGACCTTCTTCTGAATACTTAAAAGTGTGGGGGTGTCTAGCTAAAGTGGCCCAGTGCCTATGCAAAGGTTAAAAATAGGACCCGAAAACGATTGATTGTGTTTCATTGGATATGCACATAATAGTAGTGCATATCGTTCGATTCTAAATTTGAAATTATCGATATGCATGCCAATCGATTGCTCCGAATCAAGGAATGCATCTTTATTTGAAAATGTATTTCCTTACAAATCCACCACAGGAGTCGAACTGATAACGAGGACTCGTGATGCGATAGGCGTAGTCGAGGCAATGAGATGATGATGAACTAGGCAGCCAAGAAACTAGAGCGTCCCAAATCTTTTTGGTCGGATTTTCTAACGATATGCGTTGAAGATGAGCCTCAAAGCTTTAAGGAAGCTATGTCGAGCCACTGGCTCCATATTGGAAAGAAGGCTATAAGCGATGAATCTCCATCTTGAAAAATCATACATAGAACTAGTGGATCTCCAGGGTTGAAACATCTAGGATATAAAGGGATATTCAAGAAGAAAATGGCAGATGGATCTATTGATAAATGACCGGATGGGTTATCAAAGGTTACAAACAAAAAGAAGGCTTGGACTATTTCGATACCTATTCACCAGTAACAAGAATATCATCCATTCGAATGTTAATAGCTATTACAACTATACACAATCTTGAGATACATCAAATGGATGTAAAGACAACTTTCTTAAATGGTGACCTAGATGAAGAAATCTACATGGAACAACCGAAGGATTTATTTAAGGTCAAGAAGAAAAAGAAAGTTTGTCGGCTTGTTCAATCCTTTATGGATTAAAGAAAGCGCAATGCGTGGCATGCAAAATTTGATAGTGTAATGTGAATGGATTGAAGAAATCAGCGAGTGTGACAAATGTGTATATGTCGAGAACAGAACGTGGATATGTCATTGTTGTCTCTATGTTAATGATATACTCATTATGGGCAGCAATAATGAAATCATTAAAACTACCAAGGAAATATTCAACAATAAGTTTGACATGAAAGACTTAGGTGTTGCGGATGTTATACTTGGGATAAAAATCTCCAAAACATCAGATGGACTAATATTACCTCAATCACATTATATTGAGAAAATTCTCAAGAAATTTAAACAAAATGATAGTAGTCCAATGAGAACACCTGTAGATGTAAATCTACATCTAATATCCAAAATGTGGCAAAAGCCTTTCACAGCAAGAATATGCACAAAAACGAATTGTGACTTGATATGTCATGGTAGTACCCGTCACAGACATAGCTTCTTATTTGTCATTAAATTGAAGTAGATACCTGGTAATCAGTCGGACCATTTGAAAGGCAATACGCCGAGTTTGAGGTATTTTGAAATACACACAAAACTATGGATTACCACTACTCAAAATATCCAAGCGGTACTTGAAGGATCTTTGTGATGCGGTGGTCTCGACACGAACTGAAAGTCGCGAGTGGCTATCTATTTATACTTGGTGTTGGTGGAGGCGATTGTCACGGAAATCTTCTAACAACGTCATTGCTTTAGATCCATGATGGAATTGAGTTTATTGCCTTCGGATAAATTGGTGAAGAAGAAGCGAGTGAAGACCGTCATTTCCTTAGAAAGATATTCCAATATGGCCACAACACGTGTTTGCTATGCGCATTCGTGCGATAGTCAATCGTGGTGGAAGAGCCTGAGTCGTATATAACGGTGAGTCTCGACATATTAGATTGAAGACATAATGCGAGTAAGACAACTTCTCCAATGGTATTATGACCATTGAATACATAGGTCAAAAAGAGAACATCGCGGTCAGATTAACCAAAAGTTTGACTAGAAGCAAGTAAGTAAATCATCGGGGAATGGGATTAAGCGACTAAAGAGTCGCCCGGAATGGCAACTGACCTAGCTAACTAGAGATCCCGAATCTGGAGTTCAAAGGGACAATAGAGTTTGTGTGACTCATTGAAGATCACTACGGAGGAACAAATCTCCTACTCATTCCCTGCTCGTGAATAATTGAGGCTGTGGTGTTGAACGGGGGTAAGCCACGCTTTAATGATTCTTATATCTAGTGGGGTATAGCGAGAATACCTTCCATAAGAAGTCACCTATGTGGTGAAATTTGGTAGGTTCTATGAGAATGATAAGAGATGCATTCTCTGGAGCACTCATGAAACCGGGAATTGTTCGAGGGCCCAAATGAACACAGCGCGAGGAACCAGCGTAATCGGGAAAGATTACCGCGTGAATGTTATTGTCTTGGTTACCTGAAATGATTGAAGCAGTTCAAGACATCATGTTCAATGATCAATCAGTAACCCCGATAGCATTTCACAAGGGAAGGTTCAAGGCCTACCTTCCTCTATACAGAAAATTTCCAACTGAACTCTCTCTTAGTGTCAGCATGTCATTCGCATTAATTTCAGTCAATTTCATTCATGTGGGGGATTGTTGGAAAAAATGGGTTTGAGCACAATAAATTAGCTATCTTTGGCTAGGTAAAATGGGTCCTAGCTTTTCGGTGGGTCCACAGCAGAATGTTTTCCTCCACACGAAGAGATGAAGATTATATATTGAGTTGCTCAAAACCATTAAGAGTGAATTGGAATTGCGCCGAACATACTTCGCCAAAATAGTAGCCCCAAAGGTTTAAAACTTTGAGGAGAAAAGCTTGTGTCACATCGGATGGAAACAAGACTTTTAAGGAGTATAAATACACCCACCTTGTGATTTGGGTTTGGGCTGAGGCACCACTGATTTTGTGGAAGGGGGAGGACCTAGCTCATGCTTAGTTCACCATACACATGCGCGCGCCGCCGCCGCCCCTGGCCAGGCCGGGTTTGGGTTCGGAGCTAGCTTAAACTCACCTTTTGGCATCAAAAGCGGTTGGCGTAGTTTTTGCGTACGTTCTGGATTGAACGTGCGTCTTCTCCACACGAGACAAACTCTTCCTTAAGCTTCATGACTGTACCGAACATTCATGAGCAGGTCTATATAAAGGCCACACTTTCTCTCATTTTAATATACATACTCATTCATTCATTTCATTTCATATGTTTGAGAGAGAGACTGAGTTCTGCTAACAGTTCGGGTTTGACAGTCAACAAAGAAAGTGCTTTCTTACTGTTGGAAGATCATTTCATCCTGGGAGACAAATTGCCATTATTCTCGAAGCACCACTGCGAGGGCAATACTTGTCTTAAGGAGATTGTGTCCAACACAAGACTTGATCTGTAACGGAGTTCGATTACTTTAAGTTTCTGCGAGCATTTCCATATATTGCTTAGGTTACGTAAAAACATTTCCATTAAACGTTTATGTTCATCTCGATTTAATACTATTCTTATTGCCTCTTGATCTCTAACAATAGGTTCTCATTTCTTCCTGACCATGTCATATTTCTCTTCCTCTCCTTCTTACCCTTCCAAGATGTCAGCAGAACCAGCGTATTGTCCAAGAGATGGCGCCAAACAGGAAGAATCCAGTTCGATGAGGATTGGGTTGTGAGAAAAGAAGAATTATCGAGGCAAAGAACAATGAGGAGATAGGATTTCATCAAGTTTATCAGAAAGTGGATGAATAACAATGAAGAGGAAACGACGGTGTAGACATTTATCCTGATCACATTAACTTACCCCGAAGAATTTCCTAATTCAGACATGGAGGATTGCCTGAAATTCCTCACCCTCCGAGGAGTAAAACATTTGTATCTCGATTTTTCTGATCCGTTATGGGATAAAGAAGTGTTCGATCCACATCTTGAGCTGCCATCATTTCTTTACAAACATAAAATCATTGAATCCTTAAAGCTGTTTTCATGCAGATTCGATTTTTCGGAATTTAGGAACTTCAGTGTCCTTAAAGATCTTTTTGTAGGATGGGTTGAAGTTACAAGCACTTCTCTAAATTCCCTGCTGATAGACTGCCCCGTTCTTGAGAGTCTGTCCTTGAAGAAATGTAGGAGTTTAGGCGATTCTGAAATTTCAGGGCCTAATTTGAAGCTTAAGAGGTTGACCATAGACAATTGTAATATTTACGTTCGGATTACGTTGATGGCCAAGAACTTACAATACTTCAAGTGCGCAGGATTGTTGACATATTTTTCCATAGAAAATCAACCTCATGTGAAAGCGGTTGAATTCAATTTCCAGGTCGAATCCGAATTCGACGGCAGTGGATTCTTCGGCGATACCCTAAAAAACATCCTCCTAAAGCTCAACCCTACTACTTTAACTGTATGTAGTGTCGTGCTACGGGTATGTACAAAGTTTTGATTGGATAATAGGGAGAATTGTGTTTACATACACTGCAGCGCATGCAAGGCTTCCAACATGCAATAGTATAGTAAACGTAATACTGTGCAAGAAGGTGTTACATGTTAATGGACCAAACATAATCATATTACAATTTTAATTATAATATTATGATTATTAATTATGGGTAATTTATGAGATGATTTAATATTAACTAGCTATGGGTCTATGGTACTATCTTCTCCCTTTTTTTGATAAGCCCATTGGATCAAAATCTGATTTTTTCCCTGTGCTTTATATATGAGTAAATAGAGCCCTAAAATTTCATAAGAGTTTGATAGAATACACTTTTGGAGAAGGAAAGATTCATCTTCAATCCTAGCCTTTCTTTTATTTCGTCCCTTACAGATTTGAGAGACTAATAACAGCTAAAAATTCCGAATCGATGCCAGGTATGTTTTCTACCCAATACGAATTGATATGCTTCATTGTTTCAATAAAGTTATTATTTTGTAATATATTTATTGAGTATTTTGATTATTAATCAATTGCTTTTAGGATCAATAAATACTCTTGATTTGATAAAATAATTTAGCAATTGGTATTAGAGCCACTTTAGTTGACATTGAAGCTGTTAAATTCGTTTTTCTGAATTTTTTGGGTTTGATCAATTTTTGTTATCAGTTTCAAAACCATGAGGATATGTTCGTATTTTATTTCCCTAAGATAAAAAAAAAAAAAAATTGAATGAGTTTGTTCCGGTATTAAAGTTCTCCAATTTTTTCCATTACCTTTTAGTTTTCCTCCATCTATCAAGCATTTTGATTGACACCTTGATTTAATGTTTGGGTTTGGACCATAATACTTATTTGAATGAAGAAAAATATGATGAGAGAAAAAGTAGAAATTGAAATAACATTTGGGAATAGATAGTTTTATTTACGTTTTTCAATAAAAATATTTTTTTATTAATTATATGTACTTACCATGTAGGCCATCTTCTTTTCCCCATAAAATATTATGCTTTTTTTCAATAAAAATATTTTTTTATTGATTATATGTACTTTCCATGGAAGCCATCCTCTTTTTCCTATAAAATATTCTAATAATATTTGGCGAAACTTACAAATATCCTTCATAATTTCATCCTACTGCCACTCTTGATCTTGGCATCTCTTTTATTTGTCTTTTCTGCTTTCTATTGCCAAGCTATACCCTAGATCAATAATTAGTTATACACTAGATCAATAATCAAAGTTTGACACACTAAGAATTCTCGTTATTCTCTCATGAAATCAATTTGTTAAAAATTGACATCTTAAGAGCCATTCTAAAAGTAACTGGGTAATATCATCCATATGGATTATAATGGAATTAGTAGAGAAATTCTAAGAAAGAATTCGTATGTCGAATTCCTAGTTTGTCATGCCAAACTTATCTAAATCAAAGCATTAAATTTGGTTTTTGGAATAATTGAATTTTTTACCCAATTTTGCAATAATTTTAGCTCTTTTTCAAATTTACCTTAACAATTTATGTTTATGTTATTTATGATTATTTATAGCAACATATTATGAATAAGATCAAAAACTTATGAACTTTGGTAAAAATTGAGAAATATTGAATGCTTAAGAACTTGCCTCTAATGAGTGAAACGTATCGGATATTTTGGAATTGATCTTTATGAGTAATTTAAATCTTTATAGCATCCAATTTTGCTAAGAGATAGTGAAGTTGTCATATCGATTACTTTATTATTTGGTAGGATTCTTAGTTTGGTGAAGAGATTTCACTAAGTGTCATGAACCGCACAATTTTACTACCTATTGGTGGGAAATTGGAGCATTTGGTTGTGACGGCTAGTGAATTGCTCTTACTTGTGTATGAGTCTTTTTGTATTTTATAGACTCTAGCATTTGATGACCACTTTTGTGGGTCATTTGGTAAGCCAAAGAATGGAGAAATTTGCATGTCTTTGTTTTACATGTATTTTTGACATTGCTCTCTTGTTTATTCTTCAACTTTGGGTTTTCCTCAGTTCTTTGCCATCACGAAACTCAATGAGACTAATTACAAGAATGGGAAAAATGAGTTATCTGATAATCATTGGGTGAATGTTTGTTTTGAATCAAATATCATTTATGTGCCATATGATAATTGGTGGTTAGATAGTAGTGCTACCATTCACGCTTGCCTATGCAAGCGGTTATAAGCATAAGAAGTCCAACTAGTTTGGAGTAGTATGTGTACATGAGAATGAGTACAAAGTCCAGTTGATTTTAAATTTATTTAGATTATAGCTTAGTCGTTGAAATTTTTGGGGGTGCACGATGTGGCGTATATACCCTCGATCAGGAGAAATTTGATATCAATACCTATTATGGATAGACTTGGATATAGTTTTCTTTTTGGACCTGGAAAAGTTAAATTGTACCGAGATTCACTATTGATTGGAATTGGAGAACTTTGTGGGAGTCTTTACATATTAGAAATATGCGCTGCGCATGTTTTTGCTACCTTCTTTATTATCACTTTAACAACTCAAACGTTTGAGATTGGATGAAAAGTCTTCTACTCTTTGGCACAAGCGTTTGGGTCATATTTCTAGATAGAGAATGGAGTGATTAATTAAAGATGAGATTCTTCTAGATCTTGATTTCTCAGATTTTGATACCTATGTAGACTACATTGATATGAACCCCATCAACTTGTGAGGAGACTCTTGATTGAATTAGCTCGGAAGAATTGCTCTCGTATTCGGCTTGAATGGATGACCTTGACCCGTTGCTTATAGGGAAACAAGAACCTTGGTATATGAGGACGCCACAATTGGTGATGAATATTCGATTGATAAGTCTTGATGAACGCCATGGAATAACCGATAAGTTCAAAGAGTTCTTTCAAGAACCAAAGAGAAATTTAAACTCTCAATTTTATTAATGTGTAAACAGCAAAAAGTAGGAATAACACACCTATAAATAGGTCAAAAAATATGAAGAATCAAACTAAATATTCGGCCACAAGAAAAGTAAATGATCGGCCAAAACTAGAAAGGAAACTAATATATTTTTCCTAACCTACACATACTAAAAAACGCCCATAAGGAAATGAACTAAATGATTTAGGACAAGACTTGTGTCAAATCATTTATCATCGAGAACAAATCAACATGAATGGAGAACCAAATCGGCTCTAAAATAGCGACAAATCGAGACAAATCATCTCGAATCAACACGAATCAACACCAAATACTTGTGAAGTGGCTCCCAGAATAGCAGCAAATCATGAAGTCAGCAGCGGCAGGTCTTGGTCTAAATCCGGATTTACTTTGATGATTAGCTATTCTCTCTTTGGTTAGAATATTGATCTTGAAATTCATCAATCTATCCTTGACAATGGCGCCAAAACTTGATAGATCGATTTGTGATATATATAAACCAATCGAAAAACAAGATCATATATATACAAATTTATGGAACTATTACCAAGGACTACTATCTAATCCCAAGCAACAGCCTTGAAACTTGATAGAGGCGATTTGTGATATATATATATATATATATATATATATATATATATATATATATATATATATATATATATATATATATATATATATATATGTTATATATATATATAAACCCGATTGAACAAAGATCATATATATAAATTTATGGAACTATTACCCAAAGGACTATTATCTAATCCCGGCGCCACAAACTTGATGGGCAGTGTGCAAACAAAGTTATGACTACACCCACTTAGAAGGACTATTATCTAATCCTAAACTGGCACCAAAAACTTATTTGACCAAAATGTAGAAAAAAATTTTGTGTTTGTCCTTTTTGTAAAATCAGTTCGGCTAAAAATTTAATTGGTCTTAAACAACACTAAAGTACAGGTCTTCAAAGTAATAAAAGTGGTTGCTAAATTGGGAGATCCGAGATATCATTCCAGTTAGTGAATAATAAAACAAACTACCTAGCCTCGAGACCCTTACTATTTGAACTCAGTATTAAGATGATTGGAAAGCGAATGAA
Source organism: Tetrastigma voinierianum (assembly GCA_016808115.1). NCBI lineage: Eukaryota > Viridiplantae > Streptophyta > Magnoliopsida > Vitales > Vitaceae > Tetrastigma > Tetrastigma voinierianum. The sequence continues at coordinate 712,048 of JAEQBH010001010.1, forward strand.
ATAATACTAAAGTAATTTCCATAGTGTACATAATATATAATAAGAATGGAGTTGAGAGTTCATTGAGTGAAACAACACTAGGACATGAACGATGAATAGGTATCAATTTGCATCATTTGAATCTTAGCTAAAACCCTTAAGTTGGAAGAAAATTTGAATTTGTCGAAGATGCATTTGTGGTATAGTTTGGATTTCTCCCTTAATCATACATTTCACTAATTAGAGATTCATGTTCATTTCTGACTCATGAATCTATTCAGTGCTTGTAGATATAATCCTCTTTAAGTTTGGTATTTTCCTCTTCGATACTTCACACCCGGATCTTAGGGTGAAGAATTCTTGTACTATAAATGAGGATATTGCAGAAGCCTTTATAAATTTAGATGGCACCTCATCCTTGATGCGATGAAATTCTCCATCTCCTTGATTAGATCTTTGCTAACACGGATCAGAATCATTTCATCAGAGAGAGGAGAAACCTCTTAGTGATTAAACTGATACTTCATCAAACTATCCTCAAACATGAGTAAGTTAGTGATTTATCTGAGTAATCTTTCAGAGTTCATTAGTTCCAAAGTATTAGTCTACCATACCCACAAAGAACTGCTCTCTACCCTCAGGATTCTCCATCTTTATTAATAATCTGAAGACCTCAAAAATGGAAGCATGATATAATACTTTGCATGTTTTCTGATATTGTCTTTAGGAGCTGTTGATTAAAAAATACTTTTGATCAAATGAAGTAAAAATTATTTAAGGCGTTCTTCAGCTTTGATGGAAAAATGTTCCTCCTGTGTTATTTCTGAAAGAGCTGTTTTCAAGTGGTTCTCATATCGGTGACTAGTGATAAAAAATTCACGAAAGTGTAAGCAGTTGAAATAAATGAAATCAGAAAATTTTCCAAACTCCATTTTTATTCAAAAAAGCAGTAATGAAAGAAAAGATTATAGAAAATTAAGTTTCCTTCAATTCATTACTCCAACTCAAAAAAAAAAAAAAAAAAACTAGCTAAAAACCATGCCGAGCTAAATCTGCAAAAAGGAAATAAAAAATAATATACAAATAGTCTTCAACAACGGAAGTCCCAGAATTGCGTTGCGCGGGTGCCTAGATGCGTCGGTATAGACTTTTTCAATGTTAATTGCTTTTCAAGATTGTATTGTGGATCCCCAAATTTCTGGCCCAAATTGGTCGCTCTATCGCGACAAAGAAAGTTTTGTCGCGGCCAGTCTTGAGTCTTTGTTCTTGGCCATCCTGACCGTAGTTTAAACGCGACATGTTCTCTGAGCTTTTTCTTGGATTCTGTCGCGATAGACTTTGATAATGTAACAATAGAGTTTTGATCCAGTAGTCTTGTTCTTGTCGTGATAGGAATGTCTTGTGTCGCGACACAAAATTTGTTGCATCCAGCTCTTTATACACTTCTGCCTCTCGAAACTATCGCGACATAATTTTCTTTGTCGTGACAAGTATTTTTCTCTTCAGCTTGTCTACTTTGTCACGACAGGATTTCTTTGATTCCTTAGCAAATTTTGTCATGACAAAATTTTCTTTTATCGCGACAAAGTTTTCTTCTCTGGTTTTTATCGCTAGCTGAGCTGTTTGTTGCGACATAGAAATCTTTGTTGCGACAAACTTAACTTGGCTAATCTTAGTTCTCATTTAATTTATGTCGCGACTGAATTTTCTTTTGTCGCGATAGAATTCTATCATTCTATAGCTTTGGTGCGATGAAAGCTACTGTCCACGGCGAAGTTTTGCTAATTCTTTACTATGTTGCAACATGAGTTTCTTTGTCGCCATTCCTCTTGTATTGCTCTTCAACTTCTTGTCATGACAGAAATAATCTTTGTCGTGACAAAGTCCTGTTGTTCTTTGTTGTGAACTCTTAATGTTATGTCGCGACATAATTTTCTTTGTTGCGGAAGACTTTTCTTCCTTAAGCTAGTTCCTTACTGAAAACTTTGTCACAACATAAAAACACTTGTCTCATCTGACTTGTGTTATATCCTTGCCATTTTCTGTCGCAACAAAGTTGTCTTTGGTCGCGACAGAGTTCATCTGCTAATCTTTAGCCTTTTATGTTGCGATAAAGAAAGGATTGTCATGACAAAGTTCCTTTTCCATTTTCCTTTTATCATTGTTGCAACAGAGTTAAGAGTGTTGCGACAGTCTTCTTTACATTATTCTTCAGCAATGTCGCGACATAAAACTCTTTGTCATGACATAAATTTTATTTCTGTCTTGAGTTCAGCCTGGACTTTGTTGCGATGTACGATTCTTTGGTTGTGGCTTGATTCTTACAGTGCCTTGAAAATCTTTTAATTGCCACATTTTCTTCTTTTAACGGAATTATCTCTTTTTTCCATTAAAACTTGCAAAACACAAAGTTGGTGAATATTCCATAATTTGGCATTAAAATAGATCTGAAACTCTTAAAAATATGCCAGAAAAATAGATTAAAAATAGATGAGTTTAGGACTCATCAAATTCCCCAAAACTTAAGATTTTGTATCCCCAATGCGAAAATAAAATTTTATTTGTATAAACAATTTGGCTTTGTTGCTGACAACATTTCTGTTTAAACCTCAATTGGGCAAGAAACATAAGTCAATTGTAAAATTATTTCTAAACATGTTTCCAATCTAGAATAAGGAAGATTTTCAATTAAGTTCACTAAACAAACACATAATTCATATAATGTAAACAATTTAATCATTTAACCCTGATTTGTGAGTGTGTGTTGGTCTTCCCTCTTTTTCCTTGGCAAATTAGTTAATCTTCTGGGATAATACTTAGTTAGCATGCTTCTCATTCATTCTTAAAGTCCCATATGCTTGTTTGTCATATTAATCTCCCTTAATGTAAGCATATCACCACCTTCAAGATCAAATAAGTCTTTTAGGCTTGTAATGTGTGGCTTAGGTAATTAGGTAGATAATTGGACACTTTAGGCTCAATTTGACCCAGATTTCACTGACAACTTACACTCTTGCCTTCATCATGCATCCTTGATTTCTTTTGATTTTAAGTTTCTAACATTCCCATAAGGTTTTGTGCATCTTTCTGCATACTCTCTACTCTGGTATTTCTCTTTTCATTTACTTCAATCAGAGTATGACTTATCGTCCTTATCTTAGAAGCTTTTTCACTTTTCATATGTTATCAAGGTTTTTGGAATGGTGCAATGTTTTGTCTTTTTAAGCTTTCTACCTCCCTTAACAAACTTTGGGTTAGTAACTCCCATACTAGTTGGCATTAGGGTACTAGGTGTTGAACACCCCTAAGAACTTAATTATTCAAGGGAGGAAGGCTATAAGACCAAACTCATTCTTCCTTGATGTTTTTCTTTTCACAACTTCTTTCTTAATTCTCTTCATCTCTTTTTATCTCAATGAATTTTCCTTTCTCGACCATTTTCATCATTCTCTAGAACTTAAAATAATATTCCCCCAAACTTGTCATTTTCTGTCATTGATGTATATTGTCTTGTAATCTGGGCAAATAAGGTTTCTTTACTGTAGAATTATGTTTAAGGAAGGAATTGGGCTTCTCATTAGCTAGTTGATGATGAGATTATTTATAAACTGAATAAAGGAGCTAGTGTATCAGCATGCGTATCATGGGAGTAAGGCTTTTGAAAGGCTCAAACTTCCCGAGGATGGCTAAATCATTTCTGTTAGTGGTATTGCCTGGCATTCGCCTTGACTAATAATCCAACAAGGTTCTAGGACATTGGAGAAATTCTGTGATGGATCCTGAGAAGATGTTTCTAATCTTGGCACAATTTGTTTCAGAGCTATTGTTGACCATGTGCAAAGCTTATCAGGATTTTTATGACCAAACTGTTTACATAAACATAATTATAGGTCTTATCTATTCCATCAATTTATTAAAACCTCCCTTATTCTTGAAGTTCAACACATTTATTAATATCCTTACAACTTTCCCTTTCAATTCATCTCATCCTACCCTAATGCATCTATCAATTTGTTTGTTTGGTTTTGTGGATATGGTGTTTTTGTATTTAACAATTAGAATGTTTATTTAGATCAACAATTCAGTTCAGAGAAATGTAACACAACAACAAGTCAATTCCATCAATAATTCAGCTCCACTAAACAATTCACAGCTTATTTAACAATTCCTACCAGGAAATTTGGTTTCTCATTTATTCAACTAAGCTATTTACCACAAGTCAACAATTTCAAATTATTAAACTCAAAGGAAAGAAAATTTAAACAAAACAAAAAAAAAATACAAAAAATAAAATAAAAGTGAACACCAAGCTTTGCAAAGAATTTTCTATTTTATTGAATTTTTCAAGGATATGATATTAGGTACAAAGAAGGAAAAGAAATGGAAGAGCAGGGTGAGCTATTTTCTTCTTCTTTCATGCCTATGGGAGGAAGGTAGATTCACTGGATCTAATTTGTAACCAATTGCAGAAGGTGAGAACTCAGGGATCTAGACTTGTAGCTGCCTTGACCTATTGTTTTCTCTACTTCTGTTGAGTACAACCCACTCCGTGTTCCGGGCTAATTGCTTGATCAATTCATTTTGTCTCTGTCCAATAGAATTCAGGGTTCCCTCAAATTCTCCTTGAGTAGAGTACATTTTAATCAAGTTGTTGTTGATCATATCTAAGCTTTCAATCCAACATTTTTCCCTATAGTTTAGGGTGCCCTTCATTTCTTTATCCATTTTCTCTATCAGAGTTCTTATTTCTTTTTTATGTTCCTTGTACAGATACCCAAAGGCATCTGCCTTATGCAGTAAGTTCTTCTCCATGGCATATTCCCTTTCTTTCATAATTTTTATTAGCTCACTATCTCTCCTGAGTTGATCTGAGAGAAAGGCATATTCTCTTGCCTTCAGTTCTTCACTTAGCTCTTGCTCTCTTAGTTCCCATCTACTCTTCCACTCCTCATCTATTTGCTTTAGGGCTTCTTCTAAATTCTGGTCCCTCATTTTCAACTCAGCATCCATATACTCATCCATGAGTAGTAGTTGGAATTTCAACAGGTTGTCTCTTTCTTATATTTCAAGCCTCGTGGCCTTTAGAATTTCTAGCACTGCAGAATTGTTACCTAAAAGCTCTAAGCTTTCAGCATGCTCTTGGTGGACTTGTCTCGCCTTAGGGGAGAAGGTCAGTACTGCGCTCATGCTTCTCTACCTCTATTCTAGCTCTGGAGCTTCACTCTCAGGTTGTGGCTGTTGTATTTTTGCTAGTTCTTCTTCTTCTCTCGCAGCTTCTACCTTTCTTTCCCTACCTTTGTTCTTAGGCCCTTTTTTATTCCTGTAAGTGTTAGGGGTGATGTCCTGGGACAATTTTCTTCTTCCTCCCAGTCTCCTTTTACACCACCCAAGACACAGAGCCTTGAGATCAGCGCTGGGTGTGGAATCATCCCCTTGTAGCCTTCTTTGTAATAACTCAGAATTGAGTTTTCAATAATTTTACCAACACTGAATTTGTAACCCTTTAGGATAGCATACAACAAGACTGCTTCCCTCTCTTTGACTGTACATAGGTGCTTTGAAGGTAGAATGACTAAACATAAGAAAAAAAAACCACACCTTTGTTGGTTCAATCAGTGCTCCTCTGCCGATGGACTCATGTGGGTTTTTTCTAGTGGCATTCCACTTTCCCTTGCCATCAGTCAGCAAGTTTACAATCTTCTAGAAATCAGGTGTTTTCCACCTGTTTCTTAAACTTTGAACCATTCTTCCTCTCCTAAAGATTGTACGTTTGGTCTATCTGCTCTCTTCCGAAGGATATCCATTTCCCGCTAACATGCATTGCCTTATCCTTCATTCCCACCATATTAGCATAGAACTCCTTTACCACGTCCACGAATCCAGGAGCCTTGTGCTCATAGAACAGGTGCCATCCCTTGCTCTCGACAATCTCTTTGAATGGAGAGATCCATTTGTTGAAGCCTTTCTCCCCAATGAAGTCTCTATGCTGTAATTTATCCCTCTAGGCGACATAATCCAAATTAGAGACCTAGCCACTAACTTTTTATCCATTGCTCTCTGCTATTTCTTCTTCATCTCCTCTTTTCCTCTTTTTAGATTCTTCCATTGGCTGCTCAGGTTCTTTGTTTACTTTAATCCTTTCTTCACTTCGCATTTTACACTTTGGCGGCTTGAAGCGCATTTCTTCCTCCCTCTTAGCATATTCTTCCATGATTTTGTTGAGGTTGGAACCCAGTCGTGAAACCAAACATATTGAGATGAGATATGGGATCTAGGGTTTGAAGGGAGTGAGAGAGATTTTATTGAGGAAGGATTAGGGTGAGTTTATGAGGAAGGTCACATTTATAGACTAAAATTTGTTCTTTTCATTTAATTATCGCGTGAAATTTAACACAGAGAGTTTGTGCCATTTTTTTTAATATTGTGTCGTGACATAGAGAATTAATGTCACGACAGAGATTTTTCAATTAATTTTAGATTAAGGCAATTCTTTGTCACGACAGAGCAAAAATTTATCGCAACGAGAATTTGTCTATGCTCCAGTTGATTTACGTCGCAACATAGAGAAATCTTGTCGCGACATGATTTCTAAGGTTCATGTTTGCTGTTCGTCGCGACATAAAAAATTATGTCGCGACAAACTCTTTCATTGTAAATCAAATGTTAGCACTAACTTTGTCACGATAGAATGAAAATGTGTCGCGATATAATTTCCTGCGATTGCGATGAGGTTTGATTTTTCTTTGTCGCGACAAAGAGATCCAATGTCTCAAACAAAAGTTCAAATATTGTCGCAACATAACTTTGTCTGTCGTGACAGAATTCTGTCCTACTTAAATTTTTTTTCATATTTTCATACCTTCAATCGTTCAACGGAAAGAGCGTTATCTGATAAAGTCTTTCCACTTGAATTGACTTGTGAAAACACATTTTACAACAGACAATCTCAATTTAAGTATGAACAAAAATTCTCATTCTTCACTAAATATCATTCATCAAGGTATTCAACAATGTGTAGACCCTCAATTTTGCCCCTCAACACTTGCATTTATCCTATGGGTGTCACACTCACCCATCGTTCTCATATAACACCATTAGGGCTGGCACAGGTTTAGTACGTACGGCGGCGCCGGGTGGGCTTGTGTGTGGTCCGTTGAATGCATATGTAGTTCACTTTAGAATGTCATCATGGCTTATTTTTTTTAGTTATTGGCATCGTGCTATAGGAAGCAAGTGGGCCCCCCTTGAGGTTTTAGCTCAATCAAAGTTTATTAGAGTATGTCACATTCAGAGCACTTGAACTTGTTTTGATCATATCTCCTTGGTCCAAACTCAGAATTGTTCACTGTTTGTTTTGTTAGATTCCTTATTTGCTAAGGAGGTTTATGTTATCAACCGTTTCACTAATCGGTTTGACTGGTTCATCAAGGCAGTACGTATACGACACTGTTTTTTTTTGGGTGATTTTGGTGCGCACTCCTCCTTGTTACGATCATATCTCCCTCATCCAGACTTGGAATGGTGCACGGTTTTTTTTGTTGGTCTCCTTATTCTTCAGGGAACATTATATCAAAGTTTCATAATTTTACTCAACCGGATGGACTGGTTGGCAGCTGGTTCAACCGGTTAGTTAGGCTGGCAATGGGCGTTTTGTGATTTTGGAGCCCAAATCGTATATGGTTCGGGCCCATAAGCTCAAGCTCGACCATGGGCAGTATTGTGGGTCCATTTTGGGCCTTGGATTAAGTTACATGCAGCCCACCATGAATCCATGTGGATACTTGGTGGTGAAGCAAGCTGAAATCTTAAAATATTAAGCTTGCATGGAAAATAAGGAGAGGAGTTAATGGGGTAGCTGTTTCCGAGACTGATTGAGGCCCTTTCCAAAGCTTGAAGGTGGAAGCACCAGGTAGGTTCAGATGCTGGTGAGAATCAAGATAAAGGGAGAAAAGATCAAAGTGGAAGGAAGGAACCTTTGGAGGACATTTTCGAGCTCAGAGCGTTTGCTGAAAGAATTTGGATCGTGGCTTGGTTTCTTTTCTGCGTTTTGTGGAAGGAGTAAGAAATATACCCTGGCTCCACTCTATTCTTTAATAGATATTTCTGATCAAATTTGAGGTTTTTCCTCAACCATTTGAGCCGGTTTCCACGCTCATACGTGAAAGCCGGTTCAACAGTTTCTGCTGGGCAGTTTGGGGAGTTTGCATTGTTTTGGTTGGTTCTCACTCATCCGAGATGAGAATTGATCACCGTTTATCTTGTTAGATTCCTGACTCTTTTAGGAAGTTTCTGACAAATTTTGAGAGCCTCTCTCAATGGTATGGACTGGTTGGGAAACCAGATTAGTCGGTTCATTAGGTTAGGTTTGCAGGAACGGCAGTTTGGGGAGTTTGGTTTGTTTTGGTTGGTTCTCACTCATCCGAGATGCGAATTGATCACCGTTTATCTTGTTAGATTACTGACTCTTTTAGGAATTTCTGACAAATTTTGAGAGCCTCTCTCAATGGTATGGACTGGTTGGGAAACCAGATTAGTCGGTTCATTAGGTTAGGTTTGCAGGAACGGCAGTTTGGGGAGTTTGGATTGTTTTGATTGGTTCTCACTCATCCGAGAAGAGAATTGATCACCGTTTATCTTGTTAGATTACTGAATCTTTTAGGAAGTTTTTGAAAAATTTTGAGAGCCTCTCTCAATGGTATGGACTGGTTGGGAAACCAGATTAGTCGGTTCATTAGGTTAGGTTTGCAGGAACAGCAGTTTGGGGAGTTTGGTTTTTTTGGTTGGTTCTCACTCATCCGAGCTGAGAATCAATCACCGTTTCTTTTTTTAGATTCCTGACTCTTTTAGGAAGTTTCTGTAAAATTTTGAGAGCCTCTCTCAATGGTATGGACTGGTTGGGAACCAGATTATTCGGTTCATTAGGTTAGGTTTGCAAGAATGGCAGTTTGGGGAGTTTGGTTTGTGTTGGTTGGTTCTCACTCATCCAAGATGAGAATTGATCACCGTTTATCTTGTTAGATTTCTGACTCTTTTAGGAAGGTTCTGACAAATTTTGAGAGCCTCTCTCAACCGTTTGAACTCATTGAGAAACCAGATTAGCCGGTTCATTGAATTCAGTTTGCTGGAATGGCAGTTCGGGTAGTTTGCTTCGTTTGTGTTGGTTCTTGGTCATTCGGAGTCGGAATTGCACTCTGTTTGTCTTTTGGATTCCTGACTTTATAAGGATGGTTCTGAAATTTTTTGAGATCTTTTCTCAATCATCTGGACTGATTGGGAAACCGAACCAGCCGGTTCATTGGGTTAGGTTTTCCGGAACAACAGTTTAGGTAATCTGCTTTGTTTGTATTGGTTTTTGGTCATTCGGAGTCGGAATTGCGCTCCGTCTATTTTATTAGATTCCTGAGTCTGTGAAGGATTTTCTGACAAAGTTTCAGAATTTTTCTCAATCGTTTGGACTTGTTGAAAGCCGATTCAACCGGTTGTGCAAAGGCAGGCTCGCCGACCCCTATTTTAGCATGTTTCGATCCGGGTATTATAGTGTGCTCTTAGTTGCCCCAAGGAACCTGTAGAGCGGGCTTTAGGATCTAGAGATTCAGTTTCGGTTTGAACAAAGTGAGTAGTGGGCAATGTGGGATTAGTATGTATGGTTTGTTTTTTTTTTTTTTTTTTTTTTTGTGGGATTTTAAAGGGATCGTGCTAAAGTAAGCAAACCATTTACCTCCTTTCAGCCTGCTTCCTTTCTTTTGGTATGGGATCCAATATTTGGTTTTAAATGCATGATGCATGATGTATTATTTGCCCTACCTATTCCTGCTATGCATGGCTAGGGATCTCGGGTACATGCTTAGGCATTGGTATTTGTATTCATATGCGTACATGGTGTTTGGATTTTAACATTTGTGATGCATTTGAGCTTTTTGACTGACTTCTTATGTAGCGCTTGGCTAGGGTCCACACAATGCACACAAGCAATTTGCATAATAAAATTTTCTCATTCCCCCAACTTCAACTATGCACTATTATTAAGGACAAAGTGAGGGATATGGAAATACTCCCATTTGTAGCCCTTTTTTTGCATATTTTAGTTTGAGAAAGTGTGCTTCCTAATATCATCCATTTCCAGTTCATCTTCCTTGTCCCTGAAAATTCAGTAAAAAACTACAAAATAAAATTTCTAACAAAATTAAAACTAAAACATCAAGCACAAAATTAAAATAACTGCAAATTTAAAAATTTAGCAGGTTGCCTCCCATTTGCTCGGTTAATGTCTTTAGCTAGACATCTTGTTTGTTTTTCATTTCAGCACAACTCTATCCCCTTTTTCAAAAACTGGATCTAAACTTCCTTTATGTTCCTCCAAGATAATGTTTCAGTCTCTGACCATTTACTTTAAATTCACTTTCGGATTCAACTTTTTAGTGTTCGAAAAGTGTACTTGTTATCAACGTGAGACCACTCCATCTTGACTTCAATTTCCCTAGAAATAGCTTGAGCCTGGATTGTATAAGAGGACTTGTTCTTCTACCTTGAATTCCCTCCTCATAATCTTTTGATCATGCCACTTCTTTGTCTTTTCTTTGTAAATTTTGGCATTGTCATAAGCTTCATTTCTCAACTCTTCCAGTTCATTCATTTGGAGTAATCTCTTTTCATTAGCGACTTAAGAAAATCACAATTCAATTTCTTGGTATTCCCATAGCTTTGTATTCGGTTCTAAGGGAGATGACAAAGGTTTTCCAAATACAATTACCGTATGAGGGCATTCCAATGAGAGTTTGTAAAGCGGTTCTATATAGGCAGAAATTGCATAAATCTGGCTTTATAGACGATCATTCTGCTTGTATCCACTGTTTTCTCCAGAATTTTCTTAATCTCTCTATTGAAAATTTCAGCTTGCCTATTTGACTGAGGGTGATAAGCCAATTCTATCATATGTTTGATTCCATATCTACTCATGAGTTTTGAAAAATAGCTTCCCTCATCACTTATGATTATTCTGGGTACTCCAAATTTGCTCAGAATATTTTTTTGCATAAATCCAACCACTGTTATGGCATCATTTCTGGGACAATCTGTTGCTTCCACTTGTTTGGATACATAGTCCATAGCTAGGAAAATGTATATATTGTCAAATGATGATGGGAAAGGTCCCATGAAGTCTATCCCCCACACAAACATAAAAAATCTGCACTACTAGAATTCCTTGAGGGGCATTTCATTTCTTCTGCTTATGTTGCCCATTCTTTGACAAGTATCACAATGTTTTACCCATTCAAAATAGTCTTTGCATAAAGTAGGCCAATAAAAACCTGATTGGAAAATTTTCTTGACTATTTTATCTCCTACAAAGTGTCCTCCATATGGTGATGCATGACCTTTTTCCATAATACCACTTTGTTCTGTTTCTGGAACACATCTCCTAATTATCATATCTGCTCCTCTTCTAAAAAGTAGTGGGTCATTCTAAATATAAAACCTGCAATCATTTCTCAATTTTGTTCTCTGTTGGTAGTTGAACTTAGGTGGTACAACTCCATAAGCTAAGTAATTGACAATATCAGCATGCTAGGGTGTTTGAACTGATAACAACAAAAACAACTACTCATTAGGAAAATTTTCTGCTATTTCAGTTTCCTTTTCTTTTTCAATAGTCTTTTCCAATCTAGACAAGTGATCAGCTATCACATTGTCACTACCCTTTTTTATCTTTAATCTCCAGATCAAACTCTTGCAGTAGTAATACCCATATGATCAGTCTTGGTTTGGCCTCCTTCTTTGCCATTAGATATTTAATTGCAGCACGATCAATGTGTATTATAACATGAGGCCCCAATATGTAAGGCCTGAATTTTTCATAAGCAAACACCATTGCCAGCATCTCCTTTTTTATGGTAGTGTAGTTCTCTTGTGTTTCATTGAAGGTTTTGCTGACATAGTATATGACCTTGAATATCTTTTCCCAATACAACTCCTATTGCATAATCATTGGCATCACACATAATTTCAAAATCATTGTTCCAGTCAAGTGTCAACATGATGGGAGCTATCACTAAACTAGATTTAATTTCTTCAAATGTAGATCTGCATGATTAATCAAAATTAAATTTTGCATCTTTTTCCAGCAGTCTACATAATGGTCTGGAGATTTTTGAAAAGTCATTTATGAATCTTCTGTAAAAACTAGCATGTCCAAGGAAGCTTCTTATCCCCTTGATTGTTGTAGGTGGTAAGAGAGTTTTTATGATAGCAACTTTTGCTTGATCTACTTCTAATCCATCTGCATAAATCTTGTGTCCTAAGACAATACATTCTATTACCATGAAATGACATTTTTCCCAATTTAAAGCTAGATTTTTGTCTTGACACCTCTGAAGTACTGTTTCTAAATTTTCCAAACAATTCTCAAAACTGGATCCATATACTAAGAAGTCATCCATAAAGATTTCCATAGCCTCTTCTACCAAATCAGAAAACATAGACATCATGCATCTATGAAAGGTAGCAGGAGCATTACATAATCCAAAAGGTATCATTCTAAAAGCAAAGGTGCCATAAGGACATGTAAATGTAGTTTTCTCTTGATCCTCTGAGGCTATAGCAATCTGGTTATAACCATAATATCCATCAAGAAAATAGTAATGGGAGTGCCCTGCTAACCTGTCCAACATTTGGTCAATGAAAGGTAGAGGATAATGGTCCTTTTTGGTAGCAGTATTTAGTTTTTTTATAGTATATACAAACTCTCCATCCTATCACAGTTCTTGTAGGAATCAATTCATTCTTCTCATTTATGATCATAGTGAATCCTCCCTTCTTTGGAACAACATGAGCTAGGCTCACCCAAGGGCTGTCTGAGATTGCATATATGAAGCCTGCATTTAGCCATTTCAGTACCTCATTTCAGGCTACTTCTTTCATCACTAGATTCAGCCTTCTTTGATGTTCTATAGAGGTTTTAGCATTTTCCTCCAACAGGATCTTGTGTATACAGATAGAAGGATCGATTCCTTTCAAATCTTTTATAGACCAAGCTATTGCTTCCTTATATTTTTTGAGAATTTCCAACAATTTTTGCTCTTCTAGCTCAGTTAATTCAACTGAAATGATGATTGGCTTGGCTTGTTCTGGTTGCAAGAAATCATACTTCAAATGTTCAGGCAATTCCTTTAGAATAAATCCTTCTGAACTTGTATTTTCTTGAACAACTTCCTCTTAATAACTGTTGGATTTTTCTGTACTATTTTCTTCAACAATGAGTACTACCTCTTTTAAATTAAAATTAGAGTTCAGAAATTCAACTTCAAGATGCTCAAGATATTGGAAATTCATCTCATTCTCATTCATTGAACTGTGAAAATTACAATCATTGATCAATTCATAACTGATGGGAATTTTTTTCCTCTCCTGTCCGGCATTAATAAATTGAAGTACATTTCAAGGCATGATTGAATTAAAGTGCATTGCCTCATCTCTAACCCTGAGAGTCAATTCTCCTTTCTTCACATTGATAAAAGCTGCTCCTATTTCTAAGAAAGGTCTTCCTAACAACATTGAGACTTGTTTGTCTTCTTCTATATCAATAACTACAAAGTCCATTAGGAAAATGAATTTTCCCACTTTGATCAACACATCTTCTAGAATGCCTTCAAGATGGGCCAATGTTAATGCGCCATACGCAGAAGTCATGGGTGTGAGATCGCTCCCCAGGCTTATTTTTAACCACAGACAAAGGCATCGAGTTGATGTTGGCTCCAGAATCGCATAGTGCCTTTCCCATATCAACTTGCCCGATTTCACGAGGGGGTATAGTGAAATTGCTGGATCTGAATTTTCTGCGGTAGAGACTTACAAATCACTACTGCGTAGGTTGTTGTCAGGCTCATTATCCTTTCTTCAACAATCTTTATCTTTTTGCTCAATATATCTTTCATGAATTTTGCATAATGAGGCATTTGAGTCAATGCCTCCGAGAAAGGGATATTGATCTCTATCTTCTTGAACATGTTTAAGATTTTAGAGAATTGCTCTTCTAGATTTGCCTTCTGGAGCATGAGAGGGAATGGAACTTGAGGATTGTAAGCTTTAACCTCTTCTCTTTTCCCTGGATTTCCTTTTTCCACTTCTTTGTTCTTCTTTGCATTTTTTTGTTTATCTTCTTGATAGTTTAAGGCTTGTCTTGCTTAAATTCTTCTCAATTTACGCATGTTTCTTTCCTCAGTGTCCTTATTTTCAACTCTCCTCTCTTCTAGTTCTACCCACTTCTTGATTCTGACCATGTAGTCCTTTGGATTCTTTCTTGTGTCACTTGGGAATGCATCTTTGAAATTTGATTACGCATGGCTAGGGCGGTTGCCACTACCTAGTCTCGAGTTCTTCAAGGCGTTGGTATTGGCTGGCTCGTTGTGTTTGCTTAGAATGCTGCTAGCTTAGCAAACTTCTACTCATGTATGTTCAACAACCTCTTATTTTCTCCCATGAAAGCAAACATTCGGTCCTCAAAGGAATTAGATCCCCTCACTTACGATTTTCTACTCTGTCACGCTAGTGCTATTCTTTGTTGTTGTTGGAACCCTGAGGAGGCATGATATTGCTGCAAATTCTGTCTAAGTCTTTGACCTTGCTGTGCTCCTCCTCCATATGAGAAGTTCTCATGGTTCCTGAGTGTTGGTGTGTAGTGAGTGAGCAAGTTGAGGTTGGGCTTGAAAGTGTAGCTCCTATTGGCATTGAAGTACTATGCCTCCTCAACTTGGTAGGGACCCTCATGGTTTGATCCTCTTGACCTCTTTCTTCCTCTCTCATAAATCCTCTTTGTTCCCTTGAAGTGCGGTATGCATTCTTTTCATTTCCCATCTTGTTCATTAATCGTCAATTTTGCTTCAATAGCGATCATTGGTCGCTTTATTACACTACTCCCTTTGGTCATTCTTTGCTCCTTAAAGCTCGGATGGAGCTTTGTAGTTGAATTTGGCAAGGTCTTCAGAAATCCGCGCCTTGCCTCTCACTTTTCTTTAGAAAGCCTTGACGGGATGCATCAATTATACCCTTTGAGGCATAATTCATGGAATGGTAGAATATATCCATATAAGTGGTAAGATCTATTCTATGCATAGGACATCTTTTGAGTAGTCTCTTAAATCTCTCCTATGCGTTGTAGAGACTTTCGTCCTCCCTCTGCTTGAAAACTCTAATCTCACTTCTTTCAGACGCCAGGGCTGGAGGGAAGAATCTGCCCAGATAAGCTTCAACCAACTCTTCCTAATTTGTCATTGATCCAACAGGTAGTGACTCAAACCAAGTTGCTACCACATCTCTTAGTGAGAAAGGAAAGAGCTCCAGCCTGATCACTTATGGTTTCACCCCATTTAACTTAACTATATTGGTCAT
Source organism: Tetrastigma voinierianum (assembly GCA_016808115.1). Lineage (NCBI taxonomy): Eukaryota > Viridiplantae > Streptophyta > Magnoliopsida > Vitales > Vitaceae > Tetrastigma > Tetrastigma voinierianum. The sequence goes on from JAEQBH010001010.1 coordinate 727,411, forward strand.
CCTCATGAATCTTCCCATATGCTCATTGGAGTCTTCAAGGATGACCGATGTAAATCTTGTGTACCATGGTTGATGAGGATGGCTTAGTTCAAAATTATTTGCTTAGCCATGGCGTTTGTCTTCACAGTAGAGCATTCATCTTGAATAGAAGGCCTCCAGTCTTCCATAGTCATTTTAGTTACAGTCTTTACGTTTACCTTCTTCTGAATAGAGTTGTGATCTTTCTCTTTGATTTGCCATACTTTTTTATTCTGCACTTGTATTCTTCCTCAGATTTCTCAGTGTTCTTTCTATTTCTGTATCTAAGGGTAGCAGATTTGCTTCTAGTTTTCTATGCATTTACTATCTTCTTGAAATAGAAACACATTAAGATCAAATGAAATATGTGGGAAACAGCTATGACAGTTTTGGCTCATAAATATTTTCAGTAGCTTATTAAGCTACTGTAGTTACAAACTATTTTTTTTTCTTTTAATTAATTTATGATAAAATAAAGAAAAATGTCAAAATTAGCAATTCTCTCTTTGTTTAGAATATTGATCTTGAAATTCATCAATCTATCCCCGACAACGGCGCCAAAAACTTGATAGACCGATTTGTGATATATATAAACCAATTGACAAACAAGATCACATATATCTGAAATTTATGGAACTATTACGAGGCCCATTATCTAATCCTAAACCGCAGCGCCAAACTTGATAAGCGGAATTTGTGATATATATATATATATATATATATATATATATATATATATATATATATATATATATATATATATATATATATATATATATATATATATATATATATATAAACCAATTGACGAACTGATATCATATATATACAAATTTATGGAACTATTACGAGGAAATTATTATGCAATCACACGGCAGCCACGAAACTTGTTAGACCAAGATGTGCAAACAAAGTTATGACTCTACCACCCAAGGACTATTATCTAATCCTTGAAAATGGCTTCAAAAACTTGTTAACCAAAATATGATGAAAATATGTGTTTGTCCTTTTTGTAAAATGGATTCATTAAAAATTTTAATTGGTCTTAAACACCGCAAGTGCACAGATCATACAAGTAATAAAAGTGGATTTTCATTAAGTCTAGATATCATTCCCACGAGGATTGATAATGAATCATAAAACCAAACTACCCCTGACTACTCCAGACCATACTATTTGAACTCGATATTAAGATGATTGAAAGCGAATAAAATAATACTAAAGTAATTTCCTTTAGTATTACATAAAATATTAATGAGAATGGAGTTTAGAGGTTATAAATTGAAACAACACTAGGACATAGACGATGAATAATTGTCAATTTACGCATCATTTTGAATCTTAAGCTAAACCATAAGTTGGAAAGCTAGATTTGTCAAAGATGCATTGTGGTATAGTTGGATTTCTCCATTAACCATACATTTCACTAATTAGAGATTCATGTTCATTTCCGACTCATGAATCTGATCAGCTACTTGTAAGATATAATCCTCTTTCTAGGATTTGAGTATTTTTCCTTTTCGGTACTTCACACCCAAATCTTAGGAATGAAGAATTCTTGCTCCCATAAACAGGATATTGCAAGCCTTCTCCAATTTAGATGACACCTCATCCTTCAATATTGATGAAATTCTCCATCTCCTTGATTAGATCTTTGCTAACACCGGATCAGAATCATTTCATCAAAGATAGGAGAAACCTCTGAGTGATTAAACTAATACTTCATCAAACTATCCTCAAACCATGAGTAAGTTAGTGATTTATCGGTAGTCTTTGAGTTCGTAGTTCAAAGTATTGGTCTGCCATACCCCTGGCGCTCACATCACCACAAGGATTCTCCATACATGTATCACGAGAGGGCCTCACGGAAATGTCGAGCAAGATGCAATACTTTGCTTGGGTACACGGTACTATCTTTAGGGAGCAATTAAGTTGAAAATAATACAATCAAATAAATTCAAGAATTCTAACTAAGGCGTTCTTCCACTTTGTGCAGAAAAATGACTATCATCATTGACCCATTCCTAGAGGGAGCTAAACCTTTCAAAATTGGTTCACTCATATCAGTGACTAACTGAAATAAATGAAATCCAAAAAATTTTTCAAACTCTATTTTATTCAAAATAATAATGAAAGAGAAAATTTAACAAGAAATTCCAGCTTGAAGCTGCCCTTCAGTTCATTATTCAACTCCGGAAAAAAAAAAAAAAAAAAAAACTACGCTCAAACTAAATCCACTAAAAAGGAAATAAAAGAAAAATAATATACAAAGAGTCTTCAACTACCTAGAAGTCCTAGAATTGCGGAAGCTGCGCACAGTGCCCTAGATGCGTCTATTTATAGACTTTCCAATGTTGGGCCGCACTTCAAGACTGTGTTGTGGATCCCCAAATTTATGGCCCAAATTGGTCACTCTGTCGCGACATAGAAAGTTCTGTCGCGACCGAGTCTTTAGTCTTTGTTGCTAGCTTCTGTCGCAGCCCGCAGTTTTCTGTCGCGACCTGTTCTCTGAGCTTTTTCTTGGATTATGTCACGATAGACTTTGATAATGTCGCGATATAGTTTTGATCCAACAGTCTTGTTCTTGTTGTGACACAAAATTTGTTCCACCCAGCTCTTTATACACTTTTGCCTCTGGAAATTGTCGCGACATAATTTTCTTTGTCGCGACAAGTATTTTTCTTTTCAACTTGTCTACTCTATCACGATAGAGTTTGCTATGTCACGACAGTATTTCTTTGATTCCTTAGCAATTTCTATCACGACATAATTTTCTTTTTTCGCGACAGAGTTTTCTTCTTTGGTCCTTATTGCTGGCTGAGTTGTTTGTTGTGACATAGAAATCTTTATTGCGACAAACTTGACTTGGCTAATCTCAGTTCTCATTTAATTTCTATTGCGACTAAATTTTCTTCTATTGCGACAAAATTCTATCTTTTTATAGCTTTTATTGTCGCGATAGAAAACTTCTTTGTCGCGACAGAGATTTTGCCTTCAATTCTTCATTATGTCACAACATGAATTTCTTTGTCACCATTCATCTTGTATTGCTCTTCAACTTCTTGTCGCAACAGGAATAATCTTTGTTGCGACAAAGTCTTGTTGCTCTTTATTTTGAACTCTAAATGTTATGTCGCGATAGAATTTTCTTTGTTGCGACAGACTTTTCTTTCTTAAGTTGGTTCCATGCTGAAAACTTTGTCACAACTTAAAAACACTTGTCTCAACTGACTTGTGTTATATCCTTGCCATTTTCTGTCGCGACAGAGATGTCTTTTGTCGCGACAGAGCTGTCTTTTGTTATGACAGAGTTCATCCGCTAATCTTCACCCTTTTATGTTGCGACAGAGAAAGGATTGTCTCGACAAAGTTCCTTTGCCATTTTCCTTGATCATTGTCGCGACAGTCTTCTTTACATTATTCTTCAGCAATGTTGCGATAAAAAACTCTTTGTCGCAACATAAATTCTATTTCTGTCATGAGTTCAGCCTGGACTTTTTTGCGACATATAGCTGTTGGCTGCGATATAGTTCTTCTGGTCTGCTTGAAATTTTTTCGCGACAAACAAAAACTATGTTGCGGCAGAGAATGCTTCAATTGCCACATTTTTTCTTATTTTATGCTGGAATTATCTCATTTTTCCATTAAAACCTACAAAACACAAAGTTAGTGAATATTCCATAATTTGGCATTAAAATAGATCTGAAACTGCTAAAAAATATGCCAAAAAAATGGATTAAAAATAAATGAATTTAGGACTCATCACATGGACCATCTTTGTTTCCTCTTTGGAGTTGAACACGTGGGCACCTTCCACTTGGACAACTTGAATTAAAACATTAAAGGCTTTTTTGAGTCTCTTAGCTCGTGTTATTGGGCCAAGTGGGATTTCTAGTGGGTCCACACCTCATTCCTTAGCCATGCCTCCATCATTCCCCTCATCTTGAAAAGGATTTGTCCTCAAATCTTCACCTACATAAAAAAGACTTAAGTCGGTGACATTAAAAGTAGCGCTTACATTATACTTATTGAGCAAATCTATCTTGTAGGCATTGTTATTGATGCGCTCGAGGACTTGAAAAGGACCATCGCCCCTAGGGAGAAACTTGGATCACCTTTATGCAAGACATATTTCCTTGCACATATTTTCCAAACCTAATCTTGAGGTTCGAGACAGCAGCGATGCCGCGGCTTGTTTGGCATCATGTTAGTCCTTAAGCTCAATGTTGAGTGTTGCCTTCTCATGAATCTGCTTAACATATTCGGCTTTCTTTTGGCCATCTAAATTAACGTGCTCAGACTAGGTAAATGATATAAATTCAAAGGGGTTAATGGATTAAAACCATATACAATCTCAAAAGGTGAAAATTTAGTGGTAGAATGTATAATACAATTATAAGCAAACTCAACATGTGGCAAACAATCTTCCCATGTTTTAATGTTCTTTTTAATGATAGCCCTCAACAAAGTAGACAAGGTTCTATTCACTACCTCGGTCTGACCATCGATTTGTGGATGACAAGTAGTAGAAAATAATAACTTGGTTCCTAACTTGCACCACAAGATCTTCCAAAAGTAACTCAAGAAGTTTGCGTCTCTATCTGAAACAATTATCCTAGGCATACCATGCAATCTCACAACCTCCTTGAAGAACAGTTGGGCCACATGAGAAGCATCATATGTTTTGTGGCATGGGATAAAATGAGCAATCTTTGAAAACCTATCCACGACCACAAAAATAGAATCCCTACCACATCTAGTCTGGCGGACTGGCACACAAAGTCCATTGAAATATCAACCCAAGGTTCACTAGGAATAGGAAGTGGTGTCATAAAAACCATGAGTTTACTTTTGAGATTTAGCATACGCATGAGTACACCTCTCACAAATTCTCTCCAACATCCCGCTTCATGTGAGGCCAATTAAAGTCTTCTTGCAAAACCCCTATAGTCTTGGCTACCCCAAAATGTCCCATCAATCCTCCACCATGAGACTTCCTCACTAATAAATCCCAAATGGAATAATTAGTAATGCACAACTTATTTTCCCGAAACAAGAACTCCTCATGTATAAATAACTTGTCATGGGCTGCTTTTTCACAACAAACATATGCTTCACTAAAATCTTGGTCCAAAGGATACAATTCTTTAATGTGATAAAAAACAAGAACTTTAGCATCTAGAGTAGAGATTAGGACATACCTCTGTGAAAGTGCATCGACAACGATGTTTTCCTTACCTTTTTTGTAGCGGATGATATATGGAAAGGTTTTTATGAACTCCATCCATAGTGCATGTCTCTTATTCAACTTGTGTTGGCCCTTCAAATGCTTCAACGACTCATGGTTCGTGTGAACCACAAACTCCTTAGGCCAAAGATAATGTTGCAAAGTATCCAAGGCTCGAACCAATGCATACAACTCTTTGTAATAAGTAGGGTATTTTAAGGCTGCCTCACTTAGCTTTTCACTAAAATATGTAATGGGTTTGTCCTTCTTGCATAAGAACTACAACAATACCTAAACCTGAAGCATCACATTCAACCTCAAAATTTTTTGCAAAATTAGGTAAAGATAGTAAAGGAGCATGAGTTAGTTTTTCCTTGATCAATTGGAATGTTTTTTCTTGTTCTTAAACTCAACACCCTTCTTGATGACTTCAGTTATTGGTGTGGCTATGCTACTAAAGTCCTTCACAAACCGTCGATAAAACCTAACAAGTCCATGAAAACTTCGAACTTTACTCACGCTTGTCGGGCTTGACCAGTCTTGAATCGCTTGGCCTTTCTCTTCAACAACCTGTATTCCTTATGCACTAACAACAAAACTAAGAAACACAAGCCTATCGGTGCAAAATGTGCACTTCTTAAGGTTAGCAAACAATCTTTCTTTTCGAAGCACATCCAAAACAATTTTTAAATGAATCAAATGATCATCTAAGTTCTTGCTATGAATGAGGATATCATCAAAATAGACAACCACAAATTTTCCAATGAACGCATGCAAAACATGGTTCATTAGTCTCACGAAAGTGTTGGGTGCATTAGTTAACCCGAAAGGCAAGAACTAACCACTCATATAAACCATATTTTGTTTTGAAAGCAGTTTACCATTCATCGCCGTCTTTCATTTTAAATTGATGGTATCCAATTTTCAAATCAAATTTGGAAAATATACAAGATCCATGCAACTCATAAAACATAGCATCTAACCGAGGAATGAGATGACGATACTTTATCGTTATGTTATTGATGGCTCAACAATTAACACACATCCTCCATGTCCCATCCTTCTTAGGAACCAAAATCATCAGAACGGAGTATGGACTCATCATGCTTTCCCTCATATCCATTTTCCATCAATTCACCAACTTGCTTTTGGAGTTCCTTTATCTCCTTAGGATTACTCCTATAAGCAGGATGGTTTGGAATGGTAACACTAGGGACAAAATCAATTTCATGTTTGATCCCTCGGATATGAGGTAACCCTTTTGGAATTTCCTCGGGAAAGACATCGTCAAATTCCTGCAAAATAGAGACAATTGAACAAGGCAAAGAAGTGTCAAGTTGGTTAGCGTTAAAAAGTGACTCTTTGTTCAAGAGTACAATTATAGGCTTGTTTAAGAACAATGCTCTTTTAACCTCACTTGCCTTTGCATAGAAATTGGGTTTTCTCTGATTTTCTCTTAAATTTTCAGTCACTTTCTTTTTGTCACTCTCTTTCTTTTGCTCATTCTCTTTTTCACACTTTTTCTTTTGTTCACTCTCTTTTTCACTATTTTTCGTTTGTTCACTCTCTTTTTCACTCTTTTTTCTTTTGTTGACTCTCTTTTTCACTCTTTTTCTTTTGTTCACTCTCTTTTTGCAACCTCACTTGATTTTCATAAACTTGATTTGGTGTCAAAGGAACAAGAGTGACAGTCCGTTGGTTGTGCATGAACGAATACTTATTGGTGAAGCCGTGATGCTTAACTTTCCTGTCAAATTGCCATGGTCTTTCTAATAATAAGTGTCCAGCTTGCATTTGAACTACATCACACAAAACTTCATCTTTATACTTTCCAATGCTAAAAGAGATTAACACTTGTTTATTCACCCTTACCTCCCCACTATCATTCAACCATTGCAATTTATAAGGCCGAGGATGCTTACTCGTTGGCATCCCTAGTTTCTCCACCAAGGTTGTACTAGCGACATTAGTGCAATTGCTCCCATCAATGATCACACTACATACCTTGTTTTGGACATGGAACCTAATGTGAAAAATGTTCTCCCGTTGCACCTCGTCATCTCCCTTAACTTGCACACTTAAGGCCCTCCTTGCCACCATCAGTTCTCCTTGGACAATGTACTCCTCATCATCGGCATCCTTTAAGGATGGCATAGAATCACAATCCGACTCATTGTCTGTTTCAATCTCACCATTGTCCCGCATCACCATAACTCTTATGTTCGAACATTGGCTTGCTATATGACCCCTGTCTTGGCATTTAAAACATTTAATATCACGATTTTGAGTAGTAAAAGAATCAGGTTTACCTTGATTTCCTTGGCTAGTCACCTCTTGTTTTTCTTCTATTTTGGCTTGGCGGTGGGTGGCTTCTCTTCCTTCCTCCATTGATTCTACTTCTAAGTAGATGAACTTGGACTAGGTGCAAAACGGGTGTTGCTACTGCCCTTCCTCTTGACTTTATTCTCAATCTTGATAGCCATATGCACCATATCCTCCAACTCCACATAATGTTGCAATTCCACTACATTATGAATCTCTCGTTTTAAACCCATCACAAACCTCGCCATTGTAGCCTCTTGATCTTCTTCTATATTTTCTCTATCCATTGCAACCTCCATCTCCTTATAATACTCCTCCACACTACGGTTGCCTTGCCTCAAATTTCTTCCGCATCACCCTCTTCATCTCTTCCCATGTTTCCACCGTTGGCTCCCTATTCTTTCTCTTATTCAACACTAGTTGGTCCTACCACGCTATGGCATACTCCCAGAACTATATGACAATAAGCTTCACCTTCTTATTTTCAAAATAATTGTGACAATAAAAAATCGTCTCCACCTTTCTCTCCCACTCAAGGTATACCTCAAGGTCATTCTTTCCTTGGAATGATGAAATCTTGATCTTAATACTACTCAAATTATTATCTTCCCGGTTCTTAGCTTCTCTAAGTCTCCCCCCATACCTCCTGTCACTAACAATCGAATCATGATCAATCTCATCCTCAAAATCATCCCCTTTATACTCTTCTTCTTCTACCCGCACCCCCCTTCTTAGCAGCCTCTCCCTTCTACGCCCTGTTGGAGGGTTTCGTGGATGCTCAAAGCTTTGTTCGAACCACTCATGGAATTGTTCCAATTCAGCCATAAACATCCTCTTTACTTCACTAGTTAAGGCCTCCATAATAAACTTCATGTCAATTCCTCTCGTCACACCTTCAGATGCGTCGTTATTTGACATATTGTTGCAAAAAACAAGGTTAGAAAAAAAAATAGGACCTCACAAATCACTCCCTCACGTGTTTCACTCAAAGAATGATTCACTTGGTTCACTCATGTTTTCACACAATTTATTTGGCTTTTTCTCACTTTAATGTTTTACCTCCTTGCTTTTTCACTCATAATCTATTTAGGTTCTTTTGTGACGAAGTAAACAAATGTATTTTTTTCATAAAATTCAATAAAGAACCAATCAAATGACAGGTTGGTGGCATTAACCAATATTCAAGCCTTACTTAAAGCAACAAAGGTTAAGGTCACTAACAAAAAAGGACACCAAAAATTTCTTAGTTTATTACCGACTTTTTTTTATACTATGGTGGGGACTTGATTTCCCACAACTATAATGATGATAAACTTATAAGAAAAAAAAATTTTCTTGACCTCCAAACTCTTTCTTATTTTTTTTTTCTCTTTTTTTTTTAGTAACTTGGAATGGACGGTTCAATAAAAGGAAGACAAACAAAAAATTATATCCGATCAAGAATGAAGAAAATCGGACTTGGGATGGAGTAGAAAATGGATTGTGAATGAAAGTGGGGATTGAGCAGATTTAAGTACGGATGAAGTGGTGGCTAAGTTGGGTTCGAACAAAAGAAATGTGAAAGAACCAGTAGACGAAAAATAAAACGGCTTTGATGCCAAATGATCTGAACCGAATCGACTTGTGAGGAGACCCATGATCAAATTACATCGGAAGAATCGCTCTCGTATTTGGCTTGGATGGATGACCTTGACCCATTGCTTATAGGGAAGCAAGAACCTTGGTATATGAGGACGCCACAATCATTGATGAAGATCCGATTGATAAGTATTGATGAATGCCACGGAATAGCTGATAAGTTCAAAGAGTTCTTTCAAGAACCAAAGAGAAATTTAAAATCTCAATTTTATTAATGCGTAAACTGTAGAAAGTGGGAATAACACACCTATAAATAGGCTCAAAAAATATGAAGAATAAAACTAAATGTTCAGCCACAAGGAAAGTAAATATTCAGCCAAAACTAGAAAGGAAACTAATATATTTTTCCTAAACTACGCACACTAAAAAGCGTCTACAAGAAAAGGAACTAGATAATTTAGGACAAGACTTGGTAATCAAATCAATCGCAAATCAGCCGCAAATTAGGAACAATTTAGCAGCAAATCAAGAACAAATTACCACAAAATTAGCAACAAATCAATAGAAAATCATGAACAAATCAGCACCAAATCAGCTCCAAAATAGTAACAAATAAAGAACAAATCATCACCAAACAAGAAGCAAATCAACACCAAATCTACAGCAAATCAACACCAAAATAGCAGCAAATTAACAAGTAAAAAACGCCTTGGGTCTTGGTCAAAATCCGGATTTATTTTGATGACATGGACCATCTCTGTTTCCTCTTTGGAATTGAACACGTGGGCACCCTCCACTTGGACATCTTGAATTAAAACATTAAGAGCTTCTTTGAGTCTCTTAGCCTTGGCTCGTGTTATTGGGCCAAGTGGGATTTCCAATGGACTCCATTCCTTAGCCATTCCCCCATCATGCATCAAAGGTAAACTGATCACCAAGGTTAGGAATACCAAGATTGATAGACGTACTGAGTTGCTTGGGGTTATTCATACAAATATTTGTGGGCCATTCACTCCTCTTGCTATGGGTGGCTACAAATATTTCATCACGTTCATTGATGATTATTCCCGTTATGGTTTTGTCGAGCTCATTCGTGAGAGTCTGAATCGTTAGGCTTTCAAAAGCTAAAGTTGAACTCAATGAGGGAAGATGATCAAAGTGGTTCATTCTGAAAGAGGTGGTGAGTATTATGGTAGATATGATGAGACGAGACGCAACCCTGGACCATTTGCAAGGTACCTTTAGGAATGTGGCATTGATGCTCGGTATTCAATGCATGATACTCCTCAACAAAATGGGATTACGGAGAGGAAAAATAGTACTCTTCTTGATATGGTGCGATGTATGCTTGTTAGTTCTCCTTCACACGAGTTCTTGTGGAATTGAAGCCTTAGCGTAGCTTATATTTTGAATCAATTGCCTAGTAAGTCTGTTTCTAAGACTCCATATGAGTTATGGTCACAAAAGAAGCTTAGTCTTCATCACTTCCATGTTTAGGGATGCAAGGTGGAAGTGAGACCATACAACCCCCAATCCAAGAAACTTGATCCAAAAACCATTAGTGGGTACTTTATTTGTTATTGTGTGGGATCAAGAGGTTCCAGGTTTGATTGCCCGTCGCACACCACCAAAGTGATTGATTCAAATCGAGCTATCTATTTTGAGGATTATACTAGTACAAGCCAATACAAGCCAATGACCAAGAGAAATTGTGTTCAAAGAACACCAGTTTTCATTCCTATGCCTATTGCTTCCGCTCCGATCTCTAGCCCTGTTATTTACCAACATCTAATAGCCACTCCTGATAATGAACTAATTGAGGTAGTAAACCTAAAAGCTCGAGAAATCCATTTATAGTCTAAAGTAGGCTTCCAAACAATGGTATCTCAAGTTTGATGAAGTTGTCACTACCAATGGTTTTAAGGAGAACATCTTCGATCAATGCAAATATATGAAGGTTAGTGGGAGCAAATACATATTCTTGGTTTTATACGTTGATGATATTTTGCTCACAACCAATGATACTGACTTGTTGGTTGAGACGAAGCAGATATTGTTTAGCCATTTTTTATATAAAGGATCCTGGGGAAGCATCTTATGTCTTAGGCATGTACTTCATGATAGACCTTGTGGCATTCTGGGATTGTCTCAACAGACGTATGTTAAACGCATTCTAAAAAAGTTCAATATGAAATTATGTTCTTCTGGTAAGGCACCAATTGTAGAGGGTGACAGATTTTCCAAAAGCCAATGTCCTCAAAATGATATTGAGAGAGATAAGATGAAAGCAGTCCCTTATTCTTCAGTTGTGGGAAGCCTAATGTAAGCTCGAGTATGCACACGCCTTGATATTGCTTTTGTTGTTGGTGTGTTGGGTAGGCACTTGAGTGATCCTGGTCAAAACCAGCGGAAAATTTGCAAAGAAGTTTTGAGGTATCTTCGGTACGAGGATCTCATGTTGACATATTGGCATGCAGAGCACTCTTTAGGTGGTTGGTTTTAGTGATTCGATTACGAGGCTATGTGGATGATAAAAGTCCGCCATTTATATCTTTATGATGGTTGAAGGAGTTGTTTCGTGGAAAAGTGTCAAGCAGACACTTACAACTTCTTCTACTAAGGAGGTAAAGTATGTGGCGTGTTGTGATAGCGGTGGTAATGAATGCCTATGTGCGCAAGTGCACTTGCGTGCTTTAGTATAGTGTAGCAATGCGGATATCGATCCACGGGGAAAGGTAAATTGACTACGGAGGTTCTGCTTTTGACGATATGAATAATTGATTCGAGGTAAAATTTAAGTAAGGAAACTTGACTAAGCTATTGATTCTAGTGAATTAATGGTGTTGGGCGCCTAGGAGTTAAATCTCCCCCTATCATGTTCAATGGATTACTTTTCTAAAGAATCACATTATTCAATATATTTGTAATATGTCAATGGCGGTGATCTTGCCCTCACGGATATCCTCTCTCGAGGTATATCCTTTATCGTGTTGAATAGAATCAGTATATCTCTATCTCGACTCGGTATTCCGAAATGCTTAAATGTTCTAACCTCAAATGCCACCTTCAGGTTCGGAATATCTCTATTATCCGAATCGGCTAAAGGCTACTCTACCCAGATCCCTGAATACCCTCATCTCTCGAATCTCGGATCTCCAGTTCGATTATGCTAACATTGGCCAGACATTAACATATAATTGAAATGCAGGTATAGAGTAGATGTGACAAATTAATAACAACTGAGATAACATGAAGATCAGCGTTAATCCATTTTGTACATGACGGGGTTGATGTATTCTAGAAGAGATCTAGAACATAATGGAAGAAAAGATGGCTGTTTAATAAAAGAAAACATTGAATTCTAAAATCCGAAGTTATAGAAAAATGAAAAGCGTTACAATTCGTTACTTCCTCGAAGTCGGTGTCCTCTGCTCTCGAAACCTGTGCCTCGGATTCATTAAAACCTCACGATGCCTTACTTATTTACGAGCCATTAGTACTTTAAATGATGAGGAGGTCGCGGTTACCATTTGACGTCGCGACGTGGTGACGTCGTGACGTGGTGACGTCGCGACATGGTGACGTCGCGACGTGGTGACGTCGCGACGTGGTGGCATCGCTGACGTGGCCGGTCACTTCCTTACTGCTCACCGTTGTTCAAAAGCGTTTCCAAAAGATGCTCTTTCGCTCAGTGAACACGTAACCACACGAGACCACAAAATCGGGGATCTAGCCACAAAACTATAAAATTATTATAAAATAAATGAAAATAGTGACCGACGAGAGTGTAAGATGAGTGTTTTAGGCACTCATCACACCCCCAAACTTAGTTTCTTGCTTGTCCTCAAGCAAGAACTGACTCTAGACAGGACACACACCCGACACCATGCAACTAACACTAAGACATCGGTGCACATGCTGAAAATTAGGGGATCAAATTGGGTGCGGCTCACGCACCTTGTTTGCTCGATGTTCGGTGAAAGGCATACATATATTTGACTTTCGGTAGGATTCGATTGAGATAGGTGAAAGCGACTAGTGCATGAAATCGGTGTTGATAGCCTTTCCCAAAACTATGTGCTTATAGTGGATGACCTCGAGAATATGCCTAGGTTCGAATACCCCAACTTAAGCTCGACCCACCTATTAGGAAGAAGCTGCTAGGAAAGGATAGGAGCATGCCCATTTATTCATGTTCTCATACTTAGAAATTTCCTACGTACCTAAAACACAATGGAAGAAGACCTAGTGCCAAGTTTTAGTAAGTGTTCTGTGTGAGGATCGTGGTGACTCCCCACCGATTGGTTAAGGGCACCCGGAGCATTGATTCCTTCAAACTTTCACCTAGGGCGCTCAACCAAACTGCCAAAGGCCTGGGTTGCGTGAATGATCCATCATACATCCCATGTAGCGACCGTGAAGTCAATGACTCCGGCCGGTTAACTCGGGCATTAGGCTTTGATAGGCCCCTCGGTGTGCAGGGATTAGGTGGATGATCAGCTTATTCATGCATATACCTATTTTGTCATATTTCTTTTTCTTTTTCACTTTTTCTTATGTTTTTGTGTTTTTCTCTTTTTGGTTGGGGCACCGATGGCAATCCTCTTTGATTAGGTGTCCACATCCTCAAATGGTTGAATCTCCCTAGGTTGATCGAACTTTAGTAGTTCGGCACTTATGCATACTCTGAAAGTCGCTTGGTGTGTGAGTGTGATAGGGTTTTGAGAATTGGTTTCTTGACTACCGGATTGATTCACTAGCCCTTTTTAACTATTCGACCTAATTCACAGAGCATCGAGCAAATGTATGCATTTGAAACGAGTTTATAGTGAACTCAATCCAAAATTGATCCTCGATATCAATTAGCACGTATGCGATCACTACATGCAGAAATGTCCTAAAACACCATGAACAACTCACACATGACTTATTAACATGAAAGTGTGATGTAAAACAAGCTTAAAACTAAATCTAAACACCACGATAGCGCATGCAATACTAAAAACAAAACACAACTAATATGCGGAACAAACTAAAAATAGTGCATACTACGGAAATCAAAACAACAATAAACAAGAACAAAAACATAGTACCTAAATGAAACCAAAACATAGTGCCCACATCAACATCCCCCGAACAAAATAACCCAGTGTCCCCAGTAAGATAAGAAACATAGAGGTAAGGAAACTCCCACGAATATCAGCGCGGTGGAGGTGGTGGAGGTGGGTGAAAAGCGAAGTTTGTGTTTGGGCACATAGACTCACTGTGCTGTAGAATAGTGGCGATTGGCGAGCTGTCACGCCTGTCTGACACTTATGGCATCTCAGTATCTGATAACGAGGGCTGGTGCTCTGGTCTATCGGAAGGCGTGAAAGCCTTTCGGTGGCGCGAGCGGGTCCTCAGGTCACGGTGAAGAATTTGGGGAGTGGCCGCGTGGGCTGTTTGGGGAGTGGTGGAGGTGGCGGGACGGGGCGGCGAGGTCTCCCGGGGATCGCCCGGGATCCATGCGGCAGATACTCATAAAGTAGATCCTCGTCAGGGCTCGTGACTGAATCGTAGGCCCGGCTTCCGGGTTGGGACACCAGTGTGTCAAGCAGCAGATGGCTTTTATTGGGTGGAGCCAAGTGTCGGTGTCGATCGAGGGCACCGACATTTGCCTGAGCCAAATATCGAGAAGGGGTGTCCCGGGTTCATCTTCGCATCCGGTTATGGAGGATAGCATCTCGCCGACACATGACTATCGAATGGTATATCACCGTATGATGGCGAAGTTGAAGCGAGCGAAACGTCACCTCACACACGTGCGTCGTCGGGATAAGGCGAAGTGATGATGGTTCCAAACCTTGGAATGTAGGCGAATGCTTGGCCTTGGTGTACATGGCCCGCCTTTGTTGATCTCAGCTCGCCGGCCAGGCAGCCGATGCGCGGATGACCTCATGGTAGTCGGGATGCTCGCGGAGCGATCAAAGAAGTCGTTGGGACATGCTCCTAGGCCATAGAAACTATTGATCGACTCAGCGGCGAAGTCGACCAGATACCTCGCACCACGACCGCACGGGGACATGGGGCGAGGTTGGGCGTAGGTCTCGAACTCGCTCATTATTTGGACGAGGGGAGTTGGCATAAGGCACGCCACCCTTAGCCTCGTTGTCTTTCTAAAGAAATCATCGGGTGATGAAACCCCCTTCTCCTTAAT